>OX465288.1:56549961-57749961 GCA_949987695.1 Merzomyia westermanni
CGGATATGACCTTGGACCATAATTTGCCAAAACCAGCAGAGAGGTTACAGGATCCGTAGGGTATAAGCGCAGCACATGGTCACGTTCATTTGCCAGGGCCGTTGCCTCTGCGGGGGAATGCAGACGCACCTACTCGATTCTCCCTAACGGAATGTATTGATTTGAGGCTGAAGCTATGAGGCGACATGCTTTTTCCCCTTCTCGTACGTCCGACGGGATCGGAAAGGCAGCAAAGGAGCTCTCAGGGAAGTTAAGAAACCCAAACCAGTCAGCTCTGTTGAAATTAGTGAAGAGAGGATGATGGTAAGATCTAGCGAGCTTGAACAATTTACCGCGACTCTCGTAGAGGCATCTCCGTTCACAGTGCAAAACGTCGAATCATCGATTTGTTCCGCCAGCTCCTGTCTCCTACCATCGACCTGTAAGCTTCAGTGCCAAAGGTCATGGTTTGCGTTAAAGACGACCAAGCTTTGTGCCCCTGCGGGTTAGGGGTTTAGAATATGCCCGAGGTGGGCATACCGTAAGAGGCGACTAATATGCGTAATGACGTGCAACTCGATGGTTGATCAACGGATATGATGCCTGTTGTTGTTGTTGTTGTTGTTAACAGTGTTTCGCCCTGCCCCAGATTGGACAGGGTTACATTGAAATAACAGCCCTTGGCCGGGTGAAAAAACCCGGGTCATTCCGGTGCGATAGAACCGGCTGTTGTGGGAATGGGATATGATGCCTCTCACCTCTCATTACCCATCTTATCCTTCCTTACGGAAGGAGGGGTGACATGACCTAGAGAGTCGGGCAGTACCGGAGTAACGGAGCTTACTGGGTTCAAATCCGGCCAAGGACTGTTAATTCGACAACACTTCCCAAAACCTTCGGGGAGTGTTTTTGTCGTTACCACAACAACAACAACAACCGTGCTTTGTCTCCTGTAATGCGCAATTTGAATATTTTGCTACTTCACATGTTCACTTACGCCATACAAATCGTGAATAACGTGGCCGAGGACCTTGTCGGTTTCGCCCGACGAAGAAACCGTATAAAGACGGAGGATAGGATTTAATTCTTGAAGACAGCTTTTCGTGGGAAGACGTTTAGGGGTTTCAAATATGCTCGAGGTAGGCATACCTGTCGTATGATTAGATGCACAAACGTAATGAAGTGCTACTCGATATCCGACAAAGGACTGCCACTTTCGACAACACTCAGACAAGAACAGAAGAGCTCTTTTGCGATGTTCTGACAAGCCTACTACTTCCCCCGCCGATCATATTGATTACAGTCTGAGCTATCAAGAGTAAACTTATAACTTTATTAGTCTATAATACTAACCTAACTCTAATTGGCATTATTTGAGAAGAGATGTGTGGATCGATATTGTTTGTTTATTACAGTAACAAGAAAAAAAATTCCCTCCCCTGCGGGTTAGGTGTTTAGAATATGCCCGAGGAAGGCATACCGGACATAAAAGGCAACTAAAATCCACAAAGGTAATAACGTGCGACTCAATTGGTTGTTCCAATAGCCTCGCCTGCTAAATATACATTAATATTTGCAACAGTATCCCTTTACATTCTATGCAGCTGTGAGTATATCATGATTATAATATTATTTGCATTATAAAGTTTATTTAGCAAAGGTGTGGGGTATAATATTAGATAAAATATTCATATAAAATATCCAGTTTATAATTTCGCTAGTACCTCTTTGATTCTCTCTGAGATAAAGTTCGACATATTATAAGAATGTACATACATACAAGTTTTAGCATACAGCTAATACATTAGCATTAACTTAACATGTTGCCAAATTAATCAACTTTTTGAAATCCTTATGTAATCTAGGTCTTTTGTGGTTGCTTATCGATAAACATTGGTAAGAATTAATACGAAATAATAAATCAAAAAAAAAGATTGAATTAAATTCGTACACAAAAACTAAGTTGTTACATATTACCAAACTAAATTATATTTCCTAGGACGTCTCCATTTTAAACAGATATATAATTAAAAAAAAAAAAGAATTAATGCAATAACACTACGCCTGTGAATCTGTTTCGCTTACACCTACAATGCTCTGCATGCTAGGTTCGGATTCGGAACGTTTGTGTGTGCGTTTTGGCACGCCGGTTGGTCCTTTCAACTCCACGTTATCTTCCAAGAGCGAACCGCTGGCACCTAGTTCACTTTGATCCCGTTTCTGTGGTTGGAAGAGTTCTGGTTCACTTCGTGCGAGCTCTTCTTCAATAAAAGTGTTTATATTGGCATTTGGCTCCAATATTTTTTCATTAAGGCATACACCATCCAAATCTACGTCACTGTTTGAAAAAAGTGCGGTAGCACCTAACTCAAGTGAGTTTTTTACATCCAACTCTACATCATTCGGATTCGTCGTTGTAGTGAATTTCTGGACTATTCTTTGATTTAGAGGTGTAGAAGTGGTATGGTTTACTGTTGGTGAAAAGGTAGGTTGATCCACGGTCACAGATCTCTGAAGCGTGGGAAGGGTAGTTGATGTTTCGTTACGCGATCTTGAACTTCCCGGTGTGTTAGGTAAAACAGATATGCCTGCTATATTGCCTATACTATTTGAAATATTACCAGTGGCAGCTGCGGTACTGGTAGTACATACAATTGGTGCATTTGTAACAGAGTTTGCTGCTGAATTACTTTTTTCATCTTCGTGCTCTTTCATTAATTTACAAGCTTTACCCAAAGCGCATATAGTGAGGCAAATACGCAATCCCAATGTAAATACATAGGTCAATCCGAGTAGCAACCATGCGGCAGCATTATTAAAGGAAACTGCCGAATAAATTGCTTTTATAAGTACGACACCCAAAGGAAATGGAATGAACCCCATTCGTCGGGCCACCAGATCTGAATGATCTGAAAATGCATGTTTCTGTCTAGTTTGTGTCATATCATAGGCCAAACTAGTGGTATATTCGCGATAAATGTATTCGGGTATTTCGTTGAAACGAGTTATGAAGGCGTGTTTTATCCAATCTATTAAAACCTCAGTCACCAAAACAGCTATGCAGTCAGGCATCATTACACAAAACTGGTCTAAGCTCCAATCAAATTCTTTCATTGTTTGAATCATTACAATGAAAAGTAACACGGAGAGTTGAAACCTTTCCCGAACATCACTACATGTCAATTGGAAAAGATTATTCTTATCGAATTTTTTAAAAACGGATCCTTTAAGCTCGACAAAGTTGTTAGAAATCATAATTGTAAGTAGACCTTTGTTGTTGGAGTTGACAGCTACATTTAAAGTCGTTGCCTAGAAAATGTCAATGAAGATATTATATATGCCCATATATTCATCATACAAAATATAAACTTACCTGGAACATAATAAGAAAACTGTGCAACAATACATAAATAAGTGCAAAAACAATATGTGTCACAAGGCCAAAATGCTCCCGCTTCGAATTTTTCGGTTCCGTCGCTGTCCAAAATAACGCATCAATAGTATCTTGCCCAAATGCAGATAACAGACGATCGCCAACTTCGATCATATTATAAAATATATACAATTTTATAATAGATTGGGACTTTATGATATGGTATACACGATTTGTATCTACGGAAAGCATCAATAAAGTACATGCAATCCATATTGTACCCTTAAGCAAATCACAAATTTCCGCTGGTGTTAATAAGCGTTGAGTTCGCCTCCGCAAACCCAAGCAGCTGACAATAGGACGCGTGAGCAGTCCCCATAAAGCTAATGCAAAGCGAACGGGCAGAAACGTATGTATGTATAAGAAGGAATCCGCGCATTGCATTATGCCATATACAATAAAACGTTCCAAATCGCGTGGTATACGCATGAAAGAATAGATTTTTTGTCGACGTGCAGTGTACCGCTCCTCATCGTGCTGCAATATATAACCTCGTGTCAGTTCAACATTGAAAAACTTGAAGAAGTCCATAAATGAGGGCGATGCCACTGAGTTTACCAAATAAAGTAAAAATTACTGAAAGTGCTTGTTTGATTAATCATTGCATCCACTCACCTTTAGCATTATGTTCTTGGTCATCATTTTTTGTATTTGTTCCTTTGGCACAACTTCCAACGACGGTACGTTTGGTCTCATCATTGAAGAGTTCATCTATACGATTGTGAAAGTTTAACTCTCCCCGAAATCGTAACTTTTTTGTTGGTGTTACTATGCCAACTTCATCCTTTGGCCGAGACATAGCTTATAAATGCATTTATTATTCGAGCTAACCAGGAATGATCTAATTTATATTTACTACTGATAGTTTGTTTTCATATTGAATGAGGAAGTGAGAAACGAGGAAAAACAGTGTTGAGAAGTATGGCAGTAAAATTCACAAACCCTGCAAGAATACACATGACCAATAAGTTAAGTTTCCATGCTGCAGATGTTCTGGTTATTAATTGGCGGTGAACTGTCAATCATTTTAAAATAACTTAACAAGGTAATACTGTACATCCAACGTCAGCTGTAAAAACTGCACTAAAAAAGTCGATATTGGTACCCAGAGACGCGTTTTTGGTCCCAGGAACCCTAATCCGGTGGGGAAACTCAATATTTTTAGTAGTTTGCAAGGTATTTGTAAGCAAAGTTAACAATTTTCTGTCATTTTCATGTGGTTGTTGTAGACAAAGATATAGGGTGTTCTGAAAAGTGCAAAAGTGTGTTCTGCGCAGAAATAATGGGGATCGCCTAACCGGTGTTGGACCGGCTAAGGGTTTTTTTTAAGCGCGGCCGAAGACCGCCTACGCAGAAGGGGTGCTCTGCCCATAACTACAATGGAACAGGCCCCCCTTTGGGATTGATACTACGTAATTTTTTGGTTTTTGCCAATAACTTTTGAATTACTAAAAATAATGGGTTTCCCCCACCGGATTAGGGTTACTGGCACAGAAATGCGAATCTGGGTACCAATATGGAAATTTTTAGTGCAGTTTTTACAGTTGACGTTGAATGTAAAGTATTACCATCGAGGGAGCATAGTTAAATCTATCCTTTAACGAACTAAATGAATGAAAACAACTTTTGAAGGAAAAATAAAATACAACGTACATCGGATGGACAAACTGACAGCTATTTTGATGATACCATGCAAAGCAATGAATTAAATAAACAATTAAGCTTTTCTTATTTGCCATAGTAAAGTTACATCTGTAGGGTAATTCACTAACTTCTATAAAGACATTCGCAATCGACATTTTGTCGTAACGATATTTATAACGATATCGGTATTCACTAACCATTTTTATCGATATTCGTTTATTCGCGATCAGTAGTGGAATTCACTAGTTTCTATAACGACATTCGCAATCGACATTTTGTCGTAACGATATTTATAATGTGACGAATTCGATGATTCCTTGATTATCAATCCTGGGTTCGATCACTATAAAGTCGAATAAACACACGCACAGATAATGTAAGTAATAGCTAGTTTTATTTACTAGTAATAACCGCAAAACAATTTTAAGAGTTTGATAACTTTACAGTAGTTCACTATTGAACGCTTGAAAATAAACTGATCAGTCTGCCTTGCTTGGTCACTGCCTTATATAGTCCGACAGGGTGCTTGCCTACGCACCGAGAACTTTCTTGGTTGTTCGCTTTTCGTGTTCTGGAAGGGTCGGTGTTATTTATTGGCATCTCCTCCTTGCATCGTATTCGCAAACACTCGCGCCATCTCTCTTCCACTTCCTAGTTACACGCTTGCATGCATAAGCGTAGCCATCGTTATCTCAGTTGTGTTAACTAGTGGTGGGAGTGTTATTGAGTTAGGGATGGTACATGCTTGAGAATAATCGCCACACTGCCCTCCACCTAAGTCTGATCGTCCCGATCAGACACATTGCCGGAACCAAACGCAGCTAGCCTTTCCAAATGGACCACCTTCATCTTATTCCTTGGCCTTCCCATAGTTTGTATGCGATATACCACATCGTTGATCCGTTTATTGACTTTGTATGGGCCTTCCCAGTTACATTGTAGTTTTGGGGACAAACCTTTCTTACGCTGTGGGTTGTATAGCAGCACTAAATCTCCTTCTATAAAACCTTCCGAATTTATTGCTTTGTCGTACCTGGCCTTCATCTTATCGCTCATGATCTTAGTCCGTTGTCTCACAAGGTTGTGAATTTCTCTCATTTCTTCTTCCAATACGCTAGTAGATTTCCGAACATTTACTCCTGCATCAGCGTTTATCCCAAACTTCAAGTCAGCTGGCAATCGAAGATCATTCCCGAAAATTACCTTTGCAGGAGTCTGACCAGTTGTTTCATGTACTGCAGAGCGATATGCCATTAGGAATAAGGAGATGTGAGTATCCCAATCCTTCTGGAACTTATCCACTACTTTCCTCAGGTGCTCTTCCAAGGTTCTATTGAATCGTTCCACCATGCCATCTGACTGAGGATGTAGTGCAGTTGTTCGAGTTTTCCGAATGCCCAATGTCTTGCACATTTCCTGGAACACAGCTGATTCGAAATTTCTGCCTTGGTCAGAATGTATCTCCATCGGTGCACCAAACCGAGCTACCCAATTGTTAGTAAACACCTCTGCTATTGTTTCTGCCTCTTGATTTGGAATAGGGTACACTTCTGGCCATTTGCTGAAATAGTCCATAACCACCAGTACATATTTGTTTCCGAGTTTGCTAGTAGGAAACGGACCAGCTACATCCATGGCTATCCTCTCAAATGGCGCACCTGAGTTATACTGTTTCATTTGGCCATGGCTCCTTGATTTCGGTCCTTTAGCTTTGATGCATACTTCACAGTTGGCAATCCACTCCGCGACCGATTGACGGCAACCAACCCAATAGAATCTTTGCTTGACTTTCTCCAAGGTCTTGGTGACTCCAAGATGACCTCCGCTTGGACCGTTATGTAATTCATTGAGTACATCAGGGATTTTCTTCCTTGGGACGACTATCAGCTTTCGAACACATTGACCATCCTCACTCTCCCATATTCGATGCAAACAACCGGATTCTAATTGCAAACTATTCCACTGTGCCCAGTATGACTTGGCAACAGGACTTTCTGCTGACATCTCCTCTTTTGATGGTCGCTCGTTTCGTTCGATTCCTTGCATTACAAGTGTAAGATCTGAATCTTCGTGCTGAAACCTCCTTAATTGATCCATGTCCCATTTGTCCGAAGATGTTATAGTCATGAGCCGCACATCTATAATGTCTTCCTTGGTCTCAGCTTTGGAACAATGCTTGCATTCCAAGTTACATGGTCTTCGTGACATTGCATCAGCATTTCCGTGGGTGCTACCTTTGCGATGCTCTATGGAAAAGTCATAATTTTGCAGTCGCTCTATCCACCGTGCCAATTGACCTTCCGGATTACGGAACTGTAAGAGCCATTTCAACGCTGCATGGTCTGTCCTGACGTGGAATCGCTGCCCATAGAGATACTTGTGGAAATGCTTAACGCACTCTACCAATGCCAACAGTTCTCTCCGGGTTACACAATAGTTCCTTTCAGGCTTCCCAATTGTTCGGCTATAGTATGCAACTACTTTCTCCTGTCCATCAACAATCTGGGACAAAACACCTCCTATAGCATAACCACTCGCATCTGTATCCAGAATAAACTTTGAACCTGGAATTGGATATGCTAACATCGGGGCAGTGCATAGTCGTTCCTTCAATGTTTGAAAAGCCACCTCCTGTTCCTTCTTCCATTCAAAACTCATATTCTTCCTTGTAAGGTCGTGGAGACTACTAGCTACGCTGGCAAAATTTGGTACAAATCGGCGATAATACGTGCACAGTCCCAGGAAGCTCCGTAACTCATGCAAATTTCTCGGTCTTGGCCAATCTTTTACGGCTTCGATCTTTTCCTTAGCAGTGCAGATTCCCTCCGTAGTTACCTTGTGACCCAAATAACTTACTTCCTTTTTAAACAAGGAACACTTCTTGGGACTTAGTTTCAGACCAGCACCAGCTATTCTTTGGAAAACTTCCTCCAAGTTCTTTAGGTGTTCCTCAAAGCTTTTTCCCAGCACGATGATGTCGTCGAGGTACACCAAACATGTTTGCCAGTGCAATCCTTTTAATATCTGGTCCATGAGTCTCTCAAAAGTAGCTGGAGCATTGCATAGCCCGAAGGGCATTACCGTAAATTGCCAAAGCCCTTCTCCAACGCTGAAAGCCGTCTTCTCTTTATCTTCATCCTTTACCTCCACTTGCCAGTAGCCGCTTTTCAAGTCCAGTGTGGAAAACCATTTCGTGCCAGATAACGAGTCCAGAGTATCGTCGATTCTTGGCAATGGATAACTGTCCTTCTTCGTTACGTCGTTCAATTTTCGGTAATCCACACAGAACCTCATTTTTCCATCCTTCTTTTTCACTAGTACTACCGGTGAGCTCCATGGACTAGCTGATGGTTCGATCACGCCGCTGTCACTCATTTCCTGAATAATTTCTCTTACCACTTGTCGTTTGGCCAATGGAATACTACGAGGAGCTTGGCGGATGGGCCTTGCATCACCAGTATCAATTTGATGCTTCACAACTTTGGTCCGACCTGGTTTAGAACCATCCTTGTCAAATATGCTCGAGTACTTTGATAGAAGTTCCTTTGCCTTTTTCTGATGATCTTTTTCGAGGCCTGCCATCCACGACGTGATATCATCTGAAAGATTAATCTTGATGGTAGAATCATTTTCCTGAAGCTGTTCACCATTGATAACTACCTCGACCTCTTGGCATTGTCCCAATATTGCTCCTTTAGAAAGTTTAATCGGCGATTTGAACTCATTAAGTACTCTTACCGGTACACGTCCATCTTGTTTTGTCATGGCCAAGGTTTTTCCTACTAATATGTTCGTCCTTGATTTGTTTGCTGCCTCGACAACCCACAATTTGTTTGTCCCATAATCTCCATCAATCTTTGCCCATATGACTGCTTCCGACTTCGGTGGAATTTGTTGGCTCTCCTCCACAAGCACTCGCTTACTAACGTATTTGTTTTCGTAACCATAATTTAATGGCACATCCATGTTCTGGTAATTCATAATCCTGTTTTGCATGTCGATCTTGATGCCTTGCTCGCTTAAGAAGTCCACACCAACTATGATTTCGTCAACAATATCTGCTACTATAAAACTGTGTAGAACGGCCACGTTCCCAATTACGATTTCACATGTTACTTCTCCTAGGACATGGGTGTCCTCACCAGTGGCCGTACGTAACTTTGCTCCATGCAATGGTCTCACCTCCTTCTTGACTAAATCAGATCGAATTATGGAATGCGATGCGCCTGTATCCACAGTTAGTAAGTGCTTTTTTCCATCCACATATGCAACGACAGTAACATTACTAGCTTTCCTTCCGATCTGTGAGACAGAGATTATGGGGCATTCAGTTGCGGGAGCCAGTCCACGCCCCTTTTGGCTGGCTCGATTTAATTTAACGACTGATTTGGTTGGGAGGTTTGCTCATCTCCTTCAGCTTTGCGTTTTCGTCCACCTGAATTGCTGGGGTTACTGGAGCCAGAGCCGCAATAACGTGCTATGTGACCTGCTTTTCCGCACTTAAAGCATTTAATCGCACCATCACTTTTTTTCTGTACTCCGTTCACCGCTTCCAAAATTTTGTCTACCCAAGCCGGAGTGTCCACTTCTACGCGATGAGCCTTGTATACAGGTTTACACAAAAGCGAGGCTGTTTCCTGCGTCAGAGCATGCGATACCGTTTCAGCGAATGTCCTTTTGGGGTTTGCATATGTGGCCCGCTTCGTCTCTACATCGCGTATTCCATTTCTAAAACTTTGGATTTTTACCCTCTCAGTATACTCCATGGGTGCGTACGCATTTGCTAGATGGGCCAACCTCTCGATATCCGATGCAAATTCCTGTAAAGTCTCATTAGGTTTCTGGAAGCGATTCTGTAGCTCTATTCGGTATATCTGCTTCCGATGTTCGCTACCATAGCGTCTCTCAACTGCACCCATTAATGCATCATAACTGTTCCTTTCGGACTCGGGAATAGTCTGTAAGATTTCTGCTGCAGGTCCCTTCAATGCCACGAATAGTGCTGCAACTTTATCTTCAGTGCCCCAATTATTCACCGCAGCCGTCTTCTCAAATTGCAGCTTAAATACCTGGAATGGAACAGAACCATCAAAGGAAGGTGATTTTACCTTGGGAGTATTCGCTAAAGCAGATGTGCGATTTAGTTGCAATTCCTGGATACGACCTCTCAATGCATCTACCTCAGCATCGATTTTATCCTGCAATTGTGCAATTTTTGCATCTTACACTTCTAGTTTCGATGACACCTTTGCTTCCTGTTCTTCCAACTGCGATGAGATATATGCCTTCTGTTCTTCCATTTGAGATCTCATGTATGCCTTCGTTTCATCTAGTTGAGCTGAAATCTGGGATGTCATATGTGTCTTCTGTTCCTCGAGCTGAGATGCCATTCGAGATGTAATACGTGTATCCTGTTCTTCAAGCTGAGATGCCATGTGTTCTTCCAGCTGAGAAACTATACAAGTTTTCTGTTCTTCCATTTTAGTCGACATCTGGGTTAATACAGCCAATATCATGTTTGTGTCCACGGTTGCTACTGGATTCGGAGACTCCTTTTTTTCTTCCATTTTTGTCGGTGCCTCCTCCACAAGATGAAAACCATAATCATCAACGTTGATTCCTTCTGCTTCCATAGCCTCCCGCAATCGTGACTGTAACTCTGATTTATTGCCTGTAGTGTTTAGTCCGCGCTGTTCCAACTCATTTTTGAGTTGCTGAATCTTTAATTCATTCAGCTTCGCCATGTCCTTGTTATCCTTAAATTCACTGGTATTTATTCAACAATACCGCTTCTGACACCAATTGTGACGAATTCGATGATTCCTTGATTATCAATCCTGGGTTCGATCACTATAAAGTCGAATAAACACACGCACAGATAATGTAAGTAATAGCTAGTTTTATTTACTAGTAATAACCGCAAAACAAGTTTAAGAGTTTGATAACTTTACAGTAGTTCACTATTGAACGCTTGAAAATAAACTGATCAGTCTGCCTTGCTTGGTCACTGCCTTATATAGTCCGACAGGGTGCTTGCCTACGCACCGAGAACTTTCTTGGTTGTTCGCTTTTCGTGTTCTGGAAGGGTCGGTGTTATTTATTGGCATCTCCTCCTTGCATCGTATTCGCAAACACTCGCGCCATCTCTCTTCCACTTCCTAGTTACACGCTTGCATGCATAAGCGTAGCCATCGTTATCTCAGTTGTGTTAACTAGTGGTGGGAGTGTTATTGAGTTAGGGATGGTACATGCTTGAGAATAATCGCCACAATAACAATATCGGCATTCACTAACCTTTTTTTATCGAAATTCGTTTATTCACGATCAGCTTTATAGCGGGATGAGGAATCTTAACCCCGAATCGTTATAGCTGTGGCGATTATTCTCAAGCATGTACCATCCCTAACTCAATAACACTCCCAGCACTAGTTAAACACAGGTGAGATAACGATGGCTACGCTTATGCATGCAAGCGTGTAACTAGGAAGAGGAAGAGATATGACGCGAGTGTTTGCGAATACGATGCAAAGAGGAGATTCCAATAAATAACACCGACCCTTCCAGAACACGAAAAGCGAATAACCAAGAAAGTTCTCGGTGCGTAGGCAAGTACCCTGTTGGAATATATAAGGCGGTGACCAAGCAAGGCAGGTTGCTCAGTTTATTTTCAAGCGTTCAATAGTGAACTACTGCGAAGTTACCAACCTCTTAAATTTGTATTGCGTTTATTACTAGTAAATAAAACTAGCTATTAGTTCATTATCTGTGCGTGTGTTTATTCGACTTTATAGTGATCCAACCCAGGATTGATAATCAAGGAATCATCGAATTCGTCACAATTGGTGTCAGAAGCGGTATTGTTGAATAAATACCAGTGAATTTAAGGATAACAAGGACATGGCGAAGCTGAATGAATTGAAGATTCAGCAACTCAAAAATGAGTTGGAACAATGCGGACTAAACACTACAGGTAATAAGTCCGAGCTACAGTCGAGATTACGGGACGCTATGGAAGCGGAAGGAATCAACGTTGATGGCCATGTTTTCCATCTTGTGGAGGAGGCATCGACGAAAATGGAAGAGAAAAAGGAGTCTCCGAATCCAGGAGCAACTGTGGACACAAACATGATATTGGCTGTATTAACTCAGATGTCGACTAAAATGGAAGAACAAGAGACGCGTATTACATCTCGAATGGCATCTCAGCTCGAGGAACAGAAGACACATATGACATCCCAGATTTCAGCTCAACTAGATGAAACGAAGGCATACATGAGATCTCAATTGGAAGCACATGAGGAACGTATATCCATGCAGGTGGCACAAATGTCTTCGCAGTTGGAAGCACAGGAAGAGAGGGTTACGTCAAAACTAGAAGTGCAAGATGCAAAAATTGCACAACTTCAGGACAAAATTGAAGCTGAGGTGGTTGCTTTGAGAGTACGCATCCAGGAATTGCAACTAAATCGTCCAACGGCTTCAACTACTATTCCCAAGGTAAAAACACCATCTTTTGACGGTTCCGTTCCTTTCCAGGTATTTAAGCTACAGTTTGAGAAGACGGCAGCTGTGAATAATTGGGGCACGGAAGACAAAGTTGCTGCATTATTCGTGGCATTGAAAGGTCCTGCAGCTGAAATCTTGCAGACTATTCCTGACAGCGAACGAAATAATTATGAGGCATTGATGGGTGCGGTTGAGAGACGCTATGGTAGCGAACATCGAAAGCAGATATACCAAATAGAGCTACAGAATCGATCCCAAAAACCGAATGCAGGAATTTGCATCGGACATCGAGAGGTTGGCCCATCTAGCAAATGCGGACGCACCCGTGGAGTACACTGAGAGGGTAAAAATCCAAAGTTTTATTAATGGAATACGCGATGTAGAGACGAAGCGGGCCACATATGCAAACCCCAGAAGGACATTCGCTGAAACGGTATCGCATGCTCTGACGCAGGAAACAGCCTCACTTTTGAGTAAACCTGCATACAAGGCTCATCGTGTAGAAGTGGAAACTCCGGCTTGGGTTGACAAAATGTTGGAAGCGTTGAACGGAGTACAGAAAAAAAGTGATGGTGCCATTAAACGCTTTAAGTGCGGAAAACCAGGTCACATAGCACGTTATTGCGGCACTGGCTCCAGTAACCCCAGCAATTCAGGTGGACGAAAACGTAAAGCTGAAGGAGATGAGCAAACCTCCCAACCAAATCAGTCGTTAAATTAAATCGAGCCAGCCGAAAGGGGCGTGGACTGGCTATCGCAACTGAATGCCCCATAATCTCTGTCTCACAGATCGGAAGGAAAGCTAGTAATGTTACCGTTGTTGCATATGTGGATGGAAGAGAGCACTTACTTACTGTGGATACAGGCGCATCGCATTCCATAATTCGATCTGATTTAGTCAACAAGGAGGTGAGACCATTGCATCGAGCAAAGTTTCGTACGGCCACTGGTGAGGACACCCATGTCCTAGGGGAAGTAACATGTGAAATCGCAATTGGGAACGTGACTGTTCTACACAGTTTTATAGTAGCAGATATTGTTGACGAATTTATAGTGGGTGTGGACTTCTTAAGCGAGCAAGGCATCAAGATCGACATGCAAAACAGGATTATGAATTGCCAGAACATGGATGTGCCATTAAATTTTGGTTACGAAAACAAATACGTTAGTAAGCGAGTGCTTGTGGAGGAGAGCCAACAAATTCCACCGATGTCGGAAGCAGTCATATGGGCAAAGATTCATGGAGATTATGGGACAAACAAATTGTGGATTGTCGCGGCAGCAAACAAATCAAGGAAGAACATATTAGTAGGAAAAACCCTGGCCATGACAAAACAAGATGGACGTGGACCGGTAAGAGTACTTAATGAGTTCAAATTGCCGATTAAACTTTCCAAAGGAGCAATATTGGGACAATGCCAAGAGGTCGAGGTAGTTATCAATTGTGAACAGCTTCAGGAAAATGATTCTACCATCAAGATTAATCTTTCAGATGATAACACGTCGTGGACGGCAGGCCTCGAAAAAGATCATCAGAAAAAGGCAAAGGAACTTCTATCAAAGTACTCGAGCATATTTGACAAGGATGGTTCCAAACCAGGTCGGACCAAAGTTGTGAAGCATCAAATTAATACGGGTGATGCAAGGCCAATCCGCCAAGCTCCTCGTAGTATTCCATTGGCCAAACGCCAAGTAGTAAGAGAAATTATACAGGAAATGAGTGACAGCGGCGTGATCGAACCATCAGCTAGTCCATGGAGCTCACCGGTAGTACTAGTGAAAAAGAAGGATGGAAAAATGAGGTTCTGTGTGGATTACCGGAAATTGAACGACGTAACGAAGAAGGACAGTTATCCATTGCCAAGAATCAACGATACTCTGGACTCGTTATCTGGCAAGAAATGGTTTTCCACACTGGACTTGAAAAGCGGCTACTGGCAAGTGGAGGTAAAGGATGAATATAAAGACAAGACGGCCTTCAGCGTTGGAGAAGGGCTTTGGCAATTTACGGTAATGCCCTTCGGGCTATGCAATGCTCCAGCTACTTTTGAGAGACTCATGGATCAGATACTAAAAGGATTGCACTGGCCAACATGTTTGGTGTACCTCGACCACATTATCGTGCTGGGAAAAAGCTTTGAGGAACACCTAAAGAACTTGGAGGAAGTTTTCCAAAGAATAGCTGGTGCTGGTCTGAAACTAAGTCCCAAAAAGTGTTCCTTGTTTAAAAAGGAAGTAAGTTATTTGGGTCACAAGGTAACTACGGAGGGAATCTGCACTGCTAAGGAAAAGATCGAAGCCGTAAAGGATTGGCCAAGACCGAGAAATTTGCATGAGTTACGGAGCTTCCTGGGACTGTGCACGTATTATCGCCGATTTGTACCAAATTTTGCCAGCGTAGCTAGTAGTCTCCACGACCTTACAAGGAAGAATATGAGTTTTGAATGGAAGAAGGAACAGGAGGTGGCTTTTCAAACATTGAAGGAACGACTATGCACTGCCCCGATGTTAGCATATCCAATTCCAGGTTCAAAGTTTATTCTGGATACAGATGCGAGTGGTTATGCTATAGGAGGTGTTTTGTCCCAGATTGTTGATGGACAGGAGAAGGTAGTTGCATACTATAGCCGAACAATTGGGAAGCCTGAAAGGAACTATTGTGTAACCCGGAGAGAACTTTTGGCATTGGTAGAGTGCGTTAAGCATTTCCACAAGTATCTCTATGGGCAGCGATTCCATGTCAGGACAGACCACGCAGCGTTGAAATGGCTCTTACAGTTCCGTAATCCGGAAGGTCAATTGGCACGGTGGATAGAGCGACTGCAAAGTTATGACTTTTCCATAGAGCATCGCAAAGGTAGCACCCACGGAAATGCTGATGCAATGTCACGAAGACCATGTAACTTGGAATGCAAGCATTGTTCCAAAGCTGAGGCCAAGGAAGACATTATAGATGTGCGGCTCATGACTATAACATCTACGGACGAATGGGACATGGATCAATTAAGGAAGTTTCAGCACGAAGATCCAAATCTTACACGTGTAATGCAAGGAATCGAACGAAACGAGCGACCATCAAGAGAGGAGATGTCAGCAGAAAGTCCTGTTGCCAAGTCATATTGGGCACAGTGGAATAGTTTGCAATTAGAATCCGGTTGTTTGCATCGAATATGGGAAAGTGAGGATGGTCAATGTGTTCGGAAGCTGATAGTCGTCCCAAGGAAGAAAATCCCTGATGTACTCAATGAATTACATAACGGTCCAAGCGGAGGTCATCTTGGAGTCACCAAGACCTTGGAGAAAGTCAAGCAAAGATTCTATTGGGTTGGTTGCCGTCAATCGGTCGCTGAGTGGATTGCCAACTGTGAAGTATGCATCAAAGCTAAAGGACCGAAATCAAGGAGCCATGGCCAAATGAAACAGTACAACTCAGGTGCGTCATTTGAGAGGATAGCCATGGATGTAGCTGGTCCATTTCCTACTAGCAAACTCGGAAACAAATATGTACTGGTAGTTATGGATTATTTCAGCAAATGGCCAGAAGTGTATCCTATTCCAAATCAAGAGGCAGAAACCATAGCAGAAGTGTTTACTAACAATTGGGTAGCTCGGTTTGGTGCACCGATAGAGATACATTCTGACCAAGGCAGAAATTTCGAATCAGCTGTGTTCCAGGAAATGTGCAAGACATTGGGCATTCGGAAAACTCGAACAACTGCACTACATCCTCAGTCAGATGGCATGGTGGAACGATTCAATAGAACATTGGAAGAGCACCTGAGGAAAGTAGTGGATAAATTCCAGAAGGATTGGGATACTCACATCTCCTTATTCCTAATGGCATATCGCTCTGCAGTACATGAAACAACTGGTCAGACTCCTGCAAAGGTAATTTTCGGGAATGATCTTCGATTGCCAGCTGACTTAAAGTTTGGGATAAACGCTGATGCACGAGTGAATGCTCGGAAATCTACTAGCGTATTGGAAGAAGAAATGAGAGAAATTCACGACCTTGTGAGAAAACGGACTAAGATCATGAGCGATAAAATGAAGGCCAGGTACGACAAAGCAATAAATTCGGAAGGTTTTATAGAAGGAGATTTAGTGCTGCTATACAACCCACAGCGTAGGAAAGGTTTGTCCCCAAAACTACAATGTAACTGGGAAGGCCCATACAAAGTCATAAAACGGATCAACGATGTGGTATATCGCATACAAACTATGGGAAGGCCAAGGAATAAGATGAAAGTGGTCCATTTAGAAAGGCTAGCTGCGTTTGGTTCCGGCAATGTGTCTGATCGGGACGATCAGACTTAGGTGGAGGGCAGTGTGGCGATTATTCTCAAGCATGTACCATCCCTAACTCAATAACACTCCCAGCACTAGTTAAACACAGGTGAGATAACGATGGCTACGCTTATGCATGCAAGCGTGTAACTAGGAAGAGGAAGAGAGATGGCGCGAGTGTTTGCGAATACGATGCAAAGAGGAGATTCCAATAAATAACACCGACCCTTCCAGAACACGAAAAGCGAATAACCAAGAAAGTTCTCGGTGCGTAGGCAAGTACCCTGTTGGACTATATAAGGCGGTGACCAAGCAAGGCAGGTTGATCAGTTTATTTTCAAGCGTTCAATAGTGAACTACTGCGAAGTTACCAACCTCTTAAATTTGTATTGCGTTTATTACTAGTAAATAAAACTAGCTATTAGTTACATTATCTGTGCGTGTGTTTATTCGACTTTATAGTGATCGAACCCAGGATTGATAATCAAGGAATCATCGAATTCGTCACATAGCTAAGTTAGTGAATAGCATAGTCGATAATGTGGGATACAAAATCGTTAATTAAAATCTCGAAAAATCGCATCGTTATAAGTTAGTGAATTTTACCACAGCTGTGTCGTTGGTAAACAACGTTCAATTTGGGGTTGTTGTCTGTGTCGTTAAATAAACAACACATAATTTTAAGTTTTTAGCGAAAATTAAAATAATATTACTGTTATATCAATATTATTATCAAAAAAATTCATTTGAGTACTTAACGTACGTTATATCGGGGGATAGAAATCTCAACCCCGAATCGATATAGCTAAGTTATTGAATAGCACAGTCGATAATGCAGGCGACGAAAATCGTTAGTTAAAATCTCGAAATTTCGCATCGTTATATGTTAGTGAATTCCACCACTGGAAAGACAAAATAGTAACGCCAAATTACAATTGGAAGCAGCTGATTGAAAGGGCAATCATCTTACCTGCCAAGGTTTCACAAGGCAGAAAATGTGCCTTTTTGCATTTCTGAAATACCATTTTTCAAGAAAAAGGACACATTTTGTTTGACATTTTGCCTTAACATTGCACGAAAACACGAAAAAAGGGAATCCAATGAAAAGGTGGCCTTATCGGTTGAAACGAAATATAATCGATGTATACAAGTTTTAACCATAATATTAGAACCCTTGCAAATAAAACAAAGTTTCTTTAATTATATTAAGATTTGCTTTGATTGTAATTAATTGTGGAGAGCAGTTTAATTTATTAATTTAAACGCAACGTGTAAATGTGTGAAAATTCTCTTAAATTAATCAATTAAACGAAAACTTTATCAAAAAAAAAAAACAATTATTTGAGTTGTCGAAATAATACTTGTGTAGAACTTTTTTTCGAAAGGAAAATAAACAGTTTGACTTATTATTTATGCATACCTTATTTTTTTAATTACCGGCATGTCCTCCATAGTTTTTGCATAAGTAGACCAACTTTATTGGACGTATATTTGATTAGCCTGTAGTAGTTTTCCAATGGACTTTGATCCTAAAGTTGCTGTGATTTCTGACACAATGAATCCTCGTTCTGAAATAAAAAGCCTGCCAGTCTTTTTGAGGTCACTCCACATGCTGTTGAATAGGTAGAGGTCAGGGGAGTATTTTTTTTTTATTATTTATTTATTGCGGCCAAAAAAGCTAATTCATAGTATAGTTATTGCTAGCGTTTAACAAAAATGCAAACACTTTTTCTTAAGACTAGATTTAAAGTTAAATAAAAATAAATAAATTCAGCGTTGAATTGATATTACATAGTTCAGGTTGTACAATATAAAAACTGTTTTGCTTCAAGCTTAACTACATTTTTACATTATTTATTTTATAACCGGCGGATTTATAGTCTTTTTTGTAAACTCAGTTCTTTAGATAAACGTATATTTCTGCTATTTCTAGTTCCATAGACATGTGCCCCATGATTGTAATGTATTCTATCACCCAGATAATTTGGTAACATTCCTATTTTTATGTTATGTATAAATTTAAATGTGTAATAACAAATTGATTGTTTTATACTAAGCCAACTTAGCTTATTGAGCATGGTACTTTTTGGTGCTCTTAAAACGTATTTGTTTTGCTGTATTTTGAGCTTAATAAAGAATGTATCATTTGCTAGGAGTAGTATTGTTAGACAGTAAATGAAGTGCGGTTCTATAATCGATATGTATACTAATATTTTGTGATGTTGTCTAATATGTTTACATTATTTGCTATATTTTATCTACCCCTTGAGTTGCACTGTTTTTGATGTGTAAAGATCTTTGGGCTCGGTAGGGGCTGCCAAGAAAAGTTACGCGTCGCTGCCTGTAAGCGTGACTCTGCCGGTAAGCGAGCCTCTGCCGATAATCGTGCTTATGCCGGTATCTTGTTGCTATGTAAACATCTTTGGGCTCCGTAGAGCAGTCCAGCAAAGTTAAGCGTCGCTGGCTGTAAGCCGTTTTTTGTAATCGTGGTTCTGTGGTGCCATGATCTAACTACAACAGCTCGACAAACATGCAGACATACAAAAATTTTCCATGTATTTTGTTTTTGTAATTTGTGAGTTTAACGTCAAAATCGTACTGAGAAATGAGTGTAATGTCAAAATTCGAGACAAAAGTAAAAATCAGCTGGGCTATTAACACGACCTGTATTATTGGGTCATGTGTGGTGCCTTGTGTAAGCTTATGTGGTTGTGTGTATGCAAGTGCTTTGCTGATTGTTATTATTCGGTAATCGTGAATCAATTGGCAAAAGACGAAGGCAACTGCGTTTATCATAAATATATACAGTGTTTACAAAGTAAGTTCATGTTAGATATATTTTAGCTCAGAATACTCGAGAGGGTAGTTAATTTGTTTTGTTTGTGTAATCTTTGTGGTTATACTTACGGAATGAAATGCAAAAAAGTTAGCAAATACAGGGTGGCGCAAAAGTAATCCTCCTATCAGAAAATACTATAAATTTTGCGATTGGCCCCTAAAGTCACTTCTGTTTTGACATTTGTGTAGTAAACACATGCGAAATACACGTTCATAAACAATGTTACGCTACACTGCTCCAGAACGCGGAATATTGCTGACTATTTATTTGACCAATAATCGGTCGGTGAAAAACGGTTAATGCGCAAAAGTAATCGTCCTATCAGAAAATGCTATAAATTTTGCGATTGGCCCCTAAAGTCAGTTCTGTTTTGACTTTTGTGTAGTAAACACATGCGAAATACACGTTAATAAACAATGTTACGCTACACTGCTCCAGAACGCGGAATATTGCTGACTATTTATTTGACCAATAATCGGTCGGTGAAAAACGGTTAATGCGCAAAAGTAATCCTCCTATCAGAAAATGCTATAAATTTTGCGATTGGCCCCTAAAGTCAGTTCTGTTTTGACATTTGTGTAGTAAACACATGCGAAATACACGTTAATAAACAATGTAACGTACACTGCTCCAGAACGCGGAATATTGCTGACTATTTATTTGACCAATAATCGGTCGGTGAAAAACGGTTACTGCGCAAAAGTAATCCTCCTATCAGAAAATGCTATAAATTTTGCGATTGGCCCCTAAAGTCAGTTCTGTTTTGACTTTTGTGTAGTAAACACATGCGAAATACACGTTAATAAACAATGTTACGCTACACTGCTCCAGAACGCGGAATATTGCTGACTATTTATTTGACCAATAATCGGTCGGGGCCAAACGGTTACTGTGAATGGTGAGCGCTACAGAGCAATGATCAACGAGTTCTTTTTGCCGCAACTTGATGAATTGGGATTGGAAAACATGTGGTTCCAACAAGACGGTGCAACAGCACACACTGCACGTGCCACAACCGATATGCTGAACATCGGAAGCTTACTTTTGCACCACCTTGTAAATAAAAATTAATGTGTGTCTGTGCGTCTGTGTCCTTTATAGGCGTCCAAAGTACTCAACCGATTTTTATGAAATTTTCACAGCATATTTTTGGGATCATGGGTTAAAGCATAGGCTATATGTAGTTTTGGTCTAAATCAATGATATTTGGATATATGTGTCCTTCACTCAAGATTTACATAATTTTAGAAAAGTGGGCGGTACCACGCCCACATTTTTTGGGTTTTGTTTGTTCCTAATTAATGTCCAAAGTTTATAGTCGATCTCTACGAAACTTTCACGATAAGTTCAGAAGTTCGCTGGATACGGAAATATGGTGTTAGAGAAAATGAAGAGGATAAAGAAGAGTAACGGTATATGGGCTTGTTGGAAAAGCAAAAGCAGAAAGAAATAGGAAGATGCATGCATAAATGTAGAAGAAGAGCCAATTGGGGAGGGAAAAAAGTACAATTTATTAAATGTAGGTAAGTCAAATTTTAGGCAGAACAACGGCTACCGGGTCCGCTAGTTACTTATACAAATTTTTAAAAATTTTTGCAAACGCCCCCGCTTCCACATCTACAGTAGAACTCACCTTTTCAACCCTTCTTCTTCTTTAAATGCTGCCTAACCGTCTAAGCCATTTTGGTATTCGCCCCTCGTTATGTCTTTCTGCCAATTGGAAACATCACGGGATCACAAATCGGTCTCCACTTTGCCCTAAATCGTAGTGGTGGTCTCCATCTTCCTCTGGGTGCCGATAAGAATACTCTATGGGCCGCAACACCTTCATTCATTCGCACAACATGACCTAGCCAATTAAGGCGTTGGGTTTTAATTCATTGGACTAAGTCGGTGTCTGCATTAAATATTCTACGGTACTCGCCATCGCCAAAGTGTAAGGGCCCGTAAATCTTTCGAAGAATCTTTCTCTCGAATACTCCCACAGCCGCCTCATCAGATGTTGGCAGTGTCCAGTCTTCTGCACCATAAACCACGAACGGGTACGATAAGTGACTTATTTATTTTCGTTCATCGTCATCATTGTTGGTGTTAATTCTGGTTCCCAGATAAAAAACTTCAAAGAGGTTAAACACTTATCTACTTAACTCTACCGGAGAAGTAATTAAAATATTGATATGTACATCATGCTTTACAATCGTTGAATATCCTATCTTATTTATAACTGCATACTGTTGTTGTGGTAGCGACTATTTAACCTGCCTAAAGTATCACCTCTCATCCAGCACTGTCATCAAGCTCTTCTAACGGAAGTCCCAGAAACCTCGCGGCTTCAACAGGGGTGGACCAGAGTGAAATTGCTGTTAGAAGAGAAGGCTCGGTTGAGCAGATGAACAGATGGGTAGTATCGTGGGGAGACACGCCGCATGCCGGGCAGACATTTGCCATGTCAGGGTTCAGTTTGGATAGGTAAGAGTTTAGTCTGTTACAGTATCCAGAACGAAGTTGGGCTAGCATGACTCTTATCTCCCTAGGCAGTTCGCGTTCCTCATCGGTAACAGGTGGAGCTTCTACCTGTAGGACTGCATTTGGATCAAACGGCGAGAAAATGTGATGCCGGAGCTCGTCATATTGCTTACGGAGATGACTCTTTATTCTCCTTGGAGGCGGATTTTCGTTGAGCAGGTTCTTGTTCGGATGCTGCGGTTTATAGCAGTTGAACAGGAATTGCCTGGTCAACATCTCGCTATGCTTTTTTACACCGACCATTTTAGCCTCACTGTGAAGGTGATGCTCAGGAGACATACGGTGGCACCCCGTGGCAGTTCTGAGTGCCGTGTTTTGGCAGGCATGCAGATCGTTAATGAGTTGCGCATGATTGACAGTGTCGAAAGCTTTCGACAGATCAAGCGCAACTAGCACGGTCCTGTCATTTGGTTGAGACCGACACCTATCTGCGTGGTGATGGCGTTTAGCGCGGTGGTAGTGCTATGCATTTTGCGGAATCCATGCTGATGTTCGGCTAGTCGCAAGTTAGCGGTATAATAAGGAAGCAAGACCGTCTCCAAGGTCTTCACTACTGGCGAGAGGAGTGATATCGGTCGATAGAATCCCCTTCGTTGGTCGGCTTGCCGGGCTTTAGCAGTGGCACCACCTTTGCCTGTTTCCATTTTTCTGGAATGACAAAGGTGGTCATAGACAGATTGAAGACAGTTTTTACGTACGTTACTCCCTCTTCTCCGAGATGATTTAGCATCAGAATGGATATACCATCTGGGCCGATCGATTTGGAGCTTTTTTGGACCCCCGTATGGCCTACCGAACCTCCGGCGTGGTGATGGCAATGGGCGCTTGTTGTCCTTGTCGGCCAGAGGATGCAGTACAAATTGCCGGCAGAAAGCGCTCGCGCATCTCTTCAGTTTTGACTGTACCTTATCACCAAAGGTGACAGATATTTTGTCATTAGGTTTGGTCGGATTTGGCAAGGATTTAACAGTAGACCATAATTTGCCAACACCAGCAGAGAGGTTGCAGGACCTTAGGTGCTCCTCCCGTTTGGCGCGTTTGTGTTGATCAACCAGACGTCTGATTTCCGCATTGAGATCTTGAGTTTGGGGATTCGTAGGGTCCAAGCGTCGTACATGGTCACGTTCATTTGCCAGGGACGCTGCCTCTGCGGGGAAATACGGACGTACCTGTTTAATTCTACCTGACGGAATGTATTGATAAGAGACTGAAGCTATGACCATGCAAACGCTTTTTCCCCTTCTCGTAAGTCAGACGGGATGGGAAGAGCAGCTCTGAGTGAAGTTAAGAAAACCAGCCCAATCAGCTTTGCTGAAATTAGTGAAAGTGCGATTTTCAGAAGTGACAAAGTCATTGGGGCGATCGATTGAGAGGACTATCGGTAAATGCTCCGATGCAAGAGTTAGCATTGGTCGCCAGTCAACGCAGTTTATGAGACCAGCTCGGACGATAGTAAGGTCTGGCGAACTAGAATAATTTACCGCGACTCTCGTGGGGGCATTCCCGTCCACAGTGCAAAACTTCGATTCGTCATTTGTTCAGCCAATTCCTGTCCCCTACCATCAACCTGTAGGTTTGAGTGCCACAGGTCATGGTGTGCGTTGAAGTCTCCGAGGATTGCACGATTATCGCCTCTGAGTAACGCACTGATGTCAGGGTGGTAATCCCTCGGGCAGTAGGTGGCAGGAGGTATATAAATGTTAATTATTTCAAGATCGACATCGCCTGACCGGACGTTCTAAGGTGTTGTCCCTCGGGTCGACATCAGGCTCAAATAGACGATACTGCACAGATTGATGAGTGATGAAGGCAAGTCCGCCCCCAAGTCCTCTCTCACGGTCACGCCGGTGGATGTTGTAGTCATTACAGGTCCGAAGATCTGATCGGGCGCCTAGCTTTGTTTCTTGAATAGCAGCAATCTTGATATTTTGCCGCTTTAAGAAACTCACTATCTCACTAACCTTGCCGGTTAAAACGTTGCAGTTCAACTGCAGGACACGAAAGTGCGAATGGGGAGAAATAATCACACTGGGAGTCAAGGACTGGTACGTATGCCTCGGTGGAAGCAGACTGGGTCGCGCACTGCGTCGCAATCTAGAAGACGAGGGATCCGGACCACCGGAAGGAGGCGAATTAGTCAACGTTGTAGGTTGCGTAGCTCGACAACATGGCGCAACGTACGTATCAGTCCATAAGTTCCTGTTACCAAGTTGAGAACATATAAGCAGGTAACATAGGCCAAAGCATGAGTTGCATTTGACTGATGTCGCAAGTGTATATAGTCTCAACCGATAAACAGTGCACATGGTGATATTTATCTGGATCAATTTCGGATCCGTATAGAAGCTCTAAAATCAATACAATCCGTTAGGGAGAATCAAACAGATGCGTTCGCATTTCATCGCAGAGGCAACGGCCCTGGCCAATGAACGCGACCATGGGCGACGCCTATACCCTACGGATCCCCACTCAAATCCAGGCTCTCAATGCGGAAATCAGATGTCATTCTAGGACAAGCTTCACCTGTTGCCGAAGGATTGACGGTACGAAGCGTGATCCAACTAATAGGTCATGACACTAGGCCAGCTGATCGAGACTTTTTTTAATTGTGACCGTACGTTCGTTTCGCATTACATTTTTGACACTAAGCTCACGAACTACAACAACAAAATATGGAATATGTTTGTGTTTTATTTTGTTTTGTTGGTTTTCCGACAGGGTGAATGATTGATGTATATTGGAACGATTTTTCGTCATCCCTTGTCAAATTTGGTTTTGAGACAAACCGGTTTCGGCGTTGTGCCATCATCAGTGTCGATTTTCGTTCTGATCTGTTGTGGTCGTTTGTCTTGTATTTATAGTAGGTAGCAGGTAACGTCAGCATGGGTGTCTGTTTGTGTACGTGTGTGCATGTGTTGTGTGTGTACATTCAGAAACGGAGGTGGTTTGCATCGATCGGTTTTTTTGTGCCTGACTGAGGCAGGTAAAAGTTGGTGATTTTTGTTGTTTGACCTTTTTTGCTTGTTTGTTGTTTTTGATCTTTTGCTGTTTTGTGCTTATTTGTCGGTGCGTGTGTGTTTGTTGAACCTGAGTGGTTGCTTTGTTTTTTGTAAACCAATTTTAAAGGTTCGAATATTGTGTCGGAAACAGTGTTTGTCTGTTCGTTTATTATTCTACCGTCGAATGTTTTTTGTTTGTAGATTTCCATGTTTTCGAGTACGTTCAGACGTCTGCCTTTTGCTTGTACATGTAGGACCTTGACTGTTTTTTTGATGTTTCCGGGGGGGGGCATTTATTCTCCGCCATGTGATTCGCAAAGTTCGACTCTGGTATGATGGTTGGATTCCGTATCTTTTTGTTGTAATCTCTAATGTGTTCTCTGAACCTCGTTCTTACTTGTCGTCCGGTTTGTCCTATGTAACTGTGCTGGCATTCGCAAGTGAGCTTGTATACACCATGGCTGCTAAATGGATCTTCTGAGTTAGTTTTGGTTCTTAGCTTCCGTCCTAAATTGTTCGATGTTTTGAACGCTGTGTTGATGTTGTATTTTCTAAGGAAATTTGCTAATTTATATGTTGCCCTTCCAGTATATGTCATTGTCGTCCAGGTTTGTGTACTTTCTTCTCCATTGTTTCTTTTTTGGTCTCTAAGGTCTCTCCTGAGTTTATCTACTAGTGCTTTTTTATATCCGTTGTTTGTAGCGATGGTATATATTATTCCAAGCTCTCTTCTATATGCTTCTTGTGTAAGAGGTGTTCTTTACAATCTTTGTACTAAGTGCCTTAGCGCTGCATTTTTATGTTGTTGTGGGTGGTTAGAGGTATTATGTATTATTGTGTCGGTGGCCGTTGGTTTCCTATATATGTCGTAGTTGAATTTATTGCTAGCTTTATCAATACTTATTGTGAGGTCCAGATAATTGATTGCTCCGTCTTTTTCGGTTTCCATTGTGAATTTTATGTTCCCGTGCTGCTTGTTGAGGTACTCCAGTACTTGCTCTTCGTTGTTGGTAGTTAAAACGCATATGATATCATCCACGTACCTTGCGTAAAATAACACTCCTAATTTGGAATTTAATTCCTGTATATACTCTTTTTCCAGGTTTTGCATAAACGCTTCCATAAGAATAGCCGATGTTGGGTTTCCCATCGCAAGTCCGTTTGTTTGTCTGTATATTTTATTGTTGAATTGAAAATAGTTTTGACGTAGTGTTGTTCTTACCGTGTTCGTGATTTGCGTACTTTCACTTTATTATAGAGTTTACTATGTTCAATGTCTCTGCTAGTGGTATTGATGTGTATAGATCTTTTATGTCGAAAGATACCAATTTGCTGTCCTTTGTCACTTCAACGGTCCTAAGTTTGTTTATTAGTTCAGATGTATTAGTTATGGTGTGTTCGTTGCTAAGTTCCAGTGTGTCCTTCAATACTGTTTTTAAATATTTAGATAGCTTATAGCATGGTGCCGATTTAAAATTAATGATTGGTCTCATTGGATTGCCTGGCTTGTGGATTTTTGGTAGCGCAATCAGTGGTGGAGTTGACGGGTTCATTTGGACTAATGTATATGCCGAGTTGGTATCTATTATATTTGTTGCAGTTTTTATAGCCACTTTGATTTCTTTCTGGTATTCATCCGTGGGGTTCACTGTTATTCTACGACATTCCATATCCTCGATGAGTTTTTCGGTTTTTGTTATATACTCATCTTTTTCAATTAGCACAGTTGTGTTGCCTTTGTCCGCCTTCGTTGCGACAATGTTGTTTATCCTGAGTTTATGTTGTAGGTTCTTAACTGTTTTTTGCTCCGTGTTTCTCTTCTGTCCTTCCTTTGCTTTCACTTCCTTGTTTATTATTTCTCTGCACATGTGTCTTGCGTGCTCTTGTTCCTCAACTGGTATTAATGATATTGCGACCTCTGCGTCTACGATCGCCTGTTCCGTTTTTCTTTTTACGTTTTGGTCTATAACCACCGAAACCGGTTTGTCTCAAAACCAAATTTGACAAGGGATGACGAAAAATCGTTCGAATATGTTTGTATGTAAGTCGCCATGCGTGCACATTACCGTACAGTAATATAGCGGTAAAGCTTTGGTTTGCGCCATATAGCGCACGTTACTTTACGGTGGGATCAAAAATGCTGCATTGTAAAAGCAATATTGTGGAAAAAAAGAGGAGTCCACCGTAACGTAGTAAAGCGACAAGCATATCTTGCTTTCAAATTGAACCAAACAACTATTTGGATCTGTCTGGCTCAAATCGTTGTTATTGCATTTAGGGACGCTTTCATAAAAGCCGGGTAACACTAACCGGGGTTTAATTTACGTATTTTGTATGGTTAGCTGTCAAATTAATCGCCGATTAGGCTTAACCGGCCTTTTTAAAAGTGGCCCTTATATGTTAAATATTTTATCTGGCTCAGGCTTATGACGACCGGATGGCACCTATTATTGTCAACTATCAATCTGCTGCCAACAGCTGATGAAGGATGGAATTTGGATGGAATTAAAGACTAGAGATAGTAAATAAACTTGACGGTTGAAATGTCATCACACGCGCAATGGGATTAGATCGATAAAACTTTAAAAAAAAGTACGAGAAAAGCTCCGGTTTGAGAAAAATATTTACAAAAAGTTAAACAATTATACATAAATGTGCCGAAAGTATATATAGTTTTTGGAAAAGTGTTAATTGTGAAAAATGGGTGAAACTTCACCAACACCTTCGCCAATCACTGAAGAGGCAGCAAGCACAAGTGCTTCCTCCAATGCAACGACTTCGCAGCAGCAGCCATCGAAGGTGAAGGTCCTCATCATTGGTGCTGGTATGGCTGGCTTATCGGCTGCAAATCATTTAATTCATAATGGTTGCAAAGATTTTCGCATTCTGGAAGCACGTAACCGCATTGGCGGCCGAATAGTATCAATTCCTTTGAGTTCGCAAAAAGTAAGACCAATACGATTTAAATGAAGATATAAGAGATATTGATAGAAATAAAATTATGTAAGCAAATTAGTATCGTGGTAACTGAAGTAATTTGCCCTTTTTTCTTTCACTAACTAAAACAATTCTACATACAAAAAATAAAAACGTGCCAATTATTACTTCACATTCTCCTTAAGAATAAGGTATGTATTGGCCTTGTATGTTCTATTTTCTTGGCTATTATTAGGCTCGCGATCTGTCCTGGTATGAGCTCTTTTTTACTAGTTTTGTAGCTTGTGATGTTCCTATTTTATGCTAATACACGTTCTTCCCGAATATTTATGTGAATATGTTTACAGTACATAAGTATTTATATATGTCTGGAATTTTAGAATAGTGAATTGGATATTGGAAAGCGTTCATTGGATTTTGGAAAGCGTAAAGCAAATGTTGTTGTTGTTGTTGTGGTTACGACAAAAACACTCCGCGAAGGTCTTGGGGAGTGTTGTCGAATTAACAGTCCTTGGCCGGATTTGAACCCGGTACGCTCCGGTTCTCCCTTGCGGTACTGCCCGACTGTCGTGGTAGCGATTTATGACCAGTGAAATCTTCTAGGTCATGTCACCCCTCCTTCCGTAAGGAAGGATAAGGTGGGTAATGAGAGGTGAGACGCATATCCGTAGATCAACCATCGAGTTGCACGTCATTACCTTTGTGCATATTAGTCGCCTCTTACGACCGGTATGCCTACCTCGGGCATATTCTAAACCCCTAACCCGCAGGGTAAATAGTAAATAGTGTTAAGTTTTCTAAAAATCCAAATTAGGTTTTTTAAAATCCATTTGTCTGTATCTCACACTTTCAAATAGGCAACTTGGAACTTAGAATGTATAAATAGAATTTTGTTTAACTTTTCTAAAATCCAATAGATATTTTCGAAAATCCAATTGATGTTTTGGAAATGGTGTAGTTCAAAATAGATCTAAAAATTTTAGTCCAATCGTGGTAAACAGATTAGAAAGTACTCGATTGACATCGTCGACAGCACCCCTAAAACCTTCGGGGAGTGTTTTTGTCGTTACAACAACAACAACAACCACGTCACAGGTTCGAGTCTTAATACTGCAAACATTAAAATTAGGATAAAAAACGTTCCCACAGCAGCCGGGTCTACGTACCGGAATCCCCCTGTGGGTTAGGGGTTTAGAATATGCCCGAGGTAGGCATACCGGTCGTAAGAGGCGACTATTATGCACAAAGGTAATGACGTGCAACTCGATGGTTGATCTATCTTACGGAAGGAGGGCTGACGACCTGGAGGGTTCCACTGGTCATACCAAATCGCTACCACGACAGTCGGGCAATACCACAAGGGAGTACCGGAGCGTACCGGGTTGATATCCGCCAAGAACTGTCACTTCCAACAACACTCCTCAAAACCTTCGGCGAGTGTTTTTGTCGCTAAAAACAACAACAACTCGTTGCCATAACCGATACTGATGAGTATAGCGAATCCCCAACATTCCCTATATGCCCCAAGTAGTTACGCTTCTTTTTGATCGCCCCAATGACTTTGCCACTTCTGAGAATCGCACTTTCACTAATTTCAACAAAGCTGATTGGGCTGGTTTTCTTAACTTCACTCAGAGCACCTTCGTTGCTCTTCCCATCCCGTCTGACGTACGAGAAAGGGAAAAAGCGTTTCGCATGGTCATAGCTTCAGCCTCTAATCAATACATTCCGTAAGGTAGAATTAAGGAGGTACGTCCGTATTTCACTGCAGACCATGTGCTACGCTTATACCCTACGGATCCTGTAACCTCTCTGCTGGTTTTGGCAAATTATGGTCCAATGTCATATCCGACTAAACCTAACGGCAAAATATCTATCACCTTTGGTGATAAGGTACAGTCGAAACCGAAGATATGCGCCAGCGCTTTCTGCCGGCAATTTGTACTGCATCTTCCGGTCGACAAGGAAATTAGACGAGCCATCAGGGAGTCGCACAAACGGAAAAATAGCCAAGCCCCCATTGCCATCACCACCACGGAGGTTCGGGAGGCCATACTGGAGTCCAAAAGCTCCAAATCGATAGGCACAGACGGTATATCCATGCTGATGCTAAAACAAAATCAAAGATCTCAATGCAGAAATTCGTAGGATAGTCAACGAACACAAACTGACCAAGTGGAAGCAACACCTCGAGGCATGCACCCTCTCCGGCGGAGTTGGCAAATTATGGTCGACTGTCAAGTCCCTATCCAATCCGACCAAATACAATGACAAGGTCGCCATTACATTCGGCGACAGTGCCAAATCGGACGCCAGGAAATGCGCGAGCTTATTTTGCCGGCAGTTTATAATGCATCCACCTGCGGATAGGACTAAGAGAAGAGTCATCCGACGTGTGCACAGACACAAACACTCCACTGCGCCTATAGCCGTCTCAGTCGCAGAGGTCAAGGAAGCCATAATGAAGGCCAAACCCTCAAAATCCATCAGACCCGACGGAATCGCCATGAAGATGATTAAACACCTAGGCCACGAGAGACAGAGTTATTTAGCGGCTCTTTTCAACCTCTCTCTAACTACTTTCGTCATACCTGAGATATGGAAACTGGCGATTGTAGATCCCGTACTAAAACTAGGGAAGCCGGCGAACCAAGGAGATTCTTATCGTCCGATATCCCTGCTTTCGCCGGTTAATAATAATAATAGTAATGAGGTAATGCACTGCGACCTTAAGATCTATTGTGCCCTCGTAATCTCAGAGCACACCATCCAGGCCGATCCCGCTCAGGAAATCCAAGATGGAAGTCGGCTTCATTCCATGTATGTGCTTGCACTCTAGTGTCGGGAAACCTAAGTGCTTCTGTCTTTTCCTTGAGATGGCGTCGCATTTACACAGTATATGCTCCGCCGTTTCATCCTCCATATCACAGAATCGGCAGAGGCTACTGGAGGTTATGCCCAGTTTGTGCAGGTGGGCCTTGAGCCTGCAATGGCCGGTGAGAACCCCGGTTATGATTCTGAGATTATTCTTGGATAGGGTTATTAATTCTTTATAGCGGTTGCCGTTGTATTCCCCCATCATAGCTTTCGCCTGGCGTAGCCCAACAGTCTGATGCCAGTACAACCTCCTCATGTTGGTCTCTTCTTTCCTCAACTCTCCTTTCATGGTGTGAGAGTCTATTGCCAGAAATGGTTCTGGGCCAATGGGTTTTGTTGCTGCCGCTTCTCGGGCTAATTTGTCCGCTCGTTCGTTGCCATCCACACCCGCGTGGCCTGGAACCCAGGCCATTCGGACGTTGTTGCACGACGCAAGGCAGTTTATCCTCTCTACGCATTCAAGTACCAATGAGGACCTTATCTCGTAGGAGGATATAGCTTTGAGAGCGGCTTGACTGCCACTCAACATGGTGATATTCTCGTTAGTGTAGCCGCGTTGCAAGTTTATTTCCGCACATAAGCTAATAGCGACTACTTCCGCCTGGAAGATGCTGGGGTGTTCTCCTAGTGGTATGGAGAGCTTTACTCGTGGGCCAAATATGCCCGCACCAGTTCCCTCAGGGGTTTTCGAGCCATCCGTGTACCACACTATGGCTCGGTCTTGGTGTAATTCTTGAATTTTTGTGGAATCCCATGAGGCTTTGTGCCCTAGTTCCGCCTTGAATCTCTTCTCAAACATGATTACTTTAGCAATATCGCCTCTAGGAAGCTGGCAGATTGGGAGCTGGTCTTTCAACTTCTCTGCTTCAACGGACGATATCACTTTTCCTCTACCCAATCCCTCTTTTGATATGCTCAACAGGGTGCGTTTGGCCGCCTGTTCCACTGCAATATGCAGCGGACTCAGGTCAAGGAGCACTTCTAATGCCGCTGTGGGGCATGTGCGCATTGCTCCCGTAATGCATACACAGGCCAGACGTTGGATTTTAGATAGTGCCTTCTGCACTGTGCTTAGACCTGACCTGGAAGACCAGGCCACCGCCCCGTATACTATTATTGGTCTAACTATCATGGTGTATATCCATCTGAGCATCGCCGGGCTACATCCCCATGATTTGCCCGCGAGTCTTCTGCACACCATTATTGCTTTCGTGGCCTTTAATGTTGTGTTCGCAACATGTGCTCTCCAGAGGAGCTTGGAGTCGAGAGTGACTCCCAGGTATTTCACTTCGGAAGCAATCTCTAGTGATTCTCCTCCTAGTGTAAGTGTCCGCATTCCCAGTAGTGATCTTCGTTTTGTAAATGGGATGATGGCGGTTTTACTGGGGTTTATGTTTAGACCTACCCCGGCGCACCATCTCCTTGTTAGATTTAATGCTCTTTGAATGATATCGCAGAGTGTGTTCTCGAACTTCCCTCTGGCAATGATTACTATGTCGTCCGCGTACCCCTGGCAGCGGATTCCATTGTCTGTCAGTAGTTGTAGAAGTTCGTCCACCACTACGCTCCACAGGAGTGGCGACAGTACTCCCCCCTGTGGGCATCCTCGTGTGGTTCTTATCTGAACCGTGTCTTCCCCAATGGTGGTTTCTGCTGTCCTGGTGCGAAGCAGTGCATCTACCCATCTTATGATGGGCTGCGGAGCTTCTTTCTTCTCGAGTGCTCGACATACACTCGAGTGCGAGGTGTTGTCGAAAGCTCCCTCGATGTCCAGGAAAGCACATATCACCGTTTCGCCTTTCTCGAACGCGCTCTTAATTTCCGTGGTCAGCTGGTACAGGGCAGTGTCTGTTGATCTGCCTTCCCTGTAGGCATGTTGGCCCACGTGCAAAGGCCTATTCCTTAGAGTGTTCGATCGGATCTCTTGGTCTATGATCTTCTCCATCGCCTTGAGAACGATGGAGGTGAGACTGATTGGTCGAAAGGACTTTGTCGATGAGTAGTCCTTTTTCCCGACTTTTGGTATGAATACCACCTTTGCCCGTCTCCATATGGTTGGTATGTAGGCCAGCGCCATGCTGTCTATCATGATACCTGCCAGATATGGGACGAGTTGGTCTCCCTGTTGCAGGAAGGCCGGGTATATTCCATCCACTCCCGGTGACTTGAACCGCTCAAAGGATGCTATTGCCCATTTGACTGCACTCTTGCTGAAGATAGACTTCGCTAGCTGCCAGTCCCGTGCCGACGGTCTCCCTTGTTGGGACTCGACCTCTTCCAGGTCTGTCGATGCATCCGGAAAGTGAGCGGCTAAAAGTACCCTGGCTCTTTCCTCCTCTGTGCTAGTGAAATCCCCATTAGGGAGTTTCAAGGCCATCCTCGTTTCCCCCCGTTCCGTGGCCAGAGCTTTATGGAGCCTGGCCGCCTCTGGAGTGGAGCTTATCTTCTCGCAGAAGGTTCTGAAGGTAACCCTCTTTGACCTCCTGATTTCTTTGTTATACTCAGTAAGATGCTTCGTGTATTCCTCCCAGTAGCCGGTGCGTCTCGCTTTATTAAATAGCTTGCGCACTTTGCTCCTCATCGCTGAGAGCTCTTTCGACTTGGGGGTCTTGTATTTAGTTCCCCTCGAATCACGACAGCTAGCGCTAAAGGCATCAACCAATATGTTGTTAAGGTTGTTAGGCTCTAGGTTCGGCACGTTGCCCCCCTTCCCGAGTTCTCCAGGTTAGGGAGATTCAGGTCTACAATGTTATTGAAGCTTTCCCAGTCCGTTCTCCTGGGGTTTTTCTTTAGTATAGTCCCAGTCGCTTCAGCACTGATAGCGAACTGGATGATACGGTGGTTCCTGTAGGACTGCATTCACTGGGCGTGACCCAGTCCTACAGGCACAAGCTCCACCTGTTGCCGACGAGGAACGCGAACTGCCCAGGGAGACAAGAGTCACGCTGGCCCAATTTCGTTCTGGATACTGTAACAGACTAAACTCTTACCTATCCAGACTGAACCCTGACATGCCAAATGTCTGCCCGGCATGCGGCGTGTCTCCCCACGATACTAACCATCTGTTCATCTGCTCAACTGAGCCCACTCTTCTAACACCAATTTCACTCTGGTCCACCCCTGTTGAAGCCGCGAGGTTTCTTGGACTTCCGTTAGAAGAGCCTGATGACAATGTTGGATGGGGGGTGACATCCTAGGCAGGTTAAGTAGTCGCTACAACAACAACATACGGTGGTTCGAGAGGGAGGGTTCGGATGAGACTCTCCAGCTCGAGATCAAGGTATCAGCCAGGTTTTTGCCTATGGTGATGTCTAAGACTTCCTCTCGGGCCCTTGTAACGAAAGTAGGTGTATTCCCCAACATTATATACGTTTAGGTCATTGCTTATTAAGAATTCTAAAAGGTACTCACCCCTTTGGTTAGTGTCTGAGCTTCCTCAAATCTCGTTATGTGCGTTGGCATCGCACCCAATGACTAGCGGAAGTCTTGCCCTCCTGCAGTAGTCCGTCAATCTCTTTATGTTTTCCGGCGGGAAGTCAATATCATCGCCCGCAAGGTATGCCGCAGCAAAGACCATATTTATTTTCCGACCTTCTGCCTCGAGTTTTGCCTGCACGGCCACCAAGTCCCGGCTCATATACTCTGTAATGCAGAAATAGTCGATAGAATGGTTTAACATTACGCATGCTCTTGGTCTCTCTTGAGAGAGATCCCATATTACCTTGTTTATGCCTTCTTTAAGTCCTCTTATTTGCCCGTTTATCGCCCACGGTTCCTGTATTAGTGCGATGGCCAGATCCTCCCTTGCGAACTTCATCGCAAGCACAGCTGACGCTGCTTTGGCGTGGTGGAGGTTTATCTGGGCCACCGCGGTTCTCTTGTGGTCTAACATTGGTCCGGCCCCATCGGCTCGTCTAAATCAGACAGCCGAATGTCCTCGCCACCCTCACTTTCGATGTCCAGGTTGCGGAGGTCTATGCCCTCCAGCAAGTCCTGTGTATTTGGGCCCGCAGAAACTTCGCCAGAATTGCTCGCAGCTGCGACTGCTGAGCTGGCTGAGCTTGGTGCGGATTCACCTACTGCCTCTTCTCTCTCTTGCCCCGGAGCCGGGCCCTCTACCCTCCTCTGGCCTGCACTTCTGGCTTCAGTCGTGCTGGCTGGCGTCTGCTTCCAGGGTTTCACCGGGACGTAACTGAACCGGTAGTTTACCCTGAAAGCAGCTCTCCTAATTGCAGTATAGGAGGCCTCGTCAATGGCGATGTTCAGGCGGAGCCCCCAATCCTCAACCTGGGTGTTGAAAATGCGCCACATCTCGGTGTGCAGTCCCGAGTTCTGTGCCTTGAGGAGCTTCAGCACAAAGTCGGTAGACCATTCTGCGCTCCTGGGCAGAAATATGGTGACTGTGTGAGTGGGTGGTATATCATCCCCTCTCCTCGTGGCAAGGGCTGGACCCGTCCATCCCTGTATTCTAGGGATGGTCGTGTTCAGCCAAGCTGCGGTGCTCTCGTCCCTGCAGTCCACTAATAGCAGACCCGGCCTGAAGTACACCCCACTAAAGGACAGCGGGCTGGTCCAGCCCTCCGCGACCTCTACCATGATGGCGACTTGCAGTCTGGTGAGCTCCTCCTGACTCAGGATTTCCGCAGGGTAGTTCCTGGGCAGCACCGCCATTCGTATGCCTCTGGCAGCATCCGAATAGCTCTGCTGCCGTGGGTTCTCCCGCACGTTTCTCGAGCCCGGAATCGCCCTGGAGGTGCTCGCCGTGGCAGACGTCGAGGCGGTTGCTAGGTTTTGTGCCCTCTGCCTCTTGGAGTTGGGAATACCTTCTGGCGTGCTTTGCCCGCATCTTCGCTTTTCAGCGGGAGCGGAGCTGGTAACACCGGTATTTAGTCCGCTGCCGCGCCCAGGGGCGTGTGCGGGTTGACCCTTAATTAGGGTAGCCCTCCTCGTATTATTTTGACCGATTCCCGTCTCACGACTGGGTTCGGTCCCTTTCTTACTTTCCCCATCCTTTCCTGCCGCGCAGCCTTTGCCCGCCTCCATGTGGAGGTAAGCTTTCGCTTGGGCTGTGTCGGGTGATAGCCCCCGCTGCAGATGCCGCAGGTACCATTTGACACCAGATCCTGTTAGCCCCCTCCTCCTTGGGTCATCTAGTCCGCCTGGAGTCCCCCAGCGTGGTGTAGGTGGCGGTCTGGATCTTTTGGTCTTCTTTTTCTTCTTCTCTTCTGGTAGGGAGTCTTCTGACTCCTGTTGCTTTTTATGCCTCACAGGGCTACTATGGACCGAACTGTCGGTGGAGGGACGTCTGGCCCTACCTGTACCGAGTTCGATGTTGCTGCATTTTCCGGCTCTTTCGAGTTCCTCGGATGCAGTTCTCTTCCTTCCTCTCTTTCCCCCGAGTGTCGGGATGTTCCCGACACCTCCTTATTATGGGGTTCCCTAGTAGGGGCGGGCTTAATGATCCCCGCTGTCACTTCTCTGTAGCTAGGCCCGAAGCTTCCCTTGCCGAGTTTGAACTGGGTAGGTGCGGGTGTGAGTGCCCCTCGTGCCGTGTCAGAGCTGGCCATTAGGGAGTTTCAAGGCCATCCTCGTTTCCCCCCGTTCCGTGGCCAGAGCTTTATGGAGCCTGGCCGCCCCTGGAGTGGAGCTTATCTTCTCGCAGAAGGTTCTGAAGGTAACCCTCTTTGACCTCCTGATTTCTTTGTTATACTCAGTAAGATGCTTCGTGTATTCCTCCCAGTAGCCGGTGCGTCTCGCTTTATTAAATAGCTTGCGCACTTTGCTCCTCATCGCTGAGAGCTCTTTCGACTTGGGGGTCTTGTATTTAGTTCCCCTCGAATCACGACAGCTAGCGCTAAAGGCATCAACCAATATGTTGTTAAGGTTGTTAGGCTCTAGGTTCGGCACGTTGCCCCCCTTCCCGAGTTCTCCAGGTTAGGGAGATTCAGGTCTACAATGTTATTGAAGCTTTCCCAGTCCGTTCTCCTGGGGTTTTTCTTTAGTATAGTCCCAGTTGCTTCAGCACTGATAGCGAACTGGATGATACGGTGGTTCCTGTAGGACTGCATTCACTGGGCGTGACCCAGTCCTACAGGCACAAGCTCCACCTGTTGCCGACGAGGAACGCGAACTGCCCAGGGAGACAAGAGTCACGCTGGCCCAATTTCGTTCTGGATACTGTAACAGACTAAACTCTTACCTATCCAGACTGAACCCTGACATGCCAAATGTCTGCCCGGCATGCGGCGTGTCTCCCCACGATACTAACCATCTGTTCATCTGCTCAACTGAGCCCACTCTTCTAACACCAATTTCACTCTGGTCCACCCCTGTTGAAGCCGCGAGGTTTCTTGGACTTCCGTTAGAAGAGCCTGATGACAATGTTGGATGGGGGGTGACATCCTAGGCAGGTTAAGTAGTCGCTACAACAACAACATACGGTGGTTCGAGAGGGAGGGTTCGGATGAGACTCTCCAGCTCGAGATCAAGGTATCAGCCAGGTTTTTGCCTATGGTGATGTCTAAGACTTCCTCTCGGGCCCTTGTAACGAAAGTAGGTGTATTCCCCACATTATATACGTTTAGGTCATTGCTTATTAAGAATTCTAAAAGGTACTCACCCCTTTGGTTAGTGTCTGAGCTTCCTCAAATCTCGTTATGTGCGTTGGCATCGCACCCAATGACTAGCGGAAGTCTTGCCCTCCTGCAGTAGTCCGTCAATCTCTTTATGTTTTCCGGCGGGAAGTCAATATCATCGCCCGCAAGGTATGCCGCAGCAAAGACCATATTTATTTTCCGACCTTCTGCCTCGAGTTTTGCCTGCACGGCCACCAAGTCCCGGCTCATATACTCTGTAATGCAGAAATAGTCGATAGAATGGTTTAACATTACGCATGCTCTTGGTCTCTCTTGAGAGAGATCCCATATTACCTTGTTTTTGCCTTCTTTAAGTCCTCTTATTTGCCCGTTTATCGCCCACGGTTCCTGTATTAGTGCGATGGCCAGATCCTCCCTTGCGAACTTCATCGCAAGCACAGCTGACGCTGCTTTGGCGTGGTGGAGGTTTATCTGGGCCACCGCGGTTCTCTTGTGGTCTAACATTGGTCCGGCCCCATCGGCTCGTCTAAATCAGACAGCCGAATGTCCTCGCCACCCTCACTTTCGATGTCCAGGTTGCGGAGGTCTATGCCCTCCAGCAAGTCCTGTGTATTTGGGCCCGCAGAAACTTCGCCAGAATTGCTCGCAGCTGCGACTGCTGAGCTGGCTGAGCTTGGTGCGGATTCACCTACTGCCTCTTCTCTCTCTTGCCCCGGAGCCGGGCCCTCTACCCTCCTCTGGCCTGCACTTCTGGCTTCAGTCGTGCTGGCTGGCGTGTGCTTCCAGGGTTTCACCGGGACGTAACTGAACCGGTAGTTTACCCTGAAAGCAGCTCTCCTAATTGCAGTATAGGAGGCCTCGTCAATGGCGATGTTCAGGCGGAGCCCCCAATCCTCAACCTGGGTGTTGAAAATGCGCCACATCTCGGTGTGCAGTCCCGAGTTCTGTGCCTTGAGGAGCTTCAGCACAAAGTCGGTAGACCATTCTGCGCTCCTGGGCAGAAATATGGTGACTGTGTGAGTGGGTGGTATATCATCCCCTCTCCTCGTGGCAAGGGCTGGACCCGTCCATCCCTGTATTCTAGGGATGGTCGTGTTCAGCCAAGCTGCGGTGCTCTCGTCCCTGCAGTCCACTAATAGCAGACCCGGCCTGAAGTACACCCCACTAAAGGACAGCGGGCTGGTCCAGCCCTCCGCGACCTCTACCATGATGGCGACTTGCAGTCTGGTGAGCTCCCTCTGACTCAGGATTTCCGCAGGGTAGTTCCTGGGCAGCACCGCCATTCGTATGCCTCTGGCAGCATCCGAATAGCTCTGCTGCCGTGGGTTCTCCCGCACGTTTCTCGAGCCCGGAATCGCCCTGGAGGTGCTCGCCGTGGCAGACGTCGAGGCGGTTGCTAGGTTTTGTGCCCTCTGCCTCTTGGAGTTGGGAATACCTTCTGGCGTGCTTTGCCCGCATCTTCGCTTTTCAGCGGGAGCGGAGCTGGTAACACCGGTATTTAGTCCGCTGCCGCGCCCAGGGGCGTGTGCGGGTTGACCCTTAATTAGGGTAGCCCTCCTCGTATTATTTTGACCGATTCCCGTCTCACGACTGGGTTCGGTCCCTTTCTTACTTTCCCCATCCTTTCCTGCCGCGCAGCCTTTGCCCGCCTCCATGTGGAGGTAAGCTTTCGCTTGGGCTGTGTCGGGTGATAGCCCCCGCTGCAGATGCCGCAGGTACCATTTGACACCAGATCCTGTTAGCCCCCTCCTCCTTGGGTCATCTAGTCCGCCTGGAGTCCCCCAGCGTGGTGTAGGTGGCGGTCTGGATCTTTTGGTCTTCTTTTTCTTCTTCTCTTCTGGTAGGGAGTCTTCTGACTCCTGTTGCTTTTTATGCCTCACAGGGCTACTATGGACCGAACTGTCGGTGGAGGGACGTCTGGCCCTACCTGTACCGAGTTCGATGTTGCTGCATTTTCCGGCTCTTTCGAGTTCCTCGGATGCAGTTCTCTTCCTTCCTCTCTTTCCCCCGAGTGTCGGGATGTTCCCGACACCTCCTTATTATGGGGTTCCCTAGTAGGGGCGGGCTTAATGATCCCCGCTGTCACTTCTCTGTAGCTAGGCCCGAAGCTTCCCTTGCCGAGTTTGAACTGGGTAGGTGCGGGTGTGAGTGCCCCTCGTGCCGTGTCTGAGCTGGCCATTAGGGAGTTTCAAGGCCATCCTCGTTTCCCCCCGTTCCGTGGCCAGAGCTTTATGGAGCCTGGCCGCCTCTGGAGTGGAGCTTATCTTCTCGCAGAAGGTTCTGAAGGTAACCCTCTTTGCCCTCCTGATTTCTTTGTTATACTCAGTAAGATGCTTCGTGTATTCCTCCCAGTAGCCGGTGCGTCTCGCTTTATTAAATAGCTTGCGCACTTTGCTCCTCATCGCTGAGAGCTCTTTCGACTTGGGGGTCTTGTATTTAGTTCCCCTCGAATCACGACAGCTAGCGCTAAAGGCATCAACCAATATGTTGTTAAGGTTGTTAGGCTCTAGGTTCGGCACGTTGCCCCCCTTCCCGAGTTCTCCAGGTTAGGGAGATTCAGGTCTACAATGTTATTGAAGCTTTCCCAGTCCGTTCTCCTGGGGTTTTTCTTTAGTATAGTCCCAGTTGCTTCAGCACTGATAGCGAACTGGATGATACGGTGGTTCCTGTAGGACTGCATTCACTGGGCGTGACCCAGTCCTACAGGCACAAGCTCCACCTGTTGCCGACGAGGAACGCGAACTGCCCAGGGAGACAAGAGTCACGCTGGCCCAATTTCGTTCTGGATACTGTAACAGACTAAACTCTTACCTATCCAGACTGAACCCTGACATGCCAAATGTCTGCCCGGCATGCGGCGTGTCTCCCCACGATACTAACCATCTGTTCATCTGCTCAACTGAGCCCACTCTTCTAACACCAATTTCACTCTGGTCCACCCCTGTTGAAGCCGCGAGGTTTCTTGGACTTCCGTTAGAAGAGCCTGATGACAATGTTGGATGGGGGGTGACATCCTAGGCAGGTTAAGTAGTCGCTACAACAACAACATACGGTGGTTCGAGAGGGAGGGTTCGGATGAGACTCTCCAGCTCGAGATCAAGGTATCAGCCAGGTTTTTGCCTATGGTGATGTCTAAGACTTCCTCTCGGGCCCTTGTAACGAAAGTAGGTGTATTCCCCACATTATATACGTTTAGGTCATTGCTTATTAAGAATTCTAAAAGGTACTCACCCCTTTGGTTAGTGTCTGAGCTTCCCCAAATCTCGTTATGTGCGTTGGCATCGCACCCAATGACTAGCGGAAGTCTTGCCCTCCTGCAGTAGTCCGTCAATCTCTTTATGTTTTCCGGCGGGAAGTCAATATCATCGCCCGCAAGGTATGCCGCAGCAAAGACCATATTTATTTTCCGACCTTCTGCCTCGAGTTTTGCCTGCACGGCCACCAAGTCCCGGCTCATATACTCTGTAATGCAGAAATAGTCGATAGAATGGTTTAACATTACGCATGCTCTTGGTCTCTCTTGAGAGAGATCCCATATTACCTTGTTTTTGCCTTCTTTAAGTCCTCTTATTTGCCCGTTTATCGCCCACGGTTCCTGTATTAGTGCGATGGCCAGATCCTCCCTTGCGAACTTCATCGCAAGCACAGCTGACGCTGCTTTGGCGTGGTGGAGGTTTATCTGGGCCACCGCGGTTCTCTTGTGGTCTAACATTGGTCCGGCCCCATCGGCTCGTCTAAATCAGACAGCCGAATGTCCTCGCCACCCTCACTTTTGATGTCCAGGTTTCGGAGGTCTATGCCCTCCAGCAAGTCCTGTGTATTTGGGCCCGCAGAAACTTCGCCAGAATTGCTCGCAGCTGCGACTGCTGAGCTGGCTGAGCTTGGTGCGGATTCACCTACTGCCTCTTCTCTCTCTTGCCCCGGAGCCGGGCCCTCTACCCTCCTCTGGCCTGCACTTCTGGCTTCAGTCGTGCTGGCTGGCGTCTGCTTCCAGGGTTTCACCGGGACGTAACTGAACCGGTAGTTTACCCTGAAAGCAGCTCTCCTAATTGCAGTATAGGAGGCCTCGTCAATGGCGATGTTCAGGCGGAGCCCCCAATCCTCAACCTGGGTGTTGAAAATGCGCCACATCTCGGTGTGCAGTCCCGAGTTCTGTGCCTTGAGGAGCTTCAGCACAAAGTCGGTAGACCATTCTGCGCTCCTGGGCAGAAATATGGTGACTGTGTGAGTGGGTGGTATATCATCCCCTCTCCTCGTGGCAAGGGCTGGACCCGTCCATCCCTGTATTCTAGGGATGGTCGTGTTCAGCCAAGCTGCGGTGCTCTCGTCCCTGCAGTCCACTAATAGCAGACCCGGCCTGAAGTACACCCCACTAAAGGACAGCGGGCTGGTCCAGCCCTCCGCGACCTCTACCATGATGGCGACTTGCAGTCTGGTGAGCTCCTCCTGACTCAGGATTTCCGCAGGGTAGTTCCTGGGCAGCACCGCCATTCGTATGCCTCTGGCAGCATCCGAATAGCTCTGCTGCCGTGGGTTCTCCCGCACGTTTCTCGAGCCCGGAATCGCCCTGGAGGTGCTCGCCGTGGCAGACGTCGAGGCGGTTGCTAGGTTTTGTGCCCTCTGCCTCTTGGAGTTGGGAATACCTTCTGGCGTGCTTTGCCCGCATCTTCGCTTTTCAGCGGGAGCGGAGCTGGTAACACCGGTATTTAGTCCGCTGCCGCGCCCAGGGGCGTGTGCGGGTTGACCCTTAATTAGGGTAGCCCTCCTCGTATTATTTTGACCGATTCCCGTCTCACGACTGGGTTCGGTCCCTTTCTTACTTTCCCCATCCTTTCCTGCCGCGCAGCCTTTGCCCGCCTCCATGTGGAGGTAAGCTTTCGCTTGGGCTGTGTCGGGTGATAGCCCCCGCTGCAGATGCCGCAGGTACCATTTGACACCAGATCCTGTTAGCCCCCTCCTCCTTGGGTCATCTAGTCCGCTTGGAGTCCCCCAGCGTGGTGTAGGTGGCGGTCTGGATCTTTTGGTCTTCTTTTTCTTCTTCTCTTCTGGTAGGGAGTCTTCTGACTCCTGTTGCTTTTTATGCCTCACAGGGCTACTATGGACCGAACTGTCGGTGGAGGGACGTCTGGCCCTACCTGTACCGAGTTCGACGTTGCTGCATTTTCCGGCTCTTTCGAGTTCCTCGGATGCAGTTCTCTTCCTTCCTCTCTTTCCCCCGAGTGTCGGGATGTTCCCGACACCTCCTTATTATGGGGTTCCCTAGTAGGGGCGGGCTTACTGATCCCCGCTGTCACTTCTCTGTAGCTAGGCCCGAAGCTTCCCTTGCCGAGTTTGAACTGGGTAGGTGCGGGTGTGGGTGCCCCTCGTGCCGTGTCAGAGCTGGCTCTTTCGTGCAGTGTGCTGCGTGCTTTACCGGATGCCTTGTGAGTATTGTCCGCACATCTGTTGGGGTTGCCCCCACCAGGTGCGGCTACCTCTAGTTGGCTGCCCCGTTTTCTGTCCGCTTGCTCGGCTCTTTGCGCTGCTCTCGCGGCGGCTTGCCTTCTCATCTCTCGGCTGGTGCAGGGGATGTCATCTTCATCCCTTGCATGCTCTTCGAAGAGTGCCCGCTCCTCCGCAGTCATCCCGTCCAGGAAGCTACTCGAGTAGCTGCGCTGGTTCCGTTTTTCGTCCCCTGACGTCTTCCTCCTCGCTCTTTCCATCGAATTGTTGCTTTTGTTGTTGTTGTTTTTGTTGTTTTGGTTATTCATCTTGTTCGTACGACCACCTGCCCAACATGGCGGGCGCAGTGGTCTAATGTATATAGTGGGGAGCTTGATCCGTACGCCGCGACAGAGCCCCTTGCCGCGGTAAGGCCATAGTTACTCCCCAAGGTGGCCCGGTATAGGGGAGGCGCCGTTATAATACAGCCGGTGTTGTAAACCTCCTGGCTGCAAACCATCCAGTGGGCACGGTGACGCATAACACCCTGGATTAGGAGGTGACAGTTCTTAGTTGTCGAACGCATGCGACTATGACTACCGGGGTTGACCCTGCCTTGGCCTAATCATCCCCATTAGTCATTATCGGATGCGTTCGACGTAAGCCTCTACACCAGCGTCAAGGTGTCTGTCCTCGTAGAGGAAACTACTAGAGACCATTCTGCTCCCTTACTTTATTGCAAATCTGAAATTGGCCGATCACCAGCATGGTTTCCGCAAATCTCACAGCACTACATCTGCTTTGAATGCCATTACAACGCACACAAACTATGGTTTGGATCAGCACCCACCAAACCATGGGACGGTTCTCGTGGCACTTGACGTATCAAATGCATACGGTCAACGATGCCACACTTCTTCGAGACCTGGAAGAAACACCGCTCCCTGCCGGCCTAAAAAGATGGACCACTAACTACCTCAACGGTCGAAAGGCATCAGTCAAATTCAGGAACAAGAAATCTAGACCACGAAGAATAAAACAAGGGGACCGCAAGGTGGTGTTCCCTCTCCCCTTTTGTTTAATTTCTATATATCGAGACTCCCCCCAACCAGAGGGAGTCTCCATTGTTTCCTACGCTGACGACTGCACGATAATGGCCTCGGGCAAGGGTCCCTTCATTGACGAACTCTGTCCTAGAATCAACAGTTACCTCCGTGACCTTTCCAGCTTCTTCACCGAACGAAATCTGACCCTATCTCCGACTAAATCGACGGCCACCCTGTTTACGACATGGAATGCACAGATGGGCAAGAGTTAAATGTCCACGGAGTACCTCTACCTACTGTCAATCGCCCGAAAATCTTAGGTGTGACATTTGACAACGGCCTCACCTTCGCTGGTCATGCCACCGCAATAGCTTCAAAGGTACAGAGCCGCAATAAGATCCTCAAGTCGCTGGCCGGCAGTACTTGGGGAAAAGACAAAGAAACATTGCTTGCTACATATAGAGCTTTGGCCGACCGGTTATTGACTACGCTGCGCCTATATAGTCGCCAAATCTTTCTGACACCAACTGGAGGAAATTGCAAGTTTGCCAAAATACCGCCATCAGAACTGCTACGGGATGTCTGCTTATGACATCTGAGTCTCACCTTCATCAAAATTCCTTCTGAACTGTCATAAACCCAGTCATCCAAATCGACATCTATTGGATGTAGCCCCGCCCCCCAGAGGCATAAGGAGACATCTTCGTAAGCACTACGATGAGATCCAGCACCACATCTCTTTGCCGTTTGATCTGCCCACAGACAGGCTCTAAATGACCTCCACATCCGGTCGGTGGACAGATCCCTCAGATCTCGGCCTGTGAATCCCGTTATCAATACTCAGCCACCTGAATTGGCTGAAGAGGAGCGTGTACTTCCGAGGGAGACGAGAGTTATGCTAGCACAACTTCGCTCTGGATATTGTAATAGGTTTAACTCTTACTTATCCAGACTGAACCCCAACATACCAAACACATGCCCTGCATGTGGTATGTCCCCTCATGATACCAAACATCTCTTCTCCTGTTCGGTCGAACCCACTCTTCTAACACCCACATAATTCTGGTCCAACCCTGTGGAAACTGCGCGTTCCCTCGGACTTAGAGTGATCGAGCCCATTGGGCAGGGCGAAGCACTGTTAACAACAACAACAAAAATGAAAATGTAAACAAGAGCAGCTGTCACTTTTTATGCGTTCACAGTGCATCTTTTGTGAATTTTTTTCCAAAAACGTTCACAACGACCAACTTTATCATAACTTAATCAGACTTTTGTGTCAACGAAATTGTCATTCTGAGCCAACCCATGATTAAGTTATAATTGGATAAAGTTTATCATAGCCAGACATTGAGTTAACTGCCCTTTACTCGCCAACCCAGTTTTCCCTTTCTCGAAAATCGTTTAGAATAGCCGAAAAACGAGAAGGGAAAAAGTAGGTTAGAAATTTGTGCTCGGAATATGGGAATAGGGAGAGCGAAAAAATACGTGCGGAATTGTCGTTTAGAATCGGGCTGAATGTCTGGTTATGATAAACTTTATCACATGATAACCTAATCATGGCTTACCTCGGAATGACATTTTCGTTTATACAAAAGTCTGATTAAGTTATCATGATAAAGTTGGTCATTGTGAACGTTTTTCGCAAAAAAATTCACAAAAGTTGCATTGTGAACGAATAAAATAATCAGAGGTCCATCTTTTGATAACTTTTATCAAAAGATGATCAGCGCATCGTCGATAACATTGGTCTACAGCCAAAATCCACCAGTGACGCGAATATGAAATTCGTACGTAAAACCACCCCCTGATTCCGAAAATCGAGGTTATTTTTGATTCTATATTCAGATATTTACGATTTACCGTTATTTCAAAAAAAAAAAAAAGATGCCTCTACTTAATTATGTATGTATATCTCAAGAACAAATTGAGCAATACCAATTTAAAAGCTAATAAAATTTGCTATAAACAATGCATACAAAACTTTTCGCTAGGCGCTGTCGGTTCGAAGATAATGAACAATCAATACGGATTTTCACCTTTTTTTTGTAAAAATATACAAAATGTGTACTTTGCGAGGAAACTTTTTATTTTTTTCCATTACAAAAAAAATAAGCTTTCATCCAATAAAATCGATGGACTAATACAAAAGTTATACGCAATCAAATAAATATAGCCATATAATATTTAAGTACCCTACAAATATTAGCATATGTACATATGAGACGATAACAATGTATGTAATTGTCTTAACTCTATGATCTTATTTTATACTTGAAAAAGTTATTTGTTTGGTTTTGACGCTTATTTAGATTAGGATCGGTTTCTCTTATGAGAAACCAACAGTAGTCACCCATCATTGCGACATCCCAGAATCGTTGATACCGACTTTCAATTAACTTCATTTGCTGATGAAACCGTTAGCCATGCTCGTCACTTTCGTCACCAAGATTTTGCGGAAAAAAATTTAAATGGAAGGGCAGAAAAGGATGTTTTAAAGACTTTTTTTACTCCTGAAAAGAAAATAAATAAGTAAATTAGATAAATAAGTGACACGTTTGTGTGTAATTTTCTTAGGCTGGATTCATCGTTTAGTTCCGAGCGAATTTTTTGTTTACATTTTACTCCTTTTTCCACTTCTCTGTAAACTTTAAAGTTTTCAATCAAATTTTTTGTGTATCGAGCAGATAGGTTTTAAATTTTACTTTAGAAAATGGCCTGAAATAAGTTTTTTTTCGCATAGTTCTTGATTAAGTCGTTCACTATCATCTCGTAGTTAGGACTTTTGCGTTTGCCTAAAAAAGAAGCAACGACCTTTTCAAAAGAATCCCACGCTTTTGCCTCCACTGGTGACAATAGTTCTTTGAATTGATTATTGTTAAACATCTTTCTTATTTGCGGCCCAACAAAAATGCCTTCCTTTATCTTGGCTTCAGAAATCTCTGGAAAGATGGGTTTTAAATGACGGAAGGCTTCGCCTTCTTTGTACAAAGCCTTAACAATGTTTTTGATAATGCCGAGCTTGATGTGAAGCTAGGGTAACATAATTTTTTCTTTCTTTATGAGAGGGGAGTATTTTATGTTATCCACAACAACTTTAAACTCGATTCGGTCTGGCCAATCCTTTATGATGTAGTGGTCTTGACAAGCTCGGCTATCCCATTTGCAGAGAAAAGACAGTATTTTGTGTATCCACTTTGTAGACCGCATAGTATTCCAATCATGCTCTTCATATTTGATAAGTTTAAGTAATTTTTGCATTATCTCGTAGGTTTCCTTCGTATTTACTGCATGCGCGATCGGGATAGACGGCTTTTGTCTGCCAATATGTAATAATACGGCCCTTAAACTTAGTTTATTGGCGTCTATGAATAATCGCCGCTCTTTGGAATCATATGGCTCACCAAACTGTTTGAATAAGCCAGTAATGTCTTTGCAGTAACAAACAATAAATTGTTGCATACGAGAGGCGTGTAGCTCGGCCTTTACCTTGGACAATTCCAAATCTCTTATCCAATCATTGAGTTGTGCTTGCGGCAAAGAGTTTCTTTCGTAAATTTTACTACGCACCTTTTTGTTCCGAATGAATCAATTCGATTCGACATGAAGTGCACACAGTATTCGGTGTCCATGATTTTCCAGTGTTTTTATGCTGAATGCCAAAATACTTATAGCATGTAACTTTCAAAGGATTTGAAAACACACGTCGCATACTTTTACCAATATATTGACCGCAGATGAAACAAAACATATCTGGATAATTTTTACACTCAAACTCTTGCGTCCTTTTATTTATATAATTTTTTAAGTAAAGGACGGGTTATAAATTGCACTTATAGACTGAACAGTATCCGGTGAGCCTTGCAGATATTATTAAGGAAAAATTCGCATATACTCCTACTTATACTCAGATCAAGTAAAAATCGAAGCCTACCAAACAAAAAGGTTCTTTAGGTATACAAAGAAAATACTACCTGCTTCCAAAAATTTGCTCTTGTTTCAAATGTACCTGGGTTTGAAATTTTAAAGTTTACCTACTTGAGAAAACGGCATTAACAGTTTTTTGTATTTAATATCTCTCTATCTCTATGGCGCGATATACAACAGGTATATCATCATAAGCCTCCTAAGAGATTTTTGCGCCAAGCTTCTCTTCCAATTTGTGGTGTGCCGATTTGAATTTTCCCTACAAATTGGTGGGACCTACAGTTTTTTGCCGACTCCGAACGGTATTTACAAAGGAGACGAATTTTTGCTGAGAAGCCTGTCATGGCAGAAATACACTCGGAGAGTTTGCCAAACCACTGCCGAGGGGCGACCCCGTTTTGAAAAACTTTTTTCAAATCACTTTTGATGTTACCTGTACCAGGGCTCGAACCATGGACCTTCGGTGTGGTAGGCCGGCAACACTACCTTCACACCTACGTACTAACTAATATATGAATACTAATGCATATGTACGTGTAGGGTACTTCAGTATTATATGGCTATATTTTTTTGAATGCTTATAACTTTTGTATTAGTCCATCGATTTTATTGGATGAAAGCATTTTTTTTGTATTAAAACAGAGCTTACAAAGAAAAAAAAATATCTGGAAAAAAATAAAAAATTTTCGATATCCTTCCTCGCAAAGTACACATTTTTTTATATTTTTACAAAAAAAGGTAAAAATCCATATTGGTTGTTCATTATCTTCGAACCTACAGGGCCTAGCTTCCAAATTTTTCAAACCGTTTTGCAATTGCTCAATTTGTTCTTGAGATAAACATGATTAAGTGGAGCCATCTTCTTTTTTTTTTTTTTTTTGAAATAACGGTAAATCGTAAATATCTCAAAAAAGGGTACCATAGAATCAAAAATAACCGCGATTTTCGGAATCAGGGGGTGGTTTTACATACGAATTTCATATTCGCGTCTCTGGTGGAGAAAAATCAGACATTGAGTAAACGGTTTTTGGGCCAACCTCTGATAAAAATCTTGATCAAGCAGTTAACCAGACATTGAGTAAACGGCCCTAAGCCTATATACATACACTGATCTTTTCAGACCTTCTACAAAATTCACTAGGCTTTCAAGACAATAAAACCGGTTTCGAGGTATGCGTACACATTGCATCTTCTTCTTTAAATGGTCATCTAACCGCCTGGGCGATTTTGACCGTCCAACATAGCTCGCCAGTCGTTTCTTCGTTGCGCCAACTGGCGCCAATTGGAAACACCGCGGGATCCCAAATCGGTCTCCACTTGGTCCTTCCATCGGAGTGGTGGTCTCCCTCTTCCTCTGCTTCCACCGGCGGGTGGCGATAAGAATACCTTCTGGGCTGGAGCATCTTCACTCATTCGCACTACGTGGCCTAGCCAGCGAAGCCGCTGTGTTTTAATTCGCTGAACTATGTCGGCGTCTGCGTAAAGTTCATGCAGCTCATCATTAAATCTCCTTCGGTACTCGCCGTCGCCAACGCGTAGAGGTCCACAAATCTTTCGAAGAACCTTTCTCTCGAATACTCCCAGAGCCGCCTCATCAGATGTTGTTAGTGTCCACGCTTCTGCACCATATAGCAAGACGGGTGCGATGAGTGACTTGTAGAGTGTTATTTTCGTTCGTCGAGAGAGAGTAATTCTTCGTCGGATTTCTAGGCTAACATTATTGTTGGTGTTAATGCTGGTTCCCAGGTAACCAAGTCCTTTACTATTTCGAAATTATTGCTGCCAACAGTGGCTTGGTTGCCAAGGCGCGAATGCGCTGACTCTTTGCATGATGACAGAAGGTACTTCGTTTTGCCCTCGTTCACCACCAATCCCATTTTCTCCGCTTCTTTTTCTAATTTGGAGTAAGCAGAAGTTACGGCGCGGTTGTTAAGGCCAATGATATCAATATCGTCAGCATATGCCAAATAAAATAACAGATCGAAATAATACCGTAATTTCCAAGGTCTGATATTGCTGAGCTAAAACTCTACTCCCTTATCTCTCAAAATATTCAAGACCAAATTTCAATCTTTGTTCAAAACCTAGGAAAATTTAACCAAGTTTCATTAAAATTCCACTTTTGTTAATTCTAATTTTTATAAAAAATTTGGATATGCAGTTTTATGACCTATTAAATTTTAGTATTTATAAGAAAGTTTCAGGGTGAAGTTGGAAAAAAATGGTGCCAATTATGGGCATTTATTTAAGTTTTGTTATGCGAAAGGCTCAAAATTTCAACATTTCCTCTGGTGCTTATTATTATAAAATTCTTAGGTGAACTTTTAAACCCTTCTTTTTAAAATAATAAACGAGTCTTTTAGAATGTTTGTTAACACAATACGTTCTGCCTTTGTGTAATAAACTTCAACAAAACAAGTAAGGAAGTCTAAGTTCGGGTGGAACCGAACATTATATACCTAGTAGTGATCTATTATGTCATCCCAATTTAAGCAGGTCTATTTTAATGCTTTCAGTTCGTATTTCCGCTCAAATAGACAGACAGGTAGACAGATAGACGTATCGAGAGACGGACATGTCTACATCGATTCAGCTCATTCTCCTGATCATTTCATTATACTTTTTGATGGGACTATCTCTTTTTCTTCTCATACGTGCAAACATTTCATGTTCATGAAAGGTATGAAAATCAAAAAAGATATACAACTTCGCTTTTGCAGTGGGGTATTACTACTTGCCCGGATATTTTACTTTTCATCTTGAACGTTTTGATATACATTAATAAATATCGTGCATGCCGAATAAAGTAATATACCTTGTGTGCGTAACAAAAACAGATATAAAAAATGTGTGTATTTTATAGGCGCCAAAGTAATCAATCGAACTTTATGAAATTTTCACAATATATACTTCGGTTCACTGGGTACAGCATAGGCTATATATAGTTTTGGAAAAGTAGGCGGTGCCACGCCCACAGGCTATATAATATTTCAATTCGTCATAACTCTGAAGTTATTTGGTCTAAATCAATGATATTTGGATATATGTGTCCTTCAGTCAAGATTTACATAATTTTAGAAAAGTGGACGGTGCCACGCCCACATTTTTTTCGTTTTGGTTGTTCTTCATTAATGTGCAAAGTTTATAGTCGATCTCTATGAAACTTTCACGATAAGTTCAGAAGTTCGCTGGATACGGAAATATGGTGTTAGAGAAAATGAAGAGGATAAAGAAGAGTAACGGTATATGGGCTGGTTGGAAAAGCAAAAGCAGAAAGAAATAGGAAGATGCACGGATAAATGTAGAAGAAGAGCCAATTGGGGAGGGAAAAAAGTACAATTTATTAAATGTAGGCAAGTCAAATTTTAGGCAGAACAACGTCTACCGGGTCCGCTAGTTATTTATACAAATTTTTAAAAATTTTTGCAAACGCCCCCGCTTCCACATCTACAGTAGAACTCACCTTTTCAACCCTTCTTCTTCTTTAAATGCTGCCTAACCGTCTAAGCCATTTTTGTATTCGCCACTCGTTATGTCTTTCTGCCAATTGGAAACATCACGGGATCACAAATCGGTCTCCACTTTGCCCTTAAATCGTAGTGGTGGTCTCCATCTTCCTCTGGGTGCCGATAAGAATACTCTATGGGCCGCAACACCTTCATTCATTCGCACAACATGGCCTAGCCAATTAAGGCGTTGGGTTTTAATTCATTGGACTAAGTCGGTGTCTGCATTAAATATTCTACGGTACTCGCCATCGCCAAAGCGTAAGGGTCCGTAAATCTTTCGAAGAATCTTTCTCTCGAATACTCCCACAGCCGCCTCATCAGATGTTGACAGTGTCCAAGCTTCTGCACCATAAACCAGGACGGTACGATAAGTGGCTTATTTATTTTCGTTCATCGATAGAGGACTTTACATCTCAATTGCCAACTCAGTCAGGAGTAGCACTCGTTTGCGCGAGTTATTCTTCGATGGATTTCTATACTGACATCATTGTTGGTGTTAATTCTGGTTCCCAGATAAAAAACTTCAAAGAGGTTAAACACTTATCTACTTAACTCTACCGGAGAAGTAATTAAAATATTGATATGTACATCATGCTTTACAATTAATGAATATCCTATCTTATTTATCCCTTTTTAAAAATAGCTTTATAAATAATATTTTCTTGGGGACTTCAGTATTTGCCTCAATACAAGGTTACTAAAGCAATTTCTTTTATATGAAAGTAAACACTTTAGCTCTTCGAAAGAAAAAATTGCCTAAAATCAGACAAATGTATCACGACCTTGAAATTTACCAATACTGTATTGAAATTTAATGAACTAGAAAACTGCATACTCCAAAAAAATTCCAAAAATTCTGAAAAAAATTTAAGCCTTTGATAAATTTTTGCGTACATTTTTAAAACAAAATGTATTGCGTGTTTCAAATTTCAGGTTTCGCTAAAAAATCCTAGCTACGCCACTGCTGTTGTTGTTGTGGTAGCTACTATTTAACCTGCCTAAAGTATCACCTCTCATCCAGCACTGTCATCAAGCTCTTCTAACGGAAGTCCCAGAAACCTCGCGGCTTCAACAGGGGTGGACCAGAGTGAAATTGCTGTTAGAAGAGTAGGCTCGATTGAGCAGATGAACAGATGGGTAGTATCGTGGGGAGACACGCCGCATGCCGGGCAGACATTTGCCATGTCAGGGTTCAGTCTGGATAGGTAAGAGTTTAGTCTGTTACAGTATCCAGAAGGAAGTTGGGCTAGCATGACTCTTATCTCCCTAGGCAGTTCGCGTTCCTCATCGGTAACAGGTGGAGCTTGCCGACTCTGATAGGAGTTTACCGACTCCGTGTGGATGAGATTGAGGGCCCGCCGATGCACCTTTGGATCAAACGGCGAGAAAATGTGATGCCGGAGCTCGTCATATTGCTTACGGAGATGACTCTTTATTCTCCTGGGAGGCGGATTTTCGTTGAGCAGGTTCTTGTTCGGATGCTGCGGTTTATAGCAGTTGAACAGGAATTGCCTGGTCAACATCTCGCTATGCTTTTTCACACCGACTGTTTTAGCCTCACTGTGAAGGTGATGCTCAGGAGACATAAGGAAGCACCCCGTGGCAGTTCTGAGTGCCGTGTTTTGGCAGGCCTGCAACCTCCTCCAGTGTGTGTCTGCTAGCCCCAGCGACCATATAGGCGCCCCTGTGGGTTAGGGGCTTATAATATGCCCGAGGTAGGCATACCGGCCGTAAGAGGCAGCTAATGTGCGTAATGACGTGCAACTCGATGGTTGATTTACGGACATGATGCCTCTCACTTCTCATTACCCATCTTATCCTTCCTTACGGAAGGAGAGTTGACATGACCTAGAAGGTTTCATGGTCATAAATTGTTACCACGACAGTCGGGCAGTACCGCAAGGGAGTACCGGGTTCAAATCCGGCCAAGGACTGTTAATTCGACAACACTCCCCAAAACCTTCGGGAGTGTTTTTGTCGTTACCACAACAACACCAAAAACCATATAGGCGTCGCGTAGCTGGCTCGCCGATTGCCTTGGACGTTGCCAGTAACGTTTCTTTATCTTTCCCCCAAGTGCTGCCAGCTAGTGACTTGAGGATTTTGTTGCGGCTTTGTACTTTGGTGGCAATCGCGGCTACATGAGCACGGTAGTTGAACATCTTATCAAACGTGACCCCTACGATTTTGGGGTGTGTGACAGTCGGAAGCTTAATGCCGTCGACGTAGACATCTAATTCCGTGTTCACCTGCGCTGTCCACGTCGTAAATAAGATGGCCGAGGACTTGATCGGTGACAGTGTCAGATTTCGTCCAGCGAAAAAACCGGACAGGGATGGGAGGTATGAGTTAACTCTTGAGCAGAGCTCGTCTACAGGATGGTGCAGTCATCGGCGTAGGAAACGATCGAGACGCCGGGGGAAGAGTTGAATCCTCCAGATCGTTAATGAGTTGCGCATGATTGACCGTGTCGAAGGCTTTCGACAGGTCAAGCGCAACTAGCACGGTCCTGTCATTTGAACGATTTTGGTTGAGACCGACACCTATCTGAGTGGTGATGGCGTTTAGCGCGGTGGTAGTGCTATGCATTTTACGGAATCCACGGAGCAAGACCATCTCCAAGGTCTTCACTACTGGCGAGAGGAGTGATAAGTCGATAAGACTCCCCCTCGTTGGCCGGCTTGCCGGGCTTTAGTAGTGGCACCACCTTTGCCTGTTTCCATTTTTCTGGAATGACAAAGGTGGTCATAGACAGATTGAAGACAGTTGTTAGGTACCTTACTCCCTCTTCTTCGAGATGATTTAGCATCATCATGGATATACCATCTGGGCCGATCGATTTGGAGCTTTTGGACCCCCGTATGGCCTCCTGAACCTCCGTGGTGGTGATGGCAATGGGCGCTTGTTGTCCTTGTCGGCCGGAGGATGCAGTACAAATTGCCGGCAGAAAGCGCTCGCGCATCTCTTTGGTTTCGACTGTACCTTATCACCAAAGGTGATAGATATTTTGTCATTAGATTTGGTCGGGTTTGACAAGGATTTAACAGTGGACCATAATTTCCCAACACCAGCAGAGAGGTTGCAGGACCTTAGGTGCTCCTCCCATTTGGCGCGTTTGTGTTGATCAACCAGACGTCTGATTTCCGCATTGAGATCTTGAGTTTGGGGATTCGTAGGGTCCAAGCGTCGTACATGGTCACGTTCATTTGCCAGGGACGCTGCCTCTGCGGGGAAATACGGACGTACCTGTTTAATTCTACCTGACGGAATGTATTGATTAGAGACTAAAGCTATGACCATGCAAACGCTTTTTCCCCTTCTCGTACGTCAGACGGGATGGGAAGAGCAGCGAAGGTGCTCTGGGTGAAGTTAAGAAAACCAGCCCAATCAGCTTTGCTGAAATTAGTGAAAGTGCGATTTTCAGAAGTGACAAAGTCATTGGGGCGATCGATTGAGAGGACTATCGGTAAATGCTCCGATGCAAGAGTTAGCATTGGTCGCCAGTCAACGCAGTTTATGAGACCAGCTCGGACGATAGTAAGGTCTGGCGAACTAGAATAATTTACCGCGACTCTCGTGGGGGCATCCCCGTCCACATTGCAAAACTTCGAATCGTCTATTTGTTCAGCCAATTCCTGTCCCCTACCATCAACCTGTAGGTTTGAGTGCCACAGGTCGTGTTGTGCGTTGAAGTCTCCGAGGATTACACGATTATCGCCTCTGAGTAACGCACTGATGTCAGGGTGGTAATCCCTCCGACAGCAGGTGGCAGGAGGTATATAAATGTTAATTATTTGAAGATCGACATCGCCTGACCGGACAACCATACCTTGACGTTCTAAGGTGTTTTCCCTCGGGTCGACATCAGGCTCAAATAGACGATACTGCACAGATTAATGAGTGATGAAGGCAAGGCCGCCCGCAAGTCCTTTCTCACGGTCACGCTGGTGGATGTTGTAGCCATCACAGGTCCGAAGATCTGATCGGGCGCCTAGCTTTGTTTCTTGAATAGCAGCAATCTTGATATTTTGCCGCTTTATGAAACTCAATATCTTACTAACCTTGCCGGTTAAGACGTTGCAGTTCAACTGTAGGACACGAAAGTGCGAAGGGGGAGAAATAATCACACTGGGAGCCAAGGACTGGTTAGTCGTGAAGACTGTATCTGGACCTTGTGGCGGTGCGACTCTGGATCGACGTTGGGACGTCCTAGTGCGTGAACAGCAAGGTGCCACAAAAGTTTTGTAGAAACTAGGGGGCCTATTTGTGGAGGGATTTAGCCCGGAGCACCTAGTTTTGTGCAACCATCTTTTACATCTATTACATTGGACAATGTGTGAACGTTTGACGTAAATCTTCTTCCAGCCAACGCAGCAGATCCAATCTCTTGGTCCCAGGTTGGATTCAACACCAGCCCGAAACGGGAGAGTATTGAGCAGCCTTGCTGCAAGGATCTGTTTGGGGGAAAGGTGACAAGTAAGACAGGGTAATGTCGAAATAGCAGCCCTTGGTCGGATATAAAAACCCGAGTCATTCGATATAACCGGCCACTGCTCAGTGCCATTACATAATTCCAAGTAAAAAATTGACGCTACAGGGTTTATTTTGATAAACGCAAAATTTTTAACTGTGGATTATGACATTTGGGATTATGTCATGTCCGCTAAATATCTCGTCCTTATAAGCACGTTGGAGATTTGTTGGAGAACTAAGAGCATACTTCTTATGTTTAGAGCATATTGTAGGGTTATATACTTGCGTTATATATTACTTTATTAATTTTCAAAATTGTTTTTGGTTTACGGTTGTTAAATTTTATTTATCAAAATGAAAATTGATTATTCAATTTTTGTTCTTTCAAAAATCAGGATTTTCTTTATATAAAAATATAAATATTCATTAATTTAAATATATTTATATCCAAACGATATATATAGGCGATCGTGCATTCGAAACCTACGTACTATTCTTAAAATACTTAAAACTTATGCAAAAATAGTTTTTGTGCAATCAGTTACTTTAAAAATATTCATATGTATGTACATACATACATATATAAACAATAATTCAGTGCCCAAATTAAAAGTGAACTCAACCCATTGAAAAATCTTCTTAAACATACATATTTGAACGCTAATCACCCAGGAACAATAGAAATGTGAGGAAAATAGTAACAACAAAAAAAATGCAAGTAATAAAAATTACATACTATGTAGTATATCGATCCTGAGAACCTTCCATATTATAACTTCTGATAGTATCAGCCTTTTTTTTTTCCTACAATCAACAAGCTTTATATCTGCAATATAATCTTCCGATCCTGCTTATTAAACAATCAAAATAAACAATAATATTATTATATAGCAATTTCATCCACGCATCGGCAATTTCATTCACGCATCCTTATTGACAATCCATAAATCCAATTATCACAATTAATCCAACAAACAAATATTCTGGATATTATACAATAAATAAATACAATAAATGCATATAAACATATTTGTGTACCAAATGTGCATAATCAACAATTAGTGTTATAAATATTTTAAAAGAAAGGAATTTGTAAACGAAAATAAATGAACTTATACTACCGTCTGTAAAATGAATATATAACATGTTGAACTCTACTAAATACTTTACCACCAATCAACAAACTCAAGTGCATTCTTTTCTATTGGATTTTCAATTTCATATCACTATCAATTTAACCTTAAAGTACATGACTTCACTCACTATTTAATGTCATTTATTTATGATTATATTTACCATCTACAATCAGCGCAATTCTTCGGTGAGCTGTATTGTTAATATTCTATATTAATATTAAATTACAATTATCTAGTTAAATATCCATACATTTTTAATTATTTATCAAATCTTAAACAAAATATTACATTTCATTCAATAAAAGTTCGTTTCTTAAATTCTTCATTTAATTAAAAACCAATTACTTTATTACGAATAATTAATGAAATTATTAAAATCAAAAGCCATTAATTGTATTTTATAATAAACTTTTCCAAACTATAATCTATTTTAACATATTTTAATTAATTTTCTTATAAATTGTTAATTTTTATTAATATTAATATTTAAATTTTTATTATTATGTACACTTTCTCCAGTTAACTAAAATGATTCGATCACCTATTCATACAAGAAGTTTCACAGCAACAGAAACTCAAAACGAAAACAACAACTCAATTCCAAGACACTTCACATCAACAGAGACCCAAAACGAAAACAACAACTCAATTCCAAATTTGAACCTCACACAAAATATTCATACTGATAATACGAGGTGTGTTCAAAAAGTATCGCGAATTTTGTGTTTTTTCAAAAATTATTTATTTATTCATGAATATCTATTTTGTCCCCTTCAAAGTAATCCCCATGAGATATTATACACTTGTGCCAACGGTTTTTCCAATCTTCGAAGCACTTCAAAAAATCATTTTTTTGTATCTTGTTCAGCTCCTCCTTCGATGCCGTCTTTATCTCGTCAAGAAAAGCGTAACGTCGTCCTTTCATGCGCCTCTTCAGTTTAGGGAACAAGAAAAAGTCACAGTGGGCCAGATCTGGGGAATACGGTGGCTGCGGCATCATTAGTGTGTTGTTTTTGGCCAAAAAGTCGCGCACAAGCAACGATGCGTGAGCAGGGGCGTTATCGTGGTGCAAAAGACAATTTTTGTTCTTCTTTGCACATCTTCTCGGCCTTCTGAGAACATTTTGTACCACCGATAAACGTTGCTTCGGTCCAAGGTAGCTTCTCCGTATGCCACAGTCAACATTCGGAATGCATCCGCGTACTTAATTTCGTTTTTCACACAAAATTTGATACAGGTTCTTTGATCCATTTTTTTGAATAGGTAAAAATCGAAGACGATCCAAAACACGTGCAAGCAAAGCAGCTGTCAACAATTAACTGAACATTCAAAATGGCCGAGCTTGTCAGCATAAGTGAGAGACATGAGTACCAACATAACGCCACAAAAAATTCGAAATTCGAATATACGTAACCAGCGAAAATTCAAAATTCGCGATACTTTTTGAACACACCTCGTATACTTCCAGATAATAACACAATGTTTAGAGATAATTTTAATCAGTTAAGTTGCCTTATTTTTGGGAACAATCCCCTGAAACTTGGTTTATTCTCGTTGAAGGACAATTCCAAATAAACAACATTCAAAATGATAATATAAAATATCAGAATATTTTAATTGCACTTCAACGAGAAACCATTTCAAAAATTATATATATAATTAATCCACCGCCTGTGATAAATAAATATGAAACTATTAAAAAAGCATTAATTGATAGATTTTCTCTTTCCGAAGAAAAAAGATTAGAACAACTTATTTCTAAAACAGAACTTGGTGATCGTTCTCCATCAGAATTATTTCGACAAATGACCTTTCTAATTAGTTCTTATTCAATAATTAGTAAAGAACTTCTTTTTAAATTATGGATTAGTAAATTACCAAAAGAAATACAGATTCATTTAATCTCTTGCAACAATAAAACTACTGATGAAATTATTACTTTAGCAGATAAAATTTTTAATTTAATTAATAATAAAGAATCCGCTAAAATTGCTGCAATAGATAAATCTGAAAACATTGCCCTGACACAATGTGTTAAAAATTTGACTGAATTAACTACTGTCATGTTTCAAAATTTAAATAAAATTAGTGAAGATATAAATGAACTTCAAATTCGATCTAGATCTAGAGAACGACATCGATCTACATCACGTAATTTTTCTAATCCCCGAAATTTCAATAACCAAAATAAAAATATTATTTGTTGGTATCATCAAAAATTTAAACACAACGCTTATAAATGTATTAAACCATTTTAACTCAAATTATAATACAAATTCAAAGACTTTAAACTAAAACGTCACGTTATGACAGTGGCTAGTAGCGAAAGTGACGTTAAACCTTCTCGCCGCCTATTTATTTTTGACAAATTTAATAAATTAAACTTTTTAATAGATACGGGTGCTATTGTTTCTGTAGTTCCTTCTTCTAAATTCTCATAAAAGAAATTCTGATCTAAATTTAACTGCATCTAATGGTTCTTCAATTAAAACTTTTAGTACAAAACTTTTAAAACTTGATCTAGGTTTAAGACGCGATTTCGAATTTCCTTTTATACTAGGAGATATTTCTACTCTCATAATTGGCGCTAACTTTTTAGAGAAATTTGGTTTACTAGTTGATATTAGAAATAAATAAATTACTGACTTAAAAACAAAATTAAAAGTTTCTGGCTCTAGTGGATTTTGTGATATATTTTCTCTCAAAATACCAATTTCTGAAAATAAATTTACCAATCTCTTAAAAGATTTTCCCTCAATAACTTGTGAACCAGATTACACCAAACCAGTGCAGCACCAAACGGTTCATAGAATTGAAACTAAAGGAGTTTTACCGTTCTCAAAACCTCGTCGTCTAGATCAAATTACATTTAAAATTGCAAAAACAGAATTCGAATTTTTGGTCAAAACAGGTATATGTAGACCTTCTAGTTCTCATACTGCATCTCCTTTACATTTGGTCCCAAAAAAAGAACCAAATGATTGGAGACCATGTGGAGACCTGATCGATATCCATTACCCTATATACATGATTTATCTATTGATTTAAAAAACAAACAAATATTTTCGAAAATTGATCTAGTCCGAGCATATCATCAGATACCCATGGCCGAAGAAGACATTCATAAAACAGCAATAACTACACCATTTGGAATGTTTGAGTTCGTACGCATGCCTTTTGGTTTACGAAACAGCGCACAAACATTTCAATGTTTTATAAATGAGGTATTTTCTGGGCTTGATTTTGTTTTTGTCTATATTGATGATATACTTGTTGCTAGTGATGACGAAGATCAACATTTTGAACATTTAAAATCTGTTTTTGAAAGGTTGGCGGAATATAATTTAAATATTAAACTGATTTTTGTTGGAACGATTTTCCGTCATCCCTTGTCAAGTTTGGTTTTGTGACAAACCGGTTTCGACGTTCTGCCATTTTCAATGCCTAGTTTCGTTCTGGTCTGTGTCTATCCGCTGCGTTGTTTTTATAGTCCGTGGGTGCTGTTGCAGGTAATGTCAATCTATCTTTTCGTGATAGGTAACGTTAATTCGCGCGTGTGTGTGCGCGGTATTGATACGTCCGAATTGTTATCTGTCCCAAGGGTTGTTTTTGTAGGTAGACATACCGCTTGTTAGCTAAGCGGTAGGTTGATGTAGGTAGAAATCGGTGATTTTTGCAGTTTGGTTCATATTTCCATGAGAATGGCCGATGTTGGGTTACCCATTCCTAGTCCGTTTGTCTGTCTATATATTTTGTTGTTGAACCGGAAATAGTTTTGCCGCAGCGTTGTTCTTAGCGCGTTGGTAATTTGCGCAGTTTTTAACTTATCTTCAGTTTTGTCCAGTAGTGTTTTGTTGACTATATCCATTGTATCTGTTACTGGTATTGACGGGTATAAGTCCTTTATGTCAAAGGATACGAGTTTACTGCTCCTTGTGAGTTTAACGGTCTCAAGTCTTTGTGGTAGTTCTATCGTATTGCTTATTGTGTATTAGTGCCCTAGTTTCAAACTGTCGAAACATCTAAAAACGATTTTAAAGGACACTCTGAATGGAAGCATTCATGCAAAACTTGGAAGGAAAATATATACAGGAGTTAAAAACCAAGTTAGGCGTGGCATTCTACGCTAGATACGTGGATGACATCATCTGCATCCTAAATGACGATAACGAAGAGCAAATACTAGAGTTCCTCAACAGGCAACATAGCAACATAGAGTTCACAATGGAAGTAGAAAAAGATGGAATAATGAACTAACTATAGGGATTGCCAAAATAACAAATAGGTTCAACTACGGCATTTATAGAAAACCGACTGCCACGGACACCATTATACACTCTACATCAAACCATCCGCAACAGCACAAAAATGCAGCATTGAGGCACTTAGTGGATAGGCTTCAGAGAACGCCGCTCACACAGGAAGCATACTGGAGAGAGCTTAATACAATATATAACATAGCGGCAAATAATGGATACAAGAAAGCACTCGTGGATAAACTCAGAAGTAGCCATGGAACACAAAAAAGAGTAAACGTAGAGGAAAATGCAATGGTTTGGACGGCAATGACATACACTGGAAAAGCGACGTACAAATTAGCAAAGTTCTTTAAAAGATATAACATCAACACAGCATTCAGAACATCTAACAACGTCGGACAAAAACTAAGAACCGACACTAATTCTGATGACCCATTCAACAGACACGGAGTGTATAGGCTTACTTGTGAATGTCAATACAGCTACATAGGACAAACAGGAAGAAAAATAAGCACAAGATTCCGAGAGCATATCAGGGACTACAACAAAAAAACACGAAAACCCACCATAATACCAGAATCTAATTTCGCGAACCACATGTTTGAGAACAACTGCACCCCAGCTAACATAAAAACAACGGCTCGAATACTTCACGTACAAGGAAAAGGCCGGCGGCTTAATGTACTTGAGAACATGGAGATATACAAGTTAAAAACATTTAACGGCAGGATCATAAACGAACAAACCAACACTATCTCTGACGAAATATTTGAACCCTTAAAACTAGTTTACAAAAAACAGCACAAGCCAGCAGGTACAGCAACCAAACATGTAACAATGAACAAGCAAAAACGAAATATGAACCAAACTGCAAAAATCACCGATTTCTACCTACATCAACCTACCGCTTAGCTAACAAGCGGTATGTCTACATACCTACAAAAACAACCCTTGGGACAGATAACAATTCGGACTTATCAATACCGCGCACACACACGCGCATATTAAAGTTACCTACCACGAACACATAGATTGACATTACCTGTCACAGCACCCACGAACTATAAAAACAACGCAGCGGATAGACAGACCAGAACGAAACTAGGCATTGAAAATGGCAGAACGCCGAAACCGGTTTGTCACAAAACCAAACTTGACAAGGGATGACGGAAAATCGTTCCAACAAAAATCAGCTTACTACCCTGTCGGAAGATCAACACAACAAAATAAATCACTTACCGCCTGTCAGGCTTTTAATTTAAACACGGATGGACTACTAACGAAATACGAACGGAAACTGCGAAAAATGCATACGACTAAGGCAAATATTTGGTTCAACAAGCAATGTTTAGAATTGAATGTTACACCGAAATTTGCGCGAATAAAAATAAAAACCAACACCCAAGCAAGTAGGAGAACGACCAGGAAGGCGGAAAAGGACTTTTTAAAGTTCGAATTACAAAGCCTATACGCTAAGAAAAACAAGATAAACACCGAACTACTGAGGATACATCTGCAATTGTCCGGACTCTTGCCCACGACTGCATTGATGGACTGCTTCGACCACATAGAGACGGGAATTAAACGCGAACTGCAACGCAAATATGAAAAACTGAACCGAAAATTGGACCAGTTAACGGGCCCACGCGATCACAGTAACATTCAACAAACACACGAATTTAACAAACCTAACAACAGTGGCCATTAGCAACGAAGAAGCGCAACTTCTAGGGAAGGGCCTGAAGCACAACATCGCGGATAGCAATGAAGCAAAAAGAACTGAGCAAGCGATAGTAGATGCAGAGGTTGCAATATCGCTTCTTCCATATGAGGAACAGGAGCACGCAAGGCACATGTGCAGAGAAATCATAAGCAAGGAAGTAGGAGCCCAGGAAGCACAAAAAGGAAATAAGGAGCTGAAAATATTGAAAAGGCTACAACGAAAGCTAGAAAATAACAACATCGTCACAACGAAGGCAGACAAAGGAAACACAACGGTGCTAATCAGTAAGGATGAATATATAGCAAAGACAGAGAAGCTCATCGAGGAAATGAAATGCCGCATTATTAGGGATAACCCCACGGATAAATACCAGACTGAAGTTAAAGAGGTTATAAAAAATGCTACCAAAATAATAGACGAGAGGATGGCATATACCCTAACACAAATGAATCCATCTGCTCCTCCACTCATTGCGTTACCTAAAATCCACAAGCAGGATACGCCGATGAGACCTATAATTAATTTTAAGTCCGCGCCGGGTTATAAACTGTCGAAACATCTAAAAACGATTTTAAAGGACACTCTGAAACTAGGGCACGAATACACAATAAGCAATACGATAGAACTACTACAAAGACTTGAGACCGTTAAACTCACAAGGAGCAGTAAACTCGTATCCTTTGACATAAAGGACTTATACCCGTCAATACCAGTAACAGATACAATGGATATAGTCAACAAAACACTACTGGACAAAACTAAAGATAAGGTAAAAACTGCGCAAATTACCAACGCGCTAAGAACAACGCTGCGGCAAAACTATTTCCGGTTCAACAACAAAATATATAGACAGACAAACGGACTAGGAATGGGTAACCCAACATCGGCCATTCTCATGGAAGCATTCATGCAAAACTTGGAAGGAAAATATATACAGGAGTTAAAAGCCAAGTTAGGCGTGGCATTTTACGCTAGATACGTGGATGACATCATCTGCATCCTAAATGACGATAACGAAGAGCAAATACTAGAGTTCCTCAACAGGCAACATAGCAACATAGAGTTCACAATGGAAGTAGAAAAAGATGGAATAATGAACTAACTGTAGGGATTGACAAAATAACAAATAGGTTCAACTACGGCATTTATAGAAAACCGACTGCCACGGTTATACACTCTACATCAAACCATTATACACTCTACATCAAACCATCCGCAACAGCACAAAAATGCAGCATAGAGGCACTTAGTGGATAGGCTTCAGAGAACGCCGCTCACACAGGAAGCATACTGGAGAGAGCTTAATACAATATATAACATAGCGGCAAATAATGGATACAAGAAAGCACTCGTGGATAAACTCAGAAGTAGCCATGGAACACAAAAAAGAGTAAACGTAGAGGAAAATGCAATGGTTTGGACGGCAATGACATACACTGGAAAAGCGACGTACAAATTAGCAAAGTTCTTTAAAAGATATAACATCAACACAGCATTCAGAACATCTAACAACGTCGGACAAAAACTAAGAACCGACACTAATTCTGATGACCCATTCAACAGACACGGAGTGTATAGGCTTACTTGTGAATGTCAATACAGCTACATAGGACAAACAGGAAGAAAAATAAGCACAAGATTCCGAGAGCATATCAGGGACTACAACAAAAAAACACGAAAACCCACCATAATACCAGAATCTAATTTCGCGAACCACATGTTTGAGAACAACTGCACCCCAGCTAACATAAAAACAACGGCTCGAATACTTCACGTACAAGGAAAAGGCCGGCGGCTTAATGTACTTGAGAACATGGAGATATACAAGTTAAAAACATTTAACGGCAGGATCATAAACGAACAAACCAACACTATCTCTGACGAAATATTTGAACCCTTAAAACTAGTTTACAAAAAACAGCACAAGCCAGCAGGTACAGCAACCAAACATGTAACAATGAACAAGCAAAAACGAAATATGAACCAAACTGCAAAAATCACCGATTTCTACCTACATCAACCTACCGCTTAGCTAACAAGCGGTATGTCTACATACCTACAAAAACAACCCTTGGGACAGATAACAATTCGGACTTATCAATACCGCGCACACACACGCGCATATTAAAGTTACCTACCACGAACACATAGATTGACATTACCTGTCACAGCACCCACGAACTATAAAAACAACGCAGCGGATAGACAGACCAGAACGAAACTAGGCATTGAAAATGGCAGAACGCCGAAACCGGTTTGTCACAAAACCAAACTTGACAAGGGATGACGGAAAATCGTTCCAACAAAAATCAGCTTACTACCCTGTCGGAAGATCAACACAACAAAATAAATTAAATATTAAACCTTCGAAATGTTTTTTTGGAACGAATAAGTTAGATTTTTGAAGTTATGAAATTTCTAGTGTAGGAATTAGGCCATCCTTAGAAAGAATTGAGACAATAATCAACTTAAAAAAACCTATTTCTATAAATAAATTATAAGTAATTTAAAGAAAATTTGTATTCCAATTCTTAATCTTAATATATGGTGTGATATTTCCCAAAAACCTTTTAGGCCGTTTGTTCCTAAATCTATGAGAAAAATTATTTTTGACAAAATTCACTGTTTATCGCATCCAAGTGTTCGCACAACTAGACGATTGATTCAATCTAAATAGTTCTGGCCTAATATGCGCAAAGAAATAAATAATTGGTCTGCTACTTGCTTAAATTGTCAAAAATAAAAAATTTTCAAATATACAAAAACACCTATACAAAAAATTGTGATACCTTTTGGACGATTTGAACACATTCATATGGATCTGGTTGGTCCATTACCTGTATCAAAAGAAAATCGTTACATTTCAACTATCATTGACAGGCACACACGTTGGCCTGAAGCATATCCGCTTAGGGATATTTCAGCAAATACTATAGCAACAACTTTTGTCTATAATTACATTCCTCGTTTCGGTATTCCACTAAACATAACTGTTGATCAAGGATCACAGTTCACATCAAAATTATTCACAGAGCTAACTAAGTTATTAGGATCTCACAAAATTCATACAACTCCATACCATCCTCAATCAAATGAAATGATAGAAAGATTTCATAGGACACTGAAAACAGCTATCACTTCCTCAGATGATTCAATGCACTGGTCTGAAATTCTCCCATTGATTTTATTAGGTTTACGCACATCTTTCAAAGAAGATTTAAAATGTTCTTCTGCGGAATTAGTATATGGACAAACACTTAGATCACCAGGTGAACTAGTTGTTTCCAATAATAATGGTAATGAAGTAGATAATACGATTGAAATTCTTTCTAAATTAAGAAAATATTTTTCACATGTTAGATCAAAGGTCCTACATCACAACACTGAGTATTCTTTCATTCCTAAAAATTTAGATTCTTGTGAATACGTATTGGTTAAAGTTATTCACAAGTCGAATTTACAATCACCTTATGATGGTCCGTTTAGAGTTATTTCTAAACATGATAGAGTATTCAAATTTCAACATGGAAATACTTTTAAAACAATTTCAAAAGATTTACTTAAACCTGCAAACATAATACAAATACAGTACTTAACACTAACTCATCAACATTTTCAAAAAACAAAAAGAAAATAACATTTAACATAAATTAATTGATCGTTTCACTGGAGGGGGAGTTTATGTAGGGTTATATACTTGCGTTATATATTACTTTATTAATTTTTAAAATTGTTTTTGGTTTACTGTTGTTAAATTTTATTTATCAAAATGAAAATTTTTTATTCAATTTTTGTTCTTTCAAAAATAAAATATTTATTAATTTAAATATATATATATCCAAACGATATACATATCATGCAGGTACATTCAGATGGCGATAGTTTGATATGGCCTATTCGAATCTTCTGCCACACTTATTTTTTAAGTTTTTTTGAAAGCATTTCCAGAAATGCAACCCAAGAAGCTAAGTAAGAATTTTAGTTGAAACGAAAGTAAGAGTAGCTTTTTCTGCATTTTTCGTAAGCATTAAAACTTATTCAGGAATGCTTGTTGGGTTGCTCGGTGCCGGTAATATTCTTTTATACTTCTTATTATATACGTAAGTACATATATATTCGTTTACATTTTTCAAGGTCGAATTAGGCGCTAACTGGATACATGGTGTTTTGGGTAATCCAATATTTGAGATTGCGGTTCAACATGGTCTAGTCAGTGTGGTTAATATACCAAAACCACATACAGTTGTAGCCACGACCGAAGATGGAAATCAGGTTCCTTTCAATATTCTTCAAGAGATCTACGAAGCCTATGTATGTTTTTTACGCCGATGTGATGAGTATTTCTTGTGTCAATATAGTCCGCCGCCAGATATTAATAGTGTTGGTGAACACATCAATTATGAAATTGAAATCTACTTAAGTTCTGTCAAAGATCCGAAGGAGAAACGCTTGAAACAATTGATTTTTAATTGTTTACTTAAGCGAGAAACTTGTATAACGGGTTGTACAAGCATGAATGAAGTCGATCTTTTGGAGCTAGGTAAGATATTAAATTTAGTATTTGTGTAATACGTAATGTTATTTTAATTTCGAATCTTTCTTCCTCTACTATAGGAAGTTATACAGAATTACAAGGCGGTAACATTGTACCTCCGCAGGGTTATAGCTCTATTCTGAGACCTTTATCTGCTGATATACCAAAAGAATTGATCATCACCAAATGTCCTGTGAAAAAAGTTCATTGGAAACGAAAAAAGACGATTACAGGCCTAGAAACGGTCGATGAAAACTCTGAAGACGATGATGATTCAGAAGATACAGAAAAAACGGTTACTGAAGTTCCAAATGCTGGTGCAAAGTCAGCGACTTCAGCAGTAACCTCATCGACTAATTTTCCAGTTCGCGAAACATCGACTGAGTCCGATTCGGATAACTGTGATTGTAGTGGCAATTCAATTGATGATACTGTAAAAGTAGATTGTGAAGATGGGCGCACATTATACGCTGACCATGTGATATGTACCATACCATTAGGTGTACTCAAAGCTACCCACAAAACTCTTTTTTTACCCGAACTACCACATTATAAGCAAGAGGCTATTGAAAATTTAATGTTTGGGACAGTAGATAAAATTTACTTGGAATACGATCGTCCTTTTATGAGCTCGTCTTTTTCCGAAATAATGCTTTTATGGGATGATGACAAATATGATATACATCTATCTGATATAGAACGTAGTTCAACCGAATATTTGAGTAAGAATTGGTACAAAAAGATTTATTCCTTTGCCAAGCTATCTGATACGCTACTTTTGGGTTGGGTTTCGGGTCGAGAAGCTGAGTATATGGAAACTTTGTCTCACGAAGAAGTCGCGGAAAAGTGCACAGATATATTACGTACGTTCTTAAAAGATCCGTATGTGCCGAAGCCAAAGCTATGCGTGTGGTATGAAAGCACATGTTATTCATTATAATTGGAATGTACTCATGATTTTTTTGTGTTGCCGTTTTTGTAGCACAAGCTGGAAGTCACAACCATTCACTCGAGGTGCATACACTTCAATTCCTATTGGCGCGACTCAAGAGGATATTGAGTTGTTGGCGCAACCGCTTTATGTCAATCCACAATCGCAGAAGGTTTGTATTTGTACTTGCATATTTTTATATTTATTTTTTCTTCAATTCCGAGAATTTCTTAGTATTCCTTTATCTATTTGACCGCATCAAATTTTGTGTGGTTGAAATTGTCACCGAATTATTATTAATAATGTTTTCTATCAAACACATTCCCAAGTCACGAAAACATGACACAACACGTAAGGAAAGGGCTGTCTTCGACTGTGCCGAAGACTTTATACCTTTCATGAATACGCATCACGGTTTTAGGTGTACGATCCTTACTTACAATTAGTAAAAACTCTGCAAAACTGATAATTTAAAGATACATATCCCAAACGCCATTTATCGGAACAATCGATTGTATGGGAGCTATATGTTATGTAGGTCCGATCTGGCTGATTTTCACTACACACATTACATACAGTACCTGGGCGACCGAGCTTTGCTCGGCATTTTCATAGGTTGCCATACAATTTAGTTTATTTAGATAACACTGGATCACAAATTCCAACTTTTTTTCTGCACCAGAGACGCCATAGTGAAATTCCTATGTAAAATCACCTCCTAATTCCGAAAATCAAGGTTATTTTTACTTGAATGGTACCGTTTTTGAGATATTTACGATTTACCGTTATTTCAAAAAACAAAAAAGATGGCTCCACTTAATCGTGTATATCTCAAGAACAAACTGAGCTCTTCCAAAACGGTTTGAAAAATTTGAAAGCTTATAAAATTTACTATAATCAGTACATACAACACTTTTTGCTAGGTCCTGCAGATTCAAACATATTGAACAATCATTACGGATTTTTTAAATTTTTTTTGTAAAAATATAAAAAAATTTGTACTTTGCGAGGAAGCATCTCGAAAACTTTTTGTTTTTTTTTCAGATATTTTTCCCCCCCTCTAAGCTCTGTTTTATTACAAAAAAAATAAGCTATCAGTGAACAAAATCGATGAACTAATACAAAAGTTATAAGCATTCAAGTAAATATATCCATTTAATACTTAAGTACCCTACAAATAATAGCATATGTACATATGGTTCTGTCTTAACTCTATGATCTTATTTTATAATTGAAAAAGTTATGTGTCTTGTTTTGACGCTTATTTAGATTAGGATCGTTTTCTCTTATGAGAAACCAACAGTAGTCGCCCATCATAGCGACATCCCAGAATCCTTGATACCGACTTTCAATCACTTTCATTTGCTGGTGAAACCTTTCGCCATGCTCGTCACTTTCGTCGCCAAGATTTTGCGGGAAAAAATTTAAGTGGGAGTGTAAGAAATGAATTTTTAAAGACATATTTACTCCTGAAAGAAAATAAAAAAGTAAATTAGATAAATACATAAGTGACACATTAGTATATAATTTTCTTAGGCTGGATTTATCTTTCAATTCAGAACAAATTTTTTGTTTATATTTTTCCCGTTCTTGTTTGTTCGGAACTGGACGATGAATTCAGATTTATGGCTATATATTCTCATGTAAATTTATGTAATATATAATTTATTATAATATGTTTTTTTATTTACCCATTTCCGCATAGTTTTTGATTGAGTCGTTCACTATCATCTCGTAGTTAGGACTTTTGTGTTTGCCTAAAAAAGAAGTAACGACCTTTTCAAAAGAATCCCACGCTGCTGCCTCCACTGGTGACAATAGTTCTTTGAAATGGTTATTGGTCATCATTTTCCTTATTTGCGGTCCCACAAAAATCCCTTCCTTTATTTTTGCTTCTGAAATCTCTGGGAAGATTGTCTTCAAATGATGAAAAGCTTCGCCTTCTTTGTCCAAAGCCTTCACAAAGTTTTTGATAAGGCCGAGCTTGATGTGGAGCGGAGGTAGAATTATTTTTTCCTTCTTTATAAGTGGAGAGTATTTTATGTTATCTACCCCAAATTGAAACTCGATTCGTTCTGGCCAATCCTTTATGATGTAGTGGTCTTGACGAGCTCGGCTATCCCATTTGCATAGAAAGCAACAGTATTTTGTGTATCCACTTTGTAGACCACATAGCATTCCAACGACTTTAAGATCGGCACATATTTTCCAATCATGTTCTTCGTATTTGATTAACTTGAGCAATTTTTGCATTATCTCATATGTTTCCTTCGTATTTACTGCATGCGCGATCGGGATAGATGGCTTTTGGTTGCCAATATGCAATAATACGGCCTTTAAACTTAATTTATTGCCGTCTATGAACAATCGCCACTCTTTTGAATCATATGGTTCACCAAATTGTTTGAATAGACCAGCAATGTCTTTGCAGTAACAAACACTGTCCTCTTTCGTATAGTACTTGGAAAATTCTTCGTGACGAGTTCTATAATATGTTACCTTAACATCGGATGAAACAAATTTAAATTGTTGCATTCGAGAGGCGTGTAGTTCGGCCTTTTCCTTTGACAATTCCAAATCCCTTATCCAATCATTGAGTTGTGCTTGTGACAAAGAATTTCTTTCGTTTTCCGTTTGAAATTCAGTACAACATGATGCCGCGTAATCAGATACTACTGTTGACAATGAAACTGGAGCCGGAACTAAAGTTAAATTTGATTCTGGCAATGTCGCTTCTGTTGAAATTAGTTCTGGTAATGACACTGTAGATACGCTCGCATAGGTTACTTTTCTGGACTTTCCAACCCCAAGTACTTTTGTAGTACAAATATAGCAGTCCGTTGAATGGCAGGTTGGTTCCCTCCACTTCATTGGTGTAATAAATTTCACACGTCGCCTAAATAGATACTTTCAGGAATTAGTCAGCTATGCATTAAAAGGGAACAAATTCCTAATTTTTACAACGTACCTTTTTGTTCCGGTTTCCGAAGAAATCAATTCGACTCGGCATGTGGTGCACACAGTGTTCGGTGTCCATGGTTTTTCATTGTTTTTAGGCTCAATTCCAAAACACTTATAGTATGTAACTTTCAAAGGATTTGAAAACACACGTCTCATACTTTTAACAATAAATTGACCGCAGATGACAGAACATATCTGGATCATTTGTACACTCAAACTCTCGCGCCCTTTTATTCATTTTTTATTTTAAGTAAATGACGGGTTATAAACTGCAATTATAAACTGAACAGTATCCGGCGAGCCTTGCAGATATTATGAAGGAACAAGGCGCATGTACTCTTATTTATACTTAGATCCAGTAAAAATTCAAGCCTACCTAAACAAAAAGGTTCCCTAGTTCTACAAAGAAATCACTACCTGCCTCAAAAATATGCTCTTGTTTAAAATGTACCTAGGTTTGAGAAAACGACACTAACAGCTTTTTGTATCTAATAACTTTTCGAAAATCTACCTGCTAACTAACTGATATACGAATACTAACACATATGTACCAGTAGGGTACTTAAGCATTAAATGGATATATTTACTTGAATGCTTATAACTTTTGTATTAGTTCATCGATTTTGTTCACTGATAGCTTATTTTTTTTGTAATAAAACAGAGCTTAGAGGGGGGAAAAAATATCTGCAAAAAAACAAAAAGTTTTCGAGATGCTTCCTCGCAAAGTACAAACTTTTTTATATTTTTACAAAAAAAATTTTAAAAATCCGTAATGATTGTTCAATATGTTTGAATCTGCAGGACCTAGCAAAAAGTGTTGTATGTACTGATTATAGTAAATTTTATAAGCTTTCAAATTTTTCAAACCGTTTTGGAAGAGCTCAGTTTGTTCTTGAGATATACACGATTAAGTGGAGCCATCTTTTTTGTTTTTTGAAATAACGGTAAATCGTAAATATCTCAAAAACGGTACCATTCAAGTAAAAATAACCTTGGTTTCCGGAATTAGGAGGTGATTTTACATAGGAATTTCACTATGGCGTCTCTGGTGCATTTTGGCTGTAAACCAGTGTAATCATCAATAAAGACATACTGGTTGTTTGTATGAATAATTTTACTTACCAGCAGTGGAGCGGTCTAAAGACATAACTTGATAATAAATTTATGTTTAAAATGTTTTATTAGTAACAAAGTTTGAATACACATAAATACTCCTTGGTGGCTGCTCAAACAAAAGATTCCTTGCTGAATTGTATGGTTAGCAGATGTCGATTGTTATCAAATAATCGAGAAAGATTAGGGTCACATGGGTATATTTGTCGGTTAGAGTACCATATATCGGTCAACATTCTGTGATTCCTTCTTTATTTTTAAAGATAGAACTATGCAAAACTTTTTATATTCAATACATATGAAATCTATTGCAACACTTCCTTCCATACCATGTTCCGAGTACGTTTCTTTTTTCCGGAAACATTACTTTAAATGTATTTGGTCACTTAACTCTTGAAACGCCACATATAACTTACCATGCATGAACATCGATGAATTTAGCTTCACTCCGACAAACTCAAAAGTTTCTCCCTGATATTTATGCGCAATCATGGCAAATGTTGGCCTTACTGGAAGTTGCACCTTAGTGACTCCTTGGATGCGATTCTCGGTATATGAACTTCTTTGCCGGATTTTTCTTGTCGAACAATAAGTGGCAATCCTACTTAGAAATGTATTTTTTTCAAACCCCTTTCTTTGATATTGGCATATTTTATTTCATATAAAAAAAATTCAGATAGGTGGCAACCCCAAAAAATAACCCATGTGGCAACACCTACGTAACAATTCTTAGAAGGTGGTACACTATCTACACACAAAATTTCATCGAAATCGGTTGAGTGGTTTTCGAGATAGTTGTTAAGTAGTTACCCTAAAAAAAATGTATATAAAAACCTCAATATGTGGCAACCCCACTTAGCAATATTTTTTTTGAAATACGAATGAAAATATCTTTCGTATGATATCCATATTGGCATATTTTGTTTCATATAAAAAAAAATTGAAATAGGTGGCAACCCCTAAAAAATAACCTATGTGTCAACACTTATGTAAAGATTTTAGAATGTGGTACGCTATCTACATACCAAATTTCATTCAAATCGGTTGAGCGGTTTTCGAGATAGTTGTTAAGTAGTTACCCTAAACAAAAAATTTATATAAAAACCTCAATAAGTGGCAACCCCACTTCGAAATACTTTTTTTGAAATACGAATGAAAATATCTTTCGTATGATGTCCATATTAGCAAATTTTATTTCATATTAAAAAAATTCAGATAGGTGGCAACTCCAAAAAAATAACCTATGTGGCAACACCTAGGTAAAAATTCTTAGAATGTGGTACACTATCTACGTACCAAATTTCATCCAAATCGGTGGAGTCGTTTTCGAGATAGTCTGGATATACAAATATACAAGAATAGCTCGTTTAAAGTAATAAGATAATAAGTACCAAACCTGCAAAACTTTACGTTCCTAGCTTTTTAATTGCAAAATTTATAGCCCAAAACCCATTTATCGAAACTATCGATTGTATGGAAGCTATGAGTTGTATTTCTCCGATCTGATTCCGACTAATGATTAATCACATGCAAAATGGCGGCTCCATACCAAATTTCATCAAGATATCTCAAAAACTGAGGGACTAGTTTGCGTACAAACAGACAGACGGGCAGACGGACATGGCTAAATGGGCTCAGCTCATCGCCCTGATCATTTCGGTATACTTATTGGTGGGTCTATCTCTTCTTCTTCTCATACTTACAAACATCGGACCAAAGTTATGATACCATTTCATGTTTATGAAAGGTATAAAAACACGTATGCAGGAAAGATATTAAGAAAAGTGATGTATTGAGATTAATTGGTTTGATCACAATTTGTATGGATACTATTCATAACATGCTCAACTCTATTGCAAAGTTTATTATTGGATTCTGTGAGACGATCAGAGCGAGCAATTGCAATTGACAAGTTATACAGGGTAATGTCGCGAGGTTTCTGGGACTTCCGTTAGAATAGCCTGATGACAATGTTGGATGAAAGAGTTGATACTTTAGGCAGGTTAAATAGTCGCGACCGCAACAACAACAACAGCAATTGCAATTCGTTCTACCCCGACTTTTTATGAATGGTTTTATATGACTACATGCGACATTACGAGTATGCGCATCCACCTTCTTTCATAAGGTACTTGGTCAGCTTCAACAACTAATCACTTTGTAGACTATTGCACAGCTGATCCTGATGTCATACTTGTTCAAAGACAGTCGCTCCAACAGGACTTTCTAAAGTATTATGGGTTGTTTTTTTAATCACAACAAATTAGGACAACCAGACTCCAACTGGGGGAAGTTACAGTCTCACCTCCTCCGAGAGGCTAAAGTGGCTAAGTTTAAAGAGCACACAAACAGTTTTTACTGAACTGAGACAAACCTAGTCATCCAAACTGTCATCTTTGGATAAAGCTCTGCCTCCTAGAGACATAAAAAACATCTCCGTAAGCAACATGACGACATTCGGCACCAAATTACCTGCGTAACTGTAGGCGGGCTCTATACGAACACGAGTCGGTAGACAGATCCCTCAGAACCCCGTAATTGATATCAAATCACCTGAAATAGATGAAGATTATCGCGTCCTTTCGGGGGAGACCAGAGCCATACTAGCAAAACTTCGTTATGGATATTGTAATAGGTTAAACTCTTACTTATCCAGACTGAACCCCACTATACTAAATACTTTCCCTGCATGTGGTATGTCCCCTCATGATACTAAACACAGAAGTGGAGAACTGTTAATAACAACAAATACGACAACAGTACTCAATCTGGTATAGTTTTCCGTTAGTGAACCCTTTTGTATAGCTCTGATACAAGTACCCACTGTGTTGATATTCACCAGATCTGGGTGATAAGAATTACGATAACAAGACGATTACGATTACAGTCATCATAACTTCAGCTTTCTCGAAATTAAAATTACAGTCTACGTTAGTTTATCAAAAAAGTTGAAATAACGATAACTGCAGCCGTAATCGTAGTTTTTGCAATGAAGGATTACGTCATCGTAATTTCAGATTTTGTAAAATTACGATTGCGGTAATCGTTCCTTATGTTGTTTTTCATATATATGTATATAACAACGTATGTTTTATAACAACGTATGTTTTATAACAACGACAAATATAGAAAATCGCAGACATCTGTTTGCAAAGTTTTATTGTGTGGCCATACAAAAAATTGCCTTAAGCAAGACTAATTTTTCGAAAAAGAAATCAAAAAAGGGCATGGCGACGTGCGGGTTATAGAGTTAGATTATGGCCGTCGAAAGAGGGGACTTAAATCCACGAAATCGCTTCCGCGGCAACCGGGCTGGTGGTGCGAGATGCTTGTACCGGAGTGAAACGGATTCGTATCTGGTAAAGCACTGTTAACAACAGTATAAACCTGGTTGATCCGTCACATCCCATTCCATAAGTGAATACGCCGATTAAGCAGCGTGAAGTACTGATATAATATTAATAATAATAAGTAAGAGGTGTGTTAAACTTCAAGGACTCCTTTTTAGCAGAAAATATTTCACGAAACACCGTCGGTTACCTCAGGTGGATCACTCGATTTTTCTGAAGGTCTAGAAAGATATAGACGCAAAAAACATTTTGATTTTAAAAACTTTCTATGAAAATTGAAGCAATTGTAATGCTGGGTGCACAAATGAACGATTACAGTAATCGTAACTTAAAACAAGTAAGGAAAGGGCTGTCTTCGACTGTGCCGAAGACTTTATACCTTTTATGAATACGCATCACGGTTTAAAGTGTCCGATCCTTACTTACAATTAGTACAAACTCTGCAAAACTGTTAATTTTAAAATACATAGCCAAACCCCATTTATCGGAACAATCGATTGTATGGGAGCTATATGTTATGTTGGTTCTATCTGGCTGATTTTCACTACATATATTACATATATAAAAAGTACCAAACTGGCGAAATTTTACGTTCCTAACTTTTTAATTGCAAAATTTATACCTCAAAACTCATTTATCGAAATTATCGATTATATGGGAGCTATGCGGTTCGTATGATATCCATATTGGCATATTTTATTTCACATAAAAAAAAATTGAGATAGGTGGCAACCCCAAAAAAAATAACCTGTGTGGCAACACCTACGTAAAAATTCTTAGAATGTGGTACACTATCTACATACCACATTTCATCGAAATCGGTTGAGCGGTTTTTGAGATAGTTGTTAAGTAGTTACCCTAAACAAAAAATGTATATAAAAACCTCAATAAGTGGCAGCCCCACTTCGAAATACTTTTTTTGAAATACGAATGAAAATATCTTTCGCATGATGTCCGTTAATTGCAAAATTTATAGCTCAAAACCCATTTATCGAAACCATCGATTGTATGGAAGCTATGCGTTGTATTTCTCCGATCTTGCTGAAATTTCATCAAGATATCTCAAAAACTGAGGGACTAGTTTGCTTTCAAACAGACAGACGGACATGGCTAAATCGACCAGTAGTGGATGGTCAATACCAAAATCGGCTATAGAAATTTTAGACCACTGCGACGGAAATTCTTTTCCACTGATAAGGATGATATTGCACATTCTGGCTACACTGCCAGTCAGTAATGTTTCTCCAGAAAGAAGTTTTTCTACCCCTCGGCGAAGTGAAACATTGATTTTATAATATAAAATTGTATCATAACAGCTTCACGCTAATTTATGAAAAATAATAATGTATACCATTTCAAAAACACCTTTGTAACAAATCCACATATTTAATCAATTCAAAATAACTCCACTTAGTTAAAAGACACAAATGAAACTCGCTTCGCGGAAAGAACTAGTTTCTACCTTTGAGCTGTATAAAATCATTTCCTGATTGCTTTTTGTTCGAATCGTTTCAATTACTTGAGTTAATTTGAGTGCTTTAAGATAAATTCGTTACGTTAATTAGTAATTATGTCAAAATGGTGTTCCCAAACTAAGCATTCATTTATATTACTGACTTTCATGGCAATTTGGATTTTTAGCTTTCGGCCATGATCGCCCTCCACCCTCAACTAGAGACCTGTATCAGCGCCTGAAATCGACTCAGCTCATCGCCGGTATACTTATTGGTGGGTCTACCTCTTCCTCTTCTCATACTTACAAACATCGGACCAAAGTTATAATACCATTTCATGTTCATGAAAGGTGTAAAAATGTAAAGTTACGATTGCGTAATCGTAGTCCTAGGTAGCTGAATTTACGATTACTGTCATTGTAATTTAAAAAAAAGTGAAGCTGCGATTACATACCCTGCAAAAATCGAATTACTGAAACTACAATTGGTCTTCATGTCGGTAAAATATCCCGTAATTTTACGTGTTATATACAAGTCAAATCACTAGTAGCCGTGACACCGGTGTGAGCAGTACAGCTATATGTTTATCTTAGGTCAAAAAATAAATGAGAAAGAGGGAGATGTAAAACCGCACACATCGGAACGCAAGGAAAGAAACAGTCCAAAAGTCTACCGATGCTCTTAAAAACGTGTTGGGAGAAATACGGAAACTTTCGTTTTTGCAGGGTAGTTTCAAACTTTTTTCGCTCATTATTTTTGAACGGGTGAAAAAAAGCTAGCTTTCGTTTATGTTGTCATGAAAACGCTACTTTATATAAGTCATTCGCATGTACTGTATTTTGCATCAGCGCTTAACCGCCTAGGCGATTTTGACTTTTGTGTCAGTCAAAGCACGCAAAAAACACTCGCCGAAGGTTCTTGGGAGTGTTGTTTTAGGGAATAAGAAGATTGGTAATGAAAGGTAAGAGCCATCATATCCGTAGATCAATGTCATTACCTTACGATGGGCATACCTACCTCGGGCATATTATAACCCCCTTACCCGCAGCGGTTTCAGCGATAACTGACGATCGCAATTTGATTAATAAAAAAATTTCATTATTGCAGTTATATTCTGCTATGTTATTGGATTCTCTTATTATTGCAGAAATTATCTCTTAAATCTTTCAGAAGTGATCCCCCAACTTTTATCTCAGTCGGGGACTCACCCTTCTTCTGTTTCCTTATCCAATAGCATAACATGACTCAACCAGCAGTCTTTTAAATTTAATTCGCTGCACTTTGGTCATACCTGCGTAAGGCTCGTACAGCCGCTGACATCACGAGAATAACCATAAATCTAGGTAAAAATATTAATCTCGAATACTCCTAGGGCCATCTAATCTTCTTTCTATACTGCCTATGAGAGGTACATCAATATATTTATGATGATATACTTATAGAGCGTGATCCTTTTTAGCCGAGAGAGGACTTCACTTCTTAATTGCCTAAATGTAACTACTAGCTGTGTTCGGTGACAAAACTTGCAAAGAACTGTCAGTAAAGTGAGAATGACGTAAAACTCTCTCGATACGCAAAAAGTAAAAAGTTTTCAAGTATTCATAAAACGAGCTCAAGGCCAAGAATAATAATTTTTCACTTTTGGAATTTTATGAAAATTATTATTGTTTTTATTTATTAATAATCATTTTAATTAATTATTAAAAGTTTTTTGGATTGAATAGAGTAGGAAAAATGTTTAGAAACAACTGCCATAGCTTTTCTTATAGATCCATTTCGGAAGCTGCTAGACTTCACTCATCAGAGAAATTTTGGCACGCATTGCTAACCATTAAGCTAACAATACGCTGGTTTTGATGTCATCTAAACTCCTAGTTCTATTCATCTTTTTACCATATGCATGAACCACTTCCGCCATTTGACAGTTAGTAGTGTGATCATGATGGATTTTTGACAGCTCTAAAATTCCAAAAGTGAAAAATTATTATTCTTGGCCTTGAGCTCGTTTCATGAATACTTGAAAATGTACAGGCCGTAAATCAACAAAAATTGTTGGTATAAAAAAAGCAATAACAAAAACCGAGAGCACACGTAAAGGCAGTTCTGATGATAAAACAGAGCTGTCAAAAATCCATCATGATCACACTACTAACTGTCAAATGGCGGAAGTGGCTCATGCATATGGTAAAAAGATGAATAGAACTAGGAGTTTAGATGACATCAAAACCAGCGTATTGTTAGCTTAATGGTTAGCAATGCGTGCCAAAATTTCTCTGATGAGTGAAGTCTAGCAGCTTCCGAAATGGATCTATAAGAAAAGCTATGGCAGTTATTTCTAAACATTTTTCCTACTCTATTCAATCCAAAAAACTTTTAATAATTAATTAAAATGATTATTAATAAATAAAAACAATAATAATTTTCATAAAATTCCAAAAGTGAAAAATTATTATTCTTGGCCTTGAGCTCGTTTCATGAATACTTGAAAATGTACAGGCCGTAAATCAACAAAAATTGTTGGTATAAAAAAAGCAATAACAAAAACCGAGAGCACACGGAAAGGCAGTTCTGATGATAAAACAGAGCTGTCAAAAATCCATCATGATCACACTACTAACTGTCAAATGGCGGAAGTGGTTCATGCATATGGTAAAAAGATGAATAGAACTAGGAGTTTAGATGACATCAAAACCAGCGTATTGTTAGCTTAATGGTTAGCAATGCGTGCCAAAATTTCTCTGATGAGTGAAGTCTAGCAGCTTCCGAAATGGATCTATAAGAAAAGCTATGGCAGTTATTTCTAAACATTTTTCCTACTCTATTCAATCCAAAAAACTTTTAATAATTAATTAAAATGATTATTAATAAATAAAAACAATAATAATTTTCATAAAATTCCAAAAGTGAAAAATTATTATTCTTGGCCTTGAGCTCGTTTCATGAATACTTGAAAATGTACAGGCCGTAAATCAACAAAAATTGTTGGTATAAAAAAAGCAATAACAAAAACCGAGAGCACACGGAAAGGCAGTTCTGATGATAAAACAGAGCTGTCAAAAATCCATCATGATCACACTACTAACTGTCAAATGGCGGAAGTGGCTCATGCATATGGTAAAAAGATGAATAGAACTAAGAGTTTAGATGACATCAAAACCAGCGTATTGTTAGCTTAATGGTTAGCAATGCGTGCCAAAATTTCTCTGATGAGTGAAGTCTAGCAGCTTCCGAAATGGATCTATAAGAAAAGCTATGGCAGTTATTTCTAAACATTTTTCCTACTCTATTCAATCCAAAAAACTTTTAATAATTAATTAAAATGATTATTAATAAATAAAAACAATAATAATTTTCATAAAATTCCAAAAGTGAAAAATTATTATTCTTGGCCTTGAGCTCGTTTCATGAATACTTGAAAATGTACAGGCCGTAAATCAACAAAAATTGTTGGTATAAAAAAAGCAATAACAAAAACCGAGAGCACACGGAAAGGCAGTTCTGATGATAAAACAGAGCTGTCAAAAATCCATCATGATCACACTACTAACTGTCAAATGGCGGAAGTGGTTCATGCATATGGTAAAAAGATGAATAGAACTAGGAGTTTAGATGACATCAAAACCAGCGTATTGTTAGCTTAATGGTTAGCAATGCGTGCCAAAATTTCTCTGATGAGTGAAGTCTAGCAGCTTCCGAAATGGATCTATAAGAAAAGCTATGGCAGTTATTTCTAAACATTTTTCCTACTCTATTCAATCCAAAAAACTTTTAATAATTAATTAAAATGATTATTAATAAATAAAAACAATAACAATTTTCATAAAATTCCAAAAGTGAAAAATTATTATTCTTGGCCTTGAGCTCGTTTCATGAATACTTGAAAATGTACAGGCCGTAAATCAACAAAAATTGTTGGTATAAAAAAAGCAATAACAAAAACCGAGAGCACACGGAAAGGCAGTTCTGATGATAAAACAGAGCTGTCAAAAATCCATCATGATCACACTACTAACTGTCAAATGGCGGAAGTGGCTCATGCATATGGTAAAAAGATGAATAGAACTAGGAGTTTAGATGACATCAAAACCAGCGTATTGTTAGCTTAATGGTTAGCAATGCGTGCCAAAATTTCTCTGATGAGTGAAGTCTAGCAGCTTCCGAAATGGATCTATAAGAAAAGCTATGGCAGTTGTTTCTAAACATTTTTCCTACTCTATTCAATCCAAAAAACTTTTAATAATTAATTAAAATGATTATTAATAAATAAAAACAATAATAATTTTCATAAATTTCCAAAAGTGAAAAATTATTATTCTTGGCCTTGAGCTCGTTTCATGAATACTTGAAAATGTACAGGCCGTAAATCAACAAAAATTGTTGGTATAAAAAAAGCAATAAAAAGTTTTCGCCGAACAGGAGTCAGAAAAAAACTTGCAAGCAAAACAGCTGTTGCTTTTTTGATTGGTTAATAATTAAAATTTTTTAATTTTTGTTGTTGCCTTTCTATGTCACGATTAGCTGTTTTTAACTTACAAGTTTTACTGAGTGAAATTCCCCCAGCAGAAACTTGTTTTCCTTTTTTTTATGAAATGTCAAAATGCGCTCTCTCGCTGCAAATGTTTTGTGTCACCGAACACTCTCCAGTAAAAATTTTATGAAATTTTTAAAAATTGTATCCTCACCGAACACAACTATTATCAGTGACGCGGCTGCTATTATTTGATGACTGTTTTGGGTCTTTTCCAATATTCGGAGCATTTGAAGATCTTGTCGATAGTAGACTTACCATGTCTGAAGCTAAACTGATAAGATCTAGTCAGCTTAAGGCCCCTGCTGGTTGGGGGGTTAGCATATACCCGAGGTAGGTATGCCTGACGACTTAAATCCACAAAGGGTAATGACGTGCAAGTTGATGGTTAATCTACCGTGATGCCTCTCACCTCTAGTTACCAACTTTCTTCTTCCTCGCGGAAGGAGTTGGTGGCATGACCTAGAAGGTTCCACTCGGGAATGTAAGGTAAGGCAATACCAGAGCGTACCCGGTTCATATCCGGCAAAGGACTGCCACTTTCGACCACAATCCCCAAATAGTTCGGGGAGTGTTATTGGCGCTAAAAACAACAACAAAGTTAGCTTGAGGAATTTAAGTATAACTCCTATCAGAAAAGCCATTCGGCCTCATTTTTTTTCTAAAAGTCGTCTCTTTTCTTCTCATCACGAGAGTGCTCAATTGCTGTGAACACCTTGGAGGCGTTTGTGTATCTTGGCTGCCGCCGGCTCTACTATCACTCACGCATGATTAATTCGGTTTCTCGTTTTTTGATCACGGGACATCCGTGTAACCTGTTTGAGGCAGCGCCAACTGAACTGGGCCCATAATACAAGGTGGCGCAAAAGTAAGCTTCCGATGTTCAGCATATCGGTTGTGGCACGTGCAGTGTGTGCTGTTGCACCGTCTTGTTGGAACCACATGTTTTCCAATCCCAATTCATCAAGTTGCGGCAAAAAGAACTCGTTGATCATTGCTCTGTAGCGCTCACCATTCACAGTAACCGTTTGGCCCCGACCAATTATTGGTCAAATAAATAGTCAGCAATATTCCGGGTTCTGGAGGTGTAGACGGTTCTATCGCACCGGAATGACCCGGGTTTTTTCACCCGGCCAAGGGCTGTTATTTCAATGTAACCCTGTCCAACCTGGGGCAGGGCGAAGCACTGTTAACAACAACAACAACAACAACATTGTTTATTAACGTGTATTTCGCATGTGTTTACTACACAAATGTTAAAACAGAACTGACTTTAGGGGCCAATCGCAAAATTTATATCATTTTCTGATAGGAGGATTACTTTTGCGCAGTAACCGTTTTTCACCGACCGATTATTGGTCAAATAAATAGTCAGCAATATTCCGCGTTCTGGAGGTGTAGACGGTTCTATCGCACCGGAATGACCCGGGTTTTTTCACCCGGCCAAAGGCTGTTATTTCAATGTAACCCTGTCCAACCTGGGGCAGGGCGAAGCACTGTTAACAACAACAACAACAACAACATTGTTTATTAACGTGTATTTCGCATGTGTTTACTACACAAATGTCAAAACAGAACTGACTTTAGGGGCCAATCGCAAAATGTATATCATTTTCTGATAGGATGATTACTTTTGCGCCACCTTGTTCAAACGGAATGCACGTGCTCCAACAATATACCGCCAAGCCATGTTTAAAACATTTTGAATGTTCAGAAAATGGCATTCGTTACATCACTAGTACAGAAGTGCCAATTGCCACCCGACCGAAGCGAAGATATTAGTTTGATAAATTGGGAAGCTATACCAAATTCTCTTGATTTTGCGATACACTGCAGAGTAGCTTTACCCGGCAAATTCGAAAATTTTTTCTTCCGTAGTTTGTTTGAGAATACTAAATTTAGTAGTAAAACCCAAAATGCAAAAAATCATATAGAACATTCCCCCTGTTTTTAAATGTTTCGTTCCGCGTGCCAACTGGCCCACATTTTCCTACCACCTATTGCTTTTACATTGCGTTCTGTATCCCGATTCTGTAACTTTTAACCACGCGCCGAGCGTTAAGCTTATCGCCAAATTTTGGCGTTTGTTCTTAACGAAAATGCTATTCTGTAACTCTTCTTTAACGCCGCTAAACAGCTGACTCTTCATGGTGATAAAATATGGCAATACTTTTGCACTAAATTACATGCAAAAAACTCAAAACTAATTTTTTTACTTTCTCCAAACGCTAAACCACTTGTAAATATATTAACGCGATTGTTAACACCTCGAAAATAATTCGCGACAGCTAGCTAACACTTTTTGTGTGGTTAATAGTTAGTGAATAGAGAAAAGCGTTAAAAATGGTGTTAAGCGAAGTTAAATAAAAATAAAATAGTTACAGAATTGGGCTACTGAGCTATGTTCCAAGTTTTAAGCTCATTGGAATCTCTACATATAATAAAATTGTGAAAGCTCGATGTCTGTACATTGCAGACATTGAAGAAAAATTTATGGATTATTATTAAGGCAATAGAAGCCAAATCAACTGTTTTTAGAATTTTTGTCTGTCTGCTGAATGGAATAAAATTTAAGATATTATTTGTTCCGATAGCTCGACCAGTTCAGGAGATATCGACCGATTTACTAGTATTACATAAAAAACATTCATTCTTCTGTAAAAAAGCTTTCAAAAGCAGGAATGTGTACCAAACTTTTCGAAACTATTATTAGAAAAATGGTCTGTGTAAAACCGACGCCTAATATTTTTGAAAACGATATTCTCAAAGCCCTGACTTCTTGTTTCCGCCAGCGCTCTCAAGTGAACACATCTTTAAAATTTCCGAGATAGGTGTATTTCAAAATACTTGCTACCTTCCCTGGTAGTGGTGGCAAACGCACCACCCACCTGTTCTTTGATGCAATAATAATAGAACTTCTATGATATGCACATTTTAGAGTTAGATTTTCGCTTTTAGTACAATACTTTTATATCATGTTGTGAAGTGGCTTTTAATATTTCTGTTACATTTGAACACTTTTAAAATTTACTATAGTATTTGGCACTTAAAACGTACATATATACATATTATGTATGTATTTAAAAAAATCATGTAAATTTCAATTAATAATTTTTCTTTTAATAACTTAGCCTGCAGTTTTGTTCGCTGGCGAGCATACACACGCCAATTTTTATTCAACAGTACATGGTGCCTATTTGTCTGGTCGAACGGCCGCTCAATATATACTATCCAAAGATGAGACAACTGAAATTGTAATGGACCCAGATACGAGTGATTTAAGCTCATGGATACAAGGAATTTCGCTTGAATAAAAAGTTACTTTAAATCAGTGGAAACCAAGAATGACACAACGAATTCATTAAACAATGCAAACAGAAGAACTTCCACTGAAATTTAGTAATATGTTCATGCCTCATTTAGCAAGAACATTGAAAGTTTTTATGGAACATCTGCACTATGCAAAAGCGATCGAGGATCATATTTTTTTGTTTTATATTTATCATAATTTTTAATGCCTTAAGATATTTAAATTATTGTCATATTTATTATTATTTTTTAGCAAGTATTTAAGGAATATATTTAAGAATTTTTATAAAGTGCGGAAAAGTGATATAAATACAAGTTGAGAGTATAACTGTAATAATATACTATGTTTGTGTAAAAATCTGCAATATTCCTGTAAAATTTGAGAAAAATTTATGTTATTTACTTTACTTCTTTAAGTTCAATGCCATTTAATAAGATACTCTCTACTATGTCTATTTTCGCTACAATTTGAGTTAATGGGTCCCTTATATACATAGTTGATATCGTCTAATCAAAGGACAAAACTTCAGTAATGGATTATTTTCAACCAAAGTTGTGCGATTCTAGAATTTAATAGAATTGTTTTGGATTGATACAGAAGCACGATATAGATAGCTTCACGTGGTGAATAAGGCAAAATATTTTTTGTTTAAAGATCGCATTTAAGAAAGTATGTATTTTGATACACATTATTAAGTTTTCCTCTTCCGAGGTTTCTAATATTGATTAAAGCTCCTAAAACTATTTGATTAATCGTGTGATTTTGAGTTGGTCGAATGAAGATTCTTATTCAATTCAAAAATAAAATAAATTTTTTATTTGAATGGCGGTTGAAATAACAAATCGGATTGTTTCGGAGATATATCGCGAACAATATTTATTTTATTTATTCATAACATATACCGTCTTTATAAAAAAATTCGGATATCTACTTGACATCATTGCACATAAATCTGCCCCCAAATGAATTTTGTTTTTTTTGTTTTCTAACGACAAAAACACCCCCCGAAGGTTTTTGGGAGTGTTGTCGAAAGTCACTGTGCTTTGCCGAATATGAACCCGGTACACTCCGGTACTCCCTTGCGGTACATGCCCGACTGTCGTGAGAACGATTTGGTATGATCAGTGCAACCTTCTAAGTCATGTCACCTCTCCTTCCGTAAGGAAAGAGAAGATGGATAATGAGCAGAGCTGGGTAAATCCAATTCCATTACAATTATATTCCTGAGTAATTGGGAAAAGTAACCAATTCCTTTGCCTCACACAAAAGGAATTGAAAAAAAGACTGCAAATGTAATTTCTTACAGAATACATTGAAAAAGAATTGAAAATATAATTGAAGTTTTTCCAATTACATTATAAGGAATTCCAAAAGTACTCTCGAATTTCCCATTACATCCCTCAAAGGAATTGTGAAAGTACTTGAAAGCGAAAAGTTAATTCGTCTACAAAAACGTATTTCAATGGATCTTGATGGACTTTTCGGGCAATATTTTTCATTATTTCAAAAGGTATCCCTTCAGAGCGATAATTACCCACATTCGAACACACCAGGGAGCATAAAGCCATCCTGATATTCCCAGCCAAGTAGAGACGTCCTCTTCGGATTTAACGGATGAGTAAATTTTCTTTGAATTCAAAACTTAAACAACCAAAACTATGAGAACCTTTATCTCTAACACTACAAGCCTCATATGCTACTAAAAGCGTCCACGATTTCTTACAAATATATCATGGCGGGGTTGAGAAACGACTTATAGAACGTGACCTTTATTCATCGAGAGAGATCTTGACTTGTCAATTTCCTCTAATTTCCGTTAAGGCAGGTTCTCAAGCACAAACACGAGGTTCTTCTTCAGTATATGATTTGTCTACGCCCTCGCGATGGAGGACCACTAAAAATACGAGGAAAGGCAGTATTTGTATGACAAATTATATTAAGCAAATAAGTGTTGACCCCGCCATGATACCAAACTTTTTCTTGACCGCTTCAACACCAGACCAGTTTCTGTAGTCGAAAAGTTTAGCCTACCTGACATAACAACTTCCAACGGGAACAAACCGGGCCAAAACATGGCCGTCTGCGATACTAAGCTGCAGCATAAAAAGATCCACAAAGCTACGACTGCAGCTTGATAACTTTGGGATCAACTCCAACATAGTTTCAACACCTTTAATCGCAAAGAAATTTTATACGCAAATGAGCATTTATCAGTTTTTCAATTACTTTTTCAATTCCTTTGGGGAATGGGAAATTGGAAATAACTTTTAGGATACCTTGTAATGTAATTGGAAAAATTTCAATTACATACGGGGGGGGGGGGGGCGGGGGGGGGGGGAGAGCGGAAATAACATTGGAGCGAAGTTTTTTTTTTTCAATTCCAAAAATATATTTTTGTATTCGAGCCTCAAAACGAGAAAATAACTTTTGGTAATTTTTTTTTCAGGAATTGAAATGTACTCAATTCTTTTTGTGTGGGGAAAAGAAATTGATTGCTTTTCCAATTGCTTGTAATTGGGAATTCAGAGTAATTTGATTCCTAAAGTAATGATTACTACCCAGCTCTGGTAATGAAAGGCATCATATCCGTAGATTAACTATCGGGTTGCACGTCATTACCTTTGTGCATTTTAGTTGCCTCTCACGACGGGCATACCACCCACGGGTATATTCCAACCCCCTAACCCGCAGGGGTCATCGTCCTGTGTCAGAAATACATACGGTTAATCCCGTTTCAGGAGCTCTCCTTATAAACAGCTGTTAGTATTTACTTTTAATTTTTTTTTATCAAGTATAAAAAAATTAAAGAAAATTTGACAATTGCTTCAGAATCATGTACACATACATATGTTTCCACATATACATATATAAGACGTGATAAATATCCTTTTTTTGTACTTTGGCTAGAACTTTCCTAATATTTTTTAACTTTATTGACCGTATTGTAGTCAGCCAATATAGGATACCCATTATATAAAATATTGATACGGCGCAAAGATTAAGCTATTTATTTATTAATATATACACACATGTATATATTTAATAAGATATTAATTAACAATTCTCAATGCTTGCAAAAGAATGGATTGTAGTGCTCATGAATGCGTATATTTTAAAGAATTTGTACTCAGAAAACAAAAGACTCGTCTCCTAAATGATCATGGTATGGAATCGTAAATTTAAATTTGTTTAAAATTTGAAGATGTATCGACACTTGCACGTGTGAATATCGCGTAAAGATGATAACTGTAATTTAATATTTATCTAAGTCATGGCGTAATTACTATGGTGATATCGAGCCACAAGCTGATTTGTATTTTTTTTCGCCGCGACCGTACATGCTTGTCAAACTGACTTGTTTTTGAAAATTATATGTCAATGCACTTGTTTTTGAAAATTGAATGCTTACATTCCATAATTAAAATGGGTAATTGTTTCCTTTAGTAGACAACTTCTAAAACACGTCCAAAAATATCGGGAGAGGTATCAAACAACGCGTTTTGACTTCGGTATCAACAATCCGAAAGCGGATTTTAAATTGTTTGTCTCAGTTAAAAGTTATTCGCAAAAAACCCAAAAATTACCCAGGTCCGATCCCAAATAGGGGGCTTGATCCAAGGTATTTATGTGCAGAACACCGGATTATTCTTACCGAGGTCAAAATGCGTCTTTTGATACCTATCTTGATAATTTCGGACGTGTTTTAGCAGTTGTCTCCTAAAGGAAACAATTACCTTAAAATGTGCTCATTCTTTTGAACGCATTGCATTTTTATTGCATATCAGAAATTGACGCATAACAGCTCGTGCCGGAAGAGTAGACATAGCATCGCCGCTGCTGGGTGCTACAGGTGGATTCCACAGTATGCACCCAATTACTCCTACATGCAAGCGTTGCTGCTGTAGTTCCATGTTGTGCTGTTTCCTCCCGATATATTGCAGAGAATCTGCCACCTATTTGCTTTGTGCCGCCACCACAATTTCCATACAGAAAACTTTATGGATAATCCGTAAAATTGTTATTTAAATTTTGTTGTTCCTGTTGCTGCCGCTGTTGGTGATGCTCTGGCATTTTTAAAAATATTTTCGACTTCAAATTGCACAGAAAATAGGTAAATAAAATAGTCTACCGCGTTGTTTACCGAATTTTGTTTTGAATATAAATGTCCGATTGTTTTCGACGAATTCAAAATTTGACATTAAGTTTGCTGGCGAATTCAGATTTTGCCAAGGCGAATACAGCGAATATTGATTTTGACACTAAAATATGACAATCAATTACCAAAAAGCACTAACAAAATACACGGGAATCGTTGTTGTTGCGGAAACGAAACGACCATTATAATTGGGCCATGGGCAACTGCGTTAATAGTTGTCATTTGCTCTTTTGCTATAGCAGTGTGAGATATTTGATTTTGAAGTTTGTGAAACTTGGAAAATACAAAATTATAACAACGCTTTGAAAGGTAAGTTAATTTGAGCGTGCTAAAATTAAAATTTTGTTAATGTTTTATATTGGAAAAGCAGAGTAACATAAGTGTGTAATCAAATACATTCACTGACATAAACTATTTTAAATTTTTTATGGCGAATTTCAATGAAAAAATGTTATTTTACTATATATATGATCCCTCAAAAAACATAAAAATCGTTTATTAAGTTTTGCTTAAAGCATATAAATACGTTTTTATATATGTTTTAAGAAGTGTGGAAGGGAAAAAGTGGAAAAATTTCCACTGCGTAACTTTATTTTATTTACTTTATCTGGGTTAAACTGCCAGAGTTGTTTTTCTTCCATCTGCTAAATTCTTTAACTTATAACTTTTCTAAATTTATATAAGTATTTATTTATACAAAAATGTCGTGCAAACTGCCAAGTAAAAAGCGAGTCCGAACGCTTTGTAGCATGCTGGCTGTGTGATGGACTTGTCCACGCTAAGTGCACTGGGTTAACCGGTAGAATAGCTGACCTGCTTCATGAAGGAAAAGGCCTGCGCTGGTTTTTTTCTAAATGCCGATCGACGGAAGTTGATCTCTGCAAAATCTTTAGGCATATCGGAAACGGATTTTCTGAAATCCGCAAAGATTTTTCATTGCTGACTGAAAAATTAAAAAATATGAACATTTTTTCAAAACCTTGGAAACTTTAGATAATTCGCCTCACTTGGAATGACCTGATAATCGTGAAAACAAGCGCAGGCGTACGGATGATCTGCCTACTACCTCAACAGTGCCGAACTTGCCTCAAGCCAAGAACGCCCCTTCAAAAATATCCACTAGGAAAAACCCGAAACCTCAACTATTGCAATGGAGTCTGAACCAATCGTTAGTAAGCTGGTTGTGGTCCCTCGTAAAAAATCTATTTTTGTGTCTAGGTTCCATCCAGACACTACCGAGGATGATTTGATGTACCATATTTCTTCTAAATTTAAAGATCAAAGCGTAACTGTGTAAAATTTAATGTCACATATCAGAGAAGTATGTCTTCGTTTAAAATTTATGTATCTGGGAAAGATTTCGACACTGTTTTGGGCAGCCCTTTTTGGCCTCCCGGGGCTCTTGTGGGGGAATTTGAATACAGACCAAATAGGAATGTTCAAGATGTAGCGAAAATTTCTGGTAATAACGTTGAGTCAAAAAACTGATCACTAAATCCGTGAATATCTTTTATGAAAATGTCAGAGGTTTAAATACCAAATTAACTGATATCTTTTTGAAATCTTTTCCTTGTAAAATATCAAGTATATAGAAATTATCGCTTGAACAGAGTCTGAGCAGGTGTTCTACAAGGTGGCGCAAAAGTAAGCTTCCGATGTTCAGCATATCGGCTGTGGCACGTGCAGTGTGTGCTGTTGCACCGTCTTGTTGGAACCACATGTTTTCCAATCCCAATTCATCAAGTTGCGGCAAAAAGAACTCGTTGATCATTCCTCTGTAGCGCTCACCATTCACAGTAACCGTTTGGCCCCGACCGATTATTGGTCAAATAAATAGTCAGCAATATTCCGCGTTCTGGAGCAGTGTAGCGTAACATTGTTTATTAACGTGTATTTCGCATGTGTTTACTACACAAATGTCAAAACAGAACTGACTTTAGGGGCCAATCGCAAAATTTATAGCATTTTCTGATAGGAGGATTACTTTTGCGCCACCTTGTACTCGCCGTTCATACCTCCATACCTTCAGAAGAGGTTAATATACCTAACATCGATTCCATTGACTTCAAATGCATCCGCATTCAGCTAGAGAAAGTCTCTATGTACTTATATGTTTGCTCCAGCATCAGATTTTTCAGTCTACATGCAACATGTCTCTCTGCTCTAAACTGTTAACTTTTTGACTAAAGCTTCAGATTAAATCATTGTTTTGGGTGATTTTTACTTTCCTCATATATCGTGGAACATATTTGATGGAAACATTATTCCAAATCCGTCCAAACTGGGCTACTATGACTTTTCAGATGGAATTTCCGATCTTTGCCTTAATCAAATAAATGTTACCGCTAACAAGTTTGGAAAAGTCTTAGATTTAGTGTATGTTGATGATATAAACAAATTTTCTGCAAATAGTTGTGATCCGTTGGTTTTACCAGGAGACCTTTACTACCCTTATATGGAAATAGTCTACGAAACCATAAGTAATGGCCTAGGCACTCAATGCTACTCATGTAGTAGCTTTGATTTTAACTTTTCCAAAGCAAACTACAAGAAATTAAATAAAGAACTGTCTAAATTAACTTGGCCTGAATTTGGTTGTGATATCGATCTAAACGTCTCACACTTCAATCAAACTACTTACTGCCTATTTGAGAAGTTTATTCCTAAACGTAAATTAACGATCATCCTACGCAAGCTTGGTTTACTAAAGAGCCTAAGGCTCTGAAAAATAGGAAAACGCGATCATTTAATTTATATCAGAAATACGGATTAAACAAACATTACTTACTGTATTCCATTCTACGTCAGAAGTACATAGATTTAAGTAAAAAGTGCTATAAAGCTTATATCTCTAAAACGAAAAGAGACATTATTCTCAATCCAAAGTCATTTTATGGTTTCGTAAATTCTAGACGTCAAGTATCGGGGTTTCCCTCAGCCATGAAATATCAAGACATTATATCTAGCGATAATCAAGATATCGAAAACTTCTTTGCTCAATTTTTCACCAATTCAAACTTTCAAAATTATCCTTATAAGCTACACGGGGAAAATTTAATTAATTCACCAATTATATGGACCAAAGATGTTCTAATTTACCTTAAAAGAATATTTTAAACACGGTCCTGGTAGGATTCCTACATGTTTCTTGAAAAAGTGGGCGAACCATATTTACCAACCCCTTACCAATTTGTTCAATCTATCACTAAAGTGTGGTGTTTTTCCAACTGCGTGGAAAGAATCGTTTCTTCTACCGCTGCATAAAAGCGGGAGTAGGTCTTTTGCCAAATTGTGTCACTCGTTACTTATTCATAAACTCGATCAGTTGGGCTTCCAGCCGGGTCTCAATCGCTGGATATCTTCTTACCTTAGTGACAGGACACAAGGAGTAGTGTTTCAAAATTTCGTTTCCGATGTCATTTATGTCTCTTCAGGAGTTCCTCAAGGAAGCCATCTTGGCCAGATTCTGTTCTTGTTGTTTATAAATGATATTTCTACAATAATACAATTTTCAAAAATGTTAATGCCACTTAGTCTTAAAAAATGTAAATACATGGGTTTTTGCGTAGAACTTCTCAGCCGGCTTCCTATACAATTAAAAATTATAGTCTTGAGCAAGTGTATGATTTTGTTGACCTGGGGGTTACTATGAACTATAAACTCAGTTTCAACCGCCATATTAACGCAACAGTCAATAAGGCTAGAGGTGTTCTAGCATTCTTTAAACGATGGTCTAAAGAATTTAAGGACCCTTATGTAACTAAAGCTCTCTTCTCTACATTATTCAGACCGATACTTGAATACGGTTCTATAATTTGGAACCCGCTTTACCAGGTTCATGTAGATCGCCTAGAATCGGTTCAAACAGTTTTTAATATTTGCCTTAAGAGATTTTCATTGCGATCCCTTGTATAATCTGCCACACTATACGAGCCGTTTAAAACTCATTATTCTTCACACGCTTTTTAGTCGAAGGGAAATGCTTGGAATTGTTTTTATGATTCAATTACTAAATGGTACACTCTCCAGCCCGTTTCTTCTAAGTGAAGTGAACTTCAATGTACCCTCTCGTCCATCAAGACATTTTATACCACTTGTCTTGAAACATTTGAATTAAATGAGCCTTTTCGCTGGTTATGTTTCGGACTCTCTTTTTAGCATAAAAAAATCAATTCTTTCTCTCCTAAATACAAGGTGGCGCAAAAGTAAGCTTCCGATGTTCAGCATATCGGTTGTGGCACGTGCAGTGTGTGCTGTTGCACCGTCTTGTTGGAACCACATGTTTTCCAATCCCAATTCATCAAGTTGCGGCAAAAAGAACTCGTTGATCATTGCTCTGTAGCGCTCACCATTCACAGTAACCGTTTGGCCCCGACCGATTATTGGTCAAATAAATAGTCAGCAATATTCCGCGTTCTGGAGCAGTGTAGCATAACATTGTTTATTAACGTGTATTTCGCATGTGTTTACTACACAAATGTCAAAACAGAACTGACTTTAGGGGCCAATCGCAAAATTTATAGCATTTTCTGATAGGAGGATTACTTTTGCGCAGTAACCGTTTTTCACCGACCGATTATTGGTCAAATAAATAGTCAGCAATATTCCGCGTTCTGGAGCAGTGTAGCGTAACATTGTTTATTAACGCGTATTTCGCATGTGTTTACTACACAAATGTCAAAACAGAACTGACTTTAGGGGCCAATCGCAAAATTTATAGCATTTTCTGATAGGAGGATTACTTTTGCGCCACCTTGTACATAGCATCTAATTGTTTCTTATTCTTTGATTTTTAACAATAATTTTATTCTGTTAACTAATTATTTCTTAATGTGTAATCTATATTATATCTACTTTACTTAGCTGATGAGGTTTTCTCTGTGGCTGAGTAGTTTTAGATATCAACAATTGACAAACCAAAGCCTTTCAACGACTCGGCACGAACGAACCATCAGCGCGTTATGCGGATGCGCCCCTCGCGCCGGTCGGGCGGGTTATGGGTAATCCCTTTGAGAATTATTATAATTATACCTCGTATCAAGCTTCGTAATTCTATTTTACACAGTTCTTAAGTTATCAACAGTCGAATTTGAAAATTGCATGACTCATAAGTGGGCGTTGCCAAGCCCACTTTCCAAAATTTTGCTAAAATCGTATAAAAAATAAGAAAATTGATGTGGGTGCCAAATTATAGCATTCTACCTGTTGCAGTCAATGAGATATGGCCAGTTCAGTTTTTTACCTCCTTTTCAGATAACTTTTATGAAAAAGAAGACGGTCGAAAAGCAATTTCGCTTATTTCCTATGGGTGTATGCATCACAACAAAAGTATTTCTCCTACCAATTTCGTTATTCTAGCATAAACGGTTCTGAAGTTATTAACAGCCGAAGTTTGAAAGTTTGTTCACTCGTATTTGTGCGGTGCCACGCGCCTTTTCCAAAAATGTGGTAAAATCGTCAATAAAAAATTATTGCAGCTGCTTTTATTATTGAATTATCTCATTTTATACGTTCGGATATGGTTCGATTTCGCCCATTTTAAATAACAACCATCCTTGGTCGGAAAGTAAGTTGTGTGCCAAATTTCATTAAAATATCTCAATTGTTACTTAAGTTATGGTCTCCACAGGCAGACATGTCTTAACCGATTCCTCTGTTCACTTTGAGAACTTTGCTATATGGGAACTCCATATTGTATATGTATTTCAAAATGAGCAAAATCGGACTGCTCAATCGTGAGAAATATAAACTTCGTAACTATACGTATTTTTGTATAATCGTTGTGAGCCATACCACACATATTCATTAAAATACATGAACTTTAACTCACATGACTTTGGACTTCTTAAATAACTTTGATAAAAGTTAAAGGGGAAAGGATTAAAATAGATAACTAAATTTATTCAAATATAAATGTTTATTTGTAAAATAGTGGATAATTAGTTTTAATACAGCTACTAACGAAGTTATTAAAAAATATAATAATACAATTTACACGCTCCATATGGGCATGCCCTTATTGTCTATATCTATTTGATAATGATCTTATCATACTAGTACCAACTTATACACGACTACATATGAGTATGTGTACAGCATCGTTGTACGTACTTACCGAAACTGATGTCACGTCCTCCATGCTTGAGTTTGTTAAAAATAAACCACTCTTAGATTCAGAATTTACATATCTTGGTAACTTTATTGTACATAGTTATATTTTTATGTTTAGCAAACTTGTATACAAATTTCGCAATGTTTTTAAAGACAATTTTCACAGTGGCTAGTTAAGTTACATTCAACAGATATCTCTCGATTTTCTATTCTCATATTGAGTTAACTACATACTAACCACCATATATTGATTATCTAGTGTGCACTAGGCAGTAAACATTTAGCTAAATAATTTTTCAAAAATTGCGAATCGTGAGTTAACTCAGCACTGTAAAAATAGTCATAAGTCAAATAAAACAATTGATTTAGCATTGAAATATCAATCATAGAAATTTTCATACCCATCAACTTAGATCATGGCCCAATTATAATGGTCGTTTCGTTTCCGCAACAACAACGATTCCCGTGTATTTTGTTAGTGCTTTTTGGTAATTGATTGTCATATTTTAGTGTCAAAATCAATATTCGCTGTATTCGCCTTGGCAAAATCTGAATTCGCCAGCAAACTTAATGTCAAATTTTGAATTCGTCGAAAACAATCGGACATTTATATTCAAAACAAAATTCGGTAAACAACGCGGTAGACTATTTTATTTACCTATTTTCTGTGCAATTTGAAGTCGAAAATATTTTTAAAAATGCCAGAGCATCACCAACAGCGGCAGCAACAGGAACAACAAAATTTAAATAACAATTTTACGGATTATCCATAAAGTTTTCTGTATGGAAATTGTGGTGGCGGCACAAAGCAAATAGGTGGCAGATTCTCTGCAATATATCGGGAGGAAACAGCACAACATGGAACTACAGCAGCAACGCTTGCATGTAGGAGTAATTGGGTGCATACTGTGGAATCCACCTGTAGCACCCAGCAGCGGCGATGCTATGTCTACTCTTCCGGCACGAGCTGTTATGCGTCAATTTCTGATATGCAATAAAAATGCAATGCGTTCAAAAGAATGAGCACATTTTAAGGTAATTGTTTCCTTTAGGAGACAACTGCTAAAACACGTCCGAAATTATCAAGATAGGTATCAAAAGACGCATTTTGACCTCGGTAAGAATAATCCGGTGTTCTGCACATAAATACCTTGGATCAAGCCCCCTATTTGGGATCGGACCTGGGTAATTTTTGGGTTTTTTGCGAATAACTTTTAACTGAGACAAACAATTTAAAATCCGCTTTCGGATTGTTGATACCGAAGTCAAAACGCGTTGTTTGATACCTCTCCCGATATTTTTGGACGTGTTTTAGAAGTTGTCTACTAAAGGAAACAATTACCCATTTTAATTATGGAATGTAAGCATTCAATTTTCAAAAACAAGTGCATTGACATATAATTTTCAAAAACAAGTCAGTTTGACAAGCATGTACGGTCGCGGCGAAAAAAAATACAAATCAGCTTGTGGCTCGATATCACCATAGTAATTACGCCATGCAGTTGCCCAATCTCTATATATATAACAGTGCTTTCCCGTTATTTGCTAACGTCCGCGCGTGCGCGTTATAATACATAAACTTGCCGTCCTATATATAGGACATTAGGGTTATCTGGGTTAAATGACACTGTGCTGTGACGTTCAACAAACCACGCAAACAGCTGTAATGAAAAAGAAGTCAAAAAACCAAGACAGCACGCAACCGCAATTGCAATACAAAATATAAGCCTTTCAAAAGCAACAAATAAAACAAATGAAATATGCAAAAAACTCGGCACACACAAATTCAAAAGTATGAATTTAAAATGATTAATCACTATTCAAAAATTTTAACAATTTTCACACCAAGTAGTGGAGCACATTAACTATTTAAACTCTTTTAACTTTAATTATACCTCAGAATATTTCGAATATCAAGACATGATTTAATTATTAAAGAAAAACACAGGGCTAAATAAGAACAGAGCTACACAGCTTGATGTTTGCATAAACACGTTCGGTTCCACTCGAACTTAGACTTCCTTACTTGTTAAATTTAAAAACACGTATTCATGAAACGAGCTCAAGGCCAAGAATAATAATTTTTCACTTTTTTAATTTTTATGAAAATTATTGTTTTTATTTTTTTTTTAAATCATTATTTAACTAATTATTAAAAGTTGTTTAATTGAATAGAGTAGGAAACATTTTTTGAGACAACCGCCATTGCTTTTCTTATAGATCCATTTCGAAAGCTGCTAGGCTTCATCAGAGAAATTTTTGATCGCTCCTTTTGTTCTGGCAGATGCTGTAATGCCATTTAAATTACTATTAGGAAGGGATTTTCTCAAAACCTTTAATATTAATTTAACAATGAATACAAATTAATTAAATAAACATTTGTCGTTAAAACCTTATGAAATTTTTTTTATTTGAAACGGAAATTGAGATGACACAGATACAGTTAGGAAAGATACTTCCTATCAGTTAAACATCAAGTCAGCAAACCAAGATATCTTTAATTTAGAAAATCTGTAAGAAAACAAAGAGATAATCGATATTAACCCTAAATTACCGTCAAAGCTAATAAAAAAGTTTAAGTCTATGATAAAAGAAGCTTATGTAGGTAAACAAACTGAAGACCTTCCGAATATTGATTACGAAGCTAAAATCACACTAACGTCACACTCACCAACCTTCTGCTCACCGAGACGCCTATCATTTGCCGAAAAAATCGAAGTAAACAGAATTGTCGAAGACTTGTTAAAGAACAAAATTATAAGACAAAGTAACTCCCCTACTCGTCGCCTATAGTTTTTACAAAGAAAAAGTCAGGAGAAGCATGAATGTGTATTGATTATAGAAATTGAGGCAAATCGGTTGTAAGAGAAAATTATCCACTTCCGCTTATTGAAGATTGCTTAAGTAAAAATACGGTATTCACATTTTTAAATCTAAAATCTGGTGGTTTCCGAATTAAAATGGCAGAGGATTCTGTCAAATACACCTCATTTGTAGTACCAAATGGCCAATACGAATTCCTAAGGATGTCTTTCAAAATACTAATTACCATTACGCTCTCTTCAAAAGAGTATTAGAAAAGTTAACTGATTACGGACTTCAAATAAAATCGAAAAAATGCCAGTTCGTATACAATGAAATAGAATATCTTGAATACAATGTATCCGTAACGTGTAATAAGCCCTTCCGAACATCACATAAAAGACATTACAAATTTTCCGGCCCCCAAAAAACAGCGAAGGTTACAATCATTAGTAGGATTATGTTCTTACCTCAGAAAATTCTTAGAATCGTTTTGGTGTTAGTGCGTCCGCTTTATGACTTACTTAAGAAAATCACAAAATTCGAGCTCATTAATAAATGTAAAGCAACATTTAGTATACTTAAAACAAAATTGGTATCAAGCCCAGTATTAGCAATATACATCCATAACAGGGAAACAGAGTTGCACTGCGACGCGAGTATTCAGGGATTTGGGGCGATTTTGCTGAAGGCTACACCCGGTAGCCTGTTTTTTACAAAATAAACCTCCGAAGCAGAGAGTAGATACCACATCTTTGAATTAGAACCATTGGCAGTGAGCTACGCACTACGCCGTTTTCGGGTATACTTAGAGGGAATCAAGTTCAAACCTATTACAGATTGTAACTCCCTCACATTAACACTTAATAAAAAATTGATAAATAGTCGAATAGCGAGATGGGTCCTGGAACTCGAAAATTATAATTACACTATATCACATCGGCCAGTAGCTCGATCGTTAAGCTTATCGCCAAATTTCGGCGTTTGTTCTTAACGAAAGTGCGATTCTGTAACTCTCCTTTAACGCCGCTAAACAGCTGACTCTTGATGGTGATAAATATGGCAATACTTCTCTTTTCGCCGTATTTTGCACTAAATTACATGCAAAAAACTCAAAACAAATTTTTTTTACTTTTTCCAAACGCTAAAACACTTGCAAATATATTAACGCTATTGTTAACACCTCGAAAATAATTCGCGACAGCTAACCCCACAAAAAGTGTGGTTAATAGTTGGTGAATAGGGAAAAGCGTTAAAAATGGTGTTAAGTGAAGTTAACGCTAACACGTGGCGTTAAAAATAGTTACAGAATCGACCTACAGGTACAAAAATTCCACATGTGGATGCACTTAGCAGAGTATAGGTAAACACTAACAGTATAATCGCCGTAATAGATAGCGAAAATATAGATTTCCAACTACAGATTATGCAGTCTCGAGACCCAGATATAGTAAACTTGAAAAAGAAATTAGAAAATGAAATTTTAGGGAGTTTTGTAATGGAAAATTGTGTAGTGTTTACACAAGAGCAAGACACTCGGCAGCTTTCCCCAAGGAGTTAGAAACAGAAATAATTAGCATAACCCATGAAGAATAAAATCAACAAGTTTAAGCAAAACTGAATTAAATGCATTATGTATTCAGCACCTAATAAAACCAATATTAGGCAAGTGCACAATATCCCGAAGCAACCTGAGCCATTTCATACAGTTCACTTAGACCACCTGGGTTACAATAAAAAAAACACACATTTTAGTCATAATTGAAGCATTCACAAAATATGCCAAACTCTACCCAGTATTAACAACTAGCACTAAGGGCCGTTTACGCAATGTCGGGTTATGATAAACTTTATCACATAATAACCTAATCATGGCTTGCCTCAGAATGACATTTTCGTTTATACAAAAGTCTGATTAATTTATTATGATAAATTTGGTCATTGTTAACGTTTTTGGAAAAAAAAATTCACAAAAGTTGCATTGTGAACGAATAAAAAGTGACAGCTGCTCTTTTTTCAATTTTAAACGAACCATTTTGGCGCACAAATTTCGAGTGATATTTCTTTATATGTACAAGGTGGCGCAAAAGTAAGCTTCCGATGTTCAGCATATCGGTTGTGGCACGTGCAGTGTGTGCTGTTGCACCGTCTTGTTGGAACCACATGTTTTCCAATCCCAATTCATCAAGTTGCGGCAAAAAGAACTCGTTGATCATTGCTCTGTAGCGCTCATCGTTCACAGTAACCGTTTGGCCCCGACCGATTATTGGTCAAATAAATAGTCAGCAATATTCCGCGTTCTGGAGCAGTGTAGCGTAGCATTGTTTATTAACGTGTATTTCGCATGTGTTTACTACACAAATGTCAAAACAGAACTGACTTTAGGGGCCAATCGCAAAATTTATAGCATTTTCTGATAGGAGGATTACTTTTGCGCAGTAACCGTTTTTCACCGACTGATTATTGGTCAAATAAATAGTCAGCAATATTCCGCGTTCTGGAGCAGTTTAGCGTAACATTGTTTATTAACGTGTATTTCGCATATGTTTACTACACAAATGTCAAAACAGAACTGACTTTAGGGGCCAATCGCAAAATTTATAGCATTTTCTGATAGGAGGATTACTTTTGCGCCACCTTGTATATTTTTATATTTTTACATTCTGTTACTAACAGAGTTTGTTAGCAAAACAATTTATCAAAAAATCAGACTTTTACTTTCAGCTGTCACTTTTTATTTTGCTAAGCACATAATCAGAGGTCCATCCTTTGAATACGTCGATAATCAGACATTTAGTAAATGACTTTTGGGCCAACCTCTGATAAAGTCTTGATTAAGCAGTTATTTACTTTGAATAGCCGACCCCATAGATGAATAACAGATAGAGGTAGTTGTTTTACATCAGCGCAGTTTAAAGACTACTCATGTAAAAGTGGCGGTACATTCGCCGCAAGCTAATGGATAAGTGGAAAGAGTTAACAGAAGTTTAGTGGGAATGTTAGTCAAAGTCAGTGACCCTATACTCCATGCCGACTGGGTAAAACAACTAGGAAAAATAGAATTTGCGCTTAATCTTCTTTTTTAAATGGTCACCTAACCGCCTGGGCGATTTTGACCGTCTGGCGAACTGGCGCCAATTGAAAACACCGCGGGATCGCAATTCGGTCTCCACTTGGTCCTTCCATCGGAGTGTTGGTCTCCCTCTTCCTCTGCTTCCACCGGCGGGTGCCGATAAGAATACCTTCTGAGCTGGAGCAGTTTCGCTCATTCGCACTACGTGGCCTAGCCAGTGAAGCCGCTGTGTTTTAATTCGCTGAACTATGTCGGCGTCTGCGTAAAGTTCATGCAGCTCATCATTAAATCTCCTTCGGTACTCGCCGTCGCCAACGCGTAGAGGTCCACAAATCTTTCGAAGAACCTTTCTCTCGAATACTCCCAGAGCCGCCTCATCAGATGTTGTTAGTGTCCACGCTTCTGCACCATATAGCAAGACGGGTGCGATGAGTGACTTGTAGAGTGTTATTTTCGTTCGTCGAGAGAGGACTTTACTTTTCAATTGCCTACTCAGTCCGAAGTAGCATTTGTTTGCAAGAGTAATTCTTCGTCGGATTTCTAGGCTAACATTATTGTTGGTGTTAATGCTCGTTCCCAGGTAACCAAGTTCTTTACTATTTCGAAATTATTGCTGCCAACAGTGGCTTGGTTGCCAAGGCGCGAATGCGCTGACTCTTTGCATGATGACAGAAGGTACTTCGTTTTGCCCTCGTTCACCACCAATCCCATTTTCTTCGCTTCTTTTTCTAATTTGGAGTAAGCAGAAGTTACGGCGCGGTTGTTAAGACCAATGATATCAATATCGTCAGCATATGCCAACAGTTGCACGCTTTTATAAAATGTTGTTCCAGCGCGGTTAAGTTCTGCAGCTTGTATTATTTTCTCCAGCATTAAATTAAAGAAATCGCACGATAGGGGGTCACCCTGTCTGAAACCTCGTTTAGTTACGAACGGCTCGGGGAGGTACTTCCCAATTCTGACCGAGCTGGCGGTGTTGTTCAAGGTCATTTTGCATAGCCGTATAAATTTTGCGGGGAAACCAAATTCAGACATAGCGGCATAAGGCAGCTCCTTTTCGTGCTATCGAAAGCGGCTTTAAAATCAACAAAGAGATGATGTGTGTCGATTCTTTTTTCACGGGTTTTTTCCAAGATTTGGCGTATTGTAAAAATCTGGTCGATGGTAGATTTACCAGGTCTGAAGCCACACTGATAAGGTCCAATTAGTCTGTTCCCATCACGCTTCAGTCTTTCGCACAATACGCTTGATAGGACCTTATATGCGATATTCAAAAGGCTGATTCCGCGATAGTTGGCGCAGTTTGCAGGATCGCCCTTCTTGTGGATTGGGCAGAGAACACTTAGATTAAAATCTTCAGGCATGCATTCATCCGACCATATTCTGCATAGAAGCTGATGCATGCGCCTTACCAGCTCCTCGCCTCCGTGTTTGAATAGCTCAGCAGGCAAACCATCAGCGCAGCTGCTTTATTGTTTTTCAATCGGGATATTGCTATTCGCACCTCATTATAGTCGGGTTGTGGAACGTCAATACCATTATCTTCGATTGTGGGCTCGGGTTCGGCATCTTCTCTGGTTTCTTGCTCAGTTTCTCCATTTAAAAGGGCAGAGAAGTGATCCCTCCATATTCTGAGTGCTCTCTGAACATCGGCCACCAGGTCGCCCTTCTCATTCTTACAGGAGTTTGCCCCGGGTTTAAAACCTTCTGTCATTCGCCGAATTTTTTGATAGAATTTTCGGGCATTATTCCCGTTGGCCAGCATCTCAAGCTCCTTGATTTCACTCTTTTCTGCCTCTCTTTTTTCGCCCGGAAAAGCCGCCTCGCTTCCCTCTTCAACTCGCGGTAGTGTTCACACACACTCCTCGTTGCATTCGATCTCAGCGTTGCCTTGTAGGCTACGTCCTTTCTTTTCGTTGCAGCGCGGCACTCTTCGTCATCATACTTGTTTCTTCGCGTTCGCCGGAATCCAATTACTTCTTCGGCTGCGGTACGGAGTGCTCCTGAGATATGATCCCACTGCTCATGCATTCCACTAGGTTGAATTGTGCTCTCGGAGAGCAGGTGTGAGAGGCGATCTACGAAATAATTGGCGGTCTGCTGCGATTGCAGCTTTCCCACGTCCAGTTTCCCTGCGTTTTTTGTTGCACCTGTTTTGTCGTACAGAGAAGGGTACGAATCTTGGCTGCTACTAGGTAGTGATCAGAGTCGATGTTAGGTCCTCGTATTGTGCGAACATCTAAAACGCTGGAAGCATGCCGTCCATCTATCACAACGTGGTCGATCTGGTTGCGTGTTTTTCGATCGGGGGACAGCCATGTAGCCTTATGGATCTTCTTGTGCATAAACCTAGTGCTGGATATGACCATGTTTCGGGCACCGGCGAAGTCGATCAGCCTGAATCCATTTGGCGAAGTCTGATCGTGGAGACTGAACTTCCCGACAGTGGGGCCAAATACACCCTCCTTACCCACCCACTTTAAAGTCGCCAAACACGACGTTGATATCATGACGGAGGCGACGCTCGTATGCTTCTTCCAGGCGCTCGTAGAATGCATCCTTTTCCACGTCGTCCTTCTCTTCCGTCGGTGCGTGAGCGCAGATAAAAGATATGGTGAAAAATCGTACTTTTATGCGGATTGCAGCGAGACGCTCGTTCACGGGTGTGAACGACAGTACTCGGTGACGGAGTCTACCTCCCACCACAAATCCCACGCCGAATCTGCGCTTGTCTTCATGCCCACTCCAGTAGATGTTGCAAGGTGTTTTGATCGTGTTTCCTCGCCCCGTCCATCGCATCTCTTGTATGGCGGTGATGTCAGCTTTTGCTTTCCTCAGGACCTCAACCAGCCGGGCAGCGGCACCTTCCCCATTAAGGGACCGGAGGAAGGTTGGATTCTATTACACGTTTGTATAGCGGTATGCTTGATCCAAGACAGACGCCCGCTTGCAGCCGCGCCACATGGAGATGGTGTGTATCAGTGTAAAGAAAAATATAGAAAAGGTACTATTGTATAACCTCAGCCGGAATGAGTGGAAGGGTACGAAAGTGAGCAAGTTTGAAGAGGGAGACTTTGTGGTGATAAAAAATATAGACACGACCTGCTTTCTTCTTTAAATGGTCATCTAACCACCTGCGCGATTTTGACCGTCCAACATAGCTCGCCAGTTGTTTCTTCGTTACGCCAACTGGCGCCAATTGGAAACACCGCGGGACTGCAAAGTGGTCTCCACTTAGTCCTTCCATCGGAGTGGTGGTCTCCTCCCGATAAGAATACCTTCTGGGCTGGAGCATCTTCGCTCATTCGCACAACGTGGCCTAGACATAAAGCTCATATAGCTCATCATTAAATCTTCGGTACTCGCCGTCGCCAACGCGTAGAGGTCCACAAATCTTTCGAAGAACCTTTCTTTCGAATACTCCCAGAGCCGCCTCATCAGATGTTGTTAGTATCCACGGGTGCGATGAGTGACTTATAGAGTGTTATTTTAGTTCATCGAGAGAGGACTTTACTTTTCAATTGCCTATTCAGTCCTAAGTGGCATTTGTTTGCAAGAGTAATTTCTAGGCTAACATAATAGACATGACCGTAGGCGTTAATAAAAAACTGTGCCAAAGTTAAAGCGACCTTATTGCGTACACAAGAAACTTCCGAATGATCGTTACGTAATTAGAGACATTGAAAATGGGCAAATCACTCAAATGCCTTATGCCGGCGTTGTTGAGGCCTGTAACTTTGGAAGAGTAAAGAAATAGAGAGTGAATGTGAAAGCGACACCGATCCAGGCCGATCATTAGGTCAGGATTGGCCGAGTTGTGGTATGTGTTCAAAAAGTATCGCGAATTTTCGCTGGTTACGTATATTTGAATTTCGAATTTTTTGTGGCGTTATGTTGGTACTCATGTCTCTCACTTATGCCGACAAGCTCGGCCATTTTGAATGTTCAGTTAATTGTTGACAGCTGCTTTGCTTGCACGTGTTTTGGATCGTCTTCGATTTTTACCTATTCAAAAAAATGGATCAAAGAACCTGTATCAAATTTTGTGTGAAAAACGAAATTAAGTGCGCGGATGCATTCCGAATGTTGACTGTGGCATACGGAGAAGCTACCTTGGACCGAAGCAACGTTTATCGGTGGTACAAAATGTTCTCAGAAGGCCGAGAAGATGTGAACGACGAAGAGCGTGCCGGACGCCCGAACACTTCAACAACAAACGAAAAAATTAATGAAGTGGAGAAAATGGTATTGGCCAATCGTCGAATCACCGTTAGAGAAGTTGCTGAGGACCTTAACATATCGATTGGGTCGTGCCATTCGATTTTTATCAATGATTTGGGCATGAGACGGGTCGCCGCGAAATTCGTACCAAAATTGCTCAATTGTGACCAAAAACAGCATCGCATGAACATTGCTAATGAGATGTTAAACTCTGTCCGCGACGACCCGAATTTGCTCCAGAGGGTCATAACTGGTGACGAATCGTGGGTGTATGGTTATGACGTGGAAACCAAAGCTCAATCATCTCAATGGAAGCTGCCGCACGAACCAAGCCCGAAAACAGCGCGTCAAGTTCGGTCGAATGTGAAAGTTTTGCTGACAGTTTTCTTCGATTGCAGGGGCGTGGTGCATCATGAGTTCTGGCCACAGGGAAGAACGGTCAATAAGGAATATTACCTGCAAGTTATGCGCAATTTGCGCATAAGCAATCCGCCAGAAACGCCCGGATTTGTGGAAGAACAAAAATTGGCTTTTGCACCACGATAACGCCCCTGCTCACGCATCGTTGCTTGTGCGCGACTTTTTGGCCAAAAACAACACACTAATGATGTCGCAGCCACCGTGACTTTTTCTTGTTCCCTAAACTGAAGAGGCCCATGAAAGGACGACGTTACGCTTCTCTTGACGAGATAAAGACGGCATCGAAGGAGGAGCTGAACAAGATACAAAAAAATGATTTTTTGAAGTGCTTCGAAGATTGAAAAAACCGTTGGCACAAGTGTATAATATCTCATGTGGATTACTTTGAAGGGGACAAAATAGATATTCATGAATAAATAAATAATTTTTGAAAAAACACAAAATTCGCGATACTTTTTGAACACACCTCGTATGTATAAAAGAAGAGGATATTGATTCGTGAAACTTAATCGCTTGTTCCAATAAATCGGGTTTGGGCTATAACTGTTGCAATTTAATAGCGAGGAACACAAAATTTGGTAGCTACAGCATTTATAACATATGTGATGTATTGGACCAAGATTTGACCAATATATCGTATCGCCCCCATACAAAGCACTTTTCCGATGAAAGGGGCTTGGGCTATGTATCTTTAAATAAACAGGGTAAGACCATAAAACTTTGCAGAATTTGTACTTATTGTAAGTAAGGATGGGACATTGAAAACTGTGATGCGTATTCATGAAAGGTATAAAGCCTTTGGAACAGTCGAAGACAGCGCTATCCTTACTAGTTGCTATTAGTTTTATATTTCTTGACAACTCGGCCCAATAACATTCCCAAAGATTTGGTTGTAATAACCAGCTAACGCATTGCAAAGGAGTACTATGCGAGTACTCCAATAGAACACAGGATCCAACGGTTATTGCATCGTTACGGTTCAGTACTACTAGTAATAATAATTTGGCGCAATATACCTCCGAGGAGGTTAAAACCGAGGTTCTCTTCCAATTTTGTAGTGTGCTGCTTCTAATTATTCCTGCGAAGCTTTTTCATGGAAGAAATCACTCGGAGTGCTGCCTACCACTGTCGAGGGCGACTCTGTTTTAAAACCACATTTTCCAAACATTTTGATATTCCCTGTCTCGTTATTTGAACATGGGATCTTCGGTGTGGTAGGCTTTCACACAGCCACCACATCACCAAGGCTACCACATCTTAAAAATACTTCCAAATGTACTGTTATACACATATTAGCATGCGCGTTCAATGAACTGTGATGTTTCTTACAAAGACATCGCAAAACAATCAAAAATAATAAAACAAATAAAAATTTTAAACAAGTAAGGAAGTCTAAGTTCGGGTGGAACAGAACATTATATACCTAGTAGTGATCTATTATGCCATCCCAATTTACGCAGGTCTATTTTTATACTCTCAGTTCATATTTCCGTTCAAATAGACAGACGGACAGAGAGATAGACGTATCGAGAGACGGACATACCTACATGGACTCAGCTCATCCTCCTGATCATTTCACTATACGTACAAACATTTCATGTTCAGGAAAGGTATGAAAATCAAAAAAGATATACAACTTCGCTTTTGCAGTGGAGTATTAACTACTTGCCCGGATATTTTACTTTTCATCCTGAACGTTTTGATATACACTAATAAAAATATATCTCGATTCGTTTATGCCGAATAAAGTAGTATACCTTGTGTGCGTAACAAAAATAGATATAAAAAAGGGTGTCTTTCATAGGCGACAAAGAACTCAACCGATCTTTATGAAATTTTCACAATATATACTTGGGTTCACTGGGTACAGCATAGACAATATATAGTTTTGGAAAAGTAGGCGAAGCCACGCCCCCAGGCTATATAAAGTTTCAATTCGTCATAACTCCGAATTGTTTTGGTCTAAATTAATGAAATTTGGATATATGTGTCACTTAGTCAATATCTACATGATTTTTCAAAAGTGGAAGGTGCCACGCCCACATATTTGGTGGTTTGTTTTGCTCTTGAACATTCGGTATAGGTAGGAGTTTATTTGGTTCAAGTTAATGACATTTTATATATAGATGTGTTCTATGTATCAAAACGTCAAAACAACGTCTACCGGGTTTGCTAGTACGAGTATATTATAAAATGGCGAAAGCAAACAACGAATTTCAGCATTCTTTTGTAAAACTGAGAGACTAGTTTGCGTTCCAATAGACAGACGGACAGACATACAGATGGACGAGGAGACGGGCATGGCTAAATCGACTCCGCTTATCGTGCTGATCATTTTAGTGAACTTTTCTCTTCTTGTTCTCATACTTACATACATTTAATGTTTATGAAAGTTATGAAAATCAAAAAAGATATATAACTTCGCTATTGCAGTGGGCTATTAATACGTGCCCGAATATTTTGCTTTTGTGTTTTTCGATTTGGCTAATTTTTGGCAGGAGTATAGTACATACTACTAAGAAGCAGCTTACCAATTTTCATAGAAATATTAAGATTGAATTATAAGTGATGGCCTTTGAAAATAGCAGAAATTGTATGCTGAAAAGTGGGCGGGCCACGCCTACTTCTTCAAAATTGACAAAATCGATCGGTCGAGTTTTTCTTAAAAAGCTTATTATGTGTGCAAAATCTGATTGATATAACGTGCTTGGTTGTACGAGGTGTGTTCAAAAAGTATCGCGAATTTTGAATTTTCGCTGGTTACGTACAGGGTGGCTGATGAATTTTGCTACATTAAGAAACTCAAATAATTTTTTTTTCAGTGCATGGAATTCATTTTTCTTTTATCCATGTTAAAGCTCATTAAATTTTATTAAATATAGCTTAATTAGTTTTAAAAATAATGGAATTTAAATGCCCCCCCTGCTCGTCGATGCATGTGCGGCATCTTACCAAAAAGTTGTTCATTACTGCTTGGAGAGTTGAGACAGGAATAGCCGCAATTGTTTCTCGAATGGATTGCCTTAGTTCATTCAAATTTGTTGGTTTTGCTTTGAAGACTTCCTGTTTGCAATAACCCCACAAGAAAAAGTCAGGTGCAGTAAGGTCAGGCGACCTGGGTGGCCAACGGAATGTGGAGTTTCTGGATATCAGCTTATTGGGAAATTTTCGTCGCAATTCTGTCATAACAGGTTGGGCTATATGAGGAGCTGCACCATCTTGCTGAAACCACAGAGAGTTGATCGGCGTAATTCTGGATAGAAAAACTCTCTCAACATGCTCAAGTAACGGTCTCCAGTAACCGTAACGGTGTGACCGTTTTCTTCGAAGAAGTAGGGCCCGACAATGCAGCGTGATGAAACTGCACACCACACTGTGACACGAAGTGGATGCAATTCCGTCTCATGGAGTACCTGTGGGTTGGAAGCACTCCATATTCGACAATTTTGTTTGTTTATGTTGCCGTTTAAATCAAAATGGGCCTCGTCAGACATGAAAAGACAGTTCAACATGTTTCCACCCTCTTCCACCATTTGAAGCATCTTCTGGCAAAGTTCCAAGCGAATCGGCAAGTCTGCAGCGTTCAGTTTGTTGGCCATTTGAATTTTATATGGGAATAAGTCCAAATCTTTGTGCATAATTGACTGTAATGACTGTCTGCTTACACCCATTTGAGCAGATAAGCTTCTTGTCGAAACACGTGGATTGTTTTGTATGGCAGCAGCTACAGCAGCGATTGTTTCCTCCGTTCGAACTGAAGGGTTTCGATGGTAAGGTCTTCTGTTGACTGTCCCATGCTCGGCAAAATTGTTTACAAGTCTTATTATGGTCCATCTGCTCGGAGGATTGCCGCCAAACGTGCGCCTATACTCTCTTTGAACCGAAACTACCGACTCCAGTGCGTGATAGCGGCGGACAATCCAAATTCTTGTTTCAGTGTCCCAGTTATCCATTTTTGTTAAATGTAAAATTCAATCTGCAAAATAAAAAAAAAACTAACCAGATTCATTAAATAGAAAGAAAGTTATTTAATTTTTTTTTGGTAGCGGCTTTCATTAGCCACCCTGTATATTCGAATTTCGAATTTTTTGTGGCGTTATGTTGGTACTCATGTCTCTCACTTATGCCGACAAGCTCGGCCATTTTGAATGTTCAGTTAATTGTTGACAGCTGCTTTGCTTGCACGTGTTTTGGATCGTCTTCGATTTTTACGCGAAATTCGTACCAAAATTGCTCAATTGTGACCAAAAACAGCATCGCATGAACATTGCTAATGAGATGTTAAACTCTGTCCGCGACGACCCAAATTTGCTCCAGAGGGTCATAACTGGTGACGAATCGTGGGTTTATGGTTATGACGTGGAAACCAAAGCTCAATCATCTCAATGGAAGCTGCCGCACGAACCAAGACCGAAAAGAGCGCCAAGTTCAGTCGAATGTGAAAGTTTTGCTGACAGTTTTCTTCGATTGCAGGGGCGTGGTGCATCATGAGTTCTTGCCACAGGGAAGAACGGTCAATAAGGAATATTACCTGCAAGTTATGCGCAATTTGCGCATAAGCAATCCGCCAGAAACGCCCGGATTTGTGGAAGAACAAAAATTGGCTTTTGCACCACGATAACGCCCCTGCTCACGCATCGTTGCTTGTGCGCGACTTTTTGGCCAAAAACAACACACTAATGATGCCGCAGCCACCGTATTCCCCAGATCTGGCCCCCTGTGACTTTTTCTTGTTCCCTAAACTGAAGAGGCCCATGAAAGGACGACGTTACGCTTCTCTTGACGAGATAAAGACGGCATCGAAGGAGGAGCTGAACAAGATACAAAAAAATGATTTTTTGAAGTGCCTCGAAGATTGGAAAAACCGTTGGCGCAAGTGTATAATATCTCATGGGGATTACTTTGAAGGGGACAAAATAGATATTCGTGAATAAATAAATAATTTTTGAAAAAACACAAAATTCGCGATACTTTTTGAACACACCTCGTATACCAGAACTTATTTGGTCGGTTTTGCACTTTCTTTCAGAAATAAAACACTAATCCCTTTAAATATGAACAAAATATTGATAGTATAAGCAAAGCTTGCAAATTAACTGCACTATTCTGGGGCAGCTTGTCATCGTGACTACTGACAATTGTTATAGCCCAATTCCACTTGTTCCTATAATTTGCAATAGTCATTGCAGCTGTCACCACCTCGTTTGTAGATGACAAGCAAGCTGAGAATAGCAAAATAATTCTTAACAGTGAAGAATGTTTACATATTACTATAGCGGTCAAAAATTTCCAAGATCCGGAAATTCAATGAAAAACTAAATATAGGTTGGTTCACTCAGAGCCGGTTTACGCTAAGCAGCACTTTGTTCGACAGATATCCGAAGAACTTCTGTCAATTAAACTGCCGATTAGCGTTAACAGGACCTTGAGAAAACTGCTCTAAATCTCTTTTAACATTTTATTTTGTCTATTGATTATTATCCGCAAAGTGCCAAAATATTCACTTAGAAATAGGCTCACAGTGTAAAACCAGGAAGTTATTTAATATTTTGGTAAAAAAAAGTTTTTTCTTTATTGCCATACTCTCAGTTTCGACAAATCTTTCCAGGGTCCACTGAACAAATCTGCGATTCAAGCTATGTCCTTTCAGAGCGCTAAGAATTTGACACATTTTCCTTTTTTGCCTTGCAAATAAAGTTCTAGTACAAGTTTACGTTTCACATCCATTTAGCTTAAAACTTTACGAATGAATGAATGTAAAATAAATTGAAGCTAGAAAATGTCCAATACTATGTACATATATACAAAAAATTCTTATTACTTCGAGCGATTAAAAATAATTGTATCCCTTTACTGAAACGTCGAAATTTTGCTAAGGAGCGCGAACTTTCGATGGAGACAAGAGCTACTATGACCCAACTTCGATCTTGATACTGCATTAGGCTAAACTTCTTCTTATCTAGACTGAACCCTGACATGCCGAATGTATGCTCGGCATATGGTGTGCCCCCTCATGACATCAAATATTGGTTTAACTGCTCGACGGAGCAGACTTTTCTAACATCAAGTTCACTTTGGTCCAGCCCTATTGAAACTGCTAGTTTGATAAGATTTCCGTTGGAAGATATTGATGACAACTCTGGGTAATACCACATTTACACAGATTCAAATGCGTGATTTGCATAGAAAAGATCGAAATGTGCCACATTATCCCATACATATCGCATTCATAAAATCACGCATTCAAATCAAATTACTGAGCAAATGTAATGAATTCATGAAACTTTTTTTCGGAAGCGTCAAAATTGCTTGATGGACACTTTATAACAAAGGAATGAAAGCGTTCAAGGACGGTATAAACACATTCGAATTATTAGTCTGAAATCACGCGTTTTATATCAGTATAAATGGGCTATAAGGAGAGTAGCGACTGGGCAGGCGAAGCATAGTAAAATAATTAGATGAGTACTTTTATAGTACTAGAAGGTTTTGGCACTATTGTCACCATCCCTTATTAGCAATAACTGATGACAATTGGAAACACCGCTGTTGGCATAAAAAACTTCCTGAGAACTTTTCACTCCAAGGGCCGTCTCATCTTTTTTCGACTTTGGTTATGATTCCGAGCCGTGAATCAGGAAAGGTATAATGACAGACTTTTAGAGCGTGATCCTTCTTTGAGAGAGGTAGCCTACAGAGCCGATTATCCGTTTAATTTCTCGACTGATCTTATTTTCGGTGGTAACGCTGGTTCCCTTAAAGACAAAGCCCCTCAAAGTATTAAATTTGCAACTATTAGCAATGACATATCTGCCAAGGTGCAGGTGGAATCTTTATTTGATGAAAGCAAATACTTTATAATGAAATTAATTTATTATTGAGCTGTTAGACAGAATTTTATAAAATTTTCTAATTTTAAAAATTTCTTAAACATTGCTAAAAATATGGAAACAAAGTTCTATGCGTTTTGCCCATATATCATTTAAAGCATAATCCAAGTAATCAGAGTTATACTGATATATCAGTCCTGAGTCGGGTAAAATCCAGGTCGGCCCGGTACGTAGACCCGAAACATACGTTTCACGAGACACGGCTCAAGTTTTATACCAAGTAAAGCAATAATAATCTGAATACTTAGAAAACTTGTTCTCCCCAATGCATGGCCGGGTGTATAATTCTGTACCTAATTATAGTTTTTTTTTGTAACTAAGCAGATTTTTAATATTTAACTGGGATGTGCAATTTTTTATTTGAGAATTTGTAGTTAAATATCTTTTGGGTTATGAAATTTTTTTTCGAGATGCGTTTTGCAAATACATCTTAAACCGTTAATTAATCATTTAAAATAAATAATCTCACAATTTTTCAAATGTAAATAGTACGTATTCACCATTTATCTAATTTTATCAACAATTTTATTAACTTTATTCCTCTTTATTGACGATGAAAGAGAAATTGTGTCCGTTGACTTAGTAATTTTGTATAAAGAAATTACCTGTAAAAACTGATAATAAATTTTCAGATTTTGCTTTTCATCTGTTACCTTTAAATCTATATATATATAAAAGGAGCCTAAAATTATTATTATTTGCAGATGTTTAGACTTTGTTCTGTAAAATTTATAGATTACATGATTAAATCTTTAAAAATATTTAATTTTAATTAACTTTCTTGCTTTGTAAGTTATTTGCTTTGATTTTTCACGAACACAGGCTACCAAATTTTAACAAAAACACAAATTTTACGATTTCTTTTGTACTGCGTAATGACTTGCGAAGCAGGCACGGGCAGGCTAGTAATGCATAAAATTAAAAAAAGGTTTCGAATCAAACTGAATAAAGCTTGTGGGTAGAAGTTGTACCCTAAATAATTGATTACTCAACATTTTCAGGTAGATTTTTAAATACATAATTGATCATATGTGTAATACAACTATAAACAAATGTGTTTTAAAGGTGTTCTAAGATATACTAGCTGGGCCCGTGCGCTCCTTGCACAAAAAAAAAACAAAAATGGTTTGAAACCTTTTATTAGTCCAGGTCCAGGATTTTTCAAACCTTTTTCTCAAATTATAAAAAAAGATTTTCAGCTACACTTGTTGTGAGATCCCAAAAAATTATACAAATATGCGCAAACAGCTATTTGAAATTCCACCACTTATATTACATTCACATTGAGCCAAGAACTTAAGTTGATTGACAACATCAATATGAATTAACTCAAAAAATGTCCCTTTAACTCGAGTTTATGACCCAATGTGAACGCAGTCTTATTCACTTATTTTAGCAATGTTCAAGTGTAGATGGCGCACTGTTCAGTCTTAGCATTCAAATGTAGATGTCGCGAGGCATGCGAATGTCAGTCACAATAGCGTTGCAGTACAAATTGATTTTTTTGTGCATTCACAATCGTTTATTTTAAAGAATTCATTTTTATAATATACGCTTAAACAAAAGCACTCCGCTAATTAAAACATGGTTTCGCATGTAGAGCTAACCCCCACCTTTAAAACGATACCTTATTTATTAATATTGGTTCCAAATGAGAGCAGAAAATTAGGAAATAACACAAAAAGACCTTACAGAAATAATATATATGATAAGGTGTTCCCTCGGAAACCAATGCAAACTTAGAAACTAAAAAAAATCGGATTATATTCGTTTACTACTAAACCCGGCTCGCTTCGCTGCTTCTCAGAACTAATAATAGCGTGATTCCGATTTTAATCATTACCAGATAAGATATGGAACTTAATTACTTCGTTTATTGCAGCACTCATTATAACCTTTCGTTTGATACCCATATTGTACTAACACATTTTGGATCACCTTGGTCCAAATATCGATCGATATCTCCGAAACAGGTCGAGCTATCGGAAAAATTATATCTTAAATTTTAAACGTATAGTAATGCTTCCAATTTTTTAAATTTTAATGTTAAAAAAAAGTTCCAACTCTCTAAGCTTTTCTCTACAGGGTTATCTGTTCTTATCTCTCTTTCTTTCGAGCCGCTACATGTTCATGTCCTCTGGAGCATGATCCAATAATTTATATGGTCGCTTCAAATGACATAGCGTCTTCTTCTTCCTCATCCACACCTTATGTCAAACTATCATATCTTTGTTTTTTGTTTACAGTTCTTGGAAAAGCTATTGAGTTCGCTTCGTGTTTTATTTATTTTTAATAAAAATTCGCTGTGAATTGATATTTAACGAGTGCTTTGTGATAACATTTTAAGAAAATGTGTGATTTATGTGTGTGTTATACGTGAAAAGCTTAGAAAATAGGCGAATCGTGTTTGCGCGTTCCCTCTCACATGTGCATTTTGACATAAGAATTCACCGACGTCAAACGGTAATTTCGTGTTGTTGGCCGTTCGCGTCAACCATATAAATCACTAAATCATGCTCTGGAGCTGACAGTTATTTGGGAGCAAACGTACCGAATGCTATAATACGAACAACACTACTCCAACAAAGGCGCGAATTGCCGGCTGGCTGGTGGGGTTGGCTAGCGAGAGCCCAACCGATGTTAGTTTGCTTTTGTACGCCAGTCGCTTTGGTACGCTCTGAATAGACGTGGTCGCGAAGTAGTCCCTAAAACTAAAACTATCGATTTTAAAAAAGTTCAAAATTGCAAAAATGCCTTACCATAAACCGGAAGCAAAAACTATTCAAGAGTTGAAAGATATCGCACATCGTCTCCGTATCCATTCCATTACGTCAACACAATCATCTAAATCAGGGTAGGTTAATGATATATTAAACTGCAATTAGTTTCAAAAAGTTGAATTGAAACATTAAACTCAGAATTCATTTGATGGCGTGATTTGCCATGAGAAAATTCGAATGTAGTGTACCTTGCACTATTTGTTTAAAGCTTACAGTTATGCACATACACATGTATGTATATATATACCTTTTTGATCAAGTTCGTGCGGACTGTGTTGAGAACAGCTTTAGCTTTGTTAAAGTTGTATAAGTCCATTTGCAGAAAATCTAAATACTAATTTTGGTACCTAAATACGGATATATATTACAGAGAAATGGTCACAGAAAAAAGTTTTCAAAGTAGACTTATTTCATTTAAAATACAGCCAACTGCTATGCCTGAGCAATCTCTCCTTCTTGAAACAAAGGTGACCGGCAAATTCAATATGTTGCATTAAAAGCCACGTGGTTACGCTACAAGTGTATTAATGTAAAAATATTTCCAGATAACCTAGAACTCTCACCTTTTTTTGATAAAGTTGTTGGTACAACAAGAATTTATTAAGCACTTAACTGACCTTTGTTGACTTTCATAAAACTTAATATTACTTTTCAACGTCAAATCATGCCAAATAACCGAGCTACAAACCACAAACAAAAATCACTGCGGTTCGGTTCTAGGTTCAAAACCTCTTAGATATTTTTAAATCGTCTCATGCTAGTAATCATACCAATACTTAATATAATTTTTGTTTTGTCTACTATTGTTTGAAGAATGTACTTCCCTGTAAAAAACGATGGAGCGTCAGAGTACTCCAACACTTATCCTCATTCATATAAAAAAGCTGGTCCAATTTACATAGCGATGTCCGGTGATTGGATTACCTAATCCTACACGGAGTACCATTTACTTTGCTTCCGAATAGTCTATAGAGCACCTACGTTGGAGTACTTTGAAAATACTGCCAAAAGATTACTCTATAGAGTATTCTAGACGAAAGCGAGAAGGGAGTATGTGTTCTTTTGAGGACCACCTACTCCCACTCTCGATTTGCTGTTGAATACTCTATAGAGTAATCCCATGGGATTATTTTGAAAGTACTCTCACGTAGGTGGTCTATAGAGTATTCAAAAGCAAAGAAACGGAGTACTCCGAGATGGATTAGGTGATCCAATCACCAGACATTGCCATGTAAATTGGACCGCCTTTTTATATGAATGAGGATAAGTGTTGAAGTACTCTGATACTCCTTTAGGAGTATTCTTTGGAGTATGAAACGGAGTATTTCCGTTTTTTGCAGGGTTGTCGGGGTTAAGCTGAACGAAACAATCAGTTTTTTTTTTATTATCATTATTGTAGAAGTACTTGGCCGTGCTTAGTCGGCACATCCATTTTAGAACGGGACGTGACCGACCAAACAGAATTATATTGAGTATATGTTGACAGTTCTTTGCCAGATATGAATCCAGTACGCTCCGGTACAAGAACCTTGCGGCACTGGAGTCGATATGGATTTTAGTCACCTATTACGACATTCATACTTACCTCGAGTAGGTAACCCATATTTTTTTTTTAGTATTTTTTTGAACTCGAAAACCAACAGTTCGCTTTTTGGTTGCGTTAAAACATGAAATATCGATTAAAAGGCCAGTTCGGTTCAATGCCGGTTCGCAGCACTACTTAAAGTGCACACATACACGTATACACATGCATGCCTTCATGCAGCCGTTGAAAGTAAAAAACTGTACGTACAATTTTTGCAAAACAGCCAAAACTCAAATTCGATTTACTGTGTTTCGTTCCATCAAAATCTTTCAACGTTTTCTTTGGAACTACGAATTGAAAAATGTACAAAAATCAAACTCGACTGCAATTTTGTTCATAAAATTACCTAACGCCTGTCAGTACCATCGTTAGGAAATCTCAAATTTTTCATAATTAACTTACGTGGTTTTTAGCATGAATTTATCTATTATATGTACCTATGTATGCATATTTGTTTTTACAGGGACCACCAATAATAATTGTTCTTATATTTTATTTTTGTGATCACAGTTATATTTAAAGTATTGCAGACTTGAAATGAGCTTAAAACAATGACCAATAATTTAGGAAATTATTATTATAATTATTTTTAATAACTACTGAAAATTGTTATTTGAACTGAAATGTGAACGGAAGCTACTACCCTCACATCATACAAGAATTTTTGTCTACGTACGATCTATGGCGTCCACTTCAAGATTTCACAATTTTTATTCATTATTAAAGTTTTTTTACAACTAATTGGGCTTGAGTTCAATAAGGTCTTTAAAAACGTGCAGGCCGACAAAAATTATAAACCTAATTTATGTGTTTTAAGCCAAAAAATATTTTTTTGTTTTCCTTTTTTTGATCTAAAATTACTTGAAGAACTTAAGACACATAAAAATTTGTCTTTTTTGACCATCAATTATATACCTTTCATGAACATGAAATGGGTTTATAACTTTGGTCCGATGTTTGTAAGTATGAGAAGAAGAAGAGATAGACCCACCAATAAGCATACCGAAATGATCAGGGCGATGAGCTGAGTCGATTCAGCCATGTACGTCTGTCCGTCCGTCTGTCTGTTTGCACGCAAACTAGTCGCTCAGTTTTTGAGATATCTCGATGAAATTTTGTATATGGCCACCATTTTGTAATATATTAATCATTTGTCGAAACCAACAAGGTCAGACTAATACAACACATAGGTGCCATACAATAGATTGACCCGACAAACTGGTTTTGACCTATAAATCTTACAATTAAAGAGCTAGGAACTTACAATTTTAAAGGTTTCATACATTTTATATTTCTATGTAATGTGACTAGTAAAAATGCGCCAGATCGCACCAACATAACATTTAGCTCCCATACAATCGATTGTTCCGATAAATGGGGTTTGGGCTATAACTATTGCAATTTAATAGGGAGAAACACAAAATTTGGCAGGGACCAATATATCGAATATCACCCATACAACACATTTTTCCGATAAATTGGGTTTGGGCTATGTATCTTTGAATTAACAGGGTAATTTTTTATAAAACTCTTAATGATTACGGTCCCTGCTTATTTGTATGTTGTTTAACTATACTCTGCAAAAAATACGATTAGTCTAGGATGCCGTCGGGATGAGTCGCAAAGGAGGATGCGGCTAATGCCAGCTCTGAGCACTTTGTATGGGTTGAACTGTTCACATTTGTTTGAGCATGCCATATGGAGAGATCAATTGTACCCAATTATACCCGAACGGGTACGTAGAGACTAATCCCCTTTCTACCCAAACGGGTACTTTTAACTCCTGTAAGTATGCTACACTAACTAAATTAACTGAAATCTCTATGAGTAGGCTACACAAATAAAAATTTACTTATTTATATTGAATTATAGCCAACTGAAGACTAAAGGCATTAATCGCGGATCGCTCTCTTTACAGATTAGTCACACGATTTTTTGCAGGGTAGTGACTCGGTGGTATGAAGGCGTAAGCAAGGCGAATCTATAGATGGTGATAGCAAAGCGAATTCAGCCATATTCGCCCTGATTCGTCTCAGATTTTTGTAACTCAAAATGTCAGAGTAAAAGAGAATATAAAGGGGCAACCTTGGTGAATGTTAACAAATCGTTTCCCATTTTCTTTTACTGACATTCTGAGCAAGACGAATTTATAAAGGTGGCATCTTCCGATCATATGATTGCTTGTTCTTCCTGGTGAAATTCGCCTTACGCACTGGGGATGTCAACTTTGTTTCATTGTTTGTTTACATATGTCTATTTACAAACATTTATATTGTTGTGGTTCAAAGTAAACACATTGTTCGGTAATTGTTTCCTTTAGAAGACAACTCCTAAAACACGTCCAAAAATGCCGGGAGGGATATCAAACAACGTGTTTTGACCTCGGTATCAACAATCCGAGGTAATTGTTTCCTTTAGGAGACAACTGCTAAAACACGTCGGAAATTATCGGGAAAGGTATCAAAAGACGCGTTTTGACCTCGGTAACACTAATCCGGAAGCGAATTTTCGAGTTTTTGTTTCAGTGAAGAGATATTTGCCATCAAAGTTTGAAATTTTCTGTCATTTTCATGTGGTTGTTGTAATCACAGATTAGGGTGTATCGAAAAGTGCAAAAAGTGTGTTCTGCGCAGAAATACTGTGGACCGCGTAGCCGGTGTTGGACCGGCTAAGGGTTATTTTTTGAAGCGCGGCCGAAGGCCGCCTACGCAGGTAGGTGTTCTGCACATAGATACCTTGGATCAAGCCCCCTATTTGGGATCGGACCTGGGTCATTTTTGGGTTTTTTGCGAATAACTTTTCACTGAAACAAAAAATTGAAAATCCGCTTTCGGATTGTTGATACCGAAGTCAAAACGCGTTGTTTGATACCTCTCCCGACATTTTTGGACGTGTTTTAGCAGTTGTCTCCCAAAGGAAACAATTACCCAATCCGAAAGCGGGTATTCGATTTTTTGTTTCAGTGAAAAGTTATTCGTAACATGCCATATGCACACACTTTTTTGGTTCGCGTCAGAAGGCCACCAACGCACAACGATATTCTGCACATAAATCATTCGACCACAGTAAATTTTTAGTATTTTATAATAACTTTTCACTGGCACAAGCAATTTTTTCACAATTATCATTGTTTTGGTCAGAAAGTTGATTTTAACTGAAATGCGTTTTGACATTTATAGCATTTACTCTCGTTTCTTATATCAGTTTGTCTTGCTTTGACATTCCCAATGAATTCGCCCTTCGTTAATATGATACTTTGTTTGACATTCCCAGTGCGAGAAAACAAAAACAAAATACGACGTGTGTTCAGAAAGTATCGCGAATTTTGAATTTTCGCTGGTTACGTATATTCGAATTTCGAATTTTTTGTGGCGTTATGTTAGTACTCATGTCTCTCACTTATGCCAACAAGCTCGGCCATTTTGAATGTTCAGTTAATTGTTGACAGCTGCTTTGCTTGCACGTGTTTTGGATGGTCTTCGATTTTTACGCGAAATTCGTACCAAAATTGCTCAATTGTGACCAAAAACAGCATCGCATGAACATTGCTAATGAGATGTTAAACTCTGTCCGCGACGACCCAAATTTGCTCCAGAGGGTCATAACTGGTGACGAATCGTGGGTTTATGGTTATGACGTGGAAACCAAAGCTCAATCATCTCAATGGAAGCTGCCGCACGAACCAAGACCGAAAAAAGCGCGCCAAGTTCGGTCGAATGTGAAAGTTTTGCTGACAGTTTTCTTCGATTGCAGGGGCGTGGTGCATCATGAGTTCTTGCCACAGGGAAGAACGGTCAATAAGGAATATTACCTGCAAGTTATGCGCAATTTGCGCATAAGCAATCCGCCAGAAACGCCCGGATTTGTGGAAGAACAAAAATTGGCTTTTGCACCACGATAACGCCCCTGCTCACGCATCGTTGCTTGTGCGCGACTTTTTGGCCAAAAACAACACACTAATGATGCCGCAGCCACCTTTTTCCCCTGTGACTTTTTCTTGTTCCCTAAACTGAAGAGGCCCATGAAAGGACGACGTTACGCTTCTCTTGACGAGATAAAGACGGCATCGAAGGAGGAGCTGAACAAGATACAAAAAAATGATTTTTTGAAGTGCTTCGAAGATTGGAAAAACCGTTGGCGCAAGTGTATAATATCTCATGGGGATTACTTTGAAGGGGACAAAATAGATATTCATGAATAAATAAATAATTTTTGAAAAACACAAAATTCGCGATACTTTTTGAACACACATCGTATGTAAAGTTTGTGTCATGGCTTGTGTGTATGCCGAATTGAATTCGCTGGCTACCACCATGTATAATTTCGCCATGATTCTGAGGTACAAATATGCAGGAAGAACAAGCAATCAGCTGTTTCTATGCCATCACCAGGTATATGAATTCGCCTTGGGCGTAAGGTTGTAACTGGTTGTACGAATATTAGTGAGGAAGGCTCTAATTGAGTTGTGCAAAACAACCGGCAAACTTCACTATCACATACTCTTGCAGCCCTGTAGGACTAGCGTATATTAAATGCATTCCTTTGCAAAATTATGAGCGTACTACATATTGATAAATACAAACTAGTTAACTTACATTCCACAGTTAACTCTCGACTTTCAATAAGGTTGTCTAGTGTGTATTTACAGCAAATATTTAGCATAATAGGCAAAATAAAATTGTGAATCGATAGATAACTGTAGAATGTAAGTTTATTCACCACTGTGAAAATGGTCCTTAGTAATATACCCTGAAATTAGATATTTTGCTTCAGTTAAAGAAACCATATAATAATAATAACAGACTAAGTTGAAGCATTCCCTACAAGACGCTGCTGATTGATGCAACAGATTTTGCATATTGCTGCTACAAATCTGATGGCCGATTTGTTCTATGACGGCTCATGTGAAGGTCAGCTGTCTTGTAGGGTTGTTGTTGTTGTTGTGGTAACGACAAAGACACTCCCCGAAGGTTGTGATATGGGTTGGTAAAGTGACATGCGTGGGTATTTTCCAAATTGTTCATGTAAAGGGCCGGACATGATTATTGGCACAGTCGTTTACTGGGATTTTCACAAATTTTGGAGTTAGTAAAATTATTTTAACAAAGACTATATAAAAGTATGTGTCAAGGTCAAATACAAGAACTGTTTTTTTCACACAATTTTAGTACAATAAGGAGCTAATGTTAAGTTCGTGACACATTTCCTGGATTTTCGGCAATTTGGTTTCTTGGGGACTTCTATATTTTCCTCCATACAAGTTTATGAAAGCAATTTTTTTATATGAAAGAAAACACTTTAGCTGGACGCAAAAAAAATTGCCAAAAATCAGCAAAATGTGTCACGAACTTAAGATTAACATCTTATTATACTATAATTTAATGGCCTACAAAACTGCACACTCCAAAAAAATACATTTAAAATTCTGATAAATTTCTTGGAATTTCTATAGTTCTTATATTAGACATTGACACGTGCTTTTATATAGTCTTTGTTAAAATAATGTAATAATAAGGGTTGCTTGCTTTTTGGAAAAATGTTACCCATTGCGCGGTCGTCAACAATTTCGAGCACTTTTTTAACCAGAATAATATCGAAATGTCCTTGGATTGTCAACTTCTTATACTTATTTTATTTTCGTTTTTGGTCAACATGGGCACTAATATTTCAGGTGATTGATTACTTACTACTTTTAAATTAATTTGTTTAAACAGTCGCTCAATGTGAAATAGGAGGTTGAAAAGTATAAATTTGCTCCAACTAGCATTTGCAACGTTGCTGAGACAGGAATGTCTATTACGCGAAGTTAGCATCCTAAAATGTTAGCTACAACAGAAAATTATCAATTGGATGCATGATATCAGCAGAAAGAGGAAAACCTTATCCACTTTTGATAAAACATGCTCCTCCTGGTTCGGATTCAGCTTGTCAGATATCTGAATCGATAAAAATTAGCACATATACTATATCATATACATATATAGACCGAGCTTCTCTGTAAAATGGCAAAAATGTTAAGTAAGCTGTATTAGCTACTCTGGCAACTATGTTCCAACTCTATTTTGGGAAAGAAACTTCCCCAGTGGGAAATGATCGTGTATAGCCATGCATCCAGAAATGTATCGGTTTTAGGCACTATACATTCCAGAATGCAGCTTTTTCCTCACGGCGATGTCCTAGGAAAGTAACGTATCCATTTATAAATGCCAAGGTAATGCAGAGAGGAATCTTTTAGTGGGAACCGAGCATTTCTGAGGTCATTTTCCATTCATACTCTCTCTGTTTCTCTCTCGAGAAGAGAAAAATGGGTCATGGGTCAGTTTGAGATTCTATCGTATGGGATCATGGACACATGATAGCATGCGTCCTTAACGCAGGTAACTGGTCATGTATCCTGGTAAAGATGCATGCTGGGATGTAAAGGCATTAGTTAGGCTCCATATATTCCAGAATGCGTTTAGAAAACAGAGAACTAGTTATTTCTGAGCACTATGCTCCAGCTTTAAACGGACAAGGTGATGGACGCGTTTTGCTTAAGTCTTATAATAAACTGAGACAAAATACTATACATGAAGGAAAGCAAGAGAACACTTTTACTGCTATATTCTCTAGGGAGACTCAGAAAGACGTCGAAAACGACCACTTTTTGGTGTTTGCGATACATGCTGGCATGCGTTCTCGATCTCATAACATTGAAGCTACTGCGGAGAGCGAAAACATTACCACTTAGCTGTAATTAGGTTACAAACTAACATCTTGATTTCACACCTTGGAAGCACCGACGGAGAGCTCAAACATTATCACTTTGCAGTTTTTGTATGCTTGCTAACGTCCATTCGGGATCTCATATGCTTAAATCTGAAGCCGCCAGTCTAGACATGCCTGTTCACTGTTTTTTGGATGCATTCTACCATACAACCTATTTTTCGTTAGTTGGAAGCTACTAAGAAGAGAGCTTAATTGAAAATAATGGTTCTTTAATGGTTGCATGCTTGAATACAAGTGTTTGCAAGTATCACAAGTTTCACGCACACGTGATTTTCGAGTAGTCAATTCGACTTTAAGCAGCTTTAAGTGGTTTACATTTTCACTGCAATACCCATTTCATAACGGTCTTAGATGTCCTGCAAGGTATACACCCCGCTAACCAAAAGTAGGAAAAAAAAGACTCCATTTGGAGCCACAAAACGCACATTCCTCGGTGCTTTATCTTCAGAAGGGAGCTCTTTTCGGAGCCCAAAGGGAGCGAAAAATCGTTATACCTGGCACCCTAAACAGACTCCGAATGCGAAGAATTTACAGCGTTTTATGACTTTTTAAATGAACTTCAGAGTCTTTTTGGACTCTTTTTGGCTGCTTTTATTGATGCTTTTTTGAAGCTTATTTGGAGTCTTTTTCGACTCTTTTTTGAGTCATATTAGATTCTTTTACCGACGTTTTTATGAAGCCAAAGTTTATTTTTTCTCACTTCTCTTCACGCGTACAACAAAAACGATCAGAAAATGCTCTAAATCGCTCATATAATTGAGCCTTGCAGTTTACCCGCTCTACAATTTTCATTTCTTCTCCCAAGGCTCTGTGAATCTTCATAAAAAGTGCTTTGATGTTTACTAAATAACACACTAAAGCTCAAATTACGGACACTTTTTGGATCATTTGGGAGCGCTCCGACTTTGGTTAGCTCGGTAGTAATGAACTTTACTTATATACATACAGACATATATATGTACGGGCATACATATTAAGATATCGTAGTGAAGAAACGAAGTCAAGCCAACGTCAAAGTTAATATCTAAGCATCAGAGGATTAGATAAGGCGTTCACACTTGTGAAATTTTGACATTAGAAAACTTTTGGCAATATCACTTTTTGCCATTGGAATAAGAAACTATTATGTAAATACAGCATTGCAGCTGGTTGTAAATATGTATTTGTATGTAATATATAGGTTGAGTGATTGTTTTGAATAAATTACCGCTAAACTATAAAACTTAGTTAATTTATAATTAGATTTTTTATTGAGTTACAAATACCAGTTAGTTTTCAATCTTCAATTAAATAAGGGGCTAAAAAAATAGCCAGCCCCTTAAGACGGGCGTCTGTCTTGGCTGAAGCGGCTCGCTATATAAACGTGTACAACTCCAATGAAGAAAGCCAACCTCGCAACGAAAAAAAGCTTTAAGGATAATGAGTATAGGAAATGCACCTGAATGTCCAGTCCCTTATTTGGGTAGGTGCCACTGCCCGCTTAGTCGGCGCATCCATTAATAGAATTGGACGTGACGGGCCAGCCAGGGTTATACTGATATTGTCTGTTCTTTTCCGGTTATGCATCCTGTAGACTTCTGTACTAAAACCTTATGGTATCAGTCCGACTGCCTTGAGAACGGTTTCGCGGACCCCGTAACCGGTATCCATGTATTTTTAGTCGCCTCTTACGACAGGTATATGTACCTACTTGGGGCATTTCAAGCCGCCTAACCCGTAGCTTCTTAAGAATAGTAATTTTTGTTAATTAATTTATTTCTATATTACAAATTATTTTCGACTTTTTGGCTTAATTTATCATTAAAGCGTATATAGTTTGCTTTAGATATTCATCCGTAAAGATATTCTGGTTACTCCTTGGTGGCTACTCAAAAAAGGTTTCCCAATATTTTCGACAAGTCTTTACAAGATTTCTTGCTGAATTGTAAGGTAAAAGGCTGTCGATTGTTATCAAATAATGGAGCAAGAATAGGGTCACATGGGTATATTTGTCGGATAGTGCTTTATATATTGGTAAGCATTCCTTGATTTTTTCCCTGTTTTTCAATATAGAATTATCTATAAATTTGTATATTTAATACATTTGAAATCTAAGCCAACACTTCCTTCCATACCATGTTCCGAGTACGTCTCTGAATTTATTTTGGAAGCATTACTTTTAACGTATTTGGTCGCTTAACTCTTGAAAACGCCACATACATGAGCATCGACGAATTTAGCTCCACTCGACACACTCAAGAATTTGTCCCTGAGCTTAATGCACAGTCATGGCAAATGTTGGCCTTACTAGCAATTGATACCATTTCATGGTACACCCTAGCGGCCCCTTGGGTGAGTGTGATTCTCGGTGTATGTACTTCTTTTCCGTATTTTTGTTGTCGAACAAAAGTTGCAACCCTACTTAGAAATGTTTTTTCTTATTACGCAGGGAAATACCTTTTGTTTGATACCTATATTGGCTTATTTCATTTCATTGAAGACAAAATCAGATAGATGGACACTTCGTAAAAACATCCCATGTGACAACACCTAGGTAAAAATTCTTAAAATGTGTTACCAAATTTCATTAAAGTCCGTTGAGCGGTTTTCGAGATAGTCTGGATATACAAGAATAGCTTGTTTAAAGTTATAATAAGATTTGTTTGTAACCATATTTATTATACTCAATTTTCTTTACAGCCATCCAACATCATGTGCATCTATTGCTGAAATAATGTCTGTACTCTTCTTCAACACATTGCGTTTGAATATAAAATTCCCCCGCGATCCATCCAGCGATCGGTTTGTGCTTTCTAAGGGTCATTCTGCTCCCATACTTTACGCTGCCTGGGCTGAAGCTGGTCTCTTCCCCGTTGAAGACTTACAAAATTTACGTAAAATAGATAGCGATCTTGAGGGTCATCCAACACCACGTCTAAACTTCATTGATGTCGGGACTGGATCTCTAGGCCAAGGTGTTGCAGTTGCAGCTGGTATGGCTTACGTAGGCAAGAACTACGATAAAGCCGACTACAGGTAAATAACACGGATAATTTGTAAAGCTGGTCAATTTCTTTACCCATGGAGCTGTTTTATTGACATTTTGCAGAAGTTACGTGCTTGTTGGTGATGGCGAATCCGCTGAAGGGTCCATTTGGGAATCATTACATTTTGCTGGACATTACAAGTTGGACAACTTGTGCGTAATTTTCGACGTCAACCGTTTGGGTCAATCTGAACCTACTTCGTTACAACATCAAATGGAAGTTTATCGTAAGCGTTTAGATGCCTTTGGTTTCAATGCGTTGGTGGTTGATGGTCATGATGTTGAAGAATTATGCAAAGCTTTCCATGAAGCCGCCACAACCAAGAATAAGCCCACTGCCATCATTGCGAAAACGTACAAGGGTAAATTCTTTCCAAATATTGAAGATTTGGAGAACTGGCATGGTAAGCCTTTGGGGGACAAAGCAAACGAAGTAATCAAGCACTTGGAGGGACTGATGGTGAATGGTACAACAAATATTCCAGCAATTCCACCTAAGAGTCCAACTAAGTTGAAACCCGCACCAACCATAAATATCACGAACGTAAAGTTGTCTTCGCCACCAAACTATAAATTGGGCGAGCAAATTGCTACACGTTTGGCATACGGTATAGCATTAGCCAAGATTGCTCAAAATAATGATCGCGTCATTGCATTGGATGGTGATACTAAGAACTCTACCTTCTCCGATAAATTGAAAAATATATTCCCCGAGCGCTACATTGAATGTTTTATTGCTGAACAAAATCTCGTAGGCGTTGCTATTGGTGCTACATGTCGTGATCGTACTATTGCCTTCGTTTCAACATTTGCGACATTCTTTACTCGAGCTTTCGATCAAATTCGTATGGGTGCCATTTCACAAACAAATGTTAACTTTGTTGGTTCTCACTGTGGTGTAAGCATTGGTGAAGATGGTCCGTCTCAAATGGGTCTAGAAGATATTGCTCTCTTCCGCGCCATCCCTGGCAGTACCGTATTCTATCCCGCCGATGCGGTCAGCTGTGAACGTGCCGTCGAGTTAGCAGCAAATACAAAAGGCGTCTGCTTCATTCGGACATCACGCCCCAATACAGCTATTATCTATAACAACGACGAGGTACTCCAAATTGGCAAAGGTAAAGTAGTGAAGCAATCTGCAAAGGATCAAGTTTTGTTGATCGGAGCTGGTATTACTCTATATGAATGTCTCGCTGCTGCAACTGAGCTTGAGAAAAATGGTGTAAATGCACGTGTAATTGATCCATTCACTATTAAACCTTTAGACGCTAAATTGATCATCGAAAACGGACGAGCTACTGGTGGACGCATTGTTGTCGTTGAGGATCACTATCAGCAAGGTGGTCTGGGTGAAGCTGTCTTGAGCGCGTTGGCTGAACATCGCGACTTTGTGGTGAAGCATCTCTATGTGCATGGCGTGCCACGATCTGGTCCACCAAATGTACTCATCGATATGTATGGCATTTCAGCGCGTAATGTGGTGAATGCTGTCTCAGCTATTCTAAAGTTGTGAACTTTTTTCAAATACAATAGTGGCTATTCCCTATGAAATTATAGTACATACCTATATAGGTACTTAAAATTTGTAATGATTAAGAAATATCTACATATAAGCCTTTTCAGAAGCTTTTTCATGCAAAATTTTTTAAAGGTTTATAATAAATACATATATTAAAAAAAAATCACTCACTGAAGAACGATACGAATTTTTTCTCTGTGTCCGTTTTCAGGACTGTCGGTAGATCATATATATGACGAATCGGCTCACCAAGGTGAAATTCTGTTACAACCACAACAATAAAATTATGTTCTGGCGCCACAAAAGATATCTAAATAGGAAAGATATTATGATTTCCTGGCGACATAATCGCTTTGTATAGTTCATAATAAGCCGACCAGTTTCCGTGTATGTTGCCAGTTCATTGACTTTGTCTTTTCTCGGTTGCTGTGTGGTCGAAATACATAAGAGCTTAGCCAATGCTTGGATGCTACAACTGTTATTATGAAGGCGGGGTCCCGCCATTATAAAAAGAGTTGTAGCACATTCCTACCGTTTTCTGTTTTTTGTACTTTACAGCAATGTTTATATCGTCAATATTACTGGTGAGCCAAAACAAGAAAGTTGCAGATATTTTATATGCCTTGGGGAATCTGATTCATGTGTCCAGAACTTACCGGATTAGGGGGTGTTAATGAGTGTAAATGGGAAGGGCAAGGCAGATATCAGAATTGTTTTATACCACGTGCCTACATATTTTATGTTCTACAAACTCAACCGAAGCATCCTAGGGAGAAGATCCAGAGTTAGTTAAGTGTTCTTCCAGCTATCTACTTGTCGAATATTGCTCGGGGCAGGTCGATAACTTTTCAGGGGTATGTTGTTGTTGTTGTTAACAGTGCTTCGCCCTGCCTAATGGGCAAGTTCACTCTAAATTGTCATCAAGTTCTTCTAACGGAAGTCCAAAGAAACGCGCAGTTTCAACAGGGTTGGACGAGAGTGATATTGGTGTTAGTAGGTTCAGTTGAACAGGAAAAGAGATGTTTCTTATCATGAGGGGGGATACCACATGCAGGGCCAGTGTTTGGTATGGTGGGTTTCAGTCTGGATAAGTAAGAGTTTAACCTATTACAATATCCAGAACGAGGTTATGCTCGCATGACTCTAGTCTCCCTCGGAAGTACACGCTCCTCTTCAGCTAATATGGGTGGTTGAATGTCAACGGGATTCACTATCACTGGCTATGGTTACGCAGATCGCCCCTGCGGGTTAGGGTTTTAGAATATGCCCGAGGTAGGCATACCGGTCGTAACAGGCGACTAATATGCACAAAGGTAATGACGTGCAACTCGATGGTTGATCTACGGATATGATGCATCTCACCTCTCATTAACCATCTTATCCTTTCTTACAGGAGGAGGAGTGACATGACCTATAAGGTTTCACTGGTCATAAAAGGCTACCACGACAGTCGGGGAGTACCGGAGCGTACCGGGTTCAAATCCGCCCAAGGACTGTTAATTCGACAACACTTCCCAAAACCTTCGGGGAGTGTTTTTGTCGTTACCACAACAACAACAACATGGTTACGCAGATCATAGTGCTTGCGAAGATGTTTCCTTATGTCTCTGGGGTGCGGGGCTTCATCCAATAGATGTCGATTTGGATGACTAGGTTTATGGCAGTTCAGTAGAAACTGTCTACTGTTTTCTCTGTGATTATCTTTAATAAATTAATAATATCTTTTATATTCTAAAGTTAAAATTAAAGTTAATAGAGATAAATATCTAATTGTGCTTCACTACTTGGTGTGAATAGTGTTAAAAAGTTTTGATAGTGATTCATTATTATAAATTCATTTTGTTGAATTTGTGTGTGCCGAGTTCTTTGCATATTTTATTTGTTGCTATTGAAAGGCTTTATTTCATATTGCAATTGTTGTTGTGCTCTGACTTGCTTTTCTTATTTCTTTTTCGTTACAGCTGTTTTGCGTGGTTTGTTGAACGTCAGATACAGTGTGTTTAAAACTGTTCGCTCAGTACTGTGTCATTTAAACTGTCAGGGTTGCTTTTCTTTAATCCGCTAAATTTTTTTTCTTAACTTATAATTTTTATTATAAATTTATATAAGTATTTATATGAAAATGTCGTGCATAATAGCAAACTGCCAGTTAAAAAGCGAGTCCGAACGCTTTGTAGCTTGCTGGCTGTGTGATGGACTTGTCCACGCCAAGTGCACTGGGTTAACCGGTAGAATAGCTGACCTGCTTAACGAAGGAAAAGGCCTGCGCTGGTCTTGTTCCAAATGCCGGTCGACGGAAGTTGATCTGTGTAAAATCTTTAGGCATATCAGAAACGGTTTTTCTGAAATAAGCAAAGATTTTTCATTGCTGACTGAAAAGTTCCAAAAATATGAAAATATTTTCAAAACCTTGGAAACTTTGGAGAATTCGCCTCATTTGGAATGCCCTGATCATCGCGAAAACAAGCGCAGGCGTACGGATGATCGGCCTACTACCTCAACAGTCCCGAACTTGCCTCAACCCCTTGAACTTATAGATTTGGCTTCTCCAGTTCCTAGTACGGTTGTCCGAGCAACGTCGAAGAACGCCCCTTCAAAAATGTCCACTAGGAAAAACCAGGAAATTCCAACTATTGCAATGGAGTCTGAACCAATCGTTGGTAAGCTGGTTGTGGTTCCTCGCAAAAAATCTATTTTTGTGTCTAGGTTCCATCCAGACACTACCGAGGATGATTTGTTGTACCATATTTCTTCTAAAGTTAAAGATCAAAGCGTAACTGTTAGAAAATTTAATTTCACATATCAAAGAAGTATGTCTTCGTTTAAGATTGATGTATCTGGGAAAGATTTCGATACTCTTTTGGACAGCTCTTTTTGGCCTCCCGGGGCTCTTGTGCGGGAGTTTGAATACAGACCGAATAGGAATGTTCAAAATGTAGCGAAAATTTCTCGTAATAACGTTGAGTCAAAAAACTGAGCACTAAATCCGTGAATATCTTTTATCAAAATGTCAGAGGTCTAAATACCAAATTAACTGATCTCTTTTTGAAATCTTTTCATTGTAATTATAACGTAATTGCTTTTACCGAAACTTGGCTAAAACCTCATGTTTTCAATTCAGAGTTTTTATGTAATGAATATCAAGTATATAGAAATGATCGCTTGAACAGAGTCGGGGGTGGTGTTCTACTTGCCGTTCATTCCTCCATCCCTTCAGAAGAGGTTAATATTCCTAACATCGATTTCATTGAGTTCAAATGCATCCGCCTTCAACTAGACAACGTCTCTATGTACTTATATGTTTGCTACATCCCTCCAGCATCAGATTTTTCAGTCTACATGCAACATGTCTCTCTGCTCAAAACTGTTAACCTTATGACTAAAGCTTCAGATTCAATTATTGTTTTGGGTGATTTTAACTTACCTCATATATCGTGGAACATATCTGATGGTAACATTATTCCAAATCCGTCCAAACTGGGGTTCAATGACTTTTTAGATGGAATTTCCGATCTTTGCCTTAATCAAATAAATGTTACCGCTAACAAGTTTGGGAAAGTCTTAGATTTAGTGTATGTTAATGATATAAACCAATTTTCTGTAAATCGTTGTGATCTGTTGGTTTTACCAGAAGACCTTTACCACCCTTCTATGGAAATAGTCTACGAAACCATAAGTAATGGCCAAGGCACTCAATGCTACTCATGTAGTAGCTTTGATTATAACTTTTCCAAAGCAAACTACAAGAAATTAAATAAAGAACTGTCTAAATTAACTTGGCCTGAATTTGGTTGTGATATCGATCTAAACGTCTCACATTTCAATCACACTATTTACTGCCTATTTGAGAAGTTTATTCCTAAACGTAAAGTAACTTATGATCATCCTACGCAAGCTTGGTTTACTAAAGAGCTTAAGGCTCTTAAAAATAGGAAAACGCGATCATTTAATTTATATAAGAAATCCGGATTAAATAAACATTACCTACTGTATTCCATTCTACGTCAGAAGTACATAGATTTAAATAAGAAGTGCTATAAAGCTTATATCTCTAAAACGAAAAGAGACATTATTCTCAATCCTAAGTCATTTTATGGTTTCGTAAATTCTAAACGTAAAGTATCAGGGTTTCCCTCAGCCATGAAATATCAAGACATTATATCTAGCGATAATCAATGTATCGCAAATTTTTTTGCTCAATTTTTCACTTCTAACTATTCTGCTGTCACCAATTCAAACTTTCAAAACTATCCCTATAAGCTACACGGGACAAATTCAATTAATTCACCAATTATATGCGCCAAAGATGTTCTAATTTACCTTAAAACCTTAAAAGAATCTTTTAAATATGGTCCTGATAGGATTCCTACATGTTTCTTGAAAAAGTGTGCGAACCATATTTACCAACCCCTTACCAATTTGTTCAATCTATCACTAAAGTGTGGTGTTTTTCCAACTGCGTGGAAAGAATCGTTTCTTCTACCGCTGCATAAAAGCGGGAGTAGGTCTTCTATAGAGAACTATCGTGGCATCGCAAAGCTTTCTGCCATCCCAAAATTGTTTGAAGCTATTGTTACAAATCAACTTACGGGTCCGATCTCTACTTTGATAGCTGACTGCCAACACGGGTTCAGTAAGGGAAAGTCCACAGTTACGAATTTACTTGAGTTTACCAGTCATGTCTCAAATGGCTTTAGAAAAAATCTGCAAACCGACGTTATTTATACGGATTTCAGCAAAGCTTTTGACAAAGTGTGTCACTCATTACTTATTCATAAACTCGATCAGTTGGGCTTCCAGCCGGGTCTCAATCGCTGGATCTCTTCTTACCTTAGTGACAGGACACAAAGAGTAATGTTCAAAAATTTAGTATCCGATGTCATTTATGTCTCTTCGGGGGTTCCTCAAGGAAGCCATCTTGGCCCGATTCTGTTCTTGTTGTTTATAAATGATATTTCTACAATAATAAAATTTTCAAAAATGTTAATGTATGCCGACGACGTAAAGCTTTTCATGTCATTCGCGTCATTTGAAGATAGAAATAAGCTACAATCAGATCTAGATGCACTAGTTACTTGGTGCGATTTAAATTATATGCCACTTAACCTTAAAAAATGTAAACACATGGGTTTTTCGCGTGGAATTTCTCAGCCGGCTTCCTATACAATTAAAAATTATAGTCTTGAGCAAGTGTATGATTTTGTTGACCTGGGGGTTACTATGGACTATAAACTCAGTTTCAACCGCCATATTAATACAACAGTCAATAAGGCTAGAGGTGTCCTAGCATTCGTTAAACGATGGTCTAAAGAATTTAGCGACCCTTATGTAACTAAAGCCCTCTTCGCTACATTAGTCAGACCGATACTTGAATATGGGTCTATAATTTGGAACCCGCGTTACCAGGTTCATGTAGATCGCCTTGAATCAGTTCAAAAACAATTTTTACTATTTGCCTTAAGAGATTTTCATTGGGATCCCTCGTACAATCTGCCACCCTATACGAATCGTTTAAAACTCATTAATCTACACACACTTTCTAGTCGGAGGGAAATGCTTGGAATTATTTTTATGATTAAATTGCTAAATGGTTCACTATCCAGCCCATTTCTTCTAAGTGAAGTGAACTTCAATGTACCGTCTCGTCCTTCAAGGCATTTTAAACCTCTAGTCTTAAAACAGTGCCGAACCAATTTTCAGTTAAATGAGCCTTTTCGCTGTTTGTGTCAAGATTATAACTCTCTTTCTGGTAGATTTGATATTTCAGACTCGCTTTTCAGCATAAAAAAATCAATCCTTTCTGTCCTAAATTCATAGCTACTAATTGTTTTTTATTCTTTGACTTCTATTTTAACTTTTAACAATAATTTTATTCTGTTAACTAGTTATTTCTTAATGTATAATCTATCCTATATCTACTTTACTTAGCTGATGAGGTTTTCTCTGTAGCTGAGCAGTTTTAGATCTCGACGATTAACAAACCAAAGCCTTTCAACGACTCGGCACGAACGAATAATCCGCGCGTTATGCGGATGCGCCCCTCGCGCCGGTCGGGCGGGATATGGTGGGTAATCCGTTGGGAATTATTATATTATTAAGAGTTCCGCGTGCTCTCGAACATTAAACAATCTACCCTCTTGATGGAGGTGACACTCGGATGACATACTCAGACATCCCGTGGCAGTTCTGATGGCCGTGTTTTGGCAGACTTGCAATTTCCCCCAGTTGGTGTCAGTAAGGTTGAGCGACCATATGGGCGCAGCATAATCAAAAACCGGTCGGCCAATAGCCTTACAGGGTGGCTGATGAATTTTGCTACATTAAGAAACTTAAATAATTTTTTTTTCAGTGTATGGAATTCATTTTTCTTTTATTCATGTTAAAGCTCCTTAAATTTTATTAAATATAGCTTAATTAGTTTTAAAAATAATGGAATTTAAATGCCCCCCTGCTCGGCGATGCATGTGCGGCGTCTTACCAACAAAGGTGTTCATTACTGCTTGGAGAGTTGAGACAGGAATAGCCGCAATTGTTTCTCGAATGGATTGCCTTAGTTCATTCAAATTTGTTGGTTTTGCTTTGAAGACTTCCTGTTTGCAATAACCCCACAAGAAAATGTCAGGTGCAGTAAGGTCAGGCGACCTGGGTGGCCAACGGAATGTGGAGTTTCTGGATATCAGCTTATTGGGAAATTTTCGTCGCAATTCTGTCATAACAGGTTGGGCTATATGAGGAGCTGCACCATCTTGCTGAAACCACACAGAGTTGAAAGAAATTCTCATTCGGCGTAATTCTGGATAGAAAAACTCTCTCAACATGCTCAAGTAACGGTCTCCAGTAACCGTAACGGTGTGACCGTTTTCTTCGAAGAAGTAGGGCCCGACAATGCAGCGTGATGAAACTGCACACCACACTGTGACACGAAGTGGATGCAATTCCGTCTCATGGAGTATCTGTGGGTTGAAAGCACTCCATATTCGACAATTTTGTTTGTTTATGTTGCCGTTTAAATCGAAATGGGCCTCGTCAGACATGAAAAGACAGTTCAACATGTTTCCATCCTCTTCCACCATTTGAAGCATCTTCTGGCAAAATTCCAAGCGAATCGGCAAGTCTGCAGCGTTCAGTTTGTTGGCCATTTGAATTTTATATGGGAATAAGTCCAAATCTTTGTGCATAATTGACTGTAATGACTGTCTGCTTACACCCATTTGAGCAGGTAAGCTTCTTGTCGAAACACGTGGATTGTTTTGTATGGCAGCAGCTACAGCAGCGATTGTTTCCTCCGTTCGAACTGAAGGGTTTCGATGGTAAGGTCTTCTGTTGACTGTCCCATGCTCGGCAAAATTGTTTACAAGTCTTATTATGGTCCATCTGCTCGGAGGATTGCCGCCAAACGTGCGCCTATACTCTCTTTGAACCGAAACTGCGGACTCCAGTGCGTGATAGCGGCGGACAATCCAAATTCTTGTTTCAGTGTCCCAGTTATCCATTTTTGTTAAATGTAAAAGTCAATCTGCAAAATAAAAAAAAATTAACCAGATTCATTAAATAGAAAAAAAGTTATTTAATTTTTTTTTGGTAGCGGCTTTCATCAGCCACCCGTATGTAGCAAGCAATGTTTCTTTATCTTTCCTCCAAGAACTTCAGCCCAGTGATTTGAGGATCTTATAGCGGCTCTGTACCTTTGAAGCTATTGCGGTGGCATGACTAGCGAAGGTAAGGCTGTTGTCAAACGTTACACCCTAGATTTTAGGGTGGTTGATAGAAGGTAGAGGTACTCCATCTACGTGGACATTTAACTCTTGCCCCATCTGCGCATTCCATGCCATAAACAGAGTCGCTGTCGATTAAGTCGGAGAGGGTCAGATTTCGCTCGGTGAAGAAGCTGGAAAGGTCTCGGAGGTAACAGTTAATTCTAGTACAGAGTTGGTCAATGGAGGCGCCCTTTCCCGAGGCCATTATCGTGCAGTCGTCAGCGTAGGAAACAATGGAGACTCCCTCTGGTGGGGAGGGGAAGTCTCGAAAAATAGAAATTAAACAAAAGGGGGAAGAGAACACCACCTTGCGGCACCCTTGTTTTATTCTTCGTGGTCTAGATTTCTTGTTCCTGAGTTAGACTGACGCCCGTCGACCATTGAGGTAGTTCGCGGCCCACCTTTTTAGGCCGGCAGAGAGCGGTGTCTCTTCCAAAATCTCTGAGGAGTGTGGCATGGTTGACCGTGTCAAATGCTTTAGATAGGTCAAGTGCCACGAGAACCGTCCAATGGTTTGAAGGATGTTGATTCAAACCATGATTTATTTGCGTTTTAATGGCACTCAAAGCGGATGTTGTGCTTTGAGATTTTCGGAAACCATGCTGGTGATCGGCCAGTTGCAGATTTGCAATAAAGTAAGGGAGCAGAATGGTCTCTAGTCATTTCGCAACCGGCGAGAGGAGGGATATCGGACGATAAGAATCTCCTTGGTTCGCTGGCTTCCCTGGTTTTAGTAGGGGAACTACAATCCCCTGTTTCCAGATCTCGAAAGTAGTTAGTGAGAGGTTAAAAAGAGCCGTTAGATAGCTCTGTCCCTAGGTGTTTAATCATCTTCATTGCGATTTCGTCGGGTCCGATGAATTTTGAGGGTTTGGCGTTCATTATGACTTCCTTAGCCTCTGCGACGGAGATGGCAATGGGCGCAATGGTGTGTTTGTGCGCACGTCGGACGGCTCTTCTCTTAGTCCTAGCAGGTGGATGCATTATGAGTATAAACAGCCGGCAAAAGAACCTCGCGCATTTCCTGGCGTCCGATTTGGCGCTGTCGCCGAATGCAATGGCGACTTTGTCATTGCATTTGGTCGGATTAGATAGGGCCTTGACAGTCAACCATAATTTTCCGACTCCGCCGGAGAGGTTGCATGCTTCAAGGTGTTGTTTCCACTTAGTCTGTTTGTATTCATTGACTGTCTGACGGATTTCCGGGTTGAGATCTTTGAGTGTGGGATCTGCGGGATTGATGAGTCTCACTTGGTAACGTTCTCTTGCCATTGCAGCAGCTTCTGCAGGGAAATTCGGACGAATTTCTGGTATTCTAACAGCAGGGATGAAGCGGTCGGATGCTGAATCGATAACCTTGCAAAACTCTCTTTCACCTTTGCGTACGTCTGTCGGTGTGGGTAAGGCAGCGAAGGAGCGCTCTATATAGTCCGTAAAGCGGTCCCAGTCCGCTTTGGTGAAGTTGATGTACGTCAGTTTATCGGTCGTTATGAAGTCGGTCGGTCGTTCAACGGAGAGTAGGTGGTCTGAAGCTAATGTAAGCATCAGTCGCCAGTTGAAGTAGTTAATTACGCACGCGCTCGTAATGGAGATGTCTGGCGAACTGTGGCAGTTGCCTGTCCCCCTTGTGGGGCATCTCCATTGACTGTATAGAATGCTGAGTTATATATTTGCTCTGCAAGTGCGTGTCCTCTACTATCTGCTGGTAAGTTAGAGTGCCAGAGATCGTGATGTGCGTTGAAGTCGCCTAGGATTATCCGGTTATCACACCTTAGTAACGCACTAATGTCGGGATGATAATCTCTCGGACAACACGTAGCAGGGGGAATGCAAATATTTATAATTTGCAGGTCGGCGTCGCCCGACCGGACTACTATGCCTTGGCATTCTAAGGTAGAGCCCATGGGGTCGACGTTGGGGGTAAATAGATTATATTGTACAAAGTGATGTGTAATGAAAGCAAGGCCACCCCCATGACCGCTGGGACGGTCTTTTAGATGTACATTATACCAATCACAAGTTCGTAGGTCCGATTTTGTGTTCAATTTTGTCTCCTGTATCGCGGCGATTTTTATGTTGTGCGACTTCATAAAGTCGCATGTCGAAAAAATACATTCCCACAACAGCCGCTATATACGGGAATTACAAGTGTTTTACCCGACCAAGGGCTGTTATTTCGATGTAACCATTTCTAACTCGTCACATTTCCTCCAAAAACTGTCATCTTCCGAACAGCTTCTTGCAGCAGGGTTGCTCAATAAATGTAAAATATGGCTGCACAAAACAAGTTGCTCCGCCCTTAGTCCCTCCACACACAGACCCGCTAGTTTCTTCAAAACTTTTGAGGCACTTTGCTGCTCACGCCCTAGGTCGTCTCGTGGCCAACGCCGATCCAAGGTCGCACCTGTTCCAGGTACAGTCGCCACGACTAGCAGCAACAAAACTGCCCAACAAGTAGTGTGCAGCTCCCGATGCCGCTCACGCTAGGTAAAGCAGATCATTACTGCAACAACAACAAAATGCATGGATCAATGGGATAGTAAGGCAAGAGGAATTCCTAAATTTCCGTCAGATGCACTCAACTGGACTGTTTTTGGCTTCTGCTCCATCCCGGTGATTCTGAAACTCGTCGCAAGTTGGGCACGTTGCGTGCCAGTACATCAAAGGCGATCACAACAACAAACTGCTCCCAGGTGTCAATTACGAAATGCATATTGCGCTCTGAATAATACTCATACCCGAGTGATATTGGTATGAGAGGAGTAGGTTTAATTGATCAGGTTAAGAGATGTTTAGTAGAGTAAGTTAGGGTATAGTGATACCTTTTTCGGCTGCTCTCTCTCTCTATGGCGCGATATACAACAGGTATATCATCATAAACCTCCTAAGGGATTTTTGCGCCAAGCTTCTCTTCCAAATTTGTGGTGTGCCGATTTGAATTTTCTCTACAAATTGGTGGGACCTACAGTTTTTTGCCGACTCCGAACGGCATCTACAAAGGAGACGAATTTTTGCTGAGAAGCCTGTCATGGCAGAAATACACTCGGAGAGTTTGCCAAACCACTGCCGAGGGGCGACCCCGTTTTGAAAAACTTTTTTCAAATCACTTTTGATGTTACCTGTACCAGGCCTCGGACCATGGACCTTCGGTGTGGTAGGCCGGCAACACTACCTTCACACCACGGCGGCTGCTACTCAACATTTTATTAAGTAGACAGGTAGAAAATCATACAATTCGATAGATTCCAGTATTGCAAAGCACATTCCAAGACGAGATAGACTTATCTTAAGTATTCCGGAAGACATTTATTCAAACCCATAAAAAGTCAAACAAGCAGTTTTGTCAAAATAGGGGGGTAATGTTATATACTATACCACATACTTAGCTCTCCTATGAAAGATGTGTAAACCCCATGAAATAATTAAGCCACATTGTAAATTTAGTTATTTGCATTCATTCAGATATGTGACAAGCTGATTCGGGGCCAGGAAGAGCATGTTCCATCAAAAGTGGAGAAGGTTTTCTTTTTTCTGCTGATCTTATGCACTCAATTTGCTTTTCTGTTGTAGGTAACATTTTCGGATGCTTACTTGTCGTGATAGACACCCCTGTGTCATCAACGTTCCAAATCCTAGTTGAAGGAAATGTATACTTTTCATACTCCTGTTCCACATTGAACTACTTCTACCATATCACATTACCCAAACTAGAGCTTTAAAAGAACGAAACATTTTTTCACCAAAATTATTTTAAAACAGGAAAGGGCTGTCTTCAACTGTGCCGAAGACTCTATACCTTTCATGAATACGCATCACGAATATAAGCTTTACTGAAATTAGTGAAAGTGCGATTCCCAGAAGTAACAAAGTCATTGGGGCGATCGATTGAGAGGACTATCGGTGAATGATCCGATGCACGAGTGGGCATTGGTCGCCATTCAACGCAGTTTATGAGACCCGCGCTGACAATTGTGAGGGCTGGCGAACTAGAACAATTTACGGCAACTCTCGTGGGGGCATCCCCGTTTACAGTGCAAAACGTCGAATCCTCTATTTGTTCAGCCAATTCCTGTCCCCTACTATCAACCTGTAGGCTTGAGTGCCACAGATCGTGGTGTGCGTTGAAGTCTCCGAGGATTACACGATTATCGCCTCTGAGTAACGCACTGATGTCAGGGTGGTAATCACTCGGACAGCAGGTGGCAGGAGGTATATAAATGTTAATGATTTCTAGATCGACATCGCCTGTCCGGACAACCATACCTTGACGTTCCAGGAGGTTGTCCCTCGGGTCGACGTCAGGCTCAAATAGGCGATATTGCACAGATTGGTGAGTGATGAAGGCGAGTCCGCCCCCAAGTCTGCCGCTTCATGAAACTCACTATTTCACTAACCTTGCCGGTTAAACCGTTGCAGTTCAACTGTAGGACACGAAAGTGCGAAGGGGGAGAAATATTCACGCTGAGAAATATTCTGAGTGGTCGGCAGTCATCGGTTGAATTTAGAGGCGAAAGATTAATACCACGTATAATTAAACAAGGGGTGCCACAGTGTGGTGTCCTATCCCCGCTTTTGTTTAATTATTACATATCGAGGCTCCCTTCCCCACCAGAAGGCGTCTCGATCGTCTCCTACGCCGATGACTGCACGATCCTAGCGACTGGCCCCTCCGTTGACGAGCGATGCTCAAGAATTAATTCCTACCTTCCATCCCTATCCGGTTTTTTTGCTGCACAAAATCTGACATTGTCACCGACCAAATCCTCGGCCACCTTATTCCGGTGCTCATGTAACCGCGATTGCCACCAAAGTACAAAGCCGAAACAAAATCCTCAAGTCACTAGCTGGCAGTACTTGCGGAAAAGACAAAGAAACGTTACTGGCAACGTACAAGGCAATCGGCCAGCCGGTTCTGAGCTACGCGACACCGGTTTTAGCAGACACACATTAGAGGAGGTTGCAGGCTTACCAAAACTGCCACGGGGTACCTCCTTATGTCTCCTGAGCACCATCTTCATAGTGAGGCAAAAATGCTCGATGTTAAAGAGCATTGCGAGATGTTGACCAGGCAATTCCTATTCAACTGCTATAAACTGCAGCATCCGAGCAGGAGCCTGCTTAACGAAAATCCGCCTCCCAGGAGAATAAGAAGTCACCTCCGTAAGCACTATGACGAGATCCGGCACCACATTTTCTCGCCGTTTGATCCAATGGTGCACCGGCGGGCCCTCAACCTCATCCACACGGAGTCGGTAAGCTCCTTTGTCAGGTCTCGTCTAGTGAATGCAGTCCTACAGGCACAAGCTCCACCTGTTGCCGACGAGGAACGCGAACTGCCTAGGGAGACAAGAGTCACGCTGGCTCAACTTCGTTCTGGATATTGTAACAGACTAAACTTTTACCTATCCAGACTGAACCCTGACATGCCAAATGTCTGCTCGTTCATCTGTTCAACTGAGCCTACTCTTCTAACACCAATTTCACTCTGGTCCACCCCTATCGAAGCCGCGAGGTTTCTTGGACTTCCGTTAGAAGAGCCTGATGACAGTGTTGGATGAGGGGTGCCACTTTAGGCAGGTTAAGTAGTCGCTACAACAACAACAACAACGGATATAAGTGTCCGATCCTTACTCACAATTAGTACAAACTCTGAAAAACTTTTAATTTAAAGATACCTAGCCCAAACCCCATTAAAAAATACAAAATTTTGAGTTCCTAGCTTTTCAATTGCAAAATTTATAGGCCAAAACACGTTTATCGGAACAATCGATTGTATTAGAGCTATGCGTTGTATTGATCCGATCTTGCTGGTTCCGACTAATGATTAATGCTTTACAAAATGGCGGGCCCATACCAAATTTCATCGATATATCTGTAAAACTAAGGGACTAGTTTGCGTTCAAACAGACAGACGGACGGACGGACATGGCTAAATCGACCCAGCTCATCGCCCGGATCATTTCGGTATACTTTTTGGTGGGTATATCTCTTCTTCTCATACTTGCAAACATCGGACCAAAGTTATAATACCATTTCATGTTCATGAAAGGTATAAATGTTAAGTAATCACTTGAAATATTGGTGCCTATATTTACCAAAAACGAAAATAAAATATAAGAAGTTGACAACCTAAAAACATTTCGGAATTATCCAAATGCCAGCCGTTGCTTTGCAGTAGCGGTTTTTGGCCTTTACCATTATTGTAAAGAAGATATTCTTGCCTAGACATGAATAATTTAGGAAATACGCAGGTATATCACTTTACCAACCCATATCACAATACCCTAACTTACTCTATCATGAGGGGACATATTTGCTATGGTGGGGTTGAGTGTGGATAAGTAAGAATATTACAATATCATGAACGAAGTTGTACCAGCATGACTCTAGTCTCCTTCGAAAAGACACGCTCCTCTTCAGTTATTTCATGTAGTTGCATATCAATTACGGGGTTAACAGTCCGAGATCTGGGGGATCTGTCTATCGACACAATACTTATGTTCAAAATTATGTTCAGCGTTTCGGTATACCTCTTAATATTACTGTAGATCAAGGATCACAATTTACTGCAAAATTGTTCACTGAATTGACAAAATTATTAGGAGCTCATAAAATACATACATCTCTTTATCATCCTCAAGTAAATGGAATGATTGAGAGATTTCATAGAAGTTTGAAAACAGCAATTATTGCTTCAGATAATTCAACTTATTGGTCTGAGATCCTGCCCTGAATACTCCTTGGATTGCGTACAACAGTTAAGGAAGATCTTAAATGTTCTTCAGCAGAATTGGCTTATGGTCAGACAGCTTACCCGGTGAGCTTGTTGTTTGTAACAATATTTTTAATAAAAATGAGAATTCTTACGAAATTTTAAGTAAGTTAAGGAAACACTTTTCATTAGTTCGCTCCAAAATTATACATCATAATAAGGATAATTTTTATGTTCCAAAAGATTTAGAAACTTGTGAATATGTTTTAGTTAAAAGTATTCGCAAATCAGGTTTACAATCACCATATGAAGGGCCGTTTAAGGTTATCTCAAGAAACAATAACACATTTAAAATTCAAAAAGGAAATATAATCAAAACTATTTCAAAGGATTTACTGAAACCTGCTCATATACTTAAAGATTCTACACAAAATACACATACATCAAATAAAAATACTAAAAAGATTACATTTAATATAAACTAAATAGTTAAAAATTTTTTTTTATGGAGGGGGAGTATATGTAGGGTGTTTTACTTTGTTTGTTAAATACTGTTTTCTATTTTGTAGTTTTCAATTAAATCAAATTAACTTTGTCATAAAAAAAAGAAAAGGAAGCATTATTGCCAAAAGAGGTGCGCGATGATTTGATCGAAAAAAGACGTCAAGCCTCGCGAGAAAGCCGTACTATCAAAAATCCTCAATGATATGGATGCAAGTGATCGAAATGAGCTGATAAGCACTATTAATTTGCCCTCAAAAAAGAAAGTGTTCGTTCCAAATCATGAGTTGATAAATGATATCAAGCAGTTTTTTGAGCGTGACGACATTTCATACACATCCCCGAAAGCAAAAGACGTTAAAAAATATCCGTGCCCAAAAACTGGCGCTAACATTATGCATCCAACAAGATATATGGTACTAACCATGAGTGAAACACACGCATTATTCATTGAAATGCAACAGAGTAATCAACGACGTGAGTACATCAATCGTTCATACAGTCATTCCCTGTATTTGTACGATAGCTTAGGTTTGAGAAAGCAGTTTTGGTATAACATGTCTTATATTTCGATTTCAGAATCATGCAGCCTTTATTTTTTTGTGCACAACGCCCGCAAAATATTAAATTAATCCACGATTTACCACATGATATGTGCATGTGTTCATATCACGCAAATTTTATTGAATCTGTTTCTGGGTTGCGCAAAGTTGTTCCAAATTTGCCAGCATACAAAGAAGGTTTCGTTCAAAGGTTTTTATGCTACCAGGGACTGTTGGTTTGGATATTGTATTCATTGCAAGGGCATAACGACTAATAGCCTAAATCGTGAAATTGGAACAGTACCGCTTGATTCGAATACTAGTTGGTTAGTTTGGAAAAAAAAACTCGGACAAGAAACGGATTGAAAAAAAAGAAGAGACTGGAACTTTGTCAAAGTTGGTGGAGCACATCGTAGCTTTATGTCCACTGTTTTTACGCCATAGTTTTATAAAAACTGCGCAATCAGACACATTCAATTAGTACGATCGAGTAAGGGCATGTGATAGCCAGTTTGGAGAAGAGGAAATGCTGCAAGTAGATTTTGCTGAAAATTTTGTATGTGAAGCTCAAGATGAAGTGCAATCTGCCCATTGGAATCAACGCCAATTGTCGTTATTTACAACTGCTTTGCATTACAACGACACGTTTCAGTCAAAAATACTCGTCTCCGACAGCCTAGTGCACACCAAAGAAACAATTGTACCGTACATGTATAAATTGCTGGAAAATCTACCTAATCCATTAAAAGTATTAAAAATTTGGAGTGATGGGCCTTCATCTCAATTCAAAAAGAAGTATATTGCTGCCATTATAGCTGAATTTGAGAAAAAGTTTGACCTGAAAATATATTGGAATTATTTCGCCACATCGCACGGTAAAGGCTGCGTGGATGGAATCGGAGCAACTGCCAAGCTAACCGTTCGAAAGCATGTAAGAGCTAGAGAATCAATCGTTAATTGCGCAGCTGATTTTGTAAAGGCTTTCAATCGTACGCCATCACACATAATAATCGAAGAAGTTAGTCATACCGAGATAGACAAAATAAACAATCTCCTGAATACCGCCAATATTTTCGAAAATGTAAGAAATGTGCGAGATATTGCTTCGGCACATCAAATTCAAATTGTGGACGGTAAAATAGTCACTTACCATACATCTAAAGATGGTTATAATTAGTGCACTTAGCATACGAGTATTATCTACATGTTACTGTTATTGTTGTTGTTTACAAAACACATGAAATGTTCTAAAACAAAAATAAATGTTGTTTGTTATGCGTTTCTAGTAATCTAAATACATTTTTAGCTCGATATTTATCGGTTTTGTTGAATCAAATCGCAATGTAATGTTAAAGATTTTTTTGTGAAACATTAAAGATCGCACATTTTATGTTACAAAATTGAAGCCAAAAACATTTCCGTGATTTTTGTGTAAATTTTCATTTCTTTGAACCTTTGCCTTGAGAATAATATTTAGTTTAAAACTTTCGTTTTAGAATATTTGCTAATTTTTGTCAGAGAGTGATCTCTCCTCCAAAGTAACTTCCAAAAAATGTAATATTAAAGATCACATTGAACTTAATATATTATCGACAAAACTAATCGTAGAAAAAAGTTGATGGACAAAAAATTAAGTGCTTTTAACCTACTTTCCAGTGGCATTGAAAAAATTTTACAAATATTTAATATATAGGATACGTGAGCCAAAATACGCGTTCGATTGTAACATTAAAGATAATAATTTTGCCCATATGCACAAAGGTAACGACGTGCAACTCGATGGTTGATCTACGGATATGATGCCTCTTATTACCCATCTTCTCTTTCCTTACGGAAGGAGGGATGACATGACCTAAAAGGTTGAAGTGGTCATACCAAAACCTTCGGGGAGTGTTTTTGTCGTTACAAACACAAGCACCACTGCAAGCCAGTCCAATGGGCACGTCGACGCATAACTCCCGTTGTTGTTGTTGCACTGTTAACAACAACAACAAACGCATAACACTCCAAACCCTTTCGGGAGTGTTTTGGTCGTTACAAACAACAACACTGGATTGGGAGATGGCCCCTCTTAGTTGCAGCTCGAATATGACGCAGGTCAGCAGAGTTGGATTCGTCGTAACGGTGCCTGTCTTCGTAGAGGTAAAGTGGCAAGTGTTACTTTGTTATTCGTAGCACAGGTAGGTACCTGTCGTAAGAGGAGACTTAAAGCTACATCGACCGACTGCGGGGTCAACTAAATGGTTCCCAAGGCAGTCGGGCTAGTATCACATGGTGCTATTCACCGGAGCTCACCGGATTCATATCCGGCAAAGGACTGTTAATACCTGTATAACCCTGTTTGATCATTCCCGTCCTATTCCGTGAATGGATGCGCCGACCAAACAGGGCGATGTACTGTTACTACTACAACAATGAATGGTAGCGCTGTAATAATAAAGAACTCCAAATACCATATTAATATCTGATACGTGCGTTTATTTTTTCAATGGTTTGCTCTGTAGTCCAATGTCCAAAAACTAACAAACATTAAAGTCCCTCGAACGTTTAAGAGTATGCGATATTTGATATCGCGAGAAATAAACAGATTATATCACCAACATATGCTAACAAAACAAAAACCTGCTTTCTTAATATGTATATGAAAAGCATAATTAATTAACGCTTCTTTTAGAGGGAATTATAAATAAATATCTTGTATCTTTAAATATATTCAGTATAAAAATATTTTATGTGAATAGTAAACGGTTTTTAGTTGATAATGATAGAGTATACAAATTTAGTTTGCTGGACAATGTTTTTCAGGCAACATCGACTTGTATGGCCTTCAGTACCTGCTTTTCAGAATCGTTTAAATGGCTAACAAACATACCGAAATGTTCATTACTAGAAAAGTTATGTAAAAATTTAGTTAAACTTTCCTCCATATTTGTCTGAAATAGTGGATTTTTCATAAGTTCTTGGGTGAGTTGGTCGTCGTCTGTATTTTCTTCATCATCTTCATTGAAAAGCAAGTCAGATACGAAACGAGGTTTAGGCGGTGAAGTTGGAGAAGGCTTGTCGCCAGCTCCTTCACCAGAATGATCGTCATCTTCATCAGAATCTTCTTCACAATCAGCTAGATTTGCTTCCTTTAAATAAGCCAGCTCATTTACAAGAAGTTTAAAAATTTTAACCAATGCAGGTATTGTAACCCATTGAGGAGCAGATGCTTGAGAGCGAGTTTTCACACGTGTACCACTGGAATCTGATATAACTTGTTCTTTAACTGTGATCGAAGTGAGACGGTTATCTTGTGTGGTAACGCCATATTCAAAGAGCTTGCAAAGTGCCATTGTAGTTACCTTAGAACAAATGTAAATTTTTTTGGGTGATATATGTATGTATACGTACACAATGAATGATTTCATACCTTTCGTTCAAAAGTCCCAAAAAATGATGTTTGCTTTGCTACCCAGTTACTAAATACGAACTGCATAGCTGGTTCGCCCGTTGGGCCAGGGACGGTTGACAGAAAATTAAGCACTGCATCCATTTGTGTAAGAAAGAGATGAGCAAATATAACAACTAAACTCATTATCACTTTAAGACATTCTGCGAGTTGCATTTTACTGATTACAGCTTTAAGAAGTAAATCAACATTTTCTCCTAACATGTTACCCATTTTGGTAATGATGGTTATAACCAATCGATCTATTTGCCCAGCAGTCATTTCATTATTCATTGGATTTAACAACATTGTGGTCAGTTGCATGATAAAATTAACACCCTCTCCATTTTTATATGAACATATTTGATCAGGTGAAACGAAGATAAATGCACGCAGACATTCTCCACCCGATACCATTACAGCATTATCATCAGAACGGAGAACACAGTGAACCATTGCTGGAAAAGCATTATCTACAAGTGCCGATGATAATGGTGCTTTTGAATATCTTACAATTGTGGTCAAAACATCTAATGCTATATCTTGTTTCGACGAATTCGCTTGTTCACCTTGTAAGGACAGTATACTGACTATTGTTGGAATGAATTTTTCTTGCAATGGCTGCAAACACATCGCATTTTGTAAAAGAGCCTTAATTAGATCCTGGACGATTTCCAAAATGTAAGGATCTTCGGGGTATTTCAGGAACACTGCGATTGTCAAAGGGATCAATTTCGCTTGAGCTTCAACAGCAAATGAAGGGTCGAACTGTAATGGAAACTTTATTACGTACTGATTGCCAAATGTGTTTACAAAGTGTAATACCATTATAATTGTAGTCAAACACTCCAAAACAAGCGTTAATAGTGATGATTTGCAGCTAGGTATAATTTCTAAGATTCCATTAACAAAAGCTGGCAGTTTTGCTTGAATCAAAGCTCGCTTTTCACCTTCGGATTTTTCGTGTGCTTGCACGAAGCCGTGAATAGCTCTAATAAGTATATACAAATAAATATTTCATTTTTGGGTTTTCAAATATTAAATAAAAATCTACCTGACTGCGCTTATTTTCAAAACTATAGACTTTTCTGGCGATAAACTTTGTATTGTTACTTGTAAAATTTCCTCGAGCATCTGCGGATTGTACAGTTTTGATTTCGAATATGTACTTAGGGTCCATAAAGCTCGTCCGACCAAATGAGCACTTTCCTGATAGTTCAACAAATTGCGCACGAGTGTAAGATAGTTAAATAAATCAAAATGGTTCTCAGTTTCTAGTATAAGCTCCCTATATGCATGTACTGCGACCATACATGCTTCCTGAATCTTCCACCAGTTTGGATTGCGGGCTGACTTTTCAGCTTCCGCTACATTCATATGACGGCCAAGTGCTTCTTGTAGTGCCGGCAATACTTTGGCTCCAATTTCATCGCATAGAGCCTGTTATGAAAGTACAGAAACATTGAGGATGATTTTAAAATATTTATTATTAAGACTTACAGTCAAAACATCTTGCCCGCATAGTCTTATGGTTAGTTCGACACCACCTTCTTCCTCGTCAACTACAAACTTTTCAGGGTCATCATGCCAGTCTTCAATTTGTTCCTCGGTTACTTGTATATAGACAATTACAATATAAATTAAATCGGTAAGAACATTTTTGATAACGGAACGAAATTTTCCAGCACAAATAATACATTGAATAAATTCAAAGATTTGGACAATCATTGTGGAAAAGTTTGTAAGTTCATCATTCTCTTCAACTTCTGAGGCAGGAAAAGGACTGGGCTCAATTTGATTGACAGTCACTTTAACATAAACATCTGCAATCTGTGTGAGGAGCTGCCATATAATTGGCAGTATGCGATCCATATATGGATGGATATATTTTGGCATTTCTGTCACAAGGAACGTCAGTACTAAATTATATAATACGTTTATTAAAGTTATATATGCATTCATAATAATCATTATTTAACCAAATCTACTTACTTCTAACAATTTCTGTCCTCAACAAGAAATTCGATGTAGAACCACTATTCATTGAAAGGTAATGCATTAGTTTCCCCATAAAAGTATTTAAAATCGAGTTCATCATTGTTGCCTGCTCATGTTTATCAGCAATATTTATGCTAATAGACAAAAATAGAGATTTCAATATCTTTATGGCTGAAGTACGTGTCTTGATACTGTAATTTTGTTCAGATTCAAAAATACGATAAACTTCGGATATGATGACAGGTCCCAATTCCTTAACTTGTTTCTCATCATAAGAAAAATCTTGCAAAATTTGCATAGCACCATGTATAGAGTCCTCATTGCCACCCAAACATTTTATAATAATATCGAATAGCTCTGTCCAAACCGTGGGCCAATCAGTCATGGCAATTGTGGAAATTGTATGAGCCACTGATGAACGTATCTTTGAATTGGGATCGTATAATCCATTCGGAAGAATGTTACGTATTGTACGTTTTGCTTGTTCTGTAGCTACATCATCGCCCTCACCCCAGTGATTCTCAACGTAACGGGTTAGCATAATACAAGCTATTTGACGTAATGGCAGGTCGAATGATTGATTCATAATTAGCTCTGATAAGTATATGCCATATCCTGAAACAGATAACATGCAAACTAAAGAAGTTAGTTTTTATTATTTTAAAGTTAAACATAATTATCCCTATCGTTGGTAAATAAAGATTTAAAATCTGATATTATTATTATTATTATTGTAACATGGGACGTGACAACAACGTGACGGACCAATCAGCGTTATTCTGACATTCAGTCCTTTGCCAGATATGAATTCCGATAGAAGAACCTTGGATTTTAGGCACCTATTGCGACAGGCATACCTAGTACTTCCGAGGGAGACTAGAGTCATACTGGCACCACTTCGCTCTGGGTATTGTAATAGGTTAAACTTTTACTTATCCAGACTGAACCCCAACATACCAAATACATGCCCTGCATGTGGTATGACCCCTCATGATACCATGCATCTCTTCTCCTGTTCAGTTGAACCCACTCTTCTAACACCTACATCACTGTGGTCCAACCCTGTGGAAACTGCGCGTTTCCCCGGACTTCCGTTAGAAGAGCCTGATGACAATTTAGAGTGATCGAGTCCATTGGGCAGGGCGAAGCACTGTTAACAACAACAACAACAAGCATACCTAAGAAAAATAATAAACCTCCTAAGTGATTTTTACGCCGAGCTTCTACTACAATTTGTGGTGTGCCGAGCTCAATTTTTCACAAATTGGAGGGATCTACAGTTTTTGCAAACTCCGAACGGCATCTACAAAGACTTACATACCTCGGTTAGAATCTAACCTCCCAACCTGTATAGAGATGGGCGCTGCCACACAGGTATTAATTCTCATAAAAACAGGCGGTATCACTTCAGCTTTATCCGCAGAACCATTAAAAATATGAGGTTTGTCGTGTGGAGAATATTCCAATGCGGGACATATATGTTTGTTGAGATAGGTAATAGTTTAACCTATTACTGGCATGAGGGAAAACCAGGAAGTAGCACGGCACTATACTTTAAGGCAAATAAGTATCATGTTTACAGAATGCATTCCCACCACATACATAATTGTTGTCTTGTCTCCCATACGACATACTACTCTAAATAGTTTCGTTCTGAACAAGGAATATAAATATTATCGGCAAATTATCAACAAACCTTCAGTGTATTCTAAATGTTTTATTTTTTGTTCAGCTGACTGCAACACACTCGTTTCCGAACTGAGCAAATTTTGCAATTCTTCGAAAAGTGCTTGTTTAACAGAGTCCGCATTTTGAAATGTCAGCGACATTTTCACACAATATTTACAAAACTGAAATCCTTAAAATAAATGAACCACAGGGTTAAAAACTCTATATAAGCCGTGCCAAAAATTAATTAGCGTGTGCAAACTAATAAATAGCGTGTTTTTATACCGGCGCGAAATCCTATGTATGCCGCTGTTTGTCAAATGTAAAATTTTTGCAATAAAAATGCTGCCATCTCATCGAAATAACTTAGTTCTGACAGCCCGTTTTTGACAACGTACTCCACCGCAATGTGACGGCCGCTATTTTATTACACCGATTAAGCGTTGGTTGCATTGTAAAAGTAATTACGTGTAAACCAATAAGACGGTGAAGTTCACCGTAACGTAATATAGCGGCAAACATAATATATTGCGGGCGTTGTTGTTGTTGTTGTTGTTAACAGTGCTTCGCCCTGCCCCAGATTGGACAGGGTTACACTGAAATAACAGCCCTTGGCCGGGTGAAAAAACCCGGGTCATTCCGGTGCGATAGCTGGCTGTTCCCGGCTGTTGTGGGAATGATATTGCGGGCGTCATGACAGACAACTGGCTGGGTTTACAACAAAGCGATGCCGCTAATGACGGCAAGCACAGCGGTGGTTATTTAGCGGCCGTCATATAGCCGCACCGCTTTTCGAGCAAACCAAAGCTTTACGGGGAACTTCATCGTCTTCTTAGTTTACACGTAATTACTTTTACTTTGAAATGTTTTTGACAAGCTCATCTACCGCTATGTGACGGCCGCTATATACCGGCACCGCTTTCGAGGAAACCAAAGCTTTAGACATAAATAACCCCTGCGGGTTAGGGGTTGTAAAGTTTGCGTACCAGTGAATCCGCCCCTTTCTTATGCGCCAAGCAGATACAATACGGCAATACGTTGAAAAAACTGACAGATAAGTAGAATGCGAGTGTTTGTGTGCCTAGCAACAGATTCGACGGCTCGGGGAAAGTAGATTTTGCTCTAAATGTTGACGTACGACGGATACGTCGACGGTGAAGTATTGTATCTGCTTGGCGCATTAGCCATCGATGCGGAATGCCTCAGCTAGCTTGCTAGCTCTCAACCCTTGACCGCATAGATATAGGGCGGACGTTACACTCATCGTTCACCTTCATACACCCTCTGGAAGCCCACCTAATTTTGTGGTATTTTTCAATATGTGGATTTCCTTGTTTGTAAATTCGACTTTTTTTTTGTTGGAGTGTTCGTAGATGCATTTACTTTGATAGGGTTTGTGTGGCACGCGATTCCCCCGTCGCAACCCCGTTCCGTGACACGTTTCCCTCTGGGCTACATAGTGGACACTTTGGGGTAATCACGTCCTGCTCCCCGCACTTATAACAAAAAATTCTACGCTGTAGCGACATGCACTTGGTGAAAAAGTGCCAGCATGTGACATTTCTGCGTCTAGTAGTCTGCTTAGAAGAAGGCTGATGGTTTATTTCCTCCATGGCGACTTGACCCTCATCATCGGGAGTGAAATACTCTTGATCTCCTATGTGACTAATCTCACTAACTTGTTGTGTACGTGGCCTAAACGAGTTATATGGTATGCGTTTGTGACGAGAAAAGTATCGTTCGACATCTAGTCTGAGCTAATCCAGCGAATATGCTGCAATCGGATAAACTATCTTCGCCAAGGATTCGCGCAAGCTTCCTTTAACGAGCCGAACAATCACCTATTCCGGGATTGCGTTCCGAAGTAGGGAGCGCAACGTGCCGTTGGCGTGGAAATAGTCGTCAATGGTTTCCCCTGACCTTTGCTTCCACTCCGTCAACTCTCTCGAAATTTCAAAATCCGTTTGCTGTGATGCGTACTGACGCCTAAGGGCCAACTGTAATGTTAGCCAGTCCACCCTGCCATGAGACCGGAGGTATACCCAATACCACTCGCGAGCCTCACCACTAAGCAGCCTATGGAAATCGCGTTAAATGGCTCCCCATGAACACCCGCACCATATGCTCCAAACGAAACATGAAGTCTTCGACCGACAAGGTATCACTATGCCCTTGATAACTTATACCCCACTTTTCAATTTCAGTTGTTCTCTCGTTCCGATGTTCCTCTTTGTCCAGCAAAGGTGTGTATGCGAGCTTTCAGATCTACCATTGGTGGTTGGCGAGCTGGAGGTGGATCTTGGCGAGCAAACGTATACGTATAAGAATGATTGTTGTTTCGATACACACTTTTTTTTGTTGGATTCTCTCGGCTAACTAGGTCATCAATGGAACGCCTAGACTCATGGAATTCTATGCTGGAGTTGTGTCTCCTTCTTTTCTTGCGATTACCCGACCTATTGCTACCCACCGCAAACTCTACTCCACCCCTATATCTCTGGCTGATCTGACCAACTCGGGTATAGTATCGCGCATTTCGTTAACGATGGCCTCTTTCGCTGCGACCATCATCTCCCTTAAAATCGGTGCTATATCGGCACGCAAATCGCGCGAATTATTTATTAACGGTCGATTGGATTCGCCATTTTGGTTGTGGTGGGTTTCGGAAAGGCCAAGTTTGCTGGTGGTGCCGCTATTGACTGCGTTGGTTGGGACTCTTTCGGTGGCCTTAGAACAGTGCCCGTAATTTTGTTTGGTTCTTATTGTGCGTTATTTGAAGTTAACTGTCTTCTATCCCCGTCTGTAGCTAACTTCTGGTTACCCCCTCCTATCCGATCTGCGAGATCTATAAAAGTAGGGTAATTTGTGCTCGGGTGATTGACGTTTTGCGTGTTAGCAGGGAACATAGTTGCGTACCTGGCTCTATAGCGCGTATTATAAGAGGCTGGTCTACGATTCATAAAATTTCGCAATTTTTTTCCAATACCACTTTCAAACATCTGTGGCTCAGTACCAATTAATTTCGTTGTTTTTCTTGCTGTTTGTAAATACTAATTTCGTGATTACCTTTAATTCAATTAATTTCAATATAAAGTACTTGTGGAGGTTGGGGGAGGAGGGGGTTCAGATGACTTGTGGGACGAAAAAATAATGGTTTTCGTGAGGAGCAAACTATTAACGAACTATCCTGAATCTAATAACAAAACATATGTATTGCACGTAAAAAAATTAAATTTGATTTCCAAACTGCTAAGATGCTTATAGGCGGACTCCACTAGTTCCGCTATGCCATATATGGGCTATTGCTAGGATCTGCCATTCTGTTTTCACTTCCGGTATCGGTGCAATGGCATCCTTGGATCAAACGCCGCAAACAAGTCACCGACTTAGCACAGTGAACACATACTGGTAGATCCGTGTGATTAGACGATTGTAAGGTGGTACATCAAATATAGGTTGAAATAAATTTAAAAAAAGTGAGCTTTAGCTACTGTTTGTCGGACTCGGCCTTATACATCAATTGTATTTTAACACATTTGTGGGCGCCAATTCCAACCTAAGGCGTGGATGTTCTATCCTAATGATTTTGCTTAGGTGCTATACCAATACATGTATACTGCTAAAATTTCCTATTTAAGACTTATCTTTATTTTTAGTTTTATTGTGACAAATTAATATATGTTACGATTAGCTTTTATGTTTGGGCACCATTTTAATTATTTTCACATACACGTAGATGTGGGTCCGCCCCTTTTGCGCTATCAATGTGGAACGCCTCAGCTAGCTCAGTTGGAAGGGTGTGGTTTCCAACCCTTGTCCACATTGATGCAGGGCGGATGTTACAACCATTAACCGGATATTTCATCCATCTCACACGAAGCCCTTTCTTACCTTTTCTCCTCTCTGCTCCACTGTTCCTCCCCTTTTGTCATCCTGCCCCTCCCCGCCCAATTAAATTAGTAACCCATAGTTAATTTTCTTTTCTACCTCACAAAAACATTTTTAATACCAAAATAATTGACTTTACAATATATATAATTATCCCTAAATTTCTACACCCTACCTAAAAGAGCTCTCTCACGAATTATCAAAAATAAAAAATATACTGCAAGACATTTATCGAAAAAACTAGAGGTCCTCGATATATACATGCGCAACATGCTGAGCTAAAGTTCTCAGAGCTTTTTGTGACCGAAGTCGAAAGTTGAAGCTACGTGAACCCAAAACGGTGCGGCAGAAAACGAAGGGAGAGTTCTACCTTGAAGACAGATTGTGTTGTGACGACTTACCGGTACTATGTCGCACCCGTACTACCGTTCAGTTTTTCAGTTCTTTTAAGAGCAACGCCCGAATTCTGGTTCTCTTCCCCAGTATCCTCAGCTGTCGGCTTCCTCTTTCACTCTTGCATGGCTATGGGCCTTGTGCCCTCGTTGAACCTTCTTACGGTGTTGTGGCCTTTGGCCTCTCCAAGCCATATTGCTCGGTCTCCAGTTACGTTAATAGGCATTTTGCCCTATTGGTTAAAATGCCGCGATATGTGTTAATTTTTCGATTCGATTATATTCTGGACTCCGCGCACAGGGAACTTCAACCGCAACTGAGCACCCTCAACTGCTTTCTAAAAGCTGGTATACAACTGTTTCTCCTTTTGCCCCCAGTTATAGTCCAATCACCCACCGACGTGTGTAACGTACGTTTACGTATCCCGTTCGTACGTACGTTTGAGGGAATCTTATAGTCCAATTACCCACCGACGCACGTTCGTAGTACGTGTCAGCTGACACGACCTGTCTTATGAGAGTGCCATGTAAACGAACAGTCACCGACGTTAAATTTTTCCGTATACGTAGAACGTTCCGTACAAATCAAAGAAATTTAGATTTTTTCCGTAAGAACGTGTCAGCTGATTGCTCTCTCATATGACAGTGTTGCCCATTCATACGTGTGTATGCTGGTTATGGATCGTTTGCAGTTGCTTTACAAAAATACCTCAAAATACCTTTTAAAGTTTCGTAATAATGTTGAAATAACCTGAAATTACGATATTAAATTGTTGCTTTTAAATAAGTTGGCTGGCTATAATTATTTAATATTAATTCTGACACTCATAAAATGAAAAATAATTGTTTCAAAAGTACACGTTTGAGTTAGCATGCATGAAAACTGATCAATGGCAACATTGTATTGAATGTAAACAACAGAAATGGCTGATTTCTCCGTTGGCGCCACGGGCATAAGATTCCCTCAAACGTACGTTACACACATCGGTGGGTAATTGGACTATTATAGTCCTATTATTATAGTCCAATTACCCACCGACGCACGTACGTAGTACGTGTCAGCTGACACGACCTGTCTTATGAGAGAAGTTTGAGTTAGAATGCATTCATTCATTTATTGATTGTCAGTATTAGCACAATAAGATCCTGGTTGATCTTTTATAGTGCAACAATGATTACATAAAATTGGGTATAATTCTTAAAACTGAAAACTTAAAAATTTATATACTATTACAGGTACAATATTGAAAACAAAAACAAGAAAGAATAAAGTATTAGCAGTATTAATATAAGGGTGACAATAGTTACAAGGACACATAACAACAATATTTTACAACAATGATTGACTAGGCTATAAGTAGCTAAACTCAGTTTTTAATTTGCATATACCTTCCCGAAGAAAGAAAATATAACATTCTTGAAATTGACTTTACTTAAGCTATTGCGAACCGAATTGGGGATAGAGTTCCATATGCGGATAGCATTGACGAAGAAAAGTCTTGCAGAGCTTAGATAATTGTAGCTGGGCACGGTCAAATCACCTATGCGAGCAGATCTAGAGAATGTTAGCTTATTATATAAGTAAGTAGGCATTTTATCAGCAGTCACGCGACACAGAAAGATACAGTTTCTTGCCTTAAGATACTCAGATATTTCGCAACCTAAGAGACTCGTTCTCCACGCAGATATATGATCATACTTTGCCAAACCGAAGACATACCGCGTGACATGATTAAAGGCGACATCAATCTTATGTGCCGATTTAGAGTCTAATTTGCTGTATATGCATTCTAAATAGCAGATAATTGGTAGTATTAGTTGTATTGCAAGCCGCTTTCTTATACCACCCCCGGATTCTTTACTTTAGACACATATTTGAGGCTCTTATTATTAATGCATAAAGCTGGGAGATCGAAAGAATTAATTTGCCTTTTAGATATGGGTAACACATACGACTTTTCACTATTAAGGGAAAGACAATTTCTTTGCCCCCAAGACGAAATAGCTGACAAGTCGCTATTAAACTTGACACAAAGTTGAGAGGCTTGTACATGTGCTCCAGACATATACAGTTGTATATCATCTGCATAAGCATGCATTTTCGCATACAAACAGGTGCTAAATATGTCATTAATAAACAGGCTAAATAATAACAGTCCAAGTATAGATCCCTGTGGTACACCACTAAACGAACACAGCATTCAGATCTTCAGGGTCAAGCGAGCAAACTGGGTTGTCTTTAACATGCACACGAAGACTTTTCAAGTTACGCCACAACACATTATTTGGAAGTATGACCGCTTCTCATGTTTTATAGTGGCAGTAGCTACATTTCGTATATTCGTATACGCACGCCAGTTTATATCTGTTCGATTTCTTTTCCATACCGCATAGGCTTCGTTAGGTTTTATAATTATATCACGAGCAGTTTTGTTGAACCATGGACAAGAACGTGACTTTCTTTGAGCGTTGCGCATCGGTACATGAGCATTATAAAGTGATAATAGTATACTATTTAAAAAGATTAGCTTATCATTTACCGATTGCAGGCTCCAACAATAAGTCCAGTCAACACAAGATATATCGGTGCTCAAGTTGTTAAAATTAATCGAGCGATAGTCAGGAAAACTACGAGGAACAAAAACTAAATTATCATGGTCAATAGTAATGTCAAAGGAACAGAAAATTAGATCATGATCAGACACAAACGAAATTTGGTCGAATTTTAAGACGGAAGACAAATCGGACACAATAAAATAATCGAGTTGACTATGACAACAGTTATTTCCGTACCTAGTCGGTACAGAGGAATTGACTAAGGAAATACCAACACTAGACACATCATCTAGAAGGCGGGAGCTGTACATATCACGACATAAGATATTTACATTAAAATCACCACACACTATTATTTCATCATAATCCACTGCTACTACCGATTCCCTCAAACGTACGTACGTGCGGGATACGTAAACGACCGTTACACACGTCGGTGGGTAATTGGACTATTATGGCCGTGGCGCCAACGGAGAAATCAGCGATTCCCGTTGTTCACATTCAATACAATGTTGCCATTGTTCAGTTTTCATGCATGCTAACGCAAACGTGTACTTTTGAAACAATTATTTTTCATTTAATGAGTGTCCGAAATTAATATTAAATAATTATTGCCAGTCAATTTATTTAAAAGCAACAACTTAATATCGTAATTTCAGGTTATTTCAACATTATTACTAAAATTTAAAAGGTATTTTGAGGTACTTTTGTACAGCAACTGCAAACGATCCATAACCAGCATTCACACGTATGAATAGGCAACACTGTCATTGAGAGAGCAATCAGCTGACACGTTCTTACGGAAAAAATCAAAATTTCTTTGATTTCTACGGAACGTTCTACGTATACGAAAAATTGAACGTCGGTGAGTGTTCGTTTACATGGCACCCTCATAAGACAGGTCGTGTCAGCTGACACGTACTACGTACGTGCGTCGGTGGGCAATTGGACTATAACCCTCTTTATATAGGCGAAATGCAATAGCAACATTTTATTTCTTGTCGTTTGCCATTGTCTTCGTTCCAGCCTACAACGGAACTTTTCACCCTAAACCCATCCTTTTCACTGGCCGTTCCTTTTTCCCACCACATCTTAACCGACATATGGCAACCTCCTTCTGTAAAAGCTTTTACAATATCCTTACACGGCCACAGCTTACACGGCCACAGCTGTGCGCTCCATGTAAAGAGCTTGTCATTCAGAGGCCATTAAACGCAGAGTCGTACTCATTGGCAGCAGACAAGAAGTAGGCGATGCTATAGAAAAATATAAAATAAATAAATAAATAAGAGAAATTAGTTGCAGCAAATTATTGTTTAAAGTGCATAATTTCAAGTAGAACTATTTTTGCAATAGTTTTACTTATTTAAGTACCAGTTTTTGATATCTTTTAAATCTTTATAAAAATTTCTGTGCTACCTATAAAAAACAACCATGTAGTTGATGTTGAGATGGCAGTTCGCTTGTTCTTCTTTGTTTACAATAAAATTGCACGTGCTGATTTGGTAATAATTATCTTCAAATATTTCAACTTAATAAGCATTTTTGTGATTTATATCGTATCTTAATAAAGTTCCCTACCATTTAAAGAGTGTCTCCTAAAATGCGCATGCTCATTTCTTGTTTTTCTTTTGTGTGTGCATGGTGTGTACCAAGCGTACATATAAGGGTGCGCTTATGTGAACTTCCACGTCGGTTGAGCGCTGTAGTTATCGTAGCTTTGCCTTATTTTTTAGAAAAGATTATAAAAGTTATATTTGAATTGATATTAGAGAAAAATTAAAACGCTTTGCACGCGATGGTTGGGGTTTCATGTTAGGAAGTCACCCGCTTCTCATCAGACCCCTTTTAGACACTTTGCTAACCATTGCTTTCCCACACCACCCAGGAGGCTGCAATGTAGGCCCGATATCTAAATTTTATTGGGTGTGCCGTTCCCCTGTAGGCCTATTATCACCCATATACATACCTGACGCAATATTTACAAATAAAATTAATAAATTCAACTTTTTATTAAAAAAAATAATTACTAAACAAAACTACTTTAAAAAATAATAGTTAAGGCGGCTTCACAAGGTCGCAGTTACTGAACTGTTTTTCCATGGTAAAGATGTCTTTTTCAGGCCCTGTGCCAATCGGTTGAAAATTGTAAATTTTGACAGAGCGAAAGAAAAATCCGACATTTATCGCGGTGAGTATGAACGTCAGAATTTACCCTAGCCCATAGGGCTGGGTAAAATTTTGACAACTACGAATGTGTACACATATATGCATTCGGTATTGCCAATGATATTATTTCAAATAAATTTATATACCAACACGTTATTAAACGATAAAATGTACTTTAACGCGAAAAATACGAAACATAATGGCAAAAAAAAAAATGTACATTTAAAATTTATTCACAGACTAGTTGCTTTCGCACGTGATTTTTTCAGATGTCAAAATTTACCATTTCATTTGGCACAGCGAAATGAAAAATATTTTTACACCATGGAAAATAAGTTCGCCTCATTTTTCCTCTGAGTAAAATGTTTCCGATTAGCACACGGCCTCAGTAATATTACCATAAGAAAAGTTACTGCAATAATCCAGGTATTTCTAATTAGTTAATCATATAATTAGATGGAAATAATTTTACTAACAACGAAAACAACGGTAATTCTGGTAAAACACGTCCAAAAATATGGGGAAAGGTATCAAAAGACGCGTTTTGACCTCTGTATCAATAATCCGAAAGCGGAAAATATTTTATTTCCGTGAAAAGTTTTTGGCAAAAAACCAAAAAATGGCCTAGGTCCGATTCCAAAAGGGGGGCCTGATCGATGGTATTTATATGCAGAACACCTTTCTGCGTAGGCCGCGCTTCAGAAAAATAACCCTTAGCCGGTCCAACACCGGCTACGCGATCCCCAGTATTTCTTGACACACATGAAAATGACAGAAAAGTTTCAACTTTGATTGCAAATATCTCTTGATAGAAATATATAATCGAGTCTCCACTTTCGGATTATTATTGATTCCGAGGTCAAAGCGCGTCTTCTGATAATTTTGGACGTGTTTTAGCAGTTACGTATGGTCGTATAGAATTACCTTTATTTTTATTCAGTTAGGGCTTATTATTAGTTATTTTCCAAATTTATAAACACGTTTTCATACTAAATTCAGTAAAATAAATTAACTAACACAGCAGCCCAGCTGTAAAATTCAGTCCATTTTTGCACCAAGCATGTGCAACCCAGCTGACCAGCAACCCAGCCACGAGTGAGTGTCAAACGCCTATGAGCTAGAGAGAAAAGGAAGAGAAAGGGATGCCGACATAACTTACTTGTAGAGTTGTACAATGGTCAGATTGGACATAATTGTGCAAACTTTGATGTTATTTTTATTTTATAAGGGCTAATAGAAAGGATGTGTATACTATTTCGCTGCCAGGTCCTAGCTACGAAGAGTCGGTTTCTCCTACAGTGCACCTTGCTGGCTTTCCACCATCCATAGCATACTAGCCCATTGTTCTTTGTGGTCTGAACTTTTAACCTACTTCTTACCCTACCCGAGCGCAAAATGTAAGAGTCCTGGATTTAGGTAAGTCCTGGTACTCTCCATCGTTGGTCCTATTGATGTATATTCTTTGCTTTTCCATGGAAAACTGAAATGTTTGCTGAACTATCACATGCTATCAAAAAAAAACCTTCGAGCGGGCCAAGATTCAGTTTACCTGGACGCGCCCTACGTGGGGAACACTCCCCCCTGACAGGGTTTAGAATATGCCCGAGGTGGGCATAGCGGCCGTAACAGGCAACTAATATGCACAAAAGCTGACTTGCCTCTCACCTGTTGTTGTTGTTGTTGTTGTAACGACAAAAATACCCCCCGAAGGGTTTGGGGGTTGCTGTCGAACTGACAGTCCTTGGCCCTTGCGGTACTGCCCGACTGTCGTGGTAGCGATTTGGTATGACCAGAGGAACCTTCTAGGTCCTGTCACCTCTCCTTCCGTAAGGAAGGAGAGATGGGTAATGAGAGGTGAGAGGCATCATATCCGTAGATCAACCATCGAGTTGCAAGTCATTACCTTTGTGCATATTAGTCGCCTCTTACGACCGGTATGCCTACCTCGGGCATATTCTAAACCCCTAACCCGCATTACTTATCTCTACTTCCTTACGGAAGGAGGGGTGACATGACCTAGAAGGCTTCACTGGTCATACGAAATCGCTACCACGACAGTCGGGCAGTACCGCAAGAGAGTACTGCAGCGTACCGGATTCATATCCGACCAAGGACTGTCAGTTCGACAGCACTCCCCAAAATCTTCGGGGAGTGTTTTTGTCGTTACAACAACAACAGAAATAACCGTCATAAGAATTTGTTTTATGATAAAACCATATATGTAATCATATATATTATTTCTGTAAGGTCTTTTTGTGTTATTTCCTAATTTTCTGCTCTCATTTGGAACCAATATTAATAAATAAGGTGTCGTTTTAAAGGTGGGGGCTAGCTCTACATGCAAAACCATGTTTTAATTAGCGGAGTGCTTTTGTTTAAGCGTATTTTATAAAAATTAATTCTTTAAAATAAGCGATTGTGAATGCACAAAAAAATCAATTTGTACTGCAACGCTATTGTGACTGTGACATTCACATGCCTCGCGACATCTACATTTGAATACTAAAACTGAACTGAACCCACTGCGAGCGTGCCATCTGCACTTGAACATTGCTAAAATAAGTGAATAAGACTGCGTTCACATTGTCCGTGTTCAAACACAGATACAAATTGACGTCAATTAGTTGCGGTTTTGCTTTTTGTGGGAGAGAGAGCGACGATGGCAGGGGACGGGTACCGAGTTGCTTGTGCTCGCGAAACACGCTTTGTGTTGCCGTTCGTCTCAATTATGTTATGTTGGGCGCAGTTCAATTTTGACATTTTCCTTCATACCTTTTTTTACATTCGCATGCACACATATTAATAAACGACATAAAAGTAATTGTATCAACAGATTTTCAATGTTTATTTCCAAGAAAATAATACAATTATATTAATTTGAGCTAAAACATATTTTTCATTCAAAATATTCGTACAACGCAGTAAAAAATTTCTTAGTACATATGTATGTATTGAGAGAATGTCAGTACAAAACATAATCAACCAAAGCAATTCCTTTCCGTGTTTGAACAACATGGGAAACACTTGAGCAACAGCAAAAGAGAATTGCCGATAAAAGCAACTCCGAGTTTCTCTGTTTGAACACGGACTTTGGGTCATAAACTCGATTTAAAGGGACATTTCTTGAGTTAATTCATATTGATGTTGTCAATCAACTCAAGTTTATGGCTCAATGTGAATGTAATATAAGTGGTGGAGTTTCAAATAGCTGTTTGCGCATATTTGTATAATTTTTTGTGGTCTCACAACAAGTGTAGCGGAAAATCTTTTTTTATAATTTATTTATTTATTTATTTATTTAAGTCTTGAAAATATGTTACATTTCTTACAGACTAATGACAAAAGTAAGAAAACCTACAAACTATTTTAACAAATCATTAAGTAAAATCTTAAATCTACTTTCACTGTAGGAGAAGTCCAAAACCGAAGAATTCGGGACCAAGTTGAACTCTTTAAGAGCTCTAGTAATAGGAGCATTGGCAGCATAATTTGATCTAGCTAGCCCCATAGAAAAAATAGCCTGATTCCTCAAACGGAAATGAGGAACAGCAAAGAAAATGCGTTCAAGTAAGTAGGGACAGTCAACCAACCCACTTATTAATTTAAAAACAAAAGTAAGAGAAAGAAAGGTTCTCCTGAAATTTAACGGCTTAAGATCAATAAGCATACATCTAGATTCGTAACTGGGGATTGGAATGTCAAAATGAAGTGAGCGTAGAGCAAACTTAATAAAGACTTTTTGAACTTTTTCAAGGCGAGTTATATGGCAGGCATAATAAGGACGCCAAATTATAGCTGCATATTCTAATTTTGATCGGACAAATGAAATATACAGCGTTTTCAGAGAATACGGATCTGTGAAGTCCGAACTGAAACGTCTAACAAAAGCCAGCATAGAGTAAGACTTAGCAATGGCATAATTTAAATGGTTTTGAAATAAGAATTTGGAATCAAAGACCACCCCTAGATCAGTAATTTCGGAGACAGTGCGAAGTTGGGAGCCTCCAATACGATAGGAAGTAGGGATAAGAAAACGGGATTTGGAATAGGAGACATGGAAACATTTTTTAATATTCAAAGGAAGCATATTTTTCCTACACCAGGTTGCAACCCTCTCTAAATCATTTTGAAGATTAAGCGAGTCCAACGGACTCATAATTTTACAGAAAATCTTCATATCATCAGCATACAAAAGAAATTGCGAAGAATCAAAACAGCTTGAAATGTCGTTGATAAAAATCACAAAAAGAATCGGACCCAAAATACTACCCTGAGGAACACCAGAAGATGCAATGAATGAGTACGAGGACACGCCATCAACTATAACTGTACAAGATCGGTTAGAGAGATACGATCTAATCCATCTTAAAAAAATTGAGTGGAAGCCAAAAGCTCTCAACTTCGACAATAAAATGATATGATTAACTTTGTCAAAAGCTTTGGAAAAATCTGTATAAATGGTGTCAACTTGAGCCCGACTGCTAAAAGCTGTAATGCAGTACTCGGAAAAAACTGCCAAATTAGAGGTGGTTGATCTCCGACATAAAACAATGCTGATTTGGAGAAATGAGACGTTGTATGTAGAAACAAATCTTATTTTTTACGATACATTCAAAGAGTTTGGAGACTGTGGAAATCTTAGAGATTGGTCGATAATTGGCAATATCGTTTTTATTGCCAGATTTGAAAACAGGCGTAATAAAACTTACCTTCCATGCCTCAATGAACTCGCCTAGCTGAAGGGATTTGTTGAAGAGAAGCCATAAAGGGTAGGAAATAGAAGAACAATTTTTTAAAAGGTGAGACGACAAACCATCAACATCAGTCTGTGATGACAATTTGATTTGACGAATACCCATTTCAACATCGTCTAAGGGAAGCTCTAGGGCACCAAAGTTAATCGAGGAGTCGGCAGGTAAAAAGCCATCACAACTCATGTCAGAGTCAGACTCAAAATTCGAACTAAAAAAATCCGCAAAGAGATTCGCAGCTTCTATAGAGGAATCTGCTTGTGTATCATTATAAAACATGGCAGAGGGAATACTAGAACAGGACTTTTTAGATTTTACATAACGCCAAAAAGCTTTGGGGTTGAGTTTAATATCGGCCTCAAACTTACGAACATAATTCATTTTTAAGACTTTGCTCAGAGATTTAAACTCTTTCAAGTAATGCAAATACTTCTCCTTGTGAGAAAGAGAGTTTGCTTTTTTAAATTTTTTGAAAAACCTGTTTCTCAAATTCTTCAATTTTTTCAGCTCCTTAGTGAACCAAGGAATTTTATAGATTTGTTTTTTTAACTCTTGGAATGTGCTCACTACAAATGACGTTTAAATTACTCTTAAATATATTAAAACAAATGTCGACTTCAACCGCAGTAAAAAGCGTGTCCCAGTCAACAGACTCATAATTTGAGAAAAAGGTTTGAAAAATCCTGGACCTGGACTAATAAAAGGTTTCAAACCATTTTTTTTTTTTCTTTGCGCAAGGAGCGCACAGGTCCAGATAGTACTTCTATATTGCTAGTAATTATGAGTGCAGATATACAGTGGGGTAGGGATATAAAGTGTAAATGGTGGCCGCAAAATTTTTAGGTTGAAAGGAGAGGTAAGCATTTCTAATTTAGTGTTAATGAACTTTACTTATGTATCAATAATACGAAAGCGGGGATTCGATATTTTATGTCTGTCCAGAGAAATTTCCAATTAAAGTTGCAAATTTTCTGTAATTTTCATGTCATTGTTGTAATCACAGATTAGGGTGTACCGAAAAGTGCAGAAGTGTGTTCTGCACAGAAATACTGTGGACCGCATAACCGGTGTTGGACCGGCTAAGGGTTATTTGTTTGAAGCGCGGCCGAAATCCGCCTATACAGAAAAGTGCTCTGCACATAAATACATTGGATGACGTCCCCTATTTGGGTTCTGACCTGGGCCATTTTTTGGGGGTTTGCCAATAACTTTTTACTGAAAAATAATATTTCTTTTCCGCTTTCGGATTATTGATACAGAGGCCACAATGCGTCGTTTGATACGTTTCTCGATGTTTTTGGACGTATATTAGCAGTTACGTACGGTGGTATAGAATTACCGAAAATATAAATATATGCAAAATGCATGAATGTGTGTAAAGAAGTTAAAGGGCTATACTTGGACCCTCGATTGTTGTTTTAAGGCAAAAAAACAAAAAAAAAACAAAGCGAAAAAAGAGTACGTGCGAAAAAAATTTGCGAAGTTGCTATTATTTCACAACCAATAAGTAATAATTAAATAATTTGATTAATTTTAGCTAAGTAAAGCAATATACATAAATTGATTTATTGTTTTTATGTCAAACTATAAGCTTTATGGCTGCTAACCATGTTTAAATAATAAATACTTTGCCAAACCTTTTATTGTTGTAGTCGATGGCCTGGACTAACAAATTTAACGCATCAATAAAACTGCAGAAAACGCTGTACTTTTTATATGAAATGTTTCACTCTTACGCCCGGTTTTTCAGTACACGTTCAACTCAATTTGTCAGTTAAACTAAGCTTAAACTAGTTACGCAGTTTTTCAGTCAACTTTAAACGAAGTTGAAACGTAGTTTAAGCGGCCAATTTAGCAGGGTTAAACTCTAGTTAATCTGTCAGCTGTTTGCATATTTGATGGTTTTGGTTGTGAAAAAATAAACTGAACGCAATTAAAAAAGGACGATATTTTTATATTTAATTAAATACTGGATATAGCACCTGGCGAAAGTGATTATGGTGATGCAGAAATTAGCAAAATCATAACTATTACAATACTGAGGAGAGGCAATGGCGTTGAATATGTAAACAAATGTTATCTGTTGCCGTATCTAGAAAAAAAAAAACCAATGTTGCCGTATAAAAAGCAAATCCTAAAAGCCCAAAAGGGCAAGCACAATAACGGCAAATAGTTACGTATATGTGTTCGTTAGAATTCAAAGTAAAAACATACAAGGTGGCGCAAAAGTAATCCTCCTATCAGAAAATGCTATAAATTTTGCGATTGGCCCCTAAAGTCAGTTCTGTTTTGACATTTGTGTAGTAAACACATGCGAAATACACGTTAATAAACAATGTTACGCTACACTGCTCCAGAACGCGGAATATTGCTGACTATTTATTTGACCAATAATCGGTCGGTGAAAAACGGTTACTGCGCAAAAGTAATCCTCCTCTCAGAAAATGCTATACATTTTGCGATTGGCCCCTAAAGTCAGTTCTGTTTTGACATTTGTGTAGTAAACACATGCGAAATACCCAATAATAAACTATGTTACGCTACACTGCTCCAGAACGCGGAATATTGCTGACTATTTATTTGACCAATAATCGGTCGGGGCCAAACGGTTACTGTGAATGGTAAGCGCTAAAGAGCAATGATCAACGAGTTCTTTTTGCCGCAACTTGATGAATTGGGATTGGAAAACATGTGGTTCCAACAAGACGGTGCAACAGCACACACTGCACGTGCCACAACCGATATGCTGAACATCGAAAGCTTACTTTTGCGCCACGTTGTATGTGCATACAATACAATTTCAATTTCGACTTTAGTACATAGAACATGACAATTACATAGGCAAAGATAAATGAGTGTAAAATATAATATGAGAATGTAAAGCAAATGATAATTAGCTATGACAACGTATCGGATAGGTCACTGTAGTTGGTAGGGCAAATAAGCGCTATACGAAAGTGGGCGTTCTGCGACAATTGTATTTATTCATTTTTTATTATTCAATCCCTTAAACTGTTTTATAAAAACCATGCAACTTTCGTAAAGAGGGAAGAATGCCTCCTTGAATGGCCCTTTACTACTTTTGTTTCGAAGGGCTAATACAATTGTATAATTGTGTGTTCAAATATATAAAGGTAGTTCCACTTCTTCTTCTTCCCAGCCATTCCCTACCAGACACGTACCAGTTAAATGGTAAGTCAGATAACCTCTCGGCCTGACTTGCGTTTGCGTTATTTTTGTTTATTTTTCTCAATTAGTTCTGAAGAGCAGTGTGCCAAATCTAACCATGTGTTTGCTGTCCTTGTGCACACGTACAGTGTACGGCATCCCTTTCTAGCGCATGTAAAACCACATATATCTGCACTCTTCACTCTCATTATCCATAATGAAAAGTTTGGTTAGCGCTAACGGTCAGGTATAATGCAAACACATGCCCCCGCTAATGGTTATGAGTATGGCAAACATGCGCCAGGCCTAATGGTTATAAATAGCGGAAACTTCATATATAGCTAATATAGCGGTTTGTATTATTAGATTTGGTTTTTAATGTTAAATATAATATAAAATTACACAATTTTCACGTTCACAGTAGTCTATAACATCTATAAATACATATTTATATCACTAAACATTTACAAAACTATAATTTTACTACATTTGCTTCAAATTTAAAGTTCCTTGCTCGTCCATCTGAAAATAAAAAATTTTGTACGCATAAATATATAAACCAGGACTTGAATTGGTAAATAACAATAATTTGCACTATATACTTGCGTTTTCTTGGCGTATTAGTAAATATATTAGTATCGATTTCACTGCAAAACTCCTTGTTAAACATTTTATAAACTTGTTAACGACGCACTTACATTTTGCTCAAAATATCAAAGAAAACACACAAAGAAAAGTAAAAACTTGTTTTTGCACGAACATAAATAAATTATTTATTTACTTTAATAAATTTTTAGCAACATGAGCTGTAAATTTAGAAACTGCACATACACCAGATCTACGTGCAAAGAAAGCAAAGTAAAGTTTTTCCGACTCCCGGCGGTACCTTTTATGAGGGGGAGGTAGCTAAACTACAGATGCGGTACCAAAAGAACCATTTGTAAGTTCAGACCGTTTTTCCGCTGAAGATTGTAAGCCGGGGAATCGGTGTGCTCAATTGGACCGCAGCGCAAAAAAATAAATTTACAATATTTCGGGTGCAGAACTCTCGATGAAGTCAATCAAAATTATATTTATGTTGATCTTTTATGTGACGGGGCCTTTGGGAACCCCCAGAAGAGTTCATGCAAAATTCAAAAGCATTAAACTCTATTTTTAATAATTACAATAAGAATGATTTGAACGATTCTCCTGGATATATGGAAAATAAAACTTTGTAAATTTGGAAAATAAAATTTTTAAATGATTTTTTTTATGTAGGACGTATTTTAGAATACGACAGAAAATATAATCAAAATAAAAATGTATCCAAAAAAAATTAAAAAATTACAATGTAATTACTAAAAAATTTGCTTTATTGTTATTATTTCACGCTCTTTCTGACGCTAAGCTATTTCCGAACTTTTTTTTTGTTTACAGGTGTAAGAAAATATCCTTAATGTCGCAATCTAGTCTTCGTTAGATAAATAACTTTTCAACGTTTTTTGTGAAAATATTTCATGATAATTCATTCATTAACATACTTATTTTTACGCTGCGATAACGCGTGTTCTCATCACATGAACCGTGAAAATAAAGCTAAAAACCGCGTTTCAAAAACATGAAAAGCTTTGTCTCTGCGTTAAAAACCCCTGAAAATGTTTTATTTAAGTATTAACTAAATAAAAATATGTATGTTGGCTTGGAAGCATAGATATATAATTTGTACCATTTACATATTTTAAAAGCAGTTGTATGAATACGAGTTTGTAAGTATTTTTATTTTTCTTATATTCAAAACATCCCCTTAAATATTCCAAAAATTACCAAACAAAATTTTTTCTGAGGTGGCAACGCTCTTTGCACAACTGACAAAAGGTGCGAATGACAACCAACACAGTTTGAGTCAAAGTGGAAATACCCGTGTAAATAACTATGGAGTATCAGAGTACTCCAACACTTATCCTCATTCACTTAAAAAAGGTGGTCCAATTTGCATGGCAATGCCCGGTGATTGGATCACCTAATCCATCTCAGAGTACCCTTTTCTCTCCTTCTGAATACTCTAAGGATCACCTACGTGAGAGTACATTAAAAATTTTGCCAAAAGATTACTCTGTAGAGTATTCTACACCAAAGTGAGAGAGGTGTAGGTGCACTTTTGAGGACCACCTACTCCCTCTCTCGCTTTGGTGTTGAATACTCCATAGAGTAATCTTTTAAGTCAATTTAACGTCCGTCGCACTTGTTGTCAGGTCCATTGTGTATCAAAGCAAATGTGATATGTTATCTGTCAAAGGCACATCAACATGGATTCATTGTTTACATCTAAGGCACTTCAATATGGCGCATCCGGTACAAAGTGAACTCCTATCTTCTAACGAATGATAGAAAGGGATGCAGGATGAGACCAATATAGAATATAAAAAAACATGTGAAGAAATGTATTCGAAATTTTACGTCTCTGCCTTAGATATCACACTTGACATGGTACACAATATTCAGGTCTAAATTAAATGCCATTTGTTCATTATTGCAAAAAAAGTTTGCACCATACTGTGGCGATTATTCTCAAGCATGTACCATCCCTAACTCACTTACACTCCCACCACTAGTTAAACACAGCTGAGATAACGATGGATACGCTTATGCATACAAGCGTGTAACTAGGAAGAGGAAGAGAGATGGCGCGAGTGTTTGGGAATACGATGCAAAGAGGAGATTCCAATAAATAACACCGACCCTTCCAGAACACGAAAAGCGATCAACCAAGAAAGTTCTCGGTGCGTAGGCAAGCACCCTGTTGGACTATATAAGGCGGTGGCCAAGCAAGGCAGGTTGATCAGTTTATTTCCAAGTGTTGTTCAGTGAACTACTGCGAAGTTACCAAACTCTTAAATTTGTATTCCGTTTATTACTAGTAAATAAAACTAGCTATCAGTTACAATATCTGTGCGTGTGTTTATTTGACTTTATAGTGATCGAACCCAGGATTAATAATCAAGGAATCATCGAATTCGTCACAATTGGTGTCAGAAGTGATATTGTTAAATAAATACCGAGAGTTTTCAAGGATAACAAAGGCATGGCAAAGTTGAATGAGCTGAAGATCCAGCAACTCAAAAATGAGCTGCAACAGCGTGGATTGAATACAACATGCAATAAATCCGAGCTACAGTCACGATTGCGAGAGGCTATGGAAGCTGAAGGAATTAACGTAGACGATCATGTGTTTCATCTTGTGGAAGAAGCATCGACAAAAATGGAAGAGAAGGAGTCTACAATTCCAGCCGCAAATCTGGACACCAACGCGTTGTTGACTGTATTGACTCAGATGTCATCTAGCATTTCAACACAGTTGGAAGAACAAAAGGCACACATGGCATCTCAGCTGGAAGAACAGAAGACTAGCATGGCATCTCAGATTTCAGTTCAACTAGACGAACAGAGGCATACATGGGATCTCAGATGGAACAACAGGAGACACGTATAACATCAAAATTGGAAGAACAAGAGGAGCGTATATCCATGCAGGTGGCACGAATGTCTTCGCAGCTAGAAGTGCAGGATGCGAAAATTGCACAGCTACAGAATAAAATCGATGCTGAAGTAGATGCACTGAGAGGTCGTATCCAGGAGTTACAACTGAATCGTCCAACTGCTTCAACGACTGTCCCGAAGGTAAGACCCCCATCTTTTGATGGTTCTGTTCCTTTTCAGGTATTTAAGCTTAGTAGCGTTTGAGAAGACGGCATATGTGAATAATTGGGGCATGGAAGACAAAGTTGCTGCATTATTCGTGGCATTGAAGGGACCTGCAGCCGAAATTTTGCAGACTATTCCTGACGGAGAACGGAACAAATATGAAGCATTAATGGGTGCAGTTGAGAGACGCTATGGTAGCGAACATCGGAAGCAGATATACCAAATAGAGCTACAGAATCGCTTCCAGAAACCTAATGAGACTTTACAGGAATTTGCATCGGATATCGAGAGGTTGGCCCATCTAGCAAATGCAGACGCACCTGTAGAGTATACGGAGAGGGTAAAAATCCAGTGTTTCATAAATGGAATACGCGATGTGGAGACGAAGCGGGCCACATATGCAAACCCCAAAAGGACATTCGCTGAAACTGTATCGCATGCTCTGACGCAGGAAACAGCCTCGCTTTTGAGTAAACCTGCATACAAGGCTCATCGCGTAGAAGTGGATACTCCGGCTTCTATCTCTATGGCGCGATATACAACAGGTATATCATCATAACCCTCCTAAGAGATTTTTGCGCCAAGCTTCTCTTCCAATTTGTGGTGTGCCGATTTGAATTTTTCCCTACAAATTGGTGGGACCTACAGTTTTTTGCCGACTCCGAACGGCATCTACAAAGGAGACGGATTTTTTCTGAGAAGCCTGTCATGGCAGAAATACACTCGGAGAGTTTGCCAAACCACTGCCGAAGAACGACCCCGTTTTGAAAAACTTTTTTCAAATCACTTTTGATGTTACCTGTACCAGGGCTCGAACCATGGACCTTCGGTGTGGTAGGCCGGCAACACTACCTTCACACCACGGCGGCCGCCAATACTCCGGCTTGGGTAGACAAAATTTTGGAAGCGTTGAACGGAGTAAAGAAAAAAAGTGATGGTGCCATTAAATGCTTTAAGTGCGGGAAACCAGGTCACATAGCACGTTATTGCGGCACTGGTTCCAGTAACCCCAGCAATTCAGGTGGACGTAAACGCAAAGCTGAGGAAGATGAGCAAGATGAATGCCCCATAATCTCTGTGTCACAACTCGAACGGAAAGCGAGTAATGTTACTGTTGAAGGCTACGTGGACGAGAAAGAGCGCTTGCTGACTATGGATACTGGTGCATCACATTCCATCATTCGGAGTGACTTGGTCAGCGGAAAGGTGAGACCATTGCGGAAAGCTAAGTTGTGGACAGTAACTGGTGACAGCAAGCAAGTCCTGGGAGAAGTGACATGCAAGGTTGTGATTGGGAATGTGGCTACGTATCACAACTTCTTGGTAGCGAATATTGTCGATGAAGTCATCATTGGAGTCGATTTCTTGGCTGAGAGAGACATTCACATCAACGTACGGAACAGGGTTATGACTTACAACGGCCAAGAAGTTCCTCTGGTCTTTGGACACCATAGTGGCTATACTACCAAGGGAGTGATCTTGAAGATGAAGCAACAGGAGCCTCGTAAAGCAGAGGTAGCTCCTCGACCAAAGGCTTTCGCGGACAAGTACCTCCTGAAGAAGATTCGGCAAGGCCAGGAGGAAGATCCAGATTTGGCACGTGTGTTGAAAGGAATAAAGGAAAACAAATAGCCAGGAAGAGAAGAGATGGTAGCAGAGAGTCGTATTGCAAAAGCATACTGGGCACAATGGAGTAGTTTGAAGCTAATATCTGGTTGTTTGCATCGGATATGAGAAAGTGAAGATGCCAGAATCATCGAGCACTTATTGTTGTTCCCAAGGCAAGAATTCCAGATGTTATCAAAGCGTCGCATAGGTGCCCAGATGGAAGGCACATGGGAATAAAGAAAACGCTGCAAGAGGTAAAGCGACGGTTCTATTGGATCGGTTGCACACAAACTGTGAGAAAATGGATTACTAAGTGTGCAGAGTGTGCTGAGAATAAAAGACGAACATCTGGTGGTCATGTTCCGAGGAAGCAACGCAACTTAGTGGATAATGTGAAACAGTGCAATGGACATGAGAGAACGGAAGTGAATCCTGAAGAAGCGAGTTGCAGGAATGTTTGCCGGGTACCACTGGGAACGAAAGTGAAGGCACAGATCCATTAGGATTAAGAACGGACAAAATGGTTGGAATATGAGACACTGCAATGCATTGTGGGAATCTCTGCAGAAAGTTCTCGGTGCGTAGGAAAGCACCCTGTTGGACTTTATAAGGCGGTGACCAAGCAAGGCAGCTTGATCAGTTTATTTCCAAGTGTTGTTCAATGAACTACTGCGAAGTTACCAAACTCTTAAATTTGTATTGCGTTTATTACTAGTAAATAAAACTAGCTATCAGTTACAATATCTGTGCGTGTGTTTATTTGACTTTATAGTGATCGAACCCAGGATTAATAATCAAGGAATCATCGAATTCGTCACAATACCATTCGATAGTTTCGATACCTTGATCGATCAGCAAAGGACTGCCACTTTCAACAGCACTCGCCAAAACCTTCGAGGATAGTCTTTGTCGTTACAAACAACAACAACAACAACAGCATCAACAACAACAACAACATAGTATCGGGAAATAAAGCTGCAAACCTATCGTAGGTTCCCCGAATTGATGTTTCCGATAGTTTGCCCCATACCATTCAATAGTTCGACCCAAAACCATCTATAATATCGGAAAATACTTTTTCAACAAAATAAGGTTTATTAATTTATTATAATAAAAAAGGAATATAACAATTCGCTTTCATTGCGAAAAAATAAACTTTAACATAAAATGCACGAAGAAAATAACATATTGTGGCGATTATTCTCAAGCATGTACCATCCCTAACTCAATAACACTCCCAGCACTAGTTAAACACAGGTGAGATAACGATGGCTACGCTATGCAAGCGTGTAACTAGGAAGAGGAAGAGAGATGGCGCGAGTGTTTGCGAATACGATGCAAAGACGAGATTCCAATAAATAACACCGACCCTTCCAGAACACGAAAAGCGAATAACCAAGAAAGTTCTCGGTGCGTAGGCAAGTACCCTGTTGGACTATATAAGGCGGTGACCAAGCAAGGCAGGTTGATCAGTTGGTATTCAAGTATTGTACAGTGAACTACTGTGGAGTAACCAAACTCGGGCATTTGTGTTGCGTTTATTACTAGTAAATAAAACTAGCTATTAGTTACAATATCTGTGCGTGTGTTTATTTGACTTTATTGTGATCGAACCCAGGATTGATAATTAAGGAATCATCGAATTGGTCACAATATATGTAAGAAATATTCTCCAAAACTAAATGATTTGAATTGTCGGGTAATTGTTCCTCTGCTTTAACCATCCCAGCAATTTCCTTTTTTAAAAGTTTTGCGCCTATATCTACATTTGAGACAAAACCAAAATCGTCCTTCTTTATATTTGGATCAAAGAATTTTCACAATATTGAATCACGAAGGTGCAAGCATTTAATGATTCTTGAGTTTTAAATTTACTTTTACGAAGTTAGAGGAATTACCACTGAAATCGTTCCAAAAGAGCTTTATGATACTAATACAGTCGCTTTGTCAATAAGTAAAAGTATTTTGCTTAGGTTGTTAATATGTCAATATCATTGGAGGGTAGGGCTTTTGGTGTGCTCAGAAGTACTAAAATTCTCTCTATAATCCTGTATGCGCGATTTCAACTCTTACGCTATTTGTCCATCTGTCTTGTCCATGTCTTACTATTTGTCCATCGCAACACCGTCAACAACAAATATTATTTCCTTGTCGACAAACTCGTACATATCCAGTTTTAAATAAAATTTCGGAATAGTATTTATAAACCTTGTAGTGGGTAAGAGCCATTCGATCGTGAAGCCCGTTTACACTTAAATAAAACATTCGATAGTTTCGATAGTGCTAACTAAAGTATTCGATACCTCGATAGTGCCGTCGATACTTTTGCATATCTATTGTTCATTATAATAGCCACTAAACTAAATATAAACTAATCACACAAGTGGAAGGCGGCTTAAAGGAAAAACAAACTGCTCAAAGATATGTTTTTTTTTTAAATAAGGAGTCAATTATCAAGGCTGTCGAAATAGGAATTCCTGTATGAAGTAAAAGGATTAAAACCCCAATATATGAGAATATCGACAAAGCAGTTCTCGATTTGTTCACAGCAGCACTAAATGCCAACATGCCTATATCTGGAGCAATATTAAAGGATAAGGCACTAGTGTTCGCCAAGCATTTTTGAGATTAAACAAGTTGTGAACTTTTTTAACTCTATACATGGTGTGGGTTATAAAAAATTATGTGGTGAGCGAAATTCGGTTAGTGAAGTAGTCTGCGAAAAATAGAAAAAAGATGTCTTGCCGAATTTATTACAAAAGTATAGCGGAAGGGGGATTTTTAATGCTGATGAAGCAGGATTGCTTTTTAAATGCTTGCGGGACAAAACTTAGACTTTTTAAAAACAGCAATGCCACGGAGGTAGAAGTAGCAAGCAGCAGGTTACGCTAATGCTGGCAGGTAATATGGATGCTTCGAAAAACTTAAATATCTCGGTACTTTCGTGCTGTTAAGTCGCTTATAGATAATAAAGCAAACTCCAAGGCTTGGGTGACAGGACAACTTTTTCAAGAATGGGTTCTCAAATTAGATAAGCATTTTCTAAGTGCTGGCCGAAAAGTTTTACTGTTTATCGATAATAGTCGAGCCCGTCCTAGGGAAGTGCAAAAACAAACTGAATGGGCATTTTTTCCACCAAATATGACCGATAAGTTGCAAGCGCTTGATTAGGGAGTAATTCAAAATTTTAAAACATTGAAACGCATAGATCCAAATAAAAAACAGGATATTACGCTGATGGATTGAATCAATTACGTAACTAAAGCTTGGGATATTGACGTCAGTAAACAAACAATAGCGAACTGCTTCATAAAAGCAAGATTTGGTCAATATTCCGAATGGGAGGAAGAAGACGATATACCCCTAATATTTTGGAGTGAGATTGATGAAAATATTTTTGACGCTGTAATATGCAATGCCACTCTTCAGGCTTCCCTGCAGATGATGATATTGTGGAGCATTACTGCCCTGAATTGGAGGATGAAAACGTAACAAGAATGGAGAGTGATGAAGAGGCTTCGGAAAAAGAAACTACTTATCAACCTTCCAGAACTGATATAGAAAATTCTTTCCGAACATTGAGTTTGTAAACAAATAACACTACTACTGAAGAACACTATAAGGTTTTGAGCACACTGGAGTCCTTTTTTGCTGAAAATACAAAAAAACGTAATTTTTCAGTCATTATTTTCAGAATATTTAGCCCAGGGAGCTAGCCAAATTAGTTTCAGGGCCGATTTTAGACTCTTTGTTTCGAGGGAGAGAGCTAAAAATGAATATGGGTATTTGGATACATTTTGTGGATCTTTAAGGCAAATGAACGTTACAAATAACATATAATACAGTAATGAACTGGTAGTGAAACTTGGAGTTTATTCCTAAACGACAGTTGCTCTGCATAAGTACTAAGTCAAATGTTCCTCTGCATACATTCAGGCGCGTTCTCGGAGCTCATATTGCGCATCACAAAATTGAGAAGCTAAAGCGTAAGTACGCATATTTTCGTGTAAATTATTCATTTAAAGTAATGAATTTATTACTTTTTAAATTATATTAGGAAAACTAAGTACAAGTGACAAGTAGCGTTCCTAAAAAAAATCATGATTTATGCGATGTATCGCAAAAGCTTCATGACAATGCATAACTGCGGTTTTCGTATTGCAGTGTTGCATTGCAAACTGATGTTTAGAAAGTCAGGCCATCTTTGGTGTTGGTGGCAGTCTTGCCACAGCAAAAAAAAGAAGTAACCAAAAATTTAAAAATAAATTACCAAAAAACTACCATTTTATAAAAACGAACACATACCGGTTTATTTCAAATTACAGGTAGGTACGTACATACGTATATCAACTAATATAAAAATATCGCATCTTAGATGGAATTGTGAAAGAAAAAATCAACAAAAATCTTTTAAAACTCTTCAATTAATTATACTTCAAAAGTTATAAGTTTTCTTAAAACACTATGCATTTTTCAAGAAAACAATATTAATTTTTTTGTCATAACTTAGGTGAAATGCCATTCTTCCAGCGTTTGCGGAATATTTTACCTAAAAATATATATACCTGTTAAATACTGTTTCGCAGACAACTATTAAATACTGATGAGCGACGTTCAAATCTTTCAATAATTTTCTTGATTAAATTTTTGTAATTCAAACGCAGAACAAATAAATTCCATTAAATTATTTTTAGAAAATATCGGCTTCATCTTGATAGAATCAGAAGTGGTTCGAACAAGCAAGGAATAATTTCAAGGAAAACTGATACGGTGCAACGGAAAGCACATAAAAGCTAAAACAGGGACTACGTAGACAGGCAAAGCTCAACGTGGAAGAGCATCTTAGTTGCATATTCTGAAGATAATATACGTGGAATATTTTAGATTGTGCACGTTTCGCCAATTTGATATACATCTAAAAATCATCAACGAACATAATGGTCAAATTAGCCAGTCTAAGCGTAGCGCAATTGAACGCTTTATTACGACAAAACGATATAACGATTAGTGCTACCAAAGCACACAAAGTTGCGGCACTATTGGAAGCATTAGGATCAGACAAGGTGGAAATGGAAGAGATTTCATCAGAGGAACCATTGGAACAACCATTTTCACAACTACAAGGTTCGGTACGGAGTTTGGCAAATTCAGTCAAGGCCATTGAAGATGCTCTTAAGCCAACATTGACGCAAAGCAACGATGGAGACGAATCGGTTCAAAGTGTAGCAGCACCAGAGAGTGGAATAGGAACTTCAGAGCATTCATTACAACGTAATCTACTAACGCTAATAGTAGATTCCCGAAATGTACAAGAAGTGGTAGGTGTCCTTCCAGAATTTGATCCAGTGCGAAAGACGATCACAGCTATGCAATTTGTGACAAAATTTGAGCAGTTACATAAAGTTTATATGTGGAAAATGGAAACTGTGCTTCTGGCTGTGCAACACAAGTTAAAGGGTGTTGCAAAAATGTGGTTGGATGCTCAGGCAGTATTTAAAACATGGACCGAATTTGTAGAAATGTTGCTACGAGATTTTTCTTATTCAATGACTTCAGCAGATGTTCATCGCGAATTGGCAGCACGACGACGAAAACCGAACGAAAATCTATTTGAATATTTGTATACGATGTTGACTATTGGAAGACAAGGAGATGTGGATGAGCAATAAATTAACTCATACATCATCGATGTGCTAAACGACACTGCCCTTACCCGTTCATTATTAGCATTGAATTTGCGAACCAGCAGTGATTTGAGACAGTCACTTGAAAGTTTACGTTCTACAGTAAGGGTGTGTCACGCTGCGCGGCTTCGCAGAATTGCGCTGATACCGGTGTTGGCGTCACTGGTGCTGATACCTTTATTTGTGATTCCGTAACGCCATGACGCCAGAAACACTAAACTACTACAAAACACCGCTGTACTAAAGTGGCGCTACTGTTGCTTTTGAGTTTAAGGTGTTTCTGGCGCTGCCGTCACCATTGAGTTTATGTTTTGCTCTGGTCTCGCTACACTGAAGTGGTGCCATTGGCGCCATTGAGTTGAAGGTGTTTCTGGCGCTGCTGGCGTCATGGCGTTATGGGATCACAAATAATGGTATCAGCGCCAGTGACGCCAACATCCGCGCTACAGCTACCAAGGCGCTACCAAAAATGTTGAGAGGGATACCCAAATACGCGTTTCGGTTTCAGGAATCACATTCCGAGTGCGGAAAACAATTTAAAAGTTATTCACAAAAAAAGGTTGAATAATATGCCTTTTGTTCATTACTTTTGAACGGGTAAAACAAGTTACACTCCCCCTTCGGATTCTTCATCAAGGCATGGATACGTGGGTGTAGATACCCCATCGGACCGTTTTCGTTCAGTACTCGATGGTGTCTGCCAAACTATATTATTACCGGAGCAAACTATTTTTGCTCATTATTTTTGAACCGGTAAAAAAGTTAGAGTCCGCCTTCGGATTCTTTATCCTGGCATGAATACGTGTCTCTAGATACCCCCTTCAAACGATTTGTATTTATTAGTTTTTGGTGATGTCTCATAAACTGCGCCCCTAGCAATATGGTATCATTGCGCCAAAAAAGCACTTAACGCAATTGCGTTAACGCACTGCGCTGATACCGGCTATGGCGCTGGCTTCAAGGTATCAACGCCAAAAAATTGGCGCCGCGACCCAGCCTTATTCCACAGTACAAGGGGACGAACAGCGTAGCACACTAAACATAGTATATGTCTACTAGTAGCGCAACTTACTCCGAATCTGCACACACACACAAACCACACAGGGTGCGTTTTATGCAATAATAAAACAATCAAATTTAAATACTGCAATATTGAATGTGAAGACTTAAAACACCCAAACTATTGAATATAAAGCACTTATAACACCTTATCAGTTCCTACAGAATGTAAGTTTCAGTTTAAATTGAAATTTTTAGTTGTAGTTTTTACTTTAAAACAACTCTGAACGCGATTTCCTTCATTCCACTCTCTCGGAGTACATTCATCCACTGCCTTCCACTCCGATTCGCAAAAGAAGATGCCAAACTAGTAGGGGTAAACAATGACACTAAATATGAACTCATCGGAGAACAGCCAGGTATCAGCTGAAGCTAAGAGTAACCAATTGAAATGTTATAATTGCAATTTATATGGACATGTGGCAGCGAAATGCCCGCAGCCTCAAAAGTAATTTAGTTGCGCAAAGTGTTCAAAAGTCTCACACGACGTGAAAAAGTGTCCGACGGATTCAAAACATATGGTCGCTAAGATTGATGGAAACAAAAGAATGCAACAACCAATTCCACCAATCATTGAAGAGGTCGAGTGTGAAGGGATAAAGTACCAAGCTCTGATTGATAATGCTAGTGATCATTCACTTATTAAGTCATCAGCAGTTTGGATCAATGCGATCCATAAACCTACGTATCAATGTTTTAAGGGTTTTGGAGGTTCTATTGTTGAGGTTACTCGTGTTATAAATACGCAGATAAAGCTAGCTGACAAGTTAGTCAGTGCCAAACTGTATATGGTACCAGATGCCACGCTCAATTGCGATCTTTTATTGGGAAGGGATGTGCTTTGCGGTTATAATCGCCGATCGATCATTGATTAAGGATCAATAATGTTGCAAATTAAAAATGATGCACAGTACAATATAAATAGAAATCTAAGCCAGCAGCAACATCAGGAAGTACTCCCGCAGTTAAATAACTACGACGGATTTTTTTTCAGAAGGCATCTCAACCCTGCGTAGAGCCAAGACCACTTTAATGGATATTCATGTAACAACTGAGAATGCTATAGTTGGTAAAAGTTACCAGGTACCATTCGTTAAACAATGTGCACCTACGGGAATCATAAAAGAACTTTTAAATAATGACATCATTCGACGTAGTACATCACCACATGCTGCATCTGGAGTATTGGTAACGAAGGCTAATGGAGAAAGCAGGATGTGTGTTGACTACCTTGCGTTAAATGCGGTTACGATAAGGAAGCACTTTCGAATGCAAGTAGTTGAGGAGCAGTTAGCCAAGTTAAGCGGTGGAAGATATCTCACTACGTTGGATATGAGGAATGTAAAAAATTTAAAGCTTTTCTTACGCATGAGGGCATGTATGAACATAATGGTATGCTATTTGGGTCAGTCAACGCGCCGATGGTATTCCAGGAAATGGTTGTGCGAGTCATTTCGGGATTGAAGCACGGGGACAAAGGCATAAGTTACGTAGACGAGTTGATCATAGGTACACCGACTTATGAGGAAGCTATCGTAGTATTACAAGAAGTTTTAGAAGCCATGAAGAAAGACGGTCTTACGCTACGACCTTCAAAGTGCAAATTCTTATCGAACGAAGTTGTTTTTTTGGGCCACGAAGTATCTGAAAGAGGGATAGCTCCAGGAAATTAGAAGACAATTTGTGTTGAAGAGTTTCCTCAGCCCACAAATGTTACCCAGGTACGTCAATTTCTTGGCTTAACAGGGTTCTTCCGCAAATTTGTCGTAAAATACAGCCATATTGCAATTCCACTCACCATGTTGTTAAAGAAGGATAGCGGTTTCAAGTGGGAATCTCCTCAACAAAATGCTTTTGAACGTTTGAAGGGAGCTATATCAAGCAAACCAGTGTTGACATTATACCATGAAACCAGTTTTCTTTTAAAGCAGACAATGTAGTGACGCAGAGTCGAAATTTCCGAGTCACGAATTGGAAGTATTAGCAATAGTTGAAACCTTGACTCGCTTCCGTATGTATCTTTTGGGAAAAGCATTTATTGTAGTGACCGACTGCAACGCTATAGTTACAACGAAAGCTACTACACCACTTCTTCCACGTATCCCGAGGTGGTGGTTGAGATTACAGGAATCCGGTTCATAGGCAAAGCCATAAAATGCAGGACGTCGATTATATGAGCAGATTACCAAGTTTACCACCGAGTGAGTGTCAGACTGTGGCAGAAAACATTTTAGCAATCACAACTGAAGGTGGCCATGATTGGGTGTTTACAATGTAGATGCAAGATGAGAAACTACAAAATATAGTGGAAGCTTTGAAATCCAATCGCAAAGTAGATGGCGGGCGACGTTTGGTAATTCCTCAAGCTTTTAGGTGGCGGATCGCGAAGACATGTCACGATGGTTCGGGACATTTTGGTGTTGAGAAAACACTTCAGCAAGATGTCCAGAATGTTGTATATATAAGGTGCGAGGAGGAAAACCCGAGGAGCAAATGCATCTGACAGAAATAATGCCGTTGCCGTTTCGATCAGTTCAGAAAGGCAATCAGCAATTTTTCAAAATACACGATCTTAAGGGCGGTGCGAAACACGAAAGTGGCTCCAGCTATTAACATGTTACGAGAGGTGATATCGGCGTATGGTCAAAGAACTACAGATCGTGGAGCAGCTTTCACGTCAAAGGAATTTCAGATGTTCCTACAAACATATGGAATGCGCCATATAAAGATTGAAGTACGGACTCCGCGAGGAAATGGACAAGCAGAACGAGTCAATCCCAACGTACAATGCAGACTTAATTCGCAGCTTAATGCAACAACAACAGTGACTCCAAATGATATCGTCTTTAACCAAAGAGAGTAGAGATATAAGAGGCGTCAGTTCGTTTTTGCGAGCAGAATTCTCATTTCACGTAAACTCGCTGAAAATATTACTCGCTAACTTGCCGGCAGCTCCCAGCCCCTTGGGCAATTCGCTTCCCACCAATTTTCGCAATCTTTCTTTCTCACTCAATTTTGACGTTTACCACGTCTGCAAAGAATACAAATAGGAAAAAAGAGGATGAGTTGCATTTGTTGATTTGTTGTGAGTTTTTGTGAAGTTGAAATGGCATGATTTTGTACAAAAGGAATTTGCATGCATTTGTACAAAATCGATGCAACTTTATGAAAATTCCTAACATAATCAAATAAAAGTATGCAAATGTGTGGGAAATATTAAATCAATTTTACTATTGATTTGGTAACAATTTAGGTATTTTTTTTGGGTTTTGGCTAATAACTTTCAAATTACTCCAAGAGAGTGTTTTGCCGACGGTAAATACACAAAATATCTATTTTGTATGGATATCAATTAAAAGTTTTACCTTCATTACAATTACTGCAATTACCTAATAATTGTTAGTGAAATTGAAATGCTTATTAGTTTTCATAACAAAAATGCCCTTGACCACCTCATATTTTCCCAATTGGAAAACTACCCTCAGTTTGCATGAAACGTTTTGCCGACGGTAATTACATCAACAAATTTTATTATAGTAAAAATCACATTCATGCCTATGTAGATTAAAATATAAATGTCAATTTTTAATTTTGATTTAAATTAAATAACCTATTTTTTATTTAATTAAATAATCTATTTTTTCGTACCGAATATTTTTTCGAAAAAATGTATACCTACTTCTATATTTTTCCCCAATTTCATTTAAAAATACCCAGCCATAATCGATTATTATTTTTAATTACACTAATAATCAAAAACTACATAAATTAATAATGTCCTGTAATTCTATCAAAAAAAAAAAAAATTCATTCCTAATCACATTTGATAAGAAAGTGTGGATAATCACATAATTTTTGTAAGTACAAACTCTTTGTACAAACATCCATATGCATAACGCGTTCTTATATATGTACATATGTTCATATTTTGTCTGCAAAGAAACGTTGAATGGTTGAAGGATATATGTGCAAAAGTTTAGGTTTCGCGAAAACCAAGTTGAATGTTCTGAGTTTCCAAAGACATAGCGAAAATGCAAAAATTCCACATAACACCTTCATCCACGCAATAATAACATTCACACATAAATACATATATTTTGTCATTTCAATATATGTATGAAGCCATCGGTGGTCAAAAGTGTTGCCCCACTAAGCTGCAAACAAAAATTATGTAGTAGGGGGAAAAAATTATGTAGTATGAAAAATTATGATTTTTCAAATTCTTTCTTGTATAAAGGTCTCTGCATCGGCGTAAAAATTCTGATTTTTGAAGTGAGAGGACTGACGCCTCTTATATCTCTACTCTCTTTGGCACCACCAAGCCCATGTTTTCTTCTTTTTCTAGTTTGGAGCAAGCTCACGTCGTCAGCGCACGTTAAGTTAAAAAGTGCAAGTGTAGACTTTTACATGCGGCGCAACCTACACTCGACAGAACCGGTTATTATACTCGGTGCGGCATAACACTTAAATGAAGAATTTCATGTAACTAAAACGAAATGTGAAACCTCGACAATTCAGTACGCGAATGCGGCTAGTTTACCCAAGCGGAAGCACACGCCACATTCAGATGCAGAAAACATTTAAAACAATACAATTGAAATTTGTATTCCAGCTTTGGCAGTATTAAGGCGCCTTAACTATAGATATACATAGATACCGTCAGAGCAAGGGCAAAACGGCGTTAACAACAAATGTGTAAAAGATTTTCCGAGGTTCCTGCCATAAAGATCTTATACTGATTCTCAAGAAAACTATATTTTTGGTTGGAAAAGTATTCAAAGAAGCGATGGAAATTTGTTTTATGAAGTGCCTATTTGTTTTAAAATTTGTAAGTTCACTCTTCGCTGCAACAGCTTCTAAAATTAGAATATAAAATGTTTACTATATTTACATATGTATATAACAAAAAAAATTTCAGATCTCGAAGCAATTGCGTTTTGGAGAATATCCAAAACAAACTCGCCTGAAAATATTACTTTTCCAAAATAAAATAAATTTTCGAATTAAAAAGTAGACATAATTGGTTTGGTCAATAGATTGAAATTTATTCCAAGATATCCATAACATAATCTTAAGTTTGAAATGCAACAAATTCCATTGGATTCTTAAATTAATTGGAAATTATATTTTTACAAACGTAACTGTCTAATCTAACTAAGGCTACTGTGCCATTGCGGTTTGCGCGACTTTGTTGCATTACTTGCCTTTTTTTATTTTTAACTCATTTGCAATTTCATTGCGTGTTTGGTTTGCGTTTGGTTTGCGTTTGGTTTGCTGCTAACTTTATGCAAGTGAACGCATGGGCGTAATTTAAATTTTAATTTTTTTCTGTCCGACTATAAGTGTCTGCAACTAAAATATTTGTTTTTGCCCGCTTTTGGAAAATGTCCAGAAAACCGAAATTATACAGCTTCCCTAGGTGTTTAGCACAGATTGGAAGTTCAATTGTTACCAAATTATGCCATGAAATCTTAATTTTATATGGATGTGCGACCAGCGCACATACTTACAAGTGCACATTAGATTTACTCAAACTTTCATGTGAAAAAATTTATCCTTTACCCATCGGAATACCAAAGTTTATTCCTGTTTAAGAAAGCAGATAGCATATTTTGAGCAAACGTGTGGATTTATTTGACATTGTTTCACAAAATGGAAAAGTTACAGCATAAAGAATTGCATAAAAATAATTATAAAGAAGTAAGGAGTCTAAGTTCAGGTGGAACCGAACTTCATACATCTAAGTATTATGGCATCCCTTAACCTAGTCTATATGAATCATTTTCAAGACCTATTAAATATATATTTTCAATAAAAAACACCAAAATTTTTGTATGGCTAATTTAATCAATTATGTAAATAGCTTGTTAAACAATTTGATTTGAAAGAAATATCTTGGCTGTCCTATCATATATAAAACTAGCAGACCCGGCAGACGTTGCTCTGCCCAAAATTTTACTTGCCTACATTTATTAAATTGCATTCTTTACCCTCCCCACTTGCCGCTTATATATTCCTTTTTATACCTAGTAGTGCTACGCACACAAGGTATATTGACTTTAGTCGTCTAACGGTGGTAGCGTGGCACCGCCCACTTTTGATTAAGTCAAATTTAGAAATATTATTAATCATAAATCAAAAACCGTTCATATCGAAATGAAATTTAGCACACAGATTTATAATAATACAAGGAATAAAACAAATAGGTGACATGGGTTAAGGTCCACGCCCACTTTTATATGAAAGATTTTGAAAAGGATCATAGATATATTTAATAGGCAATAACTTTGCGTAAAATAGCTTTATATCTATCCTTTCTATTTCACTTTGTTTGTTGTAAAAATGAGCAAGCCTAGTTTTTTAACATAGTTTGCTTGTAAAATGGTATTTTGAAAAATGTGGTTAGCAATTGTTGGTAGGGAATCTATTTATATACAAATAAATTAATGGCGGCCGCCGTGGTGTGGCGGTAGTGGTTCCGGCCTACCACCCCGAAGGTGCAAGGTTCGAGTCCTGGGACAGGTAACATCAAAAGTGGTTTGAAAAAGTTTTTCAAAACTGGGTCGCTCCTCGGCAGTGGTTTGGTAAACTCTCTGACTATCTTCCTGCCATAGAAGCCTTCTCAGCAAAAATTCATCTCCTTTGTAGATGCCGTTCGAAGTCGGCAAAAATCTGTAGGTCCAGCCAATTCGTAGGAAAAAATTCAAAACGGCACACTACACATTCGATATACCAGTTGTATATCGCGCCATACATTTATTTTTTTTTTTAAATTAATTTACCCCTCAAAATTTAAAACAACTGGCTTTATCATACGAACTGAAAAGTATTAAAATAGACCTATAGCCATAATATTCGGCATATAATATTCGGTTCCACCCGAACTTGGACTTCCTTACTTGTTTTTAATTCTTGTTGTACATAACTAGTACATATGTTTATTTAGTATTAGAATGTATATTAGCAATATTAACATTTTTCTAAGTGTTATTTGCCCATAGCTATAACGGGTGGGACATGCTTTATTGTTGAATATTTCTTAACTAACTTCATAGAAGCTGAAATGCAATCGTGCTATATATTTGGAACAAAATTTTAATATTGCGCAACTAACATGAAATACCACGATAACTCTTATAAAGGCCTATAACAACTTTTTGAACATTTTGTAACGGGTGGGACAAGGCCAATACCGCTTATATATTCGTTTAATAAAGACAAAAAAGATACAAAATTTGGTATATAAACCAAATTCATAGAATAAAGTTGAGTTCTGTTAGTTATTTTTCTTATAATAATTATAATAACTTCATACAGGAATCACAAATTATGTGACAGCCTTTTCAAAACAAGCCAATTCAACCTTATTCAAATAGCTAACCCAGTGCCTGACCTTGAAAAGTAAACAATGTTGCTAAAAATTTACTTAGGGCCGGTTAACTTAGTTAACTCGAGTTTTCCACTTTTTCAGTTTCACCATCTAACTTAACTAAGTCACAACTTAGTCAGCCTGCCAGCTGACTTATTTTCGACTAAGTCAGTGTTGCTGTCGTTAAAAACCTAAATGTCAGTAATGCGCCTAATTTGTTTTGTACAATGTCCCAGCCGGCAAACAAGCATGACATCAATGGCGTATGCGTAGATGCATGTGAACGCTTGTTTTCTAGCATGGAACCATTAACAAACTATCGTTTTCAATTAAGCGCAAATTGTAGTACCTTCCAACTAAAGATAAATGGGTTAACGATCAATACATTCCTTCGTGTATGGCCATACATACCCATTTCGCACTGGGGTATGGTGATGCGCAGAGTTGTCTGGTACTACTATGCATAAAACAGCTGATCGGGTTGTTGTGTTCACAATTATTTAAGTCGCTCAGTTGGTGAAACCCAAAATTAAGTTAGTCTCGAATCTGTGCTAACTTAAGTCACGACTTAGTTTTAGTCTTAGTCGCGTTGGTGAAACCGGCCCTTAGTGTTTAAATTTATTATAGTTTGGCTAATTTAGGGTTTATAAAAACTATTTGTAGACATATTTGCTGTTTTTATAAACAAAAACATTTTCATACCTAGGCTCATTTTCTCATGGAACCGCCCATATAGAGTATGCTCAAACAAAACAGATCAGAACTGATAGGGTTCCCTATAGGCTGTGAGAAGAAGTGCGAGCTAGTCTACTCCCGCCTCGGCATATGCACAATTCCTTGACTCCCAGAGCATCGATATTGTAACTTTATAAATCCGCAGGGAGGAGCGTGCAGTGGGAATTGGGAGCGGCGTCGTGTTCATTACACGTAACTCTGTGCATCATTATCTATTACATTCCGACATCGACTAGGACAAGATCTTAGAATGTTTGTTGTTTATATCTCTCCGCGAGCTACTGTGTGGACCCACGATAGTAGCTGGGAACTGGCGGCCCAGGATAACTTTATCGTTAATCGATGGCCCAGCCAATTTTGTAACCTAGGAGTACAGTACCTGCGTCAATTTTATCGAATCTGTCTGAAAAGGGTCCCTAAAATTCACTGAGAGCATCTTCACTGCACCTCTCATTTTTAAATAAGGTACATAAGATCCTTCAACCTCCATGCTGGTGGGGCCAACCTGTAGTCAATTATAAAATCGTCGTCCAATCGGACTTAACCGAGTGATGAAGTTTAAATAGCCTTTTTCGTTAAGATAGTGTCAGACGCGAAGAGATAGGCGATCTTTCTTTGTTGGCGATTCGTACTGTACCCTTCGGTGAACAAGGACGAGCCCTGAGGCAGGCCCTAAAATATGAAAACAAATCGACTATTTTTTTCATTACCACACCGGTTGAGGAAGGCATTAAACTAGGGCTCTTACAAAAAGTCGACTTAGTCGAATACTTGGTTAATCGACTAGTCCGTTGTAACGGTTTGCACTTTTGTTAAAACGCGAATACTATTAACCGAATTTTGAATGAATGTTGCGTCAAAAAATTAAAAATTAGCTTGTCATATTGATACATTTTTATTTTTGGTTTTAAAAATTTCATTTAAAGGGGCCTCAACTTTTTTTTGTATCAAAATAAACGCTTCATAAAAGCCAGTGAACGTACTTGAATATATGTATGTATTTAGTAATAGTTGTAATGTTATATGCAACATGCATGCATTCTTTTAAATAAAATAGTAATCTGAGTGTTCGTACGAATGTGTGTACATGCTACTTTATTTATCGACACTCATAAAAAGATCTACGCTAAACTACGAAACTTCGGTTTTAGCTAAATTTATTGAGATTCACATACATATCACGAATATCGTGGTATAGCTCATAGCTAGAATTATATATATTATATGTACAGCTTGCCTTTCAGGCCGGAGGTTGAATCCCACATAACCCATTTTCATTAAAAAGATTTAAAAAACCTACAAGTGCATTTATTTGATAAAAAGTTATTCCACCACGCCGATTTTAGAATAATTACTTTTATGAGAAGTTAAATATCACAGGCTTACTTCAACAAAATTAGCGATGTACATAAAGATGGCCCTGTACGAAAGTGGTAGTTAATTGAAGGTTTCTCGTAGGCGTACATAGTAGTGCATTAAATCTCATCATAATATTAGATTATGCAATGTGCAAGTTATTGCATTTCCTGAATTAATAGATGCAGTGTCTCTATACGGTTATGACTACCAAAGAATTTAAAATCAATAAAAAAATAAATACAGAAAGAAAATATGAATTCAATATAAAGTATTTAGTGAATGTAATGTCAATTGAAAGTTAAAAAGTAAAGCAGAAACCTGTTTATGTTCATTATAATCGACTAACCGAAAATATGCGGTTAATCGAGTAGTCGAAAGTGGACGGTTAGTCGAGTACCCGTTCTCAGTAGACTATTCGAATACTGCTAGTCGACTTTTGCAGTTGACTAATGACGTATTCGAATAATTTGATTAATCAACTATTATAATTCTATAAAGCGAAAAAACCTTCCCCACCAAAAGGAGTTTCCATCCTTTCTCACACAGACGACTCTACTATAATGGCAACGAGACTGTCACCGACTAAATCCTCGGCCCTATTTACTACTTGGAACGCGCAGAAGAACAGGGAACTACATATTTGTCACTCTAAAACTTTTGGTGTGACGTTTGATAACAAGGTCACATTCGCCGCTAAGGCAACCGAGACTGCAATTCATTGAAGACGAACCTCGTCTCCCGGAACATAAATAATATATCGACATCCGCCCCAAAAGTCCGTTTGATCTAAAACAACATTCTCACTGAGTCAGTAAGTCGGTGGAGCAGGTTAATCCTCTTACTTGTCCAGACTAAGACCCGACATGCCAAACATTTGCGCGGCATGTGTTGTGTATCCTTATGACACTACCCGTTTTATTAACTGCTCAACTGAGCAGACTCTTCTCATACCAAATGCAAGTTTCTTGGCCCAGGCGTGTGGATTAGGGGTGACGAAGTGAAGTCATGAGCCGTTCTATCTAATTGGAAATTTGTTTCCTGGAATTTTCCATGTGGTCTCAAGTACACATGTTGCATTTATAATTGAGTTTTTAAAACCACAAAAAAAAACGAGAAACAAAACAACATACAAACTGGTGAACCAATGTAATATACGAGTACAAAATTGGCTCAACACATTTTCCCACTTTAAATACAACCCTTAATGCCACCGATTGAATATGTTCAAATGTAATAAAACCCAACAGTCTAAATGCAAAATGATAAAGTTGTAAGATGTAATGTACGTCAGGAGCGTCTCTGTAATATAAGGCGATATTTTGTTTAATGCCCTTACAGGTGAATTCTGTAAGCAGTATCTAGTCACTAATAGAGACATTTTGTGGTCGATTTTGATACAATTTGATATTCACTAAGTTGTCTCACATCTCCAGTCTCAAAACAAGAGTCACTAATTTGTCAGCTGGTTCTAGGCAGGACACAAACAAAAACTATTGGGTTGAAAATTAAGTAAACTAAAAAAATATAAATGTGAAGATTAGAACTATTTATGTATTTTAAAAAACAATATTTAATTAACGAAAAAAAAAAATACAGGGTGTTTTTTTTACAGGTTTGTTTTTCGAATAGAGCTAAAACTGGCATTTTGTGGTCAAATCTGGCAACTCTAATTTCATTTATGTTCAGTTTGGTTTGCCATTTCATCATGAACAGGTTGACAAAAGAACAACGCTTGCAAATCGTGCAAATTTATTTCGAAAATAATGGTTCAGTTCGCGAAGTTTACCGTGAGCTCCGTCCATTTTATGGTCGACATAATCGTCCATCAGAGCAATTAATTCGGTTAACCATGGATCGTTTTCGCACTACGTTTACTCTATGTGATAATACGCATCCGCAGAGACGTCGAACAGTGCGCACCGAAGAAACAATTGCCGCTGTAGAGCAAAGTGTTGAAGAGGACCCGAATGAATCGATTCGCCACCGTGCACAGCAATTGGAGCTTTGTCCATCAACTTTATGGAAGATTTTGCGCAAAGATCTTGGCTTGCGACCTTACAAAATCCAGCTTGTGCAAGAATTAAAGCCGCGAGACCATGCAATGCGTCGTGATTTTGGTGTATGGGCCGAAAATGAGATTGATTTCGATGCTGATTTTCATCGCAAAATTTTGTTCAGTGATGAGGCTCATTTTTGGTTGAATGGCTACGTCAACAAGCAAAATTGCCGCATTTGGAGTGAAGAGAATCCACATGAGACCCTTGAAACGCCATTACATCCACAAAAACTGACTGTTTGGTGTGCTCTATGGGCTGGTGGAGTCATTGGGCCATACTTCTTCCGCAATAATGCTGGAGAGGCAGCTACCGTTAATGGAGACCGGTATAGAGCCATGATAACCGACTATTTTGTTCCCGAATTGGATGGCATGAATGTGGATGAGTTGTGGTTCCAACAAGACGGCGCTACATGCCACACAGCGCACGTCACAATCGATTTATTGAAGGAAACATTCGATGAGCGCATAATTTCGCGGAATGGACCTGTCAATTGGCCACCAAGGTCGTGTGATTTGACACCATTGGATTATTTTCTTTGGGGATATGTGAAGTCGCTCGTCTACACCAACAAACCAGAAACGTTAGGGGAATTGGAAGCCAACATTCGTGGCGTTATTGCCGACATACGGCCCCATATGCTCGAAAAAGTGGTTGAAAATTGGACCTGTAGAATTGGCTTTATTCGAGCCAGCCGCGGCGGCCACATGCCCGAAATCATATTTAAACATTAATGGCATAAAATTATCCTTCCAATAAAGCCAAATTGATGGACCTTAAAACGATTTTCTTGTATTTTATTTCAATTCGAAGTTCTATACCCCTGAAAAAAACACCCTTTACAAAAAAAATTATAATAAATTGTCCGCGATTCTGCGTTCGAACCTGCGTCTCACACGTTGTACTCCAGACATTTACTACTTGGGCTGTCGCGATATGTATACAGGTGCAAGGGTGTTTTCACCACATATCATTGGTGAACTTTTTGTGATTTTCTCTTACAGAATACCGAAGTCATCTGAAGTCACAAAAATTGTCTCTAATGAAAAATCTCAAATTTAGTGACTTGGGATGAGACAGACTTACAGAATACCGATATTAAATAACTTCGAAATTGCATCTTTATTAGACATGATTACTTGGTAGTGAGCCTTGCGCGAACAAAAGTCTGTGCGCCTAAGACGCCACTGATATACATACACACTTATATATAGGTACTTGTTTAACGCATTTGGCGCCTTTATGAAGCTCATCAACCAGACCAGAGTGCTCAACTAAAGAAAATAACTTTTTATATGTTGATTTATTCTTAACTCGCTTACTCTCCTTCAATTTACTCAGCGGGCACGGCTGGGCAATTTCAAGCACTTGTGTATTTTATATTAAATGTTTTTGATGTTTTTATTGTAGTATATTGTTTAACGTATACATATACCTACTGATGGCTTTGTTTTTTTTTTGACTTTGTCGTTCATAAAATTGAGTTATTACGAACAAGTTAGCAGATTTAGACATACTGCGAGGCTGTGTTTGGTGCCCTCATCAAATTGCAATTACTTATGCATGTACACATGCCCGTAGCTGCTATATAGCATATTTATACCCAACTACACCATTTTTGAAGCACTTATTTAAAAGATTTTTAAGAAGTCGTACTTTACCCGTGCATATCAAAAAAATTGCATTTCTTGAGCTAAGAATACTGTATGGGATATTGTGGCATGCCACGTAATACACAAGTACAATGATATTAATTGTGCTTTTTTCGCATAGCTCGGTTTTCAACCACTATTTGGTAAAGGTTGGTGGTGACAAAACATTTTTTAAACGTGTTCTAAAATCTGTAGGGTGTCCTCTCGAAAGCCAATGGGAATATAGAAGTTAAAAGGAACTTTTCCTATAAGTTTTATAACTTTCGTAAAAACTCAATAAATTAAGCCCACTTTCTTTTGTACTAAAATTAATAAAGATTTTAAGGAATAAAATGTTTAAACTGGGAGTATTATTTTTTTATTAAAAAATAGAATCGGCCACGTCAAAGTATTGAGACTCCTGCGGGCTAAAATTTGTGCGAGGTAGGTATGCCTGTCGTAAGAGGCGACTAAAACCCACAGCGACCCCTGTCTTGGGATCAACGAAATCGCTACCACGACAGTCAGGCTGGTTCCGCAAGGTTATTGTACAGGAGACCGGATTCATTGTAACTCCGAAACCAGTTTAGATATGCAACTTAATCGCATCGGTTATTGCTGCACTCATTAGCACCTTTCGTATGATACCTATATTGTAATAACATATTATGGGTCACCCTCGTCCATATATGGGCCGATAAATCCGAAAGCGCCAAAAATTCTGAAACCTTTTGATTTGGATTCTATAGCTATGCGTCGCCCTGCCTAGTAGTCACTAGTCATTACCTAGCATTATCAATATCTTCTAACGAGACCTAGCGGATTCAATAGGGTTGAACCAGAGTGAGATTTGTGTTAGAAAAGTCTGCTCTGGCGGGAAGATGACCAGATGTTGTGCCTGAATCACGGCATTCACCGGGAGCTGTGTGGATGTTGTTGAGAGTCTGTCGGTGCAGTTTTGGATCAAACGCGATATTTTGTAATGCCGGATTTCTTAATAGTGATCACGGAGATATATTCTTACTTTCCGTGAAAGCGGATTTGAGGCGAAGAATTAAACAAGAACTGCCTGCATAACATTTCGTTATGGTCTTAAACACCTAGCAATTTTGCCTCGTGACAATTCTGAGTGCGGTGTTCTGACAGGCCTACAACTTTCTCCAGTTTAAGTTCGATAGCCCGGAAACCATATTAGCGACTGCCGAATTGCCTTGTAAGTTGCCAGCAAAGTTTCTTTATCTTTTCCACAAGTACTTTCAGCCAGTGACTTAAGGGTTTTGTCTCTGGTGGTGATCGCGGTTGAGTGAGCATCAAAAGTGAATAAGTTATTAAATGTCACCCCTAAGATTTTCTAATGTGCGACAATCGGAAGCTTAATTCCGTCGTCGTAGACGTTTTATTCCATTTTAACTTAAGCCATAGTCATGAATAAGGTGGCCGAGGTCTTAGTCGGTGACAATGCCAGGTTTCTCCCTGCGAAGGAACCGGATAAGAACGATTTAGGTTTCAGTAGTGGTACCACCTCTGCCTACTTCCATTTTTCGGGAATGTCAATAGTGTTCATAGGCGGGTCACTCCGAGATGTTTTAACATCAGTATAAAGTAGATTTGAAGTCTTTAAACTTCCGAATGGACTGCTCAACCTCTGTTGTGGTGATGGCAATGCGTTCTTAACTGTTTCCCCGTTTATGCGCTTTCCTAGTGGGGTATCATTTCCTTTTCAACCCATCCAAATTTTCTAGTTTGGCTTCTTCGGATTGGCAAGGGTTTGACTGTGGACCACAATTAACACCATCAGAGTGTTTCCAGGCCCGGACGAATTTCGTTAATTCACCCAGATGGAATATATTGATTTCTAGTATAGAGATATGATGAGATATTTAACATGTCAATCTCTAGGGTAATAGAAAAATATTTCTTTTTTTATAAAATATCTACCTTGGAAAAATACTATAACTTGTGGGTGTATGGCGATGAGTGTCGATGTGCTCTAGTGTATATTCCAGAGTTACGAGGCGCTTGAGTTCATAGTGAGTACAAAATAATTTGTAAACATAATCCGCTTACGCGATTTCCCACAAATTTGATTTGGTGCTGGTTCTCGAAATGTATGTTTGTGTGAATGTAAATAATTTATTGCTTTATGAGTGTATATGCTTACTTGCCATTAATCAGCTTTATTGGTATTTGGTACCGATTTGAAATCTCAGCTTTTAATTTGTCAACCAATAAGTTAAGTCCTATAAAAATTCACATTTTGTTCCCCTAGTTACATATGAATGCATGTATGTATGCATCTAAATGTTCGAATTTGATTTGTTTTGTCTGCGAAATAGTTATGTTAGATTTAATGGTTTTGCACAGATCCAACCGCCAAGGTTGCTTGTTGTTAGTTGAGTATTGGGCCTATTATAAAATCGGGAATCACAACCTATTCAAAATGAAGTTCCGGCTTTGTAAAGTGTTTCGGTTCCTGTTTCATTCACAAAATCATAAAAAATAATTTCGGTTTCGGGTTTGCAATAAAATTGTGAAATTTGAAAAACCAAATAAGCTATTTATTATTCAAGTCTTGAAGCAATACCTAATGTATAGGTCCGAATTACGAAAGTCAGAATTAAAATGCCGATTTCGAACGGCATCTGCAAAGCAAATTAATTATTGCTGAGAAGCCTTCCATGGCAGAAATACACTTAAATAGTTTTCCAGACCACTGCCAAGGGGCCACCCTGTTTTGAAAAAAACTTTTTCAAACCTCTTTAGGTGTTAACTGTTCCAGCGTTTGAACCTTGGATTTCCGGTGTGGTAGGCCAGCAACACTACCGCCACACCACGGCGGCCGCCATAAAATAAATAATTATCTTAAACGAGCTATTAATGCATATTGTATGTATGTGTATAAACTATTATCTCTGAAAAGCATCAACCGGTTTGGATGAAATTTGGTATGTAGGTAGTGACTACATTCTGAGAATTTTTACCTAGGTACTACCATTTAGGGTGTTTTTACAGAGTTGCCCACATCGCATTTTTTAATGATAGTAACATATCTATATATATGGGTATCAAACGAAAAGTATTTTACGTTGTATTTCAACAAACACATTTTTACGTAGGGTTAACACTATTATATTTATTCTTTAGTATAACCTCTATTATCTCGGAAGTTTATAAAAAACACAAATGAGAAATGCCTATGTGGTTATCCAAATAAAGGTATTTTACCTCTTATTCCAAGAAAAATATTCTAGGTAGTAAAACTACCGGCCTATCAGGTACTATATATTAAGCTTATTTAAAAATTTGCAAAAATTACACATTAATAGTTTGGGGGAAAAAATATATCAATTAATACTTTCTTCCTTAACCTCAAAAACGTATTTTTTACCACTAGAGTACACGTAAAGAAAATCATATAACCACACAATAACGGTTGTTATTTCTTTCTATTTACTTTTTTGAGTTCATTGGCACTGTTTCCGGGATGACACAACAAGTAGAAGAATAAACGAAGCGTGCATTCACTTAAACTCTCATTATCACAGTAATGGTTTCAAAAGCATAAAACGATACTCAGGCATCCTTTAAATACTTTCAATAGTATTAACCGTACACATATGTATATATGTATGTTTATATGTTTTTATCACTTGTATGCATGAAAGGACAAAGAAACCCCTTGAGATACATATTTGTATGCTGCAACAACATAGATTTGTAGAGCCTATTAAAGAGAGTCGTTTTATGCTGTGTGACACATGTAGTAGTGGTGGATCGAGTATTCGGTTAGGGTGCGGTAACCGAGTAGTTCGGCCTTAAACTCCGGGTATGGTTAAAAATCAGGTTTTTCGTATTTCTATAAGCACGCAAATAAAATTTTTTCTTCGTCCTGTGAAAAAAAAACAGCACGCATGTTAGGTGATCACAGCTGTTATCTCCTGTTACATATTCGCCTCTTGTCTGTATTCACAATGTTCAAATGATAGAATAAAAATGATTTAAACATCCAAATTCTAAGTGTGCTATAGTTATGTAGTGAAATACATATTTTAAAACATAAAACAGAAAATACAGTCATATAGCCAAGGCGAGTCTATTATAACAAAGTATTAATTACAATTTTCGGTTTTCTTATTTTATTTTTTATTTGTTTAAAAAATTGAAACATTTTTTATACCTTTTATGAACATGAAATGGTATTATAACTTTGGTCCGATGTTTGTAAGTATGAGAAGAAGAGGAGTATACTGAATGATGAGGGCGATGAGCTGAGTCGATATAGCCATGCCTGTCTGTTTAAGCGCACACTAGTCCGCCAGTTTTAGAGTTAGCTGGCTGAAATTTGGTACTGGGCCGCCATTTTGTCATATGTTAATCATTTGTCGGAACCAACAAGATCGGAACAACATAACATATAGCTCCCATATAATCGATAGTTCGGATAAATGGGGTTTGGGATATAATTCTTGCAATTTCATAGCGAGGAACACAAAATTTGGCAGTTATAGTACTTTTTACATATGTAATGAGTGTAGTGAAAATCATCAAGATTGGACGAATATATCGTATATCCCCTTTACAACAAATTTTTCCGATAAACGGGGTTACGGCTATGTATCTTTTAAAAATTTTTGCAGAATTTGTACTTGCTTGCAAATTTGAGACGTGAATCTGTCCAGTTTCCTAAAATTTTTCTTCGATTGGTTGTTTTTCCAACTCAGTCGCTGCAATAAAGCGTCTTTGTCAATGTCAGCCAAGTATTTTAACGGAAATTAGTCTCCCTAACAAGTTCAAGATCACGAGAAAACACATCCGCAACATCCCTAGTGTGCCTCATTCATGAGCCCATTTGGATGCCTGTTCACTATATGTTCTAATTAATAAACGACTCCGTCGTGGCTGGTCAAACCCGAAATGAATTTGATATATATGAAGAGCTCACACTTATGGTCACTAGCTTATCAAACGCGCCTTGTATTTTTGTGCAATTGGCCACGTTTTCTCCTGCTACCACTCCCTGTTTAATCGGCATACATAGATGCAATACTAACACAAGCCGAGCTTGTTTCTAGTTCAACTCTATCCTCTTGCTTTATTGGTTCCTACAGCTAGATATCTACCAAAAAGTGGTCTGAACCAGTTTCAAATACAACAATGCTGTGACGCGCTTAGTGGCCAAGCTCCTTACCTAGTGTTGTTATTATTCTAAAGGACGTCCAAGAAAATTGGTAGCTTCAATAAGGTTGGACCAGAGTGGTGGTTGGTATCGTGAGCCTGAGTTATGTTCCCTTGATTTTCGGGTAGAGGGCCCTACTCCAAGCTATTGTTTGTTTGGATGAAGCGGCCTGTTCAGCACTTCATTATGCTCTTTAACTCTAATAATTTTTTGTTTCACTGTGTAAATGATGTTCCGACGTCATATGGACGCATTTTGTAGCACAGCTCATAAATATAATTTTGCCATCGTGCTATCGTCGGGGTAGGAATTAATTGAGACTCCATCCAGTGGAGCAGGGAGCCTCGAGATTGATAATTAAACTGAATCGGTGTAGGGACACCACCCTGTGGTGTTATTATTACAACTTTCTTTATTCTATAAACTGGGTAAAAACACGTGTAAACGGGTCGACTCTTAATATACATAAAACAGGGCTCCTCTAGTCGTAATGTCTGTATTTTATTACGAGCTGCGCCATACGAGCATAAAACCAAATTTTCTTGACCATCTTTTTAAATTTTTTGTAATGTGGTTACTAGGCTAAATGCTGAAATACATATGTATGCCCCTTGACCACCCTGACGGTCATTGCATATGTTTTTGTCATTGTTAGATATTCCGCTCCTTATTTCGAGCTCAATTGGCTAATAAGTCCAAAGAAGTACTCAATAAGAATAGTGATTCTCTAGACTGAAATTATTTTTAGTTTTCGGCAAACAGACGGAGGTATTACGTGTCCTGAAATGTATGCTTCCTTACAATTTATTTCTCCTTCTTATCTTTTCTACTATCGGGTTAAAGATATTGAACGATATCAAATCGAGTCATCTCCGTTATTTGAGAGCGAACATGAATAGAGTAAGAACGAAAATGGGGACTTGCAAAGCGATGTGCAGAGTGTGCTTACTTCTCTGCCCTCCTATATGAAGATGATGGATTTACAGCCAGTTTCACGAAGCAATTTAAGTGGCTGTCAGATTTCATACAAAATTGGAGTAAAAAAATAATTTCTCATTTAAGTTACTTTCGTGAAACTGGCTCTTATTGTGTCCCAACCAGACTAGGATGAGGTATCTGTCGCAAAAACTTTATTGAAAAACAATATAGCAATGTTTGATGGACTGCCTGTTGAGCCACTCAAGTATGGGGCGAAGCGATGGTAAAGCGCTTTGATGCAAGCATAATATGGGCGGAAGAGTGCATTTCTGAAAATTTTATACTAACTGTTCTCTACCCACTCCACAAAACGGAGGATCCTGCAAACTGCTCCCCACTTATTGTGAGGTCCAGATAATTGATTCCTCCGTCTTTTTCGGTTTCCATTGTGACCTCAGTAGTATTGATAAAGCTAGCAATAAATTCAACTACGACATATGTAGGAAACCAACGGCCACCGACACAATAATACATAATACCTCGAACCACCCACAACAGCATAAAAATGCAGCGCTGAGGCACTTAGTACAAAGATTGGAAAGAACACCTCTTACACAAGAAGCATATAGAAGAGAGCTTGGAATAATATATAACATCGCTACAAACAACGGATATAAAAAAGCACTAGTAGATAAACTCAGGAGAGACCTTAGAGAACAAAAAAGAAACAATGGAGAAGAAAGTACACAAACCTGGACGACAATGACATATACTGGAAGGGCAACATATAAATTAGCAATTTTCCTTAGAAAATACAACATCAACACAGCGTTCAAAACATCGAACAATTTAGGACGGCAGCTAAGAACCAAAACTAACTCAGAAGATCCATTTAGCAGCCATGGTGTATACAAGCTCACTTGTGAATGCCAGCACAGTTACATAGGACAAACCGGACGACAAGTAAGAACGAGGTTCAGAGAACACATTAGAGATTACAATAAAAAGATACGGAATCCAACCATCATACCAGAGTCCAACTTTGCGAATCACATGGCGGAGAATAAATGCCCCCCCGGAAACATCAAAAAAACAGTCAAGGTCCTACATGTACAAGCAAAAGGCAGATCTCTGAACGTACTCGAAAACATGGAAATCTACAAACAAAATACATTCGACGGTAGAATAATAAACGCACAGACAAACACTGTTTCCGACACAATATTCGAACCTTTAAAATTGGTTTACAAAAAACAAAGCAACCACTCAGGTACAACAAACACACACGCACCGACAAATAAGCACAAAACAACACATGCACACACGTACACAAACAGACACCCATGCTGACGTTACCTGCTACCTACTATAAATACAAGACAAACTACCACAACAGATCAGAACGAAAATCGACACTGATGATGGCACAACGCCGAAACCGGTTTGTCTCAAAACCAAATTTGACAAGGGATGACGAAAAATCGTTCCAATATACGAGGTGTGTTCAAAAAGTATCGCGAATTTTGAATTTTCGCTGGTTACGTATATTCGAATTTCGAATTTTTTGTGGCGTTATGTTGGTACTCATGTCTCTCACTTATGCCGACAAGCTCGGCCATTTTGAATGTTCAGTTAATTGTTGACAGCTGCTTTGCTTGCACGTGTTTTGGATCGTCTTCGATTTTTACGCGAAATTCGTACCAAAATTGCTCAATTGTGACCAAAAACAGCATCGCATGAACATTGCTAATGAGATGTTATACTCTGTTATGAGATGTTAAACTCTGTCCGCGACGACCCAAACTTGCTCCAGAGGGTCATAACTGGTGACGAATCGTGGGTTTATGGTTATGACGTGGAAACCAAAGCGCAATCATCTCAATGGAAGCTGCCGCCCGAACCAAGACCGAAAAAAGCGCGCCAAGTTCGGTCGAATGTGAAAGTTTTGCTGACAGTTTTCTTCGATTGCAGGGGCGTGGTGCATCATGAGTTCTTGCCACAGGGAAGAACGGTCAATAAGGAATATTACCTGCAAGTTATGCGCAATTTGCGCGAAGCAATCCGCCAGAAACGCCCGGATTTGTGGAAGAACAGAAATTGGCTTTTGCACCACGATAACGCCCCTGCTCACGCATCGTTGCTTGTGCGCGACTTTTTGGCCAAAAACAACACACTAATGATGCCGCAGCCACCGTATTCCCCAGATCTGGCCCACTGTGACTTTTTCTTGTTCCCTAAACTGAAGAGGCCCATGAAAGGACGACGTTACGCTTCTCTTGACGAGATAAAGACGGCATCGAAGGAGGAGCTGAACAAGATACAAAAAAAATGATTTTTTGAAGTGCTTCGAAGATTGGATAACCCGTTGGCACAAGTGTATAATATCTCATGGGGATTACTTTGAAGGGGACAAAATAGATATTCATGAATAAATAAATAATTTTTGAAAAAACACAAAATTCGCGATACTTTTTGAACACACCTCGTACATCAATCATTCACCCTGTCGGAAAAACAACAAAACAAAATAAAATCAAACAAGGTACCTGTTGTGATCTAGCAAAGAATCGGCACATTTCGATCATGTCTCTGTTGACAGTGAGGGAATTCCTATCTCTCGGAATCAGCGTTATCGCCAAAAAAAGCGTCACAGCTCAACCATATATAAAAGCACAGCGTTTGCCGACACACAAAATTTTTGAATGGGCTTAAAACGCACAGCATTCAATTTCGGTTGATCTCATACAATTTCTATTGGCATGAGACATTTTTGATAAAAAATTCACGCTGTGCGTTTTTATATAGTTGAGCTGTTAGCCCAGAAATCAACTGAAGTTATAATTTCGCAAACAAAGATTACTTTGGATTGAGTAAAACCAAAAAAACCAAGCTCTACAAGCCATTTATCGTACGCGTCCTGCTGGCGAAACGGTGAATACGTTCCAGTCCAGAAGGTATTCTGGGAACCTGCCCATGGAAGCAGACGAATAGGAAGGCTCAAGGCTGTTCGCTTTGAGCTTCCAATTGATTGTATATCGCGCTCTAAATTTGTTTGCCCCAGCGGGCTAAACAAATGTATGGCGCGATATACTAAAGGTATATCATCATAAGTCTGCAGGGATATATTTGCGCCGAGCTTCCCTTCCAATTTGTGGCGTGCCGTTTTGAATTTTTTCCTACAAATTGGCGGGACCTACAGATTTTTGCCAACTTTGAGCGGCATCTACAAAGGAGATGCATTTTTGCCATTGTTTACCTATACTAGTTTGGCATCTAATTTTTCAGCCATTTTGCGAATTTGAGTGGAAGGCAGTGGATAATGGTACTCGGCTGCGTGGAATGAAAGATCAGTGTCGGGGACTTTCGATAAAATTCGCACAAAACCCTAAAATTCAAAAAAAGGAGTTAAACTTAGTACGAAATTTGCAAATAGTAACTATATGTTGCTCCAATTTTAACTGAGCATACAATTTTTATACATGTAAAATTTGCCAGTTAGTGTTTGATTTATTACTTATTTTTCCTAGGTTAAGTAAAAATTATCGTATATTTAATTGTTGTGGTATAAGGTCATACGAAAATACATGAATAACATAAACAATGTCATTTGGTAATTCTTTCTATTTAAAGTCAATTGCTAAAACACGTCCAAAAATGTCGGGATGGTTATCAATTTACTGTAATTTTCATGTGGTTGTCGTAGACAAAGATATAGGGTGTGTGTTTGCGAAGAAATACTGTGGATCGCGTAGTCGGTGTTGCACCAGCTAAGGGTTATGTTTTTGAAGCGCGGCCAAAGGGATCAAGCCCCCTATTTGGAATCGGACCTGGGTCATTTTTGGTTTTTTGCCAATAACTTTTAAATTACTACAAATAATGAATTTCCTTACTATGGTTTCCAGGATTATGGTTCCTGGGACCGTAACGCGTCGCTGGGTACCAATATCGACATTTCTAGTGCAGTTTTTACAGTTGACGTTGGATTTAAAGTATTACCCATTCTTTGACGTGTTTTAGCACTCGGTGGTGGTCGTAAACAATTATCAACAAGTAAGGAAGCCTAAGTTCGGGTGGAACCGAACATTAAATACCCAGCTGTGTAAAAGTGGTCATGGTAAATTGCTAAATTGTTGTGGAGTTATGATCTATAGAGGTTTCAAACTTTTTCTACTACCATGTGCGCAATCTCGTAAATAGAAATGAATGTGTGTCTGTGTGTCTGGCGTCCGAAGTACTTAACCGATCTTTATGAAATTTTACAGTAGATTCTTGGGTTTACTGGTTACTGTACAGGCTATATATAGTTTTGAAAAAAAAAAGGCGGTGCCACGCCCCATGCTATTTAATCTTGTATAGTATAGGCGTCCAAGGTACTCAACCGATCTTTAGGAAATTTTCACAGTAGGCTCCTGGATTTACTGGTTCCAGCATAGGTTATGTATAATTTTGAAAATCGTAGATGGTATACCTCGTTTCATAATGATATTTAACGCGGTTCTGGAACTCATAATAGGTGAAATTTGACATTTGGTTCATTTATATGTCGGCGGTGCCACGCTGGGTATAAAAATAGTATGTGTCTGTGGTATTTGCATTTGGGTATTTGTTTCCTTGTGTGGAAAAGCAATATTAACAATAAACCTTATTTATTTTTCCAAAACAGGGAGACAGGACTTCACCCACCGGTCTGGAAGAATACGCCATCGTTGAGCGGCACTTAGATATCGAATCAGATCTGGAGAGAATATCCATCATATTTAGTATTTTAGTTAGTAATAAAGTCGTAAACAGGTTTCTATTAAATATGTATATTTACGCAAAAGTTGTAACATAACTTAATTGTATGTAATTCATATAAAATGAAATATTAAATTAAAAATATATATAAAGAAGAGTGTACTGTAGTCGAATTTAATATCGCCGCATATATGCCTCTGCATATGGCACACCCATTAAGTTAAGCATTCTCCACCTCCTCCGCATTGCCAGCTTCTTCAGCTTTGTCGAACGCCCTTTGTGCCTCCTCACGACGTTCTGCACATATAAAAAGATTTGTTAAGTTTACCTTGGCAAACACAAAAATTTTCGGCAATTGTTTCCTTTAGGAGACAACTACTAAAACACGTCCAAAAATATCGGCAGATGTATCAAACAACGCGTTTTGACTTTGGTATCAACAATCCGAAAGCGGATTTTCAATTTTTTGTTTCAGTGAAAAGTTATTAGCAAAAAACCCAAAAATGACCCAGGTCCGATCCCAAATAGGGGGGGTGATCCAAGGCATTTTTGTGCAGAACACCCTCCTGCGGCCGCGCTTCAAAAAAATAAGCCTTGGCCGATCCAACACAGGTTACGCGATCCCCAGTATTCCTGCGTGGAACACACTTTTGCACATTTTGTAACACCTAATATGTGTGATTACAACCGAATGAAAATCACAGAAAATTGTCAACTTTAATTGCAAATAACTCTTGACAGAGATATAAAATCGAGTTTCCGCTTTCAGATTATTGATACCGAGTTAATAAAGCATCGTTTGATACCTCTCCCGAAATTTTTGGACGTGTTTTACCAGTTGTCTCTTAAAGGAAACAATTACCGAATTTTCTACTCACGAAATCAATTTTTCACTTCATTTTCATTGATGGCAGATGGTGCAATATCTGCTATTAAAATGTTGAGAATGAATTTGTTGTATTTTGTGCTGACTCGAGTTACTTTTGCTATATTTACACACAACATAATCCACTAAATAAACAAATTACAATTTTGCATTTAAAAAAATTTCTGCTTGCCACAACTTTGTTTACGTATTAGGAAACAATGACATAGCAAATACGAATATCAAGAAAACGCAATGCCAAAAGGCATATGCACATGGCTGTATTTTAATACACTAAAATGCTTTAAAAAAAAGGACTTAACCTTTAATTTAAAGTTAAAAAAACAGCAAAAAAACTTGATTAAAATATAAAAATGTCTTCTTTTGACAACAAATAGGATATTATAGAGGCTATATCTTCAAAAATATGCTAGGTTTATGGCTTTTTAATATTTTGCTTTAAAAATCTTAAAGTTTTCTTCAAATAATGTGTCGAGAACTGTGCGTGTGTTTATATGCGTTTTTAGCAATCAGCTGTTAGTTGCGCTACTAGTAGAGATATACTATGATTTTTGCTGAGAAGCCTTCCATGGCAGAAATACACTCGGAGAGTTTGACAAACTACTGCCGAGGGGCCAATCCATTAAAAAAATTTTTTTCAAACCATTTTTGATGTTACCTGTCCCCCTATTCGAACCTTGTACAATACTGCCACATCATTGCGGTCGCAGGCGGTTAGGTTTCTAGAATATACTAGCATTAGCTATGCTTGTCCTAAAAGGCGACTAAAATCCACGTCGCGAAAGTTCGTTGGGCAGTCGGGATAGTACTGGAGCGTACTGGATCCTTATTCGACAAAAAACTGTCCACACCGGTAACACTCCCTGAACTTTTGAGAAGTTTTTTGGCTTTACTGAAACAAACAAACAAAACTCTACTTTTGGTGCTACGAGCCACCCTTTGCTTATCATAAAATTTTGCACGGTATAATAAAAGTTGAGTCATTTTGGCACTCTAATTAATAAAGAGTATTCAAGACATCAAGATAATTTTACAAACTTTAATAACCTTTTAAAACAAAAATACGATGACAAGAAAATTGGATGGGCTTTGTGATAGCCGTACAACCATCGCAATTAGCGAAAGTGTCAGTGAACATGCATACATACATTTATGTGGGCAAACTTGACCAGTCCGAGACCGTTTCGTGTCATGGAGCCCAACGAGAAATCGACATAGTTTCATAATTACGCTGATATGCAATTAATGATATAGAACTTGTCTTGCTGGGATTTTTGACTTGCCCACCAAATCACCTAGGGATTCTTGGCAGTAAGAAAATACAAGTTTTTTAATGTCGGTAGTGTGAGTATTTCTGACTTAGCTATGCATCTTATTCGAACATTCCGGCCAATAATATCGAGACATGCATTTGGCAAGCTAAGACTTGGGAATACATACATATATGCGAAGGAAGTGTAAGGATGGTATTTCTAATATGTGTCTGTCTCCTGAAAGAAGAGATGATTGATGCCCTTTGCTGCGAGACCAAACCACGGCGGCTTACCGAAATTCCTAGATTCATTTTCCGGGCCCAATAACAACAAACACCACCCGGCAGTGGTGGGCAATAAACCTAGAGTAGATCTTGTCACGAAAAGCTTATCATTTAGCATTATCTGCCCAACTTTCGTAGATACTCTAGGCTTCGCACTTGGGTGTAGGAATAGTCGATATGAATGTAAAAAAAGCTATTTGAAGATAATACGAGGTTAATAAGACCTAAATCTATTTATTTCCAATGTTTTTAATGCATGAAAAAGTATCTTAACTAATAATATTATAATACATATAATAATGTATAATGCAGATATTTAAAAAAATTTGATAGGAGGGATCATTACTAAGCCAATAGAATCAATAGCTTTTAGAATTTTTGTCTCTCTGTCTGTCTGTATGCTCACTACTGCCTTGGATATAACAACCACTTTTTTAGATGACGATTTTTTGAAACGCTTTAAGGATTACGAGATAAAGGCATGAACCTGGAATATTGGATGGGAGCCCCGATATGGAATAATTAAATAAGAGCAGGGATCACAACCCTTTGGCACCCCTTGCTTAATTATACGTGGTTTTGATCGCTCGGCCCTGAATTCCAACGATGATTGCCGACCACTCAGATAATTGGCGGTCCGACGATCTAGACACGGGGGAGAGTTGAGTCTTCAAGGTCGTTAATAAGTTGCGCGTGATTGACTGTGTCGAAGGCTTTCTACAGGTCAAGCACAACCAACACAGTCCTGTCATTAGGGCGATTTTGGTTGAGACCGACATTTATTTGCGTGGTTATGGCGTTCAGCGCGGTGGTCGTGCTGTGCACTTTACGGAAACTATGCTGATGTTCGTCGAGCCGCAAATTAGCGTTGTAATAAGGGAGCAAGACTGTCTCCGCGGTCTTCCCTAATGACGAGAGGGGCGATATGACTCTTCAACGTTAGCTGGGCTCCCAGGCATAAGTAGTGGTACCACCTTTGCCTGTTTCCTTTTTTCTGGAATGGCAAAGATGGTCATAGACATGTTTAAGACAGTTGTTGGATATCGCACTCCCTCATCGCCGAGATGTTTTAACATCAGCATGAATATTCCGTCTGGGCCTATTAATTTAGAGCCTTTAGACTTCCGAATGGCCTCCTGAACCATTGTTTTGATGATGGCAATGGGCCCTTGACTCGTGTTTTTATTTGTGCGCTTCCCTGGAGGCGCGTCTTATTTCCTTGTCTACCCTGCAATACATATTGCCGACAGAAAGCTCTAGCGCATCTTTTCCACTGAACCTTATCGCCGAATTCTATGGATATTTCGTCGTTAGCCTTAGTCGCACATGATCACGATGATCGTTTGCCGGGCTCCTGCCTCGGCGGGGAAGTACGGAGGAACCTCCCTAATTCTCCCTGACGGAATGTACTGAGTTGAATCTAGGACCATGCAGCAGAGAAGGAGCTCTCACGAAAGTTTGTTTAGGTTCGGTTTTCTCAGGAGATAAAGTCGGTGGGACAATCGGGAAACGATCCTATGCAAGAGTCACCGTCGGTCGCCAATCAATATAGTTATGAGGCCTGCGATGACGATGATAAGGTCTGTCCAGCTCGAACAATTTACCGCGACTTTTGTGGGGGCATCCCCGTTCGCTTTGCAAAAGTTTGAAACGTCTATTTGCTCAGCCAACTCCTTTCCCCTACCACGGTCGCGCCGATGGATGTTGTAGCCGTCACAGCTCCGAAGATCTGATCGGGCACCGATCTTTGTCTTGCAGAATTTTAGCATATTTCTCTTAATTGCAAAAGTTTTGTAACCATGCAATGAAAGTAGCATCCCGAAAGTAAAAAAATTACAATATTGAGAAAAGCGAAAAATAATAGTGGCAGAAAGATATACTAATCACATTGCAATTTATTCGGAAAAAATTTTATGGAGGAGCGTTCACAATCTTTACAAGATTCCGCGGATCGCTTCAGTATTTTGGAAAAGTGGTTACAAATATTAATAATACTGGTTTTTATTCATTTTTAAATTTAGCAACTGGTAAAGACCAAAATTAGCGATCAGACTTTAGGAGATTGCGCACATCTAGTTAAATTAGCTGTGAAAAACCGTTTGCAACTCATATTAGCTGTAGGATATACATATACAGGGAAGCCCCTCCTAACGGACACCTCTGTTAGACGGACACCTCCTTTGGGCGGACATTTTCTTATGCACCAAATTTAAAATACCATTTGTAGAACAAATTTCCTCTCCCTTAAGCGGTCTCTCTCTTGGACTGACGCGAACAGTCATTTTCTATAAAACTGAACCAAAAACGTCTATTGAGCGGACGCGAGCCTCTTGTCAACGGACAAAGAGATTTCATTTCATAACAAATCAAACAAAAACCTCTCTTAGGCGGACGCGACCTCCTCATAGGCGGACAAGATATAGGTTTAAATAACAATATAAAACGAGCCAACGAAACGTTTGTTTGACGTTTAAAAGCGTCGTATTGGTTGTGTATATACTACATATACTGCATATGTGAAAAAGAAGATTCCCCGTTTTTCTTTAAAATATTTTTTTTTAAAGTGCATGCCTTAGTTTGGTTTGCTTAGTGAATTATGTTGAGTGATAGTGCAAACACGTAAAACGATGGCGAGGTCAAACCTGAACTGAAAAGATAAAATTAAGATCATACACGCGGGTGAGGAAAACAATTTGCCTCTACGCGCATTAGCCGAAAGGTAATCGTGAAACATATGTAACTTAAATTTATTTTCCGTCTGTTAAAGCGATTAAAAATGGACTTAATTATGTATGTTAAGATTAGAGAAAATTAATCCGATTTCTGTTATCAGGCTTAAAATTGGGAAAACCCAGGCCGCGCTCATTGTTAAAAATAAAGAAGATATCCGAGCGAAATGGAAGTCTGGAAGCAATGTCGAAAGTAGATAGAATAAAAATACGAAGCCAAAATATTCCCATATCTGGGCCAATAATACAAGGAAAGGCTAAAGAAATCGCTTTAAAACTCGGTGTCAATGATTTTGTAGCTTCCAACGGCTGGCTAGAAAAATGGCGTATTAGACATAATATAACTTTTCCCAACGGCCTGCATACGCTGCATACGAGTGGTCGTAACAATACAAGGCAAATGAAGAGTCTCAGCAATCAACAATCAACAAGCAGCAAACCTAATCAAGAATTAGGAATTTAAGTTAGAGTGTTTAAGGAAAGTAATAAGAAGTTTAAATCTTTTAAGTTCAAAGAGGAAAAAATTTTTTATAAGGAAAAAAAAAGTTGAAATCTTTTAAGCTCAAAGAAAAAAATTTTTTTTTTATAAAAAGAGATAAATAAGAAATGTATGGTGAAGAATTAAAATTCAAAGGAAAACCACACGTAATACTACAGGGCCAATGGAAGGGTAAGTGAAGTGCTAAAGCGATTGTTGGTTCTTAGTCTAGTAGAGCAAAAGAAATTTAATTTTTTTTTTTCTTCCGGCGCATGTGTGAAGAGGTTCTTAACACACAACAAGTGAGCGAGCTCATCAGAGCTGAGCTGGACAGGGCACTAACCGCGCAAAAACTGGAATTTGAAAGGAGGATAGCTCTTATCCAAAATCAGGTGGCCGTGACAAAACCCAAAATAGAAAAGTTCTCTAAGGTAACAATAAACCCGTTAGTGACGTGTGATATCAGACTGGACGCCATAAAGACTCTTCCAGAGTTTTTTGGCCATCCAGGGACATACGTATCTTGGCGTGAAGCTGCGCATAACGCGTACGAGCTATTTAAAAGATACGATGGTAGTGAACGACACTACCAAGCGGTAACAATCCTTAAGAATAAAGTGCGAGGCGCTGTAGATGCAGTCCTTTCGTTCTTTAGCACTGTCCTAAACTTCAACGCTATAATATCCCGTCTTGACTTCACTTACGCGGACAAACGTCCAATATATTTAATTGAGCAAGAATTGCCCACTTCGAGACGGGGTTCGATGTCCTGTCTGGAGTTTTACGACGAGGTTCAAAAAAAGCTAACGTTGTTAGCCAACAAAACAATTATGTCCTACGAAGGCGGCGTAGCAGACACCATCAACGAAAAAGATAGGGCTGACGCACTTAGGGTGTTTATATCAGGCTTGAGAAAGCCTTTATCCGATATCCTGCCATCCAGATCTGCCATCCGCCTTGGCCTTAGCGCAGGAGGTGGACGCCAATAATGAACGTTATGTTTTCGCGACTAATTTCGCGAATCGGTCTCAAAAAAGCCCGAACGTTAGGAAACCCAACGGGCCACAGAATGCTAATAATCAAAAATCATTTAACCAAGAGCCCGCCATGGGTCAAAAGAATCCGCACTATTCAGTGGGTAAACAAGGCAAACCGCCTACACAAAACTCCAGCGGTAACCATAGGCCATTTAATAGTGGGAACAGTTCAGGTCAGTGGCGCGTTGAACCAATGGAAGTGGACCCTTCCATATCCCAGTTTAGGCACCAATCTAACAGTCCCGGCCAGGACCAGAACAATAGGTCACAAGCGTATTTACAGAAGCGGCCAGCAAATTCAGGCCGTTACACTGGACCTAAGATGCAACGTGTTAATCACCTGGGAGATGAATTAGGTACCGAAACAAAATATGAAAAGGAAGCCGAACAGGCAGCAGACAGTATCGAGAATGACGCGATTAATTTTTAGGACAAAGTCCCTCCTACCTTGGATTCTAAGGTCAATAGGGGGGAAAGACGTCAAACTCCTTGTCAACACACGGGCGTCAAGAAGCTACATCAAGCCCTTACCTGGACTAGTGGGAATAAAACCAGTAAGAACACCATTTTCGGTGAAATCTATTCACGGGGTTACCCCCATTAAACACAAGTGCAAAGTAAATATTTTTGGAGTGGTAGCGACGGCGTAATAGGTCTGGACTTGATAAGCAGGGTGCACGCGTCCATCGATTTTAAAACAAATACAATCGAGCATGACTTCGGAAAGGAAACAATTATATTCATCACGAACCAAGATATAAATCACCTACAAGCGCAAGTTAAATCGGTTCCAAAAAGTGTGGTAGAGGCCTTCGTAGAAGTTATTAGTAACGTGAATGGAGTATTCGCAGACCCCAACGAGGCCCTTCCGTATAATACAAAAGTAGTGGCAACCATACGCACTATAAACGAGGACCCAGTATACTCCAGGTTATACCCATACCCATTGGGCGTTTCAGACTTTGTGAACAAAGAAATTTAGGACCTTCTCTCCAACGGCATTATCCGGCCGTCTAGATCACCATAAAACAATCCTATATGGGTAGTTAAGAAAAAGGGCATCGATGAGAACGGCCAAGAAAAAAAGCGATTGGTCATAGACTTTCGTAAATTAAACGAAAAGACCATCAGCGACCAATACCCTATTCCTGACATTACAGGGATATTGTCGAATGTTAGTGGAGGCAGGTTTCTCACCACTCTCGACCTGAAATCTGGGTTCCACCAAATTAACTTGGCGGAACAGGATAGAGAGAAAACCGCATTCTCTGTAAAAAACGGAAAATATGAATTTAGTAGATTGACCTTTGGCCTTAAAAACGCCCCTGGTATATTCCAGAGGGCAATAGACGACGTTCTAAGGAAGCATATTGGAAAAATATGCTTTGTCTACGTGGATGATGTTATAATATTTTCAAAGGACGAGCAGCAACACTTGAGGGACGTCGAGTCCGTTTTAAGGAGTCTGTTCGAAGCCAACATGAGAGTATCCGCGGAAAAATCGAAGTTTTTTCAACCTAGGATTCATGGTCTCACGAGGGGGAATTAAAACGTGCCCAGAAAAGGTTGACACAATTCGGAAGTTTCCGGAGCCGGCTACTCTGAGAGGGCTAAGGTCATTTTTGGGGTTGGCAGGATATCATCGCTGATTTATAAAGGACTTTTCAAGGATAGCCAAACCGCTATCAAACATTTTGAGGGGAGAGTTCGGCCGAGTTACTGCAGCCCAGTCAAAAAAAATCAAGATAGATTTGACTGAGGAACAGAAAAAGGCATTCGATAACCTTAAACAAATATTAGCATCCGAGGACGTTACGCTTACGTACCCGGATTTCACAAAACCGTTCGACCTTACAACCTATACCAAGAAGGCAAACCTATTACTATGATCTCCCGCACCTTGTCCGTTACTGAACAAAATTACGCGACAAACGAGAGAGCACTATTGGCTATTGTCTGGGCATTGAAGACGCTTAGACACTATCTTTATGGTGTGCCAAAGTTAAATGTGTTTACGGATCATCAACCGTTAACCTTTGCGGTGTCAGATAGGAATCCGAACTCTAAAATTAAAAGGTGGACAGCATTTATCGATGAATGCAACGCAAGGCTAATCTACAAGCCCGGTAAAGAAAATGTTGTCGCGGATGCGTTGTCCAGACAACATATGAATAATTTGAACACCATGAGTGTTGAGACGATTCACAGCGAACAGTCGTCAACCAACACCATCGAAAGAACCATCAATTGCTTCCGTAACCAAATATTGGTAGAGGAAGGTATAGAACCACAAAGAAGAACATTTATAATCTTTGGAAAGAAAACAAGGCACTTAATTACATATAAAACCAAAGAAGACCTAATGAGGCTTCTACAGGAGGATGTAAAGGTGGATGTGGTGAATGCACTGCAATGCGACCTACATACACTGGCGCAGTTCCAACATGATTTGATCGAACTTTTTCCGACCGTTAAGTTCAGGCACACGGAGAAACGCGTTACCGATATAACAGACCCTAATGAACAAGAAGAAATTATCGCCACGGAGCATAATAGGGGTCACCGAGCAGCTCAGGGGAATGTCAAGCAAATAATAGAGGATTATTTTTTTCCCAAAATGGAAAAGAAAACTAAACAGTTCGTGTTGAACTGCCGAGTGTGCTCTCTGGCAAAGTACGATCGCCACCCAAAAAAACAAGTTGTTGCTCGTACACCAATACTAACATATTGTGGGGAAATACTCCACATCGACATCTTCTCCACCGGAGCAAACTATTTTTTGACGTGCATCGACAAATTTTCCAAGTTTGCGATAATACTCTCACTTCGGTCCAGAACGATTGTGGATGTTAAGCCACAACTCTTACAGTGGTCATTGCGCTATGACAACATCACAAGCGCCACAATTCTCTTCACCATGTTTAGCTGCATCAGCAAAAGCAGCTATTACAACATCAACAAGTAAACATCGTTAGCGCAAAGATCGTGTCAACGTCGCTAACCGCCAGCAGAGCAGTAGCAGCGTTATCCAACGTCGTAGGTTAGGTGGGCAGTTAGGGTAACTATTAAGTTTAGTTTTTAATGGAGCTCAATAAAGAACACGTGCAATAAAGCTGAACTTATATAAAGTTTCAAAGTAAAAAATATACACATATCTTGCTTGCTCAATGTTATATACGAGTATGTAAGTATATTTTATTTAAATAAACAAATGGTGAGCATTAAAAGATTTATAAAATACCTACCCACTCCCTTATGCGGACACCTCTGTTGGGGGGACAAACATTTACTGCCGTTGAGTGTCCGCCCAACGGAGGGTTCACTGTAGTTTATAGCTCCTTAGCTTGACTGATGAGACCTACAACTACAACAAAAACACTACCGTTAAATAATTGGTCACAGAAGAATCAAATTTGTCGCTTTTTAACTTACCCAATACTTTGCAGCACTACACAGATATGTGATACTAAATTGAATCAGATGCTATATATGTACCTCCAAATTACCGATACTTGTAAGTACCGACCAGAGGTTTAATCGTTTCTACAACAGCCGGTTCTATCATATCGGAATTACTCGGGTTGTTATTTCGATGTAATGTAGCATGACAGGTAAGCAAAACAAATCGTAAGTAAAAAGTTCAATATACTTTTGGCAATAACTAGGCCAAAGTATTCAAATCAATTTAGCTTGCGCTGCACTTCTCCAATAACATAAACTCGATTGAACCCATATACATTTATGTATGTATGCACAACAACGTAGAATCATAAGCATGACTAACTACTTAGAAATGTAAGTTTGTAAATTAGATTACTCATAAGGTAGATTGTAAGCATATAAAAGGAACGGCGATGAGCCGAATAAAACATTCCGACTTTAAGACTCAACCACTGTGTTTTTCAATTGGAATCATTGTGGGGCATTTTAATGCTCACCTAAATGCGGCTGTAGAGCTTAGTAAATACTCGTTCACCTACCGACCACCTCATGGCGATCCTGCCAACTCTAACTAGATCCTGCCAGCTCAAATCTAGATCCTAATTTACCCAAATCTAGACCCTGCCAACTCTAACTAGATCCTGCCAGTTCATTATGGTAGAGGAATACGTTCCTAAAGGATCGAAACACCAAGAAGAATACCCCAAATACATCCCTACAAAAATTGTAGTAGGACCCAAGCCAATATCCCTAGAGGAATACCGGCAAAGACAAAACCACCAAGAAGCCAACTTACAAGAGTTTAGGCAAAGAATAAGCTGCGAACATAAACCAAAAAAAACGTGGAGGTAGAAAGCGAAGGCACCAAAAAGAATGTACAGAACTCCAACGAATAATCAATATCAGTAAAGGGCAACAAAAGAAGAAGTTGATAGCCAAATTAGAAGAATTGCGCAAAAATGGGTGGAAACCCAGCAACAATAACAACGTAGCAACACCAAAAGGATCATGTTAGAATAAGAACTAACAATAACAAGGAAAATTGTTTTTCTCATTCATATTTTTTTTAAATAAATATTTTGTTAACAGAAAAATGGCCTCATGGTGGAAAATAGCTCTAAATAGCATTTAAGTAGGATTAGCAGGATTTCAAATAGGTAAGGAAAGTTCGGTAAACAATGCAAATGAAAACAGGGTAGTCAAATACGAGCCACACCCCATTGTAGAAAACAAGGAAGAGCTTTCTGATAAATGGCTGACTATTTTCGCATGCGTAACTACATTGTTAATTGTCGCAGTTGCAATTCTAATAAAAAATTATATAAAGAATAAACTGAGACAATTAAACAATGTACAACAACGAATTTAAACAAAAAAGCCATATGTCCAGAGATGAATACATGGCAAGAAATCAGCGACACATTAGCTGAAGAGAAAAATCAAGCCATTAAGTCTTACAAATGCATAAATAAAAGCAATCATATCTCAACAGAAACCATAGTAAAGCACTTGAACATAATCCTAGAAGCTCTAAATAACATAAGACAGGTAATTAAAGCTGCAAATAGCAGACTTACCGAAGAACACAGAAGAGAAGCGTACCAATTTTTCTCTGCCGTGCGAGATAAACTCGTATCTTCCTTAGCTAGACACAATATAGAAACAACAATACCAAACCCATTAGAGGAAAACCTCCAGGTTGATTTTAACTTACTTTTGTCAGAACATGTCCGGAGCCGGACTCCATCACCTTCCTTAAATCAAGGGGAAGAAAATAAAAAGACAAACATTCCAATTATAAATGTCACAATGCCACAAACAGTAGTCGAATTTATTAAAACTGCTTCATCAGTGCTGATGGTAAGCCCGAGAATTTACACAGTTTTTTAGACGCCCTGGATATACTTGAACAAATCAAGGATGACCATGAACCTTTAGCCATAACCATGATTAAGACCAAGCTAAAAGGCACGGCAAGGAATTTTATAAGTAACGATAGCACGATAGAACAAATAAAATTAAAATTAAAAACCGCGATTAAGGGTGAATCAATAGAAGTTTTAACCGCTAAAATCCTGAACATCCAGCAGCGTAGCAAAACTGCAAACCAGTACACAGCGGAAGTAGAGAAAATAACAAGGTCGCTAGAAGGAGCGTATATCTCGGATGGATTAAACCCAGACCTAGCCACGAGATATGCAACACAGGCAGCAGTCAAAGCCATGTGCAAAAACTTCTCCAACACCCAAGTTAAAATGATAATGCAGGCGGGAACGTTCACAACAATGAACGACGCAATCTCTAAATTTACAAATAGCTGTTCCGAAATTACAGGCAGCTCTAATACAATTTTAAATGTACGACAACAAGGTCAGTATCGGAGTAATTTCCGTGGAGGTTACCGAAGTAACAACTATGGGAATTACCAAAATAGGAGATTTAGACCGCAACCAAGGTACAACAACAATTCTAGACCAAGTAGTACCAACAATAATAGTTATAACAATAACCAAAGAGGATCACAATCCCGAAATAGCAACAGACCCTACAACCAGACCCGTAACGTGCGCAGCTGCACGCAGACGGAAAACTAAGAAGCTCCACTTCAAGAGTAAAAGAAAGAAAAATATGCGTACTAAACTTACATCTAAACAGCTATATAGCAACAAGGACATCTCTAAATAATGTAATTTCAAACTTTTTAATCGATACAGGAGCAGACATCTCCATTACAAAAAAGAATCAAATTAATCAAAGTCATAAAATAAATACGGAACAAATTACAGATCTAAAAGGCATTGGTCAGGGAATAACCAGCACTCTAGGCACAATTAAAGCAGACTTAAAAGGCGATGACCTTCTTATTTACCATAAATTTCATGTCGTAGACGACGATTTCCCAATTCCATGCGATGGAATAATAGGGCTAGACTTCATAAAAAAGTACAATTGCATTCTAGACTATGGAAAAACAGAGGATAAATTAATCCTAAGACCATATGATTTTCCCCAAACAATAACAATGCATCTTACAAATTGTCTGTCTGTCAATACAATCACAATCCCTGCTAGATCTGAAGTCATTAGACAAATTAAAGTAAATACCGATAACAAAAACATTTTTATCCCACACCAAGAATTATCTGAAGGCATTTTCATAGCAAACACAATAACAAATAAGGATCAAACTTTCGTTAGAATCATTAACACTACACATAAAGCACAACTATCCAAAATTACAAAATCAATACCGAAAACTTAGATGATTACACACTAATTAAAACAGAAACACACAGTAAAAATTGCACCGATACAGAAAAATTAAAAAGATTAACAAAAAATTTTCCAAAATTCGTCAACCCTCAATTAACAACACTTTGCACAGAATTTATAGACATATTCGCATTAGAAACCGAACCAATCACCTATAATAATTTCTACAAACAGAAATTATACATGAAGGATGACACCCCAGTCTACATAAAAAATTACAGATTGCCTCAAACCCAGAAGGGAGAAATCAGCAAACAAGTAAATAAGCTAATAGAAGATGATATAATAGAACCTTCCATATCGGAATATAATAGCCCAATCCTACTAGTCCCTAAAAAATCACTTCCAGGAAAAACAGAAAAAAGATGGAGACTAGTGGTCGATTACAGACAGGTAAATAAAAAGCTAGCAGCGGACAAATTCCCACTTCCAAGAATTTATGACATTTTAGACCAACTTGGAAGAGCAAAATATTTTTCATGCCTAGACCTTATGTCAGGTTTTCATCAAATCGAACTACACCTAGATTCGAGGAATATAACTTCATTTACAGCCGAAAAATATAGGTTCAAAAAACTACCCTACGGTTTAAAAGTAGCACCAAATTCATTTCAAAGAATGATGACCCTAGCATTCGCAGGTCTCAAACCATCCCAAGCATTTCTCTACATGGATGACTTAGTTGTATTAGGTTGTTCCGAAAATCACATGCTAAAAAATCTAAGAGACGTATTCTCCACTGGCCAAAAATACAACCTAAAATTACATCCAGATAAATGCCTATTTTTCAGTCAAGAAGTAACTTGTTTAGGACATAAATGCACAAACAAAGGAATATTACCCGATCCAAGCAAATTTGAAACCGTTCAAAACTATCCAATACCGAAAACAGCCGATGAAGTTAAAAGATTCGTAGCTTTCTGCAATTATTACAGAAGATTTGTACCGAATTTTGCAGAACATTCTAGAAAATTAACTAGGCTGTGCAAAAAGAATGTTTCCTTCGAATGGACAGAAGAATGTCAAAAAGCTTTTGTCTACTTAAAGGAAGCATTAATTAGTCCAAAACTTTTGCAATACCCACATTTCGGAAAAGAATTTTGCATAACAACAGACGCTAGTGGATACGCTTGTGGTGCAGTCCTTAGCCAAGAACACGATGGCAAACAGTTACCAATTGCTTACGCTTCAAGGTCCTTTACAAAAGGCGAAACCAACAAGGCTACAATAGAAAAAGAATTAGCCGCAATCCATTGGGCCATAGCCTTCTTCAGACCATACGTATATGGCAGAAAATTCCTAGTTAAAACCGACCATCGCTCACTAACATACCTATTTTCAATGAAAAGTCCTTCCTCAAAGCTGACACGAGTAAGACTAGATTTAGAAGAGTACGATTTTGAAGTGGAGTACATAGCTGGTAAAGAAAACCATATAGCGGACGCATTATCCCGCATAACTATAACAAATTTGAAAGACTTGTCAGTGGAAGCAAGCAAAATATTAAAAGTAACTATCAGATCAGCAGCTAAAAAGAACAGCAATAATATTGAGAAAAAAGAAAGTCACACAGAGAACCCCAAAATTTATGAAGCGCTAAATAAATTTGAAGTAAAAAGACATGTCGAGCTCGTTTTCAATCCTCCGAAATTAAATTTCAAAAAAGAAAAGAAAATTTGTAGCAATTTAGATACAAGCAACCTAATTGTTGAGGATAAGATTGATTTAGATCAATTCATTTCATTTCATTTTCATTTATTATTCTATAACATTAGTACAATAAGAAAATATGAATTCTTTTTTAGTACAACAATAGGAGATAATAACACATAAAAATGTCAAAAACACAGTACATGTGAGCTTAAAAGTAGTTAATTAAATACGATAGAAACATGGGCCCGTAGTCATAGTCAAAAATTTAAGTATGATTCCAGGTAAGTCAAAGCCTTAACTCGACTTCGCGTGTGCTATCAGCAAAAGTGCCTTAACAACTCAAAATCATACATAACCCTGACCATGACTACGGGCCATAAAATAACATAATAAAATAAATTAAAAATCAAGAACATATCGGGTTTTAGATAGCACATCTTAGAGAAAGAAAACACTTATCAAGTCATAGTGTTACCAAAATAATTTATTAGAGTTGTCTTTGTGTTGCTTTTGTTCAGGCTCTTCCGAACTGTGGCAGGAATCGAGTTCCATAAGCGTATAGCATTGATAAAGAATAGCCTAGTAGAGGAGAGAAAATTGTACTGCGGCACTATCAAGTCACTTACACGAGTTGACCTTGGAAATATTAATTTTTCATATAGGTAACTTGGTTGTTCATCCTTTATGAGTTGGCAGAGAAAGGTGCAGTTTCTGGCTTTGAGATACTCTGAAAGTTCACACCCTAGCAACCTAGTCCTCCACGATGAGATATGCTCAAATCTATTTAACCCGAACACATAGCGCGTGACGTGGTTGAAAGCCACATCCAGCTTATGCGCAGACTGAGAGTCCAACTTGCTATACACCAGCTCTGCATAGAGGATGATAGGCATGATTAACTGTATAGCAAGCTTTCGTCTTATGCCAACCGGAGTAAATTGGGCAGACATACGCAGACTCCGTAAACTATAGTAAACCTTGCCAACAGTGGCGCTTATATGGTCCGCACATGTAAGATCACTATTTATAATGAAGCCTAAGTTGGTTATCTTCGAGACCGATTTAATAGCGCGATCTCCTATATACAAAGGGGGGATAGCTGCGGCGCCAGGGTGCTTCTTACAAATAGGTAACACGTAACACTTATCGACGTTAAGGCGTAAGCCATTTTGTGACGCCCAGGAATTGATAGAGGATAAATCCTCGTTAAAGTTGGCTACCATGTTTATGGTTTGATCTAGAGGACAGGACAAATATAGCTGGATATCATCCGCATAAGCATGAATACTTGCATATTTACATTTAGAGAGCACATCATTAACAAAAACACTGAATAGCAGTGGTCCCAGAATGGAACCCTGGGGTACACCACATAACAGTGGACGCATCTTTACCAGGCTTGAAAGAGAAGCCGGCAATTTAGGACTTGTACAAGTACAGTTGTCCTTAGGGGACAAATTGTTTAAAAAGAATTATACTGCAGTAGGCAAATTTATTGAAAAGGGTAATAAAGTTCTCAAAAAGTTAACAATAGCACTAACCCCTGAGGTTATATATGTGACAAATCCCGGGAAAATTAAAGAAATTCTGCACAAATATCATGACGATCCTATTAGTGGTGGCCACCCAGGAATAAATCGCATGACAGATAAGATCAAGCAGAAGTATAGCTGGCTGAACATGAAAAATGATATAAGAAAATATATAAAAAACTGCATCCACTGCAAGAAAAATAAGACAAACATATAAAAGAGCCAATGACAATAACGGAGACACCTCCGAAGGCATTTGATATTGTACAAATCGACACAATTGGACCCTTACCAAAGTCGATAAATGGCAACGAGTACGCAGTTACCATCATTTGCGACCTAACCAAGTATCTAGTAGCCATCCCGGTCCCAAGCAAACACGCAATAACAGTAGCTAAAGCCGTGTTCGAGCACTTCATCCTAACTTACGGACAAATGAAGACGATAGTAACAGACATGGGCACAGAATACAAAAATAGCCTGTTCAAAGAACTTTGTAAATTGTTAAAAATCGAACACAGAACTTCAACGCCGTACCACCATCAAACTTTGGGTACTGTAGAACGCAGTAATCGGACATTCAATGAGTATATACGTTCATATATATCCAGTGACAAAAATGATTGGGATGAATATCTTAAGTATTTCGCGTATTGTTACAATACGACGCCATCAACCACACACAAGTATTGCCCTTTTGAACTATTATTTGCAAAAAACCCACCGAACTACTATTTTTTAAAAGAAAATAAAATCAGCCCATTGTAAAGGGTGTTTTTTTTAGGGGTATAGAACTTCGAATTGAAATAAAACACAAGAAAATCGTTTAAAGGTCCATCAATTTGGCTTTATTGGAAGGATAATTTTATGCCATTAATGTTTAAATATGATTTCGGGCACGTGGCCGCCGCGGCTGGCTCGAATAAAGCCAATTCTACAGGTCCAATTTTCAACCACTTTTTCGAGCATATGGGGCCGTATGTCGGCAATAACGCCACGAATGTTGGCTTCCAATTCCCCTAACGTTTCTGGTTTGTTGGTGTAGACGAGCGACTTCACATATCCCCAAAGAAAATAATCCAATGGTGTCAAATCACAGGACCTTGGTGGCCAATTGACAGGTCCATTCCGCGAAATTATGCGCTCATCGAATGTTTCCTTCAATAAATCGATTGTGACGTGCGCTGTGTGGCATGTAGCGCCGTCTTGTTGGAACCACAACTCATCCACATTCATGCCATCCAATTCGGGAACAAAATAGTCGGTTATCATGGCTCTATACCGGTCTCCATTAACGGTAGCTGCCTCTCCAGCATTATTGCGGAAGAAGTATGGCCCAATGACTCCACCAGCCCATAGAGCACACCAAACAGTCAGTTTTTGTGGATGTAATGGCGTTTCAAGGGTCTCATGTGGATTCTCTTCACTCCAAATGCGGCAATTTTGCTTGTTGACGTAGCCATTCAACCAAAAATGAGCCTCATCACTGAACAAAATTTTGCGATGAAAATCAGCATCGAAATCAATCTCATTTTCGGCCCATACACCAAAATCACGACGCATTGCATGGTCTCGCGGCTTTAGTTCTTGCACAAGCTGGATCTTGTAAGGTCGCAAGCCAAGATCTTTGCGCAAAATCTTCCATAAAGTTGATGGACAAAGCTCCAATTGCTGTGCACGGTGGCGAATCGATTCATTCGGGTCCTCTTCAACACTTTGCTCTACAGCGGCAATTGTTTCTTCGGTGCGCACTGTTCGACGTCTCTGCGGATGCGTATTATCACATAGAGTAAACGTAGTGCGAAAACGATCCATGGTTAACCGAATTAATTGCTCTGATGGACGATTATGTCCACCATAAAATGGACGGAGCTCACGGTAAACTTCGCGAACTGAACCATTATTTTCGAAATAAATTTGCACGATTTGCAAGCGTTATTCTTTTGTCAACCTGTTCATGATGAAATGGCAAACCAAACTGAACATAAATGACATTAGAGTTGCCAGATTTGACCACAAAATGCCAGTTTTATCTCTATTCGAAAAACAAACCTGTAAAAAAAACACCCTGTATAACCACGAAGCTTATGACAAAGAGGTAAAATATAGACTTCAAATAGCACAGCAAAGAGCTAGGAGATTAGTCCAAGAGGCTAAAGAAAAACAAAAAACAAATTATGATAAAAGTAGCTATAGTAAAGAAATAAACATAGGAGATTTAGTATTAATTAGAGAAGAGGCCTCCCATAAGCTAGAAAATAGATATAACGGATACTTCTTCTTTCTTTTTATGGCGCGATATACAACAGGTATATCATCATAAACCTCCTAAGAGATTTTTGCGCCAAGCTTCTCTTCCAATTTGTGGTGTGCCGATTTGAATTTTCCCTACAAATTGGTGGGACCTACAGTTTTTTGCCGACTCCGAACGGCATCTACAAAGGAGACGAATTTTTGCTGAGAAGCCTGTCATGGCAGAAATACACTCGGAGAGTTTGCCAAACCACTGCCGAGGGGCGACCCCGTTTTGAAAAACTTTTTTTCAAATCACTTTTGATGTTACCTGTACCAGGGCTCGAACCCTGGACCTTCGGTGTGGTAGGCCGGCAACACTACCTCCACACCACGGCGGCCGCGGATACTACAAAGTTAAAAATATCGATGAGAACAACAATTTTACTTTAATACCGCATATCATAGGAAATAGTAATAAAAACAATAAAGAAATTATAATTCATAAGAATAGACTTAAAACAAAATAACTCCACTAGTAAAAAAAAAAAAAACCCAAACAATAAACACTCATTTATCCATTTTAATAAACAGGCGCACAAACCAAAGAAAACTAGTTACAACATATCATGTCCAAAATACAAAAAAAATATCAGTACAATAAAGACACATGTGAAACAACTGTAAACAAAATAAAGTAAGAAAACCTTTTTCCGATGGCATAACAATAAACGATAAGTTAAGTAAGCCAAACATTTTTAATTAATTGTTACTGATTAGGTCATTGAAATAGAATACTCATGCATTAACCCAAATGTAGGAGCATTCTTTTAAAGGGAGGAGGTGTAGCATGACAGGTAAGCAAAACAAATCGTAAGTAAAAAGTTCAATATACTTTTGGCAATAACTAGGCCAAAGTATTCAAATCAATTTAGCTTGTGCTGCACTTCTCCAATAACATAAACTCGATTGAACCCATATACATTTATGTATGTATGCACAACAACGTAGAATCATAAGCATGACTAACTACTTAGAAATGTAAGTTTGTAAATTAGATTACTCATAAGGTAGATTGTAAGCATATAAAAGGAACGGCGATGAGCCGAATAAAACATTCCGACTTTAAGACTCAACCACTGTGTTTTTCAATTGGAATCATTGTGGGGCATTTTAATGCTCACCTAAATGCGGCTGTAGAGCTTAGTAAATACTCGTTCACCTACCGACCACCTCATGGCGATCCTGCCAACTCTAACTAGATCCTGCCAGCTCAAATCTAGATCCTAATTTACCCAAATCTAGACCCTGCCAACTCTAACTAGATCCTGCCAGTTCATTATGGTAGAGGAATACGTTCCTAAAGGATCGAAACACCAAGAAGAATACCCCAAATACATCCCTACAAAAATTGTAGTAGGACCCAAGCCAATATCCCTAGAGGAATACCGGCAAAGACAAAACCACCAAGAAGCCAACTTACAAGAGTTTAGGCAAAGAATAAGCTGCGAACATAAACCAAAAAAAACGTGGAGGTAGAAAGCGAAGGCACCAAAAAGAATGTACAGAACTCCAACGAATAATCAATATCAGTAAAGGGCAACAAAAGAAGAAGTTGATAGCCAAATTAGAAGAATTGCGCAAAAATGGGTGGAAACCCAGCAACAATAACAACGTAGCAACACCAAAAGGATCATGTTAGAATAAGAACTAACAATAACAAGGAAAATTGTTTTTCTCATTCATATTTTTTTTAAATAAATATTTTGTTAACAGAAAAATGGCCTCATGGTGGAAAATAGCTCTAAATAGCATTTAAGTAGGATTAGCAGGATTTCAAATAGGTAAGGAAAGTTCGGTAAACAATGCAAATGAAAACAGGGTAGTCAAATACGAGCCACACCCCATTGTAGAAAACAAGGAAGAGCTTTCTGATAAATGGCTGACTATTTTCGCATGCGTAACTACATTGTTAATTGTCGCAGTTGCAATTCTAATAAAAAATTATATAAAGAATAAACTGAGACAATTAAACAATGTACAACAACGAATTTAAACAAAAAAGCCATATGTCCAGAGATGAATACATGGCAAGAAATCAGCGACACATTAGCTGAAGAGAAAAATCAAGCCATTAAGTCTTACAAATGCATAAATAAAAGCAATCATATCTCAACAGAAACCATAGTAAAGCACTTGAACATAATCCTAGAAGCTCTAAATAACATAAGACAGGTATTTAAAGCTGCAAATAGCAGACTTACCGAAGAACACAGAAGAGAAGCGTACCAATTTTTCTCTGCCGTGCGAGATAAACTCGTATCTTCCTTAGCTAGACACAATATAGAAACAACAATACCAAACCCATTAGAGGAAAACCTCCAGGTTGATTTTAACTTACTTTTGTCAGAACATGTCCGGAGCCGGACTCCATCACCTTCCTTAAATCAAGGGGAAGAAAATAAAAAGACAAACATTCCAATTATAAATGTCACAATGCCACAAACAGTAGTCGAATTTATTAAAACTGCTTCATCAGTGCTGATGGTAAGCCCGAGAATTTACACAGTTTTTTAGACGCCCTGGATATACTTGAACAAATCAAGGATGACCATGAACCTTTAGCCATAACCATGATTAAGACCAAGCTAAAAGGCACGGCAAGGAATTTTATAAGTAACGAAAGCACGATAGAACAAATAAAATTAAAATTAAAAACCGCGATTAAGGGTGAATCAATAGAAGTTTTAACCGCTAAAATCCTGAACATCCAGCAGCGTAGCAAAACTGCAAACCAGTACACAGCGGAAGTAGAGAAAATAACAAGGTCGCTAGAAGGAGCGTATATCTCGGATGGATTAAACCCAGACCTAGCCACGAGATATGCAACACAGGCAGCAGTCAAAGCCATGTGCAAAAACTGCTCCAACACCCAAGTTAAAATGATAATGCAGGCGGGAACGTTCACAACAATGAACGACGCAATCTCTAAATTTACAAATAGCTGTTCCGAAATTACAGGCAGCTCTAATACAATTTTAAATGTACGACAACAAGGTCAGTATCGGAGTAATTTCCGTGGAGGTTACCGAAGTAACAACTATGGGAATTACCAAAATAGGAGATTTAGACCGCAACCAAGGTACAACAACAATTCTAGACCAAGTAGTACCAACAATAATAGTTATAACAATAACCAAAGAGGATCACAATCCCGAAATAGCAACAGACCCTACAACCAGACCCGTAACGTGCGCAGCTGCACGCAGACGGAAAACTAAGAAGCTCCACTTCAAGAGTAAAAGAAAGAAAAATATGCGTACTAAACTTACATCTAAACAGCTATATAGCAACAAGGACATCTCTAAATAATGTAATTTCAAACTTTTTAATCGATACAGGAGCAGACATCTCCATTACAAAAAAGAATCAAATTAATCAAAGTCATAAAATAAATACGGAACAAATTACAGATCTAAAAGGCATTGGTCAGGGAATAACCAGCACTCTAGGCACAATTAAAGCAGACTTAAAAGGCGATGACCTTCTTATTTACCATAAATTTCATGTCGTAGACGACGATTTCCCAATTCCATGCGATGGAATAATAGGGCTAGACTTCATAAAAAAGTACAATTGCATTCTAGACTATGGAAAAACAGAGGATAAATTAATCCTAAGACCATATGATTTTCCCCAAACAATAACAATGCATCTTACAAATTGTCTGTCTGTCAATACAATCACAATCCCTGCTAGATCTGAAGTCATTAGACAAATTAAAGTAAATACCGATAACAAAAACATTTTTATCCCACACCAAGAATTATCTGAAGGCATTTTCATAGCAAACACAATAACAAATAAGGATCAAACTTTCGTTAGAATCATTAACACTACACATAAAGCACAACTATCCAAAATTACAAAATCAATACCGAAAACTTAGATGATTACACACTAATTAAAACAGAAACACACAGTAAAAATTGCACCGATACAGAAAAATTAAAAAGATTAACAAAAAATTTTCCAAAATTCGTCAACCCTCAATTAACAACACTTTGCACAGAATTTATAGACATATTCGCATTAGAAACCGAACCAATCACCTATAATAATTTCTACAAACAGAAATTATACATGAAGGATGACACCCCAGTCTACATAAAAAATTACAGATTGCCTCAAACCCAGAAGGGAGAAATCAGCAAACAAGTAAATAAGCTAATAGAAGATTCCTGCTCCCTGTCAAATGCAACTCATGCTTTGGCTTATGTCCCCTGATAATATGCTCTGAACTTGGCACATCCTGCAACGTAGATGGTTTCGCCACCTCCTTTGGGTGGTTCGGATTCTTCGTCCTCTAGACTGCGACGACTCACACGACCTAGCCTTTATCCACCTACGCATACGTGGCAGTCCTTGACCTCCAGCGTGACTATTTCTTCCTCTCAGCATTTTCCCGTTTTGCAGTTAAACTGCAACGGCCTTACCGACAAGGTTAATGAAATAGTAAACTGCATGAAGCGGTAGAATATTATTTATTATTATTTTAAGCTTCATAACACGCTAGTAGTAGATAAAAGTAAATTTGAATAGCCCATCGCCAAAGCGGCACAGGAAAATTAGGCCTCCGTGCTTTGCTTTCGGAATACTTATTGTCAATTGAAGTAAGAAAAGCAGAATCATCACTGAAAAGTCCTTTGCATTATGTTATTTCCATTACAAGTTTATGCACTTAAAAAAGCAGTTTTCTATTTGAAATTAAACGACTTTGGAATGACAGTGCTTGTACTTAGCTTGACTTTGTTCGATTGCAAGAGGAGGCAAAAGGTCTGCTTGGAAAAATTCTTTTTGCAAGTTTTTAGAGTAGCAAATTTTTCTTAAAAAATGATTGCCTTTTAGCTGATTTCATTTTTTTGTATTCTTTTTTAGACAGCTCGGCTAAATGTTATTTTTTCGCCCTTCTAATTCGTTTACTTTGTTTCAAATCTTTATCTATCTCTAGGCAAACCCAAAGGCGCGCATAAAAATAAAAAGGAATGCAAAGAACGACTAGGTTATAGTGCAATAGCGAAAAGTGAATATCAAAGCCAATTTGAAAAGTTGTGAAGTTGATCAGTTAGTTGAATAAGGCTGCCAGGATAAAATGTAGGTATGTCTAAGTATGAAGTAGAGCGGCCTGTAGCAAAGTGCTCAGCTCAAATAACCGACGTCGCCTACCATTGATGGCAGGAAGATTAATCGCTCTTTTATTTCCCATAGTTTCAATTTTCACAAAGACTCCCAGAAAAAAAACCTGTACAAAGTAAGAAAAATTTTGCGAAAACACTGAAATTTAATTAAGCTCAACAGGCTTCTATGAAACGAGTGAGTGATTAAAATGTGATTAACAGCTTTTTATTTTTTGTTAATTGATTGAACTTGTTTGGGGTTTGTTAGAGTTTTCGCGTCGACAGACAAGTCTAGTTAAGTTCAAAATTACACAAAAAACAAGTCACGTGGCCTTTAGATAAGTATCGTATTTTTTGGTTGAATAGCACTGCTAATTCATATAAAAATTCAAACTTTTGTCTCTTCCTATACATTCTTTCATTCACAGATGCCTAGTCGATTTTCCCTTTTTAGTGGTAACTGACTTTAATTGAAAACACCAAAGGAGACCTCCACGTGTTTTTTTTATCTCAGTTGAGGCCTCCCAGTTGCTTTGCGACCGCATTGTTGGCCGCAGCTTCCTTGTTCATTCGCTTAGCATGAATTAGCCGTCGAACCCGTAGGGTTTTCATTCTCCAGTTCATCTACTATCGACACTTTCCATGATGCAGCACATGACCGGAATGACAGGGGACTCATGCAACGTGATCTTTGTTCGCCCAGAGAAGACTTCACTTCTCAGTTGTTTTCTCAGTCCAAAGCGCGAGAGGGAGGGGGTTAGGAGATACAGAAATGCCGGGGTTTAGAAGTTTTTTCAACCTATTAATAATGGCTACGAATATGTTTCATTGTATGAGCTGAAGCCAAAAGTAGCTAGGTAGGTTGCGGTTGAATGTGGGATGTGACATACTTATTTACGAACATGTTCGTTGTGTATTTGCAGTAATATTTAATTTTTTTGTCAGATAACGTTCATAATATTTATTATTGTAATCACATAAATCTTTGAAATTTGTATGCATTTATGAATGCATATTTAAATGTATTTACATTATACATTTAAAATTAAGGTTGCAATATTTAAGCTCACTGGCTACCGGACAGATACGTTTATGTATCACTATTGTTTGAAGTCATGACGATATTAATTAATATACAAAATAAATTAGGTTCCATTTCGAAAAATAATCCGATTAATGAACAATGCAAAGCAGCTAAATGCTCGTGCTTTACTCTACTCCAGTTTTACATAGAAACTGTAACTGTTGCAATAGCAAAACACACTAATGGTCTAACTTACCCATGTTCATATATAAGGTAAGTAGGATGCACATTTTGAAAGGCATGATGGGCCTCTCCGTTCAACCATGGGCATAGGATGGGGATTGTGCTCATGCCCGGCTAACCTCGTAGGAGTTAAACTTTGTAGATTTTTCTGCTTGCTTAATCATACCTTTCATGAACATGAAATGGTATTATAACTTTGGTCCGATGTTTGTAATTGTGAGGAGAAGAAGACGACCAACCAATACCGAATACCGAATGAGCTGAGTCAATTTAGCCATGCCCGTCTGTCTGTTTGAACGCAAACTAGTCTCTCAGTTTTGCAGATATTTCGCTGAAATTTGGTATTGGGCAGCTATTTTGTAATACATTAATAACTTGTCGGAACCAACAAGATCGGACCAATACAAAACTCAGCCCCATTTCAATCGATTGTTCTGATAAACGGTAGATTTTGCACCTTATATATGTAACTATAGGGACCGGCAGACTTTGTCCCGCCCAGAAATTTAGCTGAATGGATCTAGAAATATTGCCTATTCCTATACCTATACAACCTTCATATTTATTCACCTTCTAAACCTTCTCTGGACTTCCGCGAATAATTCAAGACCAAAATTAGCCAAATCGGTGTAGCCGTTCTCGAATTTTAGCGAGACTAACGAATAGCAATTCATTTTTATTAACATAGATGTGTGTAGGAAGAGTCATTGAGATTGGATCAATATATCGTATAGCCCCCCTACAATCCATTTTTGCGATAAACCGGGCTTGGGATATGTATCTTTCATTAGCTTGGTAAGACAATAAATTTTGGACATTTTGTACTTATTGCAAATAAAGATCGAACACTGAAAGGCATAAAGCCTTCGGCACAGCTGAAGACAGCGCTATCTTTACTTGTTTTTTGTCACTTTCGTTTTTAACATTTTTGCTAAGCATGCAGAAATATTTTACGATACTAGCATCTTGTTTTCAAGTGAAAATAACAAAAAAAACTTTAATTACCGTGTATGGACATCACCGATAATATTTGTCAGCTAGAAGACTCTTGGGGCTTCTGTGGCTAGTCATCGTAGCATCGCGGGCAGTCTAGTCCAATTTCAATCTAGCAATCAGACATGTTCACAGGGATTTGAGGATTTGTTTTTTTTCATAAGTTAATTGACTAGATGTGGTATGAAGTTGCCGAAGCAATAATTTTAGTCAGGAAATATTCGGCACACCAACTAACCAACCAGTCCCCCAGTTGTTTGCGGATTTGAGTAATATTAAAAAATTAATGATAATCAAAATAGTGGTAAACCAATAAATCAGAACCAGAGTGGCAAAAGCAAACGCAGAAGTCAAAACGGAAACGGAAAGGCAAAGGACCATTATTTTACATTAATGGCTGCGTAGTTATAGAAAAAGCAGATACGCGCTGTATAAACCTCAAAGTTCACAAGTAATCGCCAATGCACATTGATACATGAACTGCATGTGCTCAAAGTGAAGTACAAAGAGACGCAAACGAGTACCTGGAAAAGCACTCAATTAATCTCATTACATATGTTTAAAAAAATAAGGTTAATAACTTTGGCTTCACCGAGTTCATCCAAAAAGCCACGCTTATGCCTTGAAATTGTATATAAAAATAGCAAGAACTTATAAATATATGAAACTGTTTTACATACTTAACAGTAACGATGAACGATGTTACCTTGCGTGGAAGCATCATCTGCGAAGCCATTGAAGATTTGTCTGTTGTTAAGTGAAAGTAAAAAGGCGAGGCCACTCCGAAGGAATTGGTTTAATGGATTTCTGTTTGATGTAATGAGCAGCATCTGACTACCCTGAGCTACGGATGAAAAGCGGTATCTGTCTTGTTTCCAGCGGCTTTATATAAGTATATAATATTGGTATAACTTTCACTGAAAAGCTTTTTCATGGCAGAAAAACACTGGGAGGGTTTGCCGACCACTGCTAAAAACTTTTTATACCACTTTTGATGTAGCGGTACTTGAATCAGGGGCGATACAAGAAATGAGTAAGTAGTTTCATACCTGTAGACGAACACCTCGCCGTTATGCTCATATCCCATGTGTGAAAGCTATCGGGAGTTGAAGAGAAAGGTGGGACGCCTTTTACGGGGAAAAATACGAGATATTGAGTTGCCGGTCAACAGGAAAAACGTCAAGGTATTTGGCAAAGGACGGAAGGTTTCAAGAACGTGGCGAATTCCTGTGAATATGAACATGGTGACCTACTGATAGATTTCCACATTATATCTATTAAAAAACAATAAGGACGGTGGAGAAGAGCGCCGATATTTATTAGCTTTCATATGTAATATGGTATACATGCTTGAAGGCTACGAGACAAGAAGAACGAGCTTGCAAACGGCGCAGAGTATCGCGGCGTCAGCTTTTTTAATATCACATTTAAGAGTTTTGTGTGAAGTAGTGAAGTCCGACGTCTTTACTGAGTTTTATACATGTGGCATCTCTCTTAAAATATACCCAATATTTGACAACGCATATTAGGCTATGAAACTGTAAATTTGTATCCAAATCCGTTGTCATCTTGGCGGGATAACTTAACAAGTTATTAAATTTATATAAATTAAATTATATAAATAAATTAAACATAGGTAGGGTGGCTGCCACGCCCATTTTCGAGGGGTTAGCCACCTTTAGCAAGAAATCGCTAAACCAAACATTCATGGCAATTTAACATTTTATCTAAATCCGCTACAAAAAAATTGAATTTTGCAAACAAAATGGTTTTGCCCCATACAAAATGCATTACAAAAATCTACTTGTTTGTAGGTTTTTTGGAATAATGCACAGGTAAAAAGTGATTATAGCGGGAAAACCATAGCATATACAAGAAAAACTGTAAGGACACTTTCGATTGAGAATCACTTCACAAGCAAACTGTGGACTAAAAGCCTTCTCTCGATGAACGAAAATAACACTTATCGTACCCGTCTTGAGCGATGTTTTCGAAAGGATCTTTGAAAGATTTATGTACCTCTACACGCTGGCGAGTTTATATTATAGATTGTATAAAAATAGATAGGTATTACTGGAACTTAGAATTGTGAATCCAAAGTTAAATTCTTTTTTTGGTGAGTTACCTACCTACGCATTGCTGGTTGAGTTTATCCAATACGTCAACGTTCTCTGACTATGCTCAGACCTGTATGTTGTTGTGTAGCATGTTTAATTAATTTAATGCAACTGTTTTCTTGAAGATTTATGCTCGTTTTTACTTTCTTTTTATCTCTTAAATTAACCCGTCGTTTCAACGTCACCCCAGTCAAAATGAAAGTACTGCTGCCGCCATTGTCGCAGAGTATTTACATCCTTTATCCTCACCTTCTTTGGGGATGTCCATAAATTATGTGAGCCGTTTTTAAAAATTTATCACCCCTGCCTCCCCTTCGGTGAGATTTGATTAGGCCATTCATTGAGATTTACGATTAACATGTTCGGAACTAAATGCATTTTGATTATTTGCAATAAAAAAAAAAAAAAAAAAAATTGCAAGAATACTCGGGTACAATTTCGATTGAAATAATCGAACACATGTCATATGTGGTTCCCACAACAGCCGGTTCTATCGCACCGGAATGACCCGGGTTTTTTCACCCGGCCAAGGGCTGTTATTTCAGTGTAACCCTGTCCAATCTGTCCCGTCCCACCCTTAAATTGTCATCCTCGGAGCAAACCCTGGCAGCTGGGTTGCTCCAATGTCTCTTGTTACGGGCTGGGGTCGAACCCAATCCTGGACCAAGAAATTGGATCTGCTGCGTTTGCTGGAAGAAAATTTATATTACACGGTCGTATTCGGTACAATTCGCCAAGTGTAAGAGATGGTTACATAAATCTGGATGTTCAGGGCTTAAACCTGCCATCCACAGACCCCGTACTTTCTTTAGTACTTTTGAGGCACCTTGCTGTACACGTCCAAGGACGTCCCGCGGTAGTCGCCGCTCTGGCACTCCCTTACCGCTTCTACCTACTTCCAATAGTCACAATAGTGGCTCAGTCTATACGACTGGCAGCACCGCTGTCATTCCTGCCTGACCCACTCCCGAGTGTCGCTCACGCACACCAGCGTCTCCATCTCACACGGCCGCTCAACACTCCTATCCCCTCCGGAATAGGTGAGATATGAGCATCGCCGAGCGTCAGCCCCCTCTTTATCTGCCCCTAATGCCCCCCCCCCCCCCTGCTTCCAGCCTGCGCGTGGGTCAGGAACACCACCTCCTAGTACCTTCCACTACGTGCACCGTTTGTCGGTAAAGATTATATACGCCTGCGACGTCGGTCAAGTGCAACAATTGCCTTGGCCTGTGTCACACCCTTATGTGCTCTGGGCTCGCAAACGGTAACATTTGGACGGATTCGTTCATAGCCCCCTGTTGCAGTACACATCGGCCTTCTACGCCAGACAACATCGGCCACGGCGCTGTCAACTCTAGACTGCGACATAGTTTAGGCCTTAGCCTACCTCCACCTAGGCAAACGCATCCGTCCCTCACGCCTAGTATGTCCCTCGTCTCTCCTCCTACACACTTCAAAATTTTGCAGCTGAACTGTAACGGATTAGCTGGAAGGATCGCGGAGATAACTAACTTTATGAAGACGCACAACATCAAAATCGCCGCGATACAAGAGACAAAATTGAACACGAGATCGGACTTACGAACTTGTGATGGGTATAATGTACATCGAAAAAACCGTCCCCGCGGTCTTGGGGGTGGCCTTGCGTTCATTACACATCACTCTGTACAATATAATCTATTTTCCCCCTACGTCGACCCCAGGGACTCTACCTTAGAATGCCAAGGCATAGCAGTCCGGTCAGGAGACGCCGACCTGCAAATCATAAACATCTATATTCCTCCTGTCATGTGTTGTCCTAGAGATTATCATCCCGACATTAGTGCGTTGCTAAGGGGCGATAACCGTCTAATTCTAGGCGACTTCAACGCGCATCACAATCTCTGGCACTCCAACTTGCCAGCAGAGGACACGCAATTGCAGACCAAATAGATAACTCAGCATTCTGTACAGTCAATGGAGATGCCCCCACCAGGGTGGCAGGTAACTGCCACAGTTCGCCAGACATCTCCATAACGAGCGCGGGCCTTATTAACTTTGTCATCTGGCGATCGATGCTTACGTTAGCTTCAGACCACCTACCCATCTTACTCTCTGTTAAACGACCGACCGCCTTCAAAACGACTGATAAAATAACATACATCAACTTCACCAAAGCGGACTGGGACAGCTTTACTGAATATACAGAGCGCTCCTTCGCTGCCTTACCCACTCCTACGGATGTACGCAAAGGTGAAAGAGAGTTTCGCAAGATCTTTGATTCAGCCTCATGCCGCTTTATTCCTGCTGGCAGAATACCAGAAATTCGTCCGAATTTCCCGGCAGAAGCTGCGGCGATGGCAAGAGAACGTGACCAAGTGAGACTCATCAGTCCCGCAGATCCCAGAATCAAAGATTTCAATGCGGAAATTCGGAGGATAGTAAACGAACACAAGCTGACCAAGTGGAAACAACACCTTGAGACATGCAACCTCTCCGGCGGAGTCGGCAAATTATGGTCGACTGTCAAGGCTCTATCCAATCCGACCAAACACAAAGACAAGGTCGCCATTGCTTTCGGCGACAGCGTCAAATCGGACGCCAGGAAATGCGACAGCTTCTTTTGCCGGCTGTTTATAATGCATCCACCTGCGGATAGGACTAAGAGAAGAGCCTTCCGACGTGCGCGCAAACACAAACACTCTACTGCGCCCATTGCCGTCTCAGTCGCAGAGGTTAAGGAAGCCATAATGAAGGCAAAACCCTCAAAATCCATCGGACCCGACGGAATCGCCATGAAGATGATCAAATACCTTGGCCTCGAGGGACAGAGTTATTTAGCGGCTCTCTTTAATCTCTCTCTAACTACCTTCGTTATACCTGAGATATGGAAACAAGCGACTGTAGCTCCCCTACTAAAACCAGGGAAGCCGGCGAACCAAGGAGAGTCTTATCGCCCGATATCCCTCCTTTCGCCGGTAGTGAAATTACTAGAGTCCATTCTGCTTCCTTACTTCGCTACAAATCTAAATTTGGCCGATCATCAACATGGTTTCCGCAAAAATCATAGCACGACATCCGCTTTGAACGCCATTACAACGCAGATTAATAACGGTTTGAATCAACACCCACCAAACCATAGGACGGTTCTCGTGGCACTTGACATGTCAAAGAGACCGCTAATTAGCTCAATGGTCGACAGGCAACAGTCAAATTTAGGAACAAGAAATCTAGACCACGAAGAATAAAACAAGGGGTGCCGTAAGGTGGTGTTCTCTCTCCCCTTTTGTTTAATTTCTATATTTCGAGACTTCCCCCACCAGAGGGAGTCTCCATTGTTTCCTACGCTGACGACTGCACGATAATGGCCTCGGGAAAGGGTCCCTCCATTGAGGAACTCTGTATTAGAATCAACAGTTACCTCCATGACCTTTCCAACTTCTTCACCGAGCGTAATCTGACCCTATCTCCGACTAAATCGACGGCGACCCTGTTTACTACATGGAATGCGCAGATGGGGCAAGAGTTAAATGTCCACGTAGACGGAGTACCTCTACCTACTGTCAACCACCCAAAAATCTTGGGCGTGACATTTGACAACGGCCTCACCTTCGCTGGTCATGCCACCGCAATAGCCTCAAAGGTACAGAGCCGCAATAAGATCCTCAAGTCACTGGCCGGCAGTACTTGGGGAAAAGACAAAGAAACATTGCTTCCTACATATAAGGCTATTGGCCGGCCGGTTATTGACTATGCTGCGCCTATATGGGCGCCCAATCTTTCTGACACCAACTGGAGGAAAATGCAAGTCTGCCAAAACACCGCCATCAGAACTGCTACGGGATGCCTGCTTATGTCATCTGAGTCTCACCTCCATCAATAGGCAAAATTGCTCAATGTTCAAGAGCACGCGGAACTCTTGAGTAGACAGTTCCTTCTGAATTGTCATAAACCCAGTCATCCAAATCGACATCTATTGGATGTAGCCCCGGCCCCAGAGACATAAGGAGACATCTCCGTAAGCATTACGATGCGATCCGGCATCATATCTCTTTGCCGTTTTATCTGCGGAACCATAGACGGGCTCTAAATGACCTCCACACCGAGTCGGTAGACAGATCTCTCAGATCTCGGCCTGTGAATCCCGTTATTAATACTCAACCACCTGAATTGGCTGAAGAGGAGCGCGTACTTCCAAGGGAGACTAGGGTCATACTAGCACAACTTCGCTCCGGATATTGTAATAGGTTAAACTCTTACTTATCCAGACTGAACCCCACCATACCAAACACATGCCCCGCATGTGGTATGTCCCCTCATCATACCAAACATCTCTTCTCCTGTTCAGTTGAACCCACTCTTCTAACACCTACATCACTCTGGTCCAACCCTGTGGAAACTGCGCGTTTCCTCGGACTTCCGTTAGAAGAGCCTGATGACAATTTAGAGTGATCGGGCCCATTGGGCAGGGCGAAGCACTGTTAACAACAACAACAACAACAGCAAGTGTATATCTTCCATTCAAAAGGCAAAACAGCTCCGAATCATGGCGGATCACCAAACGCGCTGTTTGAATCTTGATGGCAGCTTCTCGTTAAAAAATTATACTGCTCCTGGTGCTCCTTTGATTTAATATATTATGTTGTTGTTGTGTTTAATATATTATCCTTTCTTTGTTTTTTTTTATATATTCTATCCCTTTTTATAGTTTATATTTTATTTTATTTTATATTTTTATTTTGTTTATAACTAAGATTTATAGTTCGGCAGTTAAGCTTGGGTGTTTAATTGTAAGAATGTAATGGGTACAAAGAATGCTAATAAAGAAAATGATTATAAAAATCAAAAAAGACCAACCAAATGGAATTAAATAAAATAAAAATACATCTTCTAAATAAAAATTAATGTGTGTCTTTTAGATGCGTTCGAAGTACTGAACCGATCTTTACGGAATTTTCAGAGTAGTAGGTAAGCATATGCTCTATATAATTTTGAAAAAAGTAGCCCGTGCCACGTCGGCACGGCAAAGGTGATAAAGAATGCTTTCTCTCTCTCTCTCTCTATGGCGCGATATACAACAGGTATATCATCATAAACCTCCTAAGAGATTTTTGCGCCAAGCTTCTCTTCCAATTTGTGGTGTGCCGATTTGAATTTCCCCTACAAATTGGTGGGACCTACAGTTTTTTGCCGACTCCGAACGGCATCTGCAAAGGAGACGAATTTTTGCTGAGAAGCTTGTCATGGCAGAAATACACTCGGAGAGTTTGCCAAACCACTGCCGAGGGGCGACCCCGTTTTGAAAAACTTTTTTCAAATCACTTTTGATGTTACGTGTACCAGGGCTCGAACCATGGACCTTCGGTGTGGTAGGCCGGCAACACTACCTTCACACCACGGCGGCCGCTTTCCCTTTGGAATAATTACACGTTTGATTGTAAACCTAAAGGATTGCAATTACGAGAAATACAAAAACTCCAATTCAAAAAATTCCCATACCTTCTGGTCGTTTTGATTATGTTCACATGGACATTGTTGGTCCTCTTCCTATATCAAAAGATGATCCTTATCTTCTAACTATTATTGATAGACTTACTCGTTGGCCTGAAGCTTATCCACTTAAAGCATAGTGCGCAGGTCGCAGGTAATTGCTCAAGAAAAATTTAGCTATGTTTCTTGCTTGAAAAATAGTAGTAGGCAAGTAATTTTGACGTCTAAAAATCCATGGTGAATAGTGAAACAAGCGAGATGAAGAGCACATAAGCGAGCGAAAAGTAAATAAACGAAATACACGTTTTTTGCCAATAACTTTTCACTGAAACAAAATTTGTATTTTCCGCGGATTATTGATACCTATGTAAAAACGCGTTTTTTGATACCTCTCGCGATATTTTTGGACGTGTTCCAACAGTTGGCGTTGAATGTAAAGTATTACCAAATTACTGTTTCCTTCAAGAAATATATGCCACTTGATATATTTCTTGGGGAAACCTGTGTTGCCGTACTCAAATTTCACAATAAAATAGTAGTAAAGTTTCGTATTATTTTTCTTGAGAACTGCGTACTACTTCAAGAAAATTGAACACAAAAAATTTTCTAGAGCATTTCTTGAGCGTTTTTTTTATATGAAGTTTTTGCTTTTCTTACGATCTGCGTACTATGCTTAAAGATATTTTAGCAAGTACAATAGCAACTACTTTCGTTCAAAATTACGTGCCAAGATTTGGTATTCCACTGAACATTACAGTAGATCAGGGTTCTCAATTTACTTCGAAAATTTTTACTGAACTAACCAAATTATAAGGTGCACATAAAATTCATACTTCACCATATCATCCCCAAGCAAATGGTATGATATAAAGCTTTCATAGAACACTTAAAACAGCTATTATTGCTTCAAATGATTCTACTCACTGGACTGAAATTTTACCATGGATTCTTCTTGGATGATTTAAAATGTTCTTCTGCAGAACTTCTGTATGGACAAACTCTTAGATTGCCTGGTGAATTAGTTGTTTCCAATAACCATAATGAAAATAGTTTTTCAAACGAAATTCTTCAAAAACTAAGACAACATTTTTCTCTAATTCGTTCCAAAGTTAACAAAGAAAATCACTTTATTCCCAAAAATTTATATAGTTGCGATTATGTTTTTGTTAAAGTTCTTCATAAATCTAATTTAGAAGCACCTTATGAAGGACCATTCAAAGTTATCTCAAAACATAAAAAGACGCTTAAAATACAATATTAAAACATTATTCAAACTTTTTCAATTGATTTATTAAAACCAGCAACCATTATTACTAACTCCCTTTCTATTTCAAGTACACTACAAAACAAGAAAACAAAAAGAGTTACGTTTAACATTAATTAATTGTTTTTACATTTATTTTCGTTTCACTGGAGAGGGAGTATATATAGGGTTTACTTTAATTTACTTTTAGAATTTGAACTTTGTTATTTTCCACTTTATAATTATAAATATTTTTAAAATATGTTTACTTTTGTTAATGAAATTTTTTTTATATTCCAAAATGAAAATTTTTGATTATCAAGTTTTTTGAGAATTGAGAAATTTAATCAATAAATAATATTTTTTAAAATACATGTTAATAATTAATTTTGTTGTACATTATAATGGCTACTTTTACTATTGTAACTTCTACTTTGAATAGTTGTATCAATTATAGTATACGTACAAAAGCCTGGACAAAAAAATTTAAATGAATTGTATTTTTTTGAAAATATTTTGTAAACGTACTTTTACACGTTATGTAATGTCATATGCACCTGTCACGTTTTCGATACATATGCACTCGCACTGTCTGTCAAACTAATTTCATTTAAAGGCCTTTTACACGACTTACCACTTTTTCTATACTCACGTAATGTCATATGACTTTCCACACTTCCAACAGTTCAACTTACCTGATTCCTTTTACATGGTAAATAAATAGCTCCAAAAAGATTAAAGTCAACAAATTAAAGAACAGCTGATTTTAAATGTAAGTCAAACAAAAATAGAAACATTTCTATTTCGTATGAGCATTTTTCTGACTTGTACAAAAGGAAAATTTAATTGGCTTTACACGTTATTTTGCTTTTCACACGTAAAATGTGACATACTCGTATACACATGACAAGACCATATCGTGTAAAAGGCCTTTTATTTTGTATTTACACGGTGTTTCTATTTCGTGTGTACCTACTTTAGATTTATTAGTAAACTTTTACCTTTTGTTTTAACACGGTATGAGTCTGCCAAAAATATCGTCCTTTAAGTTTGTCAAGACCAGTTGCCAATAGTTATTACAACAAATATATAGAGGCTATAGCTATAGCACTATTTTGAATACAGTCACGATTTCTCAACACACTAATTTGTATAGTATTTCTGTTGCAGAAGATTCTACGGAGAATCGAACCCGTGCGCTTCTGTTTGGCAAGCGCAGTAGTAGTAGAAAGTTATATTATTTTTCAGAATGGCGAAAAAAATACCCTGGAATTTTTAGAACTTCATAATTACTTTTTTTAAAGAAACATTTTCGCCAAGTGGACCGTTTTAGAGTAATCAAGCTTTAAACTGGTATGATTCTTTGACTTTACGTGATTGCTCTGGAAACTTGTCAAAAACGCAAAAATTCATTTCGAAAAAGAGCAAAAGAAGTAAATCAATACACAATATCAGAAAATCATACCAATGTTAAACACTTAAATATCCTGGAAAGGCACGCTTGGTTAAAATTTGCATTGATAACTTTTTCGTGGGGAATTCGATTTCCGATTTTTTAGACCCAGTCTAATGTACATATATAAACACCTTTTGCTGTATTGTAGCACTTTAAACTGACTTCTTTTCTTTTGTTCTTCATTCAACCTGTAACCCACATTTCTTACAACACGTTATGCTATCGCATTTGGAAAATTATGCAATTTAGCAATTCACTACCTTCTCATCGGGATTACAAAAGCCAACAGCATAATAACGTCTTAACGTTAAACAGTTTTTAATTTGAGATCTGAAGTAGCTAATGTGTGTAAGTAACCAAGAGCCAATAAATATGATTTGTAGACTTCCTGTCAACACACACTAAAATCAAGATTTATGTGAATTCAATTGCAACGAAGAATTCAAATAATTTGTAGTGAAAATCTTAACTTCCGTATTGGAGGAATGGGATTTGGAGCATACGGCTCAATAGACAGATATGTCATTGATAATGAGGCTGCGCACTCCTAAAAAACGTTTCATTCATTATTAGTTTGGTTTGAGTGGGAAATTGGTTTGCTATTCAGCTATAAGTACTACCCTTCTTAGCAGAAATTGAATTTTATTGCAAACAAACTTATACCTCAATAATGTAATGAAAAGTAAGTAACTTGCAGACTCAAACATTGCTGAAAAGTCTACGAAATTTCGAAAAGGCTACCCTATGTTATCAACATAATCTTCAGGCATCCCTTGTTAGCGATAACTGAAGCCAATCAGAAAAACCACAGAATGAGAAATCATCCATTATAGTCAGATCCCACTTTCTTCTGCTGCAGAATCCTTGTGTCAATAAGAAAAACATCTGCGTCATCACGTCGTCTGCGTCATTAACGCTCGCAGATATTAATGCTAAATTACCTTTTTTACACACCGTTCGAATTAAGGGAAGAACTATAAATCTTCCGGTGAACATTTCTCTCAAAACACCAAGGGCCATACGTAGAGATTTATATGTCGTTCTGACATTACTTTCTGCGTTAACGCTCTCAAATTTACAGTGACGTGACTTCCAAGGACCAGGTGCGGCGATTCTTTATTTGATGCCAGCGAACACTTCGTCTTGTCCCTATTTACAGCTGACAGCATACAGGCGACTCCTTTTCGAGTTGTCAGTTTAGGGGTCCGCCGTTTTTGTGAACTAGGCAGAACACAGCTAATTAAACTATGAAGGCAAGTACTCTTCTGACCATATTTGAACAGCTCTGCTGGCGGGATATTGCCATCCCACCTAATCATAGTATAGGGGAGATGGGCTGGAGAATGAGTTCGTTAAAATGATTTTATATGGTTCATAAATGTCTAAATATGTGTGTAAAAAGGTCGATTTTCTGCAATATCGACATTCGCCCCTCGCTAAATATAAAATTGGAAAATTGCAAATTTTCACGAAATGTAACGAAATCCGATTTTGTCTGGCTATTCGATTCAAATTGGTAAAAACCGATTGACTGAATGCAAAAAGAATTTTTTATTGTAATTTGATTGTTTCATTGAGTGTATACCCACAAAAAGTACGGTTGAAATGCGTTTGTAATAGTAACCACTTCTTTTTATTGCTGTTGTTCTGCATTGTTTGTAAAATCCGGAAAAATCCATATTCGTAAATCTTCTATTTAACATACTTTTAGGCAATATTACTTTTATGGAGTTGAGCAGGAAGACACTGGTTGATGTGATAGTAGTAAGAAAGAATGGCAAGCGCTTGGTTGAAAGAAAATAAAAAAACCAAGGAATAAACCGCATTTGAAAACCGTTTAACTTTTCATAACCTAGAACACATACATTAAATTATTTTTAATAAATACACCAAAGATGATTTGATTAGGTTAACGGTTGCCGTTTTGGGTTTTTTCTATCAGATACTTAAAGCATTTCTGATAAGGTTTGAGATGTTTTTAGCAGGGAAATGTCCAAATCCCAATCATCTTTGTTCATCATTTTTGTTTAGAAGTTCAACTGAAGCTGTTGCGACAATACTTGGTGCGTGGCCAAAGCGTAAAACGCCAAACTCGAGTTTGGTCGAAAAGGAGATAGTACCATCATTGTGTTCTGCGTGGTAGGATCTATATTTCAATGGCTTTTGTTCAAAAATTGTGGATTATATGGACAAAAACCCATATCTCAATTCCATACCTTTACACTGCAATTTCAACTTTTGAAGCGCTCTACTGAAAAATTCAAAAAAATTACATTAGTAGTTTTCCCTTATTGCCACAGATATAAATGAACTAGTACTGTTTGTACTATTCAAACATGTTAAAATCATAGATAGATAGATAGATTTTAGTTGAGGATTGCACTGCGACCAACAGGTCTATTGTGCCCTCGTCTCTTCACACAACCTCATTCAAGCCGATCTTCTTCAGAAAGGTGATTCTTTCCTTTAGCTTAAGGGGTTTTATGTGTTTGTGATCTGACTATGATGTTCCCAGGAATTTTAAGAATATTAGTAAGCATTCGTAGATTAAACTTAGAGAGTACTATTATCGCTCTGTAGCGGGAGATGTTGTATCCCCCTAGGAGCAGCTTTGATTGCCGCATGCTTGGAAATTGTGTGAGAACACATTGGCAGTTGGGCTCAGGCCCAATGGACCTTGTACTCGCTAAAAAAATCATATTTACAATAGCGAAACAAAAAACCAAAACCGGAACGTTATTTGGTAGCCCTCCTTGTTAAAAACAATCAAATTCTTTGTGTGCATTAATATGTACGAGTATATACTACATACAATAGCGTTCATCTAATTTTTTTTCAAAATATCGGTTTCCTGAAAAACGATCTTTTTCAATCACTGAAACTGGTGAGTTTTACAGTATTTCTAGCAAAGATTACATCTATAAAAGTGGGAGCACAGTATATATCGATGAGAGTGGCAGACGACATATCTATGATGTATCAAAGGGGGTGTCCCACCAGGTGTAGCCAATGTAACAGATTTTGTCAATCCATTATGAGAAATAAAACGAATTTTAGTCGAAAATACCGCCCGTCTGTATGATCTCTAAAACCAGGGCTCTAAAATGACATCTTTCCCGAATAGTGCCTTTTGCCAACTCATGCTCTCAAAATGGGCCTTGATACCGACCAGATTTGCAGGAAATGCAGAGCGCCAACTGAAACTGTTTGAGACAATACCAGTGTATGCGCCGCGAGCCGCCACGGTTCAAACAGTATTTTTTAACAGAGCCACTTACTACTGTCACCTCGTAACTTATCATATTATGGAATATTTTGCCCCATTTTAATAACTAAATAAAAGTTTATTAATTATAAATAAATGTTAAGAAATTTTTTATACAAGGTGGCGCAAAAGTAAGCTTCCGATGTTCAGCATATCGGTTGTGGCACGTGCAGTGTGTGCTGTTGCACTGTCTTGTTGGAACCACATGTTTTGCAATCCCAATTCATCAAGTTGCGGCAAAAAGAACTCGTTGATCATTGCTCTGTAGCGCTCACCATTCACAGTAACCGTTTGGCCCCGACCGATTATTGGTCAAATAAATAGTCAGCAATATTCCGCGTTCTGGAGCAGTGTAGCGTAACATTGTTTATTAACGTGTATTTCGCAATTGTTTACTACACAAATGTCAAAACAGAACTGACTTTAGGGGCCAATCGCAAAATTTATAACATTTTCTGATAGGAGGATTACTTTTGCGCCACCCTGTATATTACCGAAGGTAGACCGTTGATACAAATATATTGGCAAATTTTCTCCTAAACCAAACAGATGATCCATATTTCGAAAAAAAAAACACAATTACATCATGCGAAAGCTGATTGTTTACACTTTCCCCACAACTTTCTCACCCCTATTGCGAGTGTCGATTTGCAGTAGAATAGACATTTTTCGATTGAATCGATCGCTCTTTATTTTGCTATTGTGTAACTTGATGGAACAAAAACTGCACATTTTTAATGTTTATTTACATATTTTCAATATTTTTTTTTAATGGTTTACTTTTCATAAATTTTATTAGCACTTTTCAACACACATCGACACTCCAGCGACTGCAAAATTGTAGTACAAAGAAGATCGATTAAGTATTCACAGTCGCTCATTAAGCGATCGGTTCGACACTCGCAATTGCTCGATGATCGCTAATCGCTTAGTAGTCGATTATCTATTCTTGTTCGACACTCACAATAGGGGTGTCTATGTCGGTTATATTTTTAATGGAAAATCGTTGAACCTATTCTCATGATCACCAGTGTATCTGCGGTTTTTCTCATTCTACAAGCATATTCGTACAATTTGAGAGCTACAACCAACCAATATTAGTTGCGGGTAAGTCAGCTTTAAGCCATTTATTGAATTCAAATATGAGTAGGGTCGTTACTTATATCACTTAAAATCGGTCACCCAGAGCCAATTTTGCTAGGAGTAAATGTGTTTGGGTTCTGTTTCCTTTTGCTATTACCATTTTGTTTTCGCTTTGTTATTGTATTATATTTATATAGTCTTTGTTGACAAAGGGTATTGAATACAAAATTATCGTTAAAGCAAACCTCTAAATACCCGCCTAAAGACTTTAATGCGGTCACTGTGGTTGGTGAATTATTCCCCCTTCTTCGTAAATGTTAGTTCTAAGTCAACTGTTCGGGGGAACGGCAAGGGGATGCCGGTACGAACTCACCAATAAAAGAAAACAAAAGAAAAATTTCACTTGATTAGCAAAGTTGTTTAATTAAAGGTATAGTCGCATATATACATATTTAAGAAAATACACAGAATTTCTAAATGTGGGGGATGGTATAAAGAATTTTATGCTATCGAAAATTACCTTGAGATTGATGATGGCTTGAAGTGCTGCTGCTGGAAGATATCCAAACACTGCCCTTTCAAACCGATCATCCGCTTTTAGCTAAGCAAATCCTCACCGGTGTATTTCTCGATACAGGGTTGCTTTGCAGCGGACACCTTGTCGAGAGAACACCAGCTATTCCCAACCATTGCAAGCCCTTTGGCTTCAACATCAACTATAATTCACAATTTGTCTGGTGTAGAGGCAGGGTTATTAGATGAGTAGTGTTTCAAACGTGGGGAATTATGTAATTCTTGTCTGTTCTTTGTGATGACCGGTAATGGACACAATTTTTCGTTGTTTAAGTGACAACTCGGACCAAACCATCATATCCTGGAAATACTTTTATTATGCGTTCGAGAAATCACTGATTCGGTGGAAAGCGATCATCTTTTATGATGACTTTATCGTTAATTTTTACATTGATAGAAGGTGCAAGCCACTTCGGCCTTAGCTGCAAACGCGACAGATATTCGCCACTCCAGTTGCGGCAAAATTGCTGTGTAATGTACTGGCAGCTACTTTAACCACTAGGAAAAAATTTTGTCGAGCAAATCAACATCTACAAATGTGTAACTATTTGCGAAAATACGTTTCCCTTACCCTCGTCCGCCCTTTCAGAGGCTGCTCAAAATTAATCACGTACCAAGTAATAGTATCCAAGACAGAGACCTTTACCGTGTAACGAATACGTCACAGCAATCAAATGTGTGACTTTGATGAATAAGTAAATTTATTTCAGAAGTTCGCAGTCGCTGCGTTGTTGTTTCTACCGCTAACATTACATTGTTTCTATCGCTACATTACATAGCATTACCGGTATTAAAAACGGCATAGTTACAGTAAGTCAACCTTAAAGTTTTCTAAACTTGAAACTGACAAAAAACGATAGAGGAGACTAGCTGTTGTTACTTAAGTGCAACTTTAAAGTTGCAACTACTTTTAAGTAGGTGTAATAGTTTCCCAGACGTTTTGGGGTCCTCAATTGTCCCTTTAAAGATATGGAACTTATAAGTGATATCTCATAGTGATAATAACGTCACCACTTCAATTCACCATGACCTAAATTGCAGCACCTCCATAAATCATTCTTGACTTGACCGACATTTCGCTGATTATCCTCAGATAAAAGTAATAAAGTTATGTGCTTATCAAAACAAAAAATTACAGCTGAAAGTAAAAATCTGATTTTGTGATAAATTGTTTTCGTAACAAATTCTGGTGGCGAATGTGCTCGAAAATGTGCCATTCCTAACACAATAACACTCCTACCACTAGTTTAACACAACAGAGATAGCCATTACCACACTCATGCATGTAAGTAGAATATAGATAGATAGCATAAGTGTCTACGAATACGAGGCAAAGAGTAAATACTGATAAATAACCAGTGTTCTAGAATGCAAGTACAAGAGTAATGTGGAGACGCTTCTAGGTGATGAAACTGGCGATCGGCCAGACTATAAAAGGCAGCATACAAGTAAGGCAGGATGATCAGTTTATTTTCAAGTGTTGTGCAGTGAACTTACTGTAGAGTTACCTAATTTGGGAATTTGTATTTCGTTTATTACCAGTAAATAAAACTATAATTTTTAAACAGTATTGGTGCGTGTATTTTTTTGACTTCATAACTTCAAGTGGTATTGTTAAATAAATACCAGTGTTTGCAAGGATAAGAAGGACATGCCGAAGTTGAACTAATTAAAGATTCAGCAACTCAAAAATGAGTTGGAGCAACGTGGATTAATAATAATAATAATAATTCCCAAATCAGAGTAACATTCACGATTGCGAGAAGCCGAAATCTTACAGACTATTCCCGAGCCCGAAAGGAACAGGTTGAGAGACGTTATGGTAGCGAACATCGAAAGCAGATATACCCAATAGAGCTACAGAATCGCTCCCAGAAAGCGAATGAGACTACAGGAATTTGCATCGGACATCGAGAGGTTATTTAGAAAATGCGGACGCACCCGTGGAGTACACTGGGAGGGTAAAAATCCAAAGTTTTATAAATGGACTACGCGTTGTGGAGACGAAGCGGGCAGCATATGCAAACCCCAAAAGGACATTCGCGTATCACATGCTCTGACGCAAGAAACAGCATCGCTTTTGAGTACGCCTGCATACAAAGCTCATCTCCGGCTTGGGTAGACAAGATTTTGGAAGCGTTGAAAGGAGTACAGAGAGAAGTGACGGTGCCACCAGATGCTTCAAGTGTGGGAAACCAGGTCACATAGCACGTTATTGCGTCACTGGCTCCAATAATCCAAGCCATTCAGGTGGGAGTGAACGCAAAGCTTGAGAAGATGAGCAAGATGAATGCCCCATAATCTCTGTGTCATAACTCGGACGGTAAGTGAGTAATGGTACTGTTGAAGGGTACGTGGAAGGGAAAAGCGTTCGCTGCCTGTCGATACTGGTGCATCATATTCCATCATTCGGAGGGACTTGGTCAGCCGAAAGTGAGACCATTGCGGAAAGCTAAGTTGTGGACAGTAACTGGTGACAGCAAGCAAGTCCTGGGAGGAATGACATGCAAGGTTGTGATTGGGAATGTGGCTACGTATCACAACTTCTTGGTAGCGAATATTGTCGAATATTGTCACATCAACGTAAGGAACAGGGTTATGACTTACAACAGCCAAGACGTACCTCTGATCTTTGGACACAATAGTGGCTAAAGCACCAAAGGAAAAATCTTGGTGCCTTGTAAGGCAGAGGTAGCTCTTCGACCCTTGGCTTCCATGGACAGGTGCCTCCTGAAGAGGATTCGGCGATGCCAGGAACAAGATCCAGATTTGGCACGTGTGTTAAAAGGACTGAAGGAAAAGAAACAGCCAGGAAGAGAAGAGATGGTCGCAGAGAGTCGCTTTTTAAAATCATACTGGGCACAATAGAGTAGGTTAAAGCTAATATCTGTTGTTGGCTTCGGATATGGGAAAGTGAAGATGGCCAGTATCATCGAGCACTTATTGTTGTTCCCCAAGCAAGAGTCCCAGATGTTATCAAAGCGTCGCATAGTTGCTCAGATGGAAAGCACATGGGAATAAAGAAAACGCTGCTGGTGGTAAGGCGGCGGTTCTATTGGATTGGCAGCAGACCAAGGGAATGGATTACTAAGTGTGCAAATTTTTCTGAGGATAAAAGACGATCATCTGGTGGTCAAGGTCCGAGGAAGCAACGAAACTTAGTGAATAAAGTGAAACAGTGCACTGGGCATAAGAGAATGGAAAGGAATCCTGAAAAAATGAGTTGCAGGAATATTTGCCAAGTACCACTGGGCACGAAAGAAGAGGCACAAATGTATGCGGGGCCAGACAAAATGGTTGGAATGTGTGATAGTGTAAAGCATTGTGGGGGTCTCTGCAGGAGAGGATTGATGTCGCAGTTTCAATTTCTGAAGGAAATGGGGTTTAGTAAAGCGGTGCCAACCATTGAGCGTCCAGCAGCGTTTGGTTTGGGAAATGTGTCTGATCGGGACGATCAGAATTAGGTGGAGGGCAGTGTGGCGACTATTCTCAAGCATGTACCATCCTTAACTCAATAACACTCCCACGTCTAGTTAAACACAACAGAGGTAACGATGGCTACGCTTATGCATGGAAGCATGTACCAAGCAAGAGGAAGAGAGACCGAGCGAGTGCTTGCGAATACGATACAAAGAGGAGATGCCAATAAATAACACCGACCCTTCGAGAACACGAAGGGCGAACAACCAAGAAAGTTCTCGGTGCGTAGGGAAGCACCGAGTTGGACTATATAAGGCAGTGACCAAGCAAGGCAGGTTGATCAGTTTATTTTCAAGTGTTGAACAGTGAACTACTGTGAAGTTACCAAACTCTTCAATTTGTATTGCGTTTATTATAGTAAATAAAACTAGCTATTAGTTACAATATCTGTGCGTGTGTTTATTTGACCAGGATTAATAATCGAAGACTCATCGAATTCGTCACAATATAACATATAGCTCACATACAATCGATTGTTCCGATAAATGGGGTTTGGGCAAAACTCTTGCAATTAAATAGCTAGGAACGGAAAATGGGGCAGCTTTTGTGCTTATTAGTTATGTAATGGGGCTAGTGAAAGTCAGTAAGATTGAACCAATATATCAGATAGCCTAAGTACAACCCATTTTCGATAAAATAATTTTCGGCTTTGTATCTTTCAATTAACTTGTTAAGGTCGTAAAATTTTGCACTGTTTGTACTTATTGTAAATAAGGATCGGACACTACAAACCATGATGCTTATTCATGAAAAGTATAAAGCCTTCGGCACAGCCTTATGCCTCTTTCAAGTTTATTAAATAATTTAGACCAAATACCATAATTTCTGCATCCAATTTAATATATGATTGCATAATTTTTTTTCAATACCAAAGGATCATAGAAACGCATTTCGACATGTAGCATGTGATTTTTTCCATATTGTCAGATACTAAAAAAATATTTTGATAAAATATAAAAATTTCAATGGCGCGTGGAAAATACAGATGTATTATCATTATGTTTGCCAGTAAATTTTCAAGCAAGAGTTAGATTTATATTCATATAAATAATTAATAACGAAAATATATAATTACAAAATAAGTTGTAAGATAAAGCAAACAAGTTAAAAAGAGAGGTTTGAGCGTAAATTTTTATGGAGGTCGTAGTTACGACGCTGCTACGTTGTTGTTGTTGTTGTGCTAACGACAAAAACACTCTCGAAGGTTTTGGGGAGTGTTGTCGAATTAACAGTCCTTGGCTGGATTTGAGCCCGGTACGCTCCGATACTCCCTTAAGGTACTGTCCGACTGTCGTGGTAGCGATTTATGACCAGTCAAACCTTCTAGGCCATGTCACCCCTCCTTCCGTAAGGAAGGATAAGATGAGTAATGAGAGGTGAGAGGCATCATATCCATCGAGTTGCACGTCATTACCTTTGTGCATATTAGTCGCGTCTTACGACCGGTATGCCTACCTCGGGCATATTCTAAGCCCCTAACCCGCAGGGTTCTGCTACTACGTAATCGTCAATGGAGCCTTGCCAGATATCTTATAGGAACCAGGCTTAGCAACAAGTAGTAGGTATTTGTTTTTTTGGGACCTTTACCTGCTATATTTTGGGTCATGGTGTAGTCGATTTTAAAATACCGATGGGATATCCCAAATCGTGGCGGCTGAGCCCGGATTTGTTTTCTGAGTTCTTCTTCTGTGGGGTTGAACCTGTGGATAGAAGTGATTCACGACAGATGGGATTTTTAGCTGACACACAAGCTCGGGTCTTTTCAAAGCGGTATGGTGTGGTGCGGAAACCAAATATTCATCGTTTGTGTGGTCACAAAATAGCATGAGTAGATGATCTACAGAAATACCCAACATTACAGGCAAATACTTATTTTTGAAACGTGTAAAAATTAAGTTTTCCTTTAAACTACCTACATATACTTTTTGTTGTTGGGTGTTTTTAAGACGTAAAACAACATAATTATACTATTTACAGGTGTTTTCTTTGCCAAAATTATCTCTTTAGGGGAAACAGAAATTTTACGAAATGGCTAAAATTCCAGAATCGTAAATTTAGGTAATTTTGTTGCCAAAACCGAAACCATCTTTATTCATCACTAAAATGTGCCAAAAAATTAACCAAAATGAACCCAAAAATGGATACTTTAGGAGATTACCATTCACTGGAATCTCAAGAGTTGGCAAAATGCATTTAGATATGTTAGGCGATTGAAGTTAAGCTTTGGTGACTTCCACAATTCTGCTACAGGTAGAAGCATCCCTTGATAACAAATATTTTACCTTGTCTGCTCTCCTTGACATAGATGGCGCCCCAAATAATCTTGCTATGCGGTCAAGAAACCTGCGGCCATGTTTTAGCCAATTGAACAATCCAGAGAGTGAGCCTTAAGCAATCTTAATATTTTGAATACCTTTTCTACAAATTCTAAATATAACCGATCATTCAATCAATCAAGCAGTTGACATGACTTTGCTCTAATTTACCTCCAAATTTTCTTATGAAGAAGTAGAGGTCTATGCCGCTTCCTAACGGAATTCACCAAGGCAGATGGATTTTTGAGTTTTATTTTAGTTTTTATTTTAAGTTCTATTTTGGCTTCATGAGTGTTTGAGCCCAGTATCTGTTGTATAAGACCTGGACACTGCACCAACTAAGCAGTTTATATTTTAGTACCCAATGGCAAGTGGTGTTATTAATTGCTACGTCAAAGTTCTAATATTTCAAAGTTGAATGGGTGCAAACACTTAAGGAACCAATGGACCATGCAAACTATTTTCAATGCATTTTTAACCTTTTTCGGTTATTATTGCATTTCTTTTGCCGTTGGCCAAAAGGCCACTTAAAAGCAAAACTCACTTAAAAGGTTTGCGATACCTGAAAAAATCCTTACGGAAGTGCTCGTTATGCAGTTTGAAAAGTGTTCGCACTTAAAATCGCAACCGTGCAATGCACTGTCACATTGCAAAGAAAAATGTTTTTCACATTTATGTGTGTTACATACCTTGCAGGAAAACAATTGGTTCGTAATTGGCAGGCAGTAGAAAATAAATAGCGGTTTAATATCAAATGGAACATTGTGAGAGCATCACTTTACGGTTTGAGCTTATGGTCTACAAAGCAGCAGTCATAACTGTTACGGGATGTCTCCTTATAACGCCCGATCATGATTTACATACATAGTGGACAAGACACACACGAGACGGAAATTGTGTGTAGGAAATAAGGAAACATTTCTAGAGTCGATAGTCAACTCTTACGGAAAGGACCTTTCCAGAAGGTTAGATACAATATAATCTGTATATTATGATTGTTGTAAGAGACTTCTAAAGCCTTCGTAAACTTAAAATGAGTGTACCTTGGATCGAATTAGCGTTAAAAGTTTTACCAATCCAAAGCTCCGCTTTCGCCTATATTAGGCATCTTTAAAGCAGTTATAATAATAAAGGTTGCCATATATGGGATCAACATCAGCTAAGTTCACTAGAGTGTTAAACTTGGAATTTTGGTCTTCGTATTGCCTTTGACAGGCATACCTACGCAGGGATATTCATCAATTTATCTTCGCTATTATGGCATCCAAAGTTGCAATTTTAAATCTCATTATGACAGTCTTTTTGTGTGAATACAAATTTTTTCACTTTATTAAACTATACACGTTTTGGCATGGATTTCCTCAAGGGTGCATCGCCAGGTATGAGGACTTACATAACTACAAGCCCACGTATGAAAGTGCAATCCATTAAACATATAGGTTCATATGTATGTACTTACATACATTTTTAGTTTTCGCTGCTGCTTTGTAACGCTGTTTAGAGCTCTAAAGCACGCTGTCAAATGCACGGGGAGACAAAATGAATGCCGTAAAGCAGCTGTTCTCAAAAGAAGCAAAAAATAAACAACAAAGTCAATGAGTCTGACATTTAACGGATAAATATTTGTCTTTATTGTTTTAGGTTTATGTTTCTATTTGTTTGGAGTAGCCACTTCTTTTCGTGGTTGTACTTTTCATTTTTAGAACTCGTTGAGATTACGGTAAACTTGTGGTGTTTCTAGTTATACTCAGCGGAGTATTGCTCAAAAAGTCTATTCGTTTTATAAGTCTATATAAACTAGTAGATATAGAATAAACTTATATATAAGTATGTGTTCAACTTGAAGATATCTCATTGATATTTGGTATGCAAGTTCCTTAGAACTCATCGCTCAGCGCCATATAAACGAGATATATGGTAGTAGTCCAATTCTTATGTATCGGATATTTTGGAAAAAACAAAAAAACTTATTCTCTACAGAATACACCTCTAATGAACAAATTTAGTATCTAGATTGAAAAGTTTTGATTAAGTAAATTTTATAAACCACGCCTTTATGGTTGTAATTACATTATATTCGAATTTCTATGCTTTCCATACTTTATAAAATCTTTACGTACAAGTGCAACTAAGGGTTAGTGCTTAGAATCATACCTAAGTGGCAACTCTCGTTGCAGTTTGACACTTGCTATTTTTGCTATTCCATTTTCACACTACTTCTTTTACAGTCCGCTAAACCGCGCGCATATACATTTGCGCTATCTTATTTTATGATTAAAATAAACGTTGTTATTTAGTCAAAAGTGTTCTTCTTATTATTTAATTGGAACTAGCGTATTAAGTATAATACGCACCGCATTCTACCAGCAAGCATAATCCGCTCCAACATTGCTGGTCCTTCGCACCGAATATAAAAAAAACCGCATACGAGGTGTGTTCAAAAAGTATCGCGAATTTTTTGTTTTTTCAAAAATTATTTATTTATTCATGAATATCTATTTTGTCCCCTTCAAAGTAAGCCCCATGAGATATTATACACTTGTGCCAACGGTTTTTCCAATCTTCGAAGCACTTCAAAAAATAATTTTTCTTATCTTGTTCAGCTCCTCCTTCGATGCCGTCTTTATCTCGTCAAGAGAAGCGTAACGTCATCCTTTCATGGGCCTCTTCAGTTTAGGGAACAAGAAAAAGTCACAGGGGGCCAGATCTGGGGAATACCGCGGCTGCGGAATCATTAGTGTGTTGTTTTTGGCCAAAAAGTCGCACGCAAGCAACGATGCGTGAGCAGGGGCGTTATCGTGGGGCAAAAGCCAATTTTTGTTCTTCCACAAATCCGGGCGTTTCTGGCGGATTGCTTCGCGCAAATTGCGCATAACTTGCAGGTAATATTCCTTATTGACCGTTCTTCCCTGTGGCAAGAACTCATGGTGCACCACGCCCCTGCAATCGAAGAAAACTGTCAGCAAAACTTTCACATTCGACCGAACTTGGCGTGCTTTTTTCGGTCTTGGTTCGTGCGGCAGCTTCCATTGAGATGATTGAGCTTTGGTTTCCACGTCATGACCATAAACCCACGATTCGTCACCAGTTATGACCCTCTGGAGCAAATTTGGGTCGTCGCGGACAGAGTTTAACATCTCATTAGCAATGTTCATGCGATGCTGTTTTTGGTCACAATTGAGCAATTTTGGGTACGAATTTCGCGTAAAAATCGAAGACGATCCAAAACACGTGCAAGCAAAGCAGCTGTCAACAATTAACGGAACATTCAAAACGGCCGAGCTTGTCGGCATAAGTGAGAGACATGAGTACCAACATAACGCCACAAAAACATAATTCGAATATACGTAACCAGCGAAAATTCAAAATTCGCGATACTTTTTGAACACACCTCGTATAACAACAACAATCATCATTGCTTACTTGGTACCATCAGTGTAACAACAACAACCGCATATACTATTGTTACAAAAAGTGGTCTGATTTTCATCATACAATTTTGGAAAATTACCGCACTCTACTGCAATTCAACGTGCAGTTCTACAACAACAATTTCGTATTAGCAGCAAACTACCCAACAAAAAACCAAAACTTCTTAAAATTCATCAAGCATCATGGCATCAGTGAAGGTACGCGATTCTGCATTAAAGGCAATAAAAAGGTATGTGTACAAATCAGTAAATCTGACTCCACTGCCGTCGATACCGAAGCAATAGCGACATATTTAGAATTGTTGGAAGAGCAGTGGGCGCGTTTTTGCCAAGCTCAAGAAGAGGTAGAGGTTACATGTGGGGAAGGGAATGCGCCTGTAGAAGAGCAGTCGCGCATTCAAGCTGAGGAATGGTATACAACAACTAAAGCCAATCTCAAACGCCTTTGTATGGTTGGAAAGCAAATGCCGCTTTCACAAGCACCAGTACAGGTCGCTCACGCTAATGTACTCTTGCCCAAATTACAATTGCCGTTGTTTAGTGGCGATCCTACAGAGTGGTTATCGTTCCACGACACATTTTGTTCGTTAGTTAACGCAAATACTAGCTTGTCAGACGGGCAAAAATTACAATACCTTCGTAATTGCTTGAAAGGCGAAGCGCTTGACTTGATTCGTAGCTTAGCTATATGCGATAGCAATTACAGTGAGGCCTGGGATTTACTGACAGCGAGATACAAATTAATGCGCGTTATAGTAGAGAGTCATATCAAAGCCTTAACTTCGATCGAAAAAGCAACCAAAGATTCAGCTAAGTCAATCAAGCTGGTTTTAGATGCTACTTTGCAACACGTCGGGGCTTTACGTGCGCTGAAACGTCCCGTCGAATTTTGGGATGACTGATTGGTGCATTTGACCGTTTCTAAATTGGCGCATGAAACCCGCAAACAATGGGAGTTGTCGCTCATCGTAGACCATGTGCCATCATTTAACGCGCTTCGAGAATTTCTTGAAACGCGCGCTCGTTCATTAGAAATGGTCCCATTACTTAACGCAACGAATCGTCAACCAACAAAGAACGCGTTACACACAATATGCACTAAGCCAGAATCTACATCAGCCAATTACGTCAAAATTTCGACTTGTAGCTTTTGTAAGGGTGACCATAAAATATATTCCTGCTCGAAATTTAGTCAACTTGACCCTAAATCCAAACTTTCCGCTATTAAAAAAGAAGGTGCGTGCTTGAATCGTCTCAGCAAGGGGCATGTTTTAGCAAAATGTCATAGCACATCATCGTGCTGAATATGTTAACGCCGTCACCACACGCTAATCCACGCTAGCTTTAATGATAAACCCACCGGGGCCGCAGCCACATCGGTAGCGGGTAGGTCGTTCGTGATTTTCGGTAAAATGAGTGTACTAATCTGGAAATGCGTACCCAGTGAACGTGGTGATACCGAAATTTTACATTCTCCTTTGGTTTGACCACCTTGCGTTGAGCCAATGCCTGTAACGTAGGCGGATGATGCCTTTCTAGGGAGACGAAGACGTTGAACACAGGACTCGGTGATGAAGAAAGAAGCGTGTGAGCCGCTATTGAGTAGCGCAGTATTAGCAGCAAACTACCCAACAAAAAACCAAAACTTCTTAAAATTCATCAAGCATCATGGCATCAGTGAAGGTACGCGATTCTGCATTAAAGGCAATAAAAAGGTATGTGTACAAATCAGTAAATCTGACTCCACTGCCGTCGATACCGAAGCAATAGCGACATATTTAGAATTGTTGGAAGAGCAGTGGGCGCGTTTTTGCCAAGCTCAAGAAGAGGTAGAGGTTACATGTGGGGAAGGGAATGCGCCTGTAGAAGAGCAGTCGCGCATTCAAGCTGAGGAATGGTATACAACAACTAAAGCCAATCTCAAACGCCTTTGTATGGTTGGAAAGCAAATGCCGCTTTCACAAGCACCAGTACAGGTCGCTCACGCTAATGTACTCTTGCCCAAATTACAATTGCCGTTGTTTAGTGGCGATCCTACAGAGTGGTTATCGTTCCACGACACATTTTGTTCGTTAGTTAACGCAAATACTAGCTTGTCAGACGGGCAAAAATTACAATACCTTCGTAATTGCTTGAAAGGCGAAGCGCTTGACTTGATTCGTAGCTTAGCTATATGCGATAGCAATTACAGTGAGGCCTGGGATTTACTGACAGCGAGATACAAATTAATGCGCGTTATAGTAGAGAGTCATATCAAAGCCTTAACTTCGATCGAAAAAGCAACCAAAGATTCAGCTAAGTCAATCAAGCTGGTTTTAGATGCTACTTTGCAACACGTCGGGGCTTTACGTGCGCTGAAACGTCCCGTCGAATTTTGGGATGACTGATTGGTGCATTTGACCGTTTCTAAATTGGCGCATGAAACCCGCAAACAATGGGAGTTGTCGCTCATCGTAGACCATGTGCCATCATTTAACGCGCTTCGAGAATTTCTTGAAACGCGCGCTCGTTCATTAGAAATGGTCCCATTACTTAACGCAACGAATCGTCAACCAACAAAGAACGCGTTACACACAATATGCACTAAGCCAGAATCTACATCAGCCAATTACGTCAAAATTTCGACTTGTAGCTTTTGTAAGGGTGACCATAAAATATATTCCTGCTCGAAATTTAGTCAACTTGACCCTAAATCCAAACTTTCCGCTATTAAAAAAGAAGGTGCGTGCTTGAATCGTCTCAGCAAGGGGCATGTTTTAGCAAAATGTCATAGCACATCATCGTGCTGAATATGTTAACGCCGTCACCACACGCTAATCCACGCTAGCTTTAATGATAAACCCACCGGGGCCGCAGCCACATCGGTAGCGGGTAGGTCGTTCGTGATTTTCGGTAAAATGAGTGTACTAATCTGGAAATGCGTACCCAGTGAACGTGGTGATACCGAAATTTTACATTCTCCTTTGGTTTGACCACCTTGCGTTGAGCCAATGCCTGTAACGTAGGCGGATGATGCCTTTCTAGGGAGACGAAGACGTTGAACACAGGACTCGGTGATGAAGAAAGAAGCGTGTGAGCCGCTATTGAGTAGCGCACGAGCGGGTTGCCAACGGTCAGCGGTCTCTTGAAGAAGAACTTCAGCGGTTGCCAATAAAATCACACGCTCATTATCGGCATAATGAGATGCGACACTTACGTGCTGACCAGTTGTGTCATGGGCTCACCTTTGCGACTTGACTCTAGCCGACCCGCATTTTTCTAAGCCAGGACCAATCGACATTTTAATTGGTATGGACGAGATGGATAAATTTCTATTAAATGGGTTGCGAAAGGGCAGCTCGGTACCCCAATGGCACAAAATACCGCATTCGGTTGGGTGTTGTTCGGCAACGCATCCAACTCTGATAGACATTTTGATCTCATCCCATCAGGTTTACGTCGCATCGCAAGACGCCGATTATCAGCGTATAGTCTGGCGTGATAATATTTCAGAGCCAATACGAGACTACCTGAGAAGCCTGTTAGGCTTCTCAGCAAAAATTCGTCTCCTTTGTAGATGCCGTTCGGAGTCGGCAAAAAGCTGTAGGTCCCACCAATTTGTAGGGAAAATTCAAATCGGCACACCACAAATTGGAAGAGAAGCTTGGCGCAAAAATCTCTTAGGAGGTTTATGATGATATACCTGTTGTATATCGCGCCATAGAGAGAGAGAATACGAGACTACCGCCTTTTGAGAGTGACGTATGGTGTTTCATCTGCTTCACATTTAGCCATCAAATCGTTGCAACGAGCTGCTATGGATGCTACTAACGCAAATGACAGGGTTGCAGAAGTGGTCATAAACGATTTTTATATGGATGATTTGCTCACGGGCTCAAATTCCATCGATGAACTTTCCATGCTGCAAAAAGACGTCTCCAGTGTACTCAGTCAAGGTGGGTTCGAATTACGCAAATGGGCTACAAATTGTTCACCGCTAAGAGAGCGTATACAGCAAGCATCTAAACAAATATCGCACTTGTTAGCTGACGGCAACGAAATTCGAACTTTGGGTACAATATGGTGTACTAGCGATAACTCACTTTCTATAGCTGTTAACTTAGGCGAGCAAAGGTTGACTGGGACGAACCGGTTTCGCCTGACGTATCATCGCAATGGTTTCATCGCCACAACGAACTACAGAAACTAGCATCACTAAAACTAAACCGTTGGGTAGGAATACAAGTTATCAACAACTCTGAGTTTCGCATTTTCGCCGATGCTTCAGAGGTGGCTTACACAGCCGCACTTTACTGTCGTACGCAATATGCAAGTGGTCAGATACAAGTTGTTCTGGTCGCTGCCAAAACCAAGGTCGCACCACTCAAGACCACTACGTTACCTCGTTTGGAGCTTTGTGCCGCCCATTTAGGTGCAAAACTTGTTCGCCAAATCCAGTTAAGCTTCGGATGTGCATTTGATAAACTTCACGCATGGACTGATTCAATGGTCACACTGGCGTGGCTTCAAAGTACTCCCAGCCGCTGGTCAGTCTTCGTAGCCAATCGCGCAGCCGAAGAGCAGGAAATCCTGCCAGCACTCTCCTCGACACGTATCAACGGAACACAATCCCGCAGATTGCGCATCAAGGGGTGTTTCTCCATCGCAACTTCTCGTACACCCGTTATGGTGGCATGGGCCACAATGGCTACAAGAAATCAACGACTTGTCTTCGAAACCTACAAATCAACGACAGATCTTGAGCTGAAATCGACTAAGGCAGCTGTACACTTAGTTCAAACTAGAGGGGAGTGGGAGTTGCTCACGTAACTGCCCTACTACAAGGTGGCGCAAAAGTAAGCTTCCGATGTTCAGCATATCGGTTGTGGCACGTGCAGTGTGTGCTGTTGCACCGTCTTGTTGGAACCACATGTTTTCCAATCCCAATTCATCAAGTTGCGGCAAAAAGAACTCGTTGATCATTGCTCTGTAGCGCTCACCATTCACAGTAACCGTTTGGCCCCGACCGATTATTGGTCAAATAAATAGTCAGCAATATTCCGCGTTCTGGAGCAGTATAGCGTAACATTGTTTATTAACGTGTATTTCGCATGTGTTTACTACACAAATGTCAAAACAGAACTGACTTTAGGGCCAATCGCAAAATTTATAGCATTTTCTGATAGGAGGATTACTTTTGCGCCACCCTGTATTACGATTTATCAACAACGCACGCATTGCTGCAGCGCACTTCAATGCAGAAAAGCGAGCTGGCTCGTTAACTTGTGTTGAAATTCGAAACGCTGGACTTGCATTGGTAAGGTATACTCAAACTAACGCTTTCCAGCAAGACATTTCTCATGTCAGCTTGAACAATCCAATACCGTTGCGCAGCAGTCTCATTCGCCTTCAGCCGTTCTTAGACGCTGATGGAATTATCCGCGTGGGGGGCCGCCTCAAAAAGGCCTCGCTCACAACCGACATTAAACATTCGATCATCTTGCCGAAAACCTCGTCACTCGCTAAAGCTATCGCAGCTGAAATACATATCACGAGTCTACATGTGGGCCACAAATCATGCAAACTGTACTTCAACGACGCTTTTGGGTACCTGGTATGCGAAATCTTATAAAAGGGATATATCGACGTTGCATCCGCTGTAGACACTTGAATCACAAACCATCGCAACAAGCTATGGGCGACCTACCAATCAGTCGCGTTACGAACGCTCGATATTATCTCCACAGTGCTGTTGACTTCGCTGGCCCGTACTCTAAAGTTTTCATAGGCATGGGAGGGGAGCCAAGACTACCGAGGCGTACATTTGCTCTTTCATATGCATGATCACTGGGGCGTTGCACTTAGAGCTAGCTAGTGACTTATCTTCGATTACCTTTATAGCGGCATTCAAACGCTTTACCAATCGCCAAGGTCATTGTCAAGGCATTTACTCCGATAATGGCACCAACTTTGGGGGTGCAGATAGAGAGCTACGAGCTGCATACGAGCGATGTGTCAAGGACGAAAAGTTATCGTCCTATTTTGCCGACATGTAAACAACGTGGCATTTTAATTCACCCAGCGCACCTCACATGGGTGGCTTCTGGGAAACCGGCATCAAGCGCATAAAATACCATCTTAAACGCGCGCTAGGTCCCACGCTCTTAACGTACGAGGAATTTACAACCATACTGACCGAAGTCGAACGCTGTGACAACTCTCGTCCTATTTGTTGGATCCCTACAGACGTAGACGGTCATTTCATTGTCGGCGAACCATTGAAAGCACTGCCTGATCTTGAAGTCGAAACCTTCAAGGGAACTATATTTCAACGTTGGCAAACTATAACGACAATCAGACAACATTTTTGGAAAGGCTGGCGAGACGATTATTTGGTCAATCTCCAAAAACGCACAAAGTGGGTTCGACCAAATCAAAGTTTGAAAGTTAATGACATAGTGGTGATACACGACAACAATGCACCGCCTACGAAATGGAAGCTTGGACGTGTACTCGACTTCCACCCTGGTACCGATGGTTATGTCCGCGTCGTCAACATAAAGACTGCGGATGGTGATATGCTCAGACCCGTAGTTAAGTTATCATTACTTCCTACTAAAACTGATATTTTTGATAAATAATTTTCATTTAAGGAATTTGCTATTTAATATTGTATAAATAGTTTTCATTTGTTATTCGATACTTAACATTGTATAAATTTTAAATCTTTTTGAACAGTTGTTCAAGGCGGCCGGCATGTTCGCGACTAATCTACATAATTACATTATATTCGAATTTCTATGCTTTCCATACTTTATAAAATCTTTACGTACAAGTGCAACTAAGGGTAAGTGCTTAGAATCATACCTAAGTGGCAACTCTCGTTGCAGTTTGACACTTGCTATTTTTGCTATTCCATTTTTATTTTATAATTAAAATAAACGTTGTTATTTTGGAACTAGCGTATTAAGTATAATACGTACCGCATTCTACCAGCAAGCATAATCCGCTCCAACAATATTGATGTGCACAAATTGGCAATGCTAATTCAATTGCTGGCTCGTATGTAGCAATATTGGTTTTGTCAGTATTGACAACAAAAAATAATTCGGAACAAAGATGACTACTTTTTACAGGAAGTTGCATGGAGAAAAATGGACGAAATGAATTACACTTTTTAATGTTTTTGAAAGGTATCAAATAAGCAACATTTCTACGAATAATAATTTTATATCAATATTAATTCCATGGGTTGTAACCGTGCCAACATTCCATATAATAATGTTAGGTGAACGGCACATAAAAAGCCTAAAAATTAATTTTCTGAACATAATTCAAGATCTGCGAAGCTTGCTTTTTCCTAGTGACTTAATATGAAAATATAAAACAAACAGCCGCATAGGGCTATATTCATAATTCTTTTAAACACAAATCAAATAAACTCAATCAAAGTAGATCTCCAAGTTTTTAGTACTGACGAAAAATTTAATACACTCATGACATATATCACAGAAAAATAGGCCCAACTTTCTTTGCTAAAGCTAAGCCCATTAGAGTATATAATGCTCCATTACACCCACACTTTTACCATTGTTTTGTGTTTTTGCTTGCATTTATTGTTTGAATTTACTTTTATTTCTTGTTATTAGGTTAAGGCTATGAAATTTCAAATCAAGCACTTGCACTCGAGAGATTTCTAAAACCTGGTTTAGTTTAGTAATGCTGATAGGACTTGGGCAAGTTTTATTTCTTCTATAGATCGTTTGGTTATCTTGGATAATATAGTGAACACTGAGACATGACCACGAACACAGAAAAATGTGTTTTGCGACATATCAATCTAGGCATACATTTATTGAAATTTTCGTGAAACAAATGTGTATTTTGGTTTAGTGAATAACATTGCGTTTATCGGCACTTTTGCTTAGTTTAAAATCCGTGTTAATTCATTGTTTTACCTTTCATAGGCACTTTGGGAGAAGATGATCCCACCAATCTTTTCTTTAAATGGTCATCGAACCGCCTAGGCGATTTTGACCGATCCCACCAATAAGTGCACCGAAATGATCAGGTCGATGAGCTGAGTCGATTTCGCCGTGCGCGTCTGAACTCAAACTGGTCCTTCAGCTTAAGAGATATCTGGCTAAGATTTGGTATCCGTCTGCCATTCTTAAATATATTGATAATTTGTCAAAACCAACAAGATCGGACCAATGCAACACATACTTAGCTCCCAAAAAATCAAATGTTCCCTTAAACGAACTTTAGGCTACATGTATGTCTTTCAATTAACAAGGTAAGTACTTACGTCAAGTTTTGCACAATTTTTCTTATTGTAGATAAGGATCGTACAGCGTAAATCTTGATTAAAATTCCTGAAGGGGTATAAAGCCTTCGGAATAGTCGGAGACAGTGCTGTCCTTACTTATTTTTTTAAGTTAAAATAAAACAAGGTAGGAAAGGGCTGTTTTCGACTGTGCCGAAGACTTAATACCTTTCATGAATACATATCACGGCTTTAAGTGACGGATCCTTACTCACAATTAGTACAAAGTCTGCAAAACTGTTAATTTAAAGATACATAGCCCAAGCCTCATTTATCGGAAAAATCGAGTGTATGGGAGCTATATGTTATGTCGGTCCGATCTGAGTGATTTTCACTACACACATTACATATATAATATGTACTAAAACTGCAAAATTTACGTTCCTATCTTTTTAATTGCAATAGTTATAGGCCAAAACCCGTTTATCGCAACAATCGTTTGTATGGGAGCTATGCGTTGTATTGGTCCGATAATGCTGGTTCCGACAAATGATTGATGATTTACAAAATGGCTGCCTCTTACCAAATTTCAGCGAGATATCTCTAAAATTGAGGGATTCGTTTGCGTTCAAACCGACGGACGGAAGGACACGGCTAAATCAATTCAGCTCATCGCCCTGATCATTTCGGTGTATTTATTTTTGGTTCTATCCCTTCTTCTTCTCATACTTACAAACGTCGGACCAAAGTTATAATACCATTTCATGATCATGGAAGGTATAAAAACATAGAATGTACACTAACTCCCCGATTCATTGTTCTTGATAACTAATCAAGAAAAAAATATTTGTGCAAGTGTTTTGAGTTTTGCGTCAAAAATAAAATTATTTTGTTGTTTTTGGCGTAAATTGCTGATCTAAAACTCTACTCCTTATCTCTCACTTCTAAAAAAATCAGAATTCAGGTTCTGAAAATAAAGGCTCATTAAGGCAATGGCGGAAAAATATATAGCGAAGAGAATTTTTTACACGTTTTTCATAAAAGTATAGCCCGTTATCTAATAAAAGACATGCAGGAACAAATTTCAAGCTTTGTATAAAACCTAGAAAAAGTCAACCTAGTTTCATCAAAATTCCACACTTTTTAATCCAGCCTGTGTGAAGTTGTCAAAAATAGTGCAAATCATGGGCATTTATTGATAAATTTATGGTGTCAGTTTTGTTATGCGAAAGGCTTGAAAATGTATAAAATTTCAACATTTTCCCTATTGCATAGGGAGCATATGTATATATTTATTGCAAGATTCCTGTTTTTCATCCATTTATTGATCATATAATAATGGAAATAGATACTCGATTCACGCAATATAAAACGATCTTCAGAGGTTTCACTTCGATTTTTCCACAAAATAGGGGGAATGAGATGACAAAAATTTTTTAAAGCTTGCTGAAATTTATAAACCACTTGTTCAAAGTCAAAATATAGTGGCCGAAAACAAGTTATGGAGACGTTTTTAGAGCGACTTCTTCCGCCAAAAACCTTTTCCACTTTTCTATTTCATTAAATAGCGCTTAACCGTCTTATCGATTTTGGCCGTCCAACATAGCTCGCCAGTCGTTTCTTTTTGTTGCTTTACTTCTCAATTGCACTTGTTTGCAAGAGTGATTCTTCGTTGGATTTCTAGACTAACGTTATTGTTGGTGTTAATTCATTGCCAAAATCCAGGCTACGCCACTGACGCACAGAAGTCTACACGCAAATATACGCGTAACCGAAATCGATGCGAAAATGGAAGTTTCACTTAATAACTTATACACTTAATGCACGTTATAAATTAGTTTATTTGAAAAAGCAACTCATTTAAATAACAAAAATAACCAAACAACAATTCTTCACAATGACATAGTAATAACATATTTCGAAATCCGAAAATTCCGAGATTGTGAGAAAGATTTACAAGTATATTCGGAACCTAATCTTCCACTCATAGCTTCGAATGAAATATCCGTGGCCCTCATTTGGTCTAATGTTCGGGTCAAAAGAAAGGAGAGTAGTATCTTTCCAAATTAGCTGAGTATTTGTAAGTATTTTATAAATCATAATTTTGAGTATTGTATGAGTTCATTATATCTATGTACCAGTGATGTCGCGAATATTCGCATGTTTTTGGACATTCGCATTGTTTTGCGAATATGAATATCACAAAAAATGTAATTTGAAGATAATACCAGGTTAACACGACTTAAATACATTTATCTGCAATGTTTCTTAATGCATGAAAAATTAACTCAACTAATAATATAAGATCAAACTAAAAATATATTCTTCAACAAACAAACAAAATTTTGTAGACGCTCAAAATAAAAATAATTCTCTCTTAAGGCATGGATTCCTCGAAAGCGGTGCCGCTACATAGCGGCCGTCACAAAGCGGTAGAGTAGGTTGTCAAAAACATTGCAATGTAAAAGTAATTACGTGTAAACTAAGAAGAGGATGAAGTTCACCGTTACGTAATATAGCGGGAAGCATAAGATATTACGGGGAGAATTCAATCAAATATTTTAAATATTTTTACACAAAACAGTTGAGACATTCCTGTTCTTTTGAAAAAAAAAATATTAGAAATAAAAGAAAAATAAAAAACTAAGAAAGAGGCAGCAAAATAGTGAAAACAAAATCAGCTAAATTGACCGCAACGCTCATCGAACTTTACAAGAAAGCGGTTGCGCTAATGACGGTAAGCATAGCGGCCCCTATATAGCGAACGTTACATTGCGGCACCGCTTTCCGAGGAAACCAAAGCTTTAGAAAATAACGATGAATTATTTTTTTTAAACATACTTTTCCAGTTAATAATTAAACTTCAGTAGAGGAATATTAAACTTTAAAAGTAGAAGCTTCGAGTGTTAGTATTTGCCATGGTTTTTTATCTTAATGTTTTTTAATGTTCATTGCAACATGAATTATCACGAACTGTTTATTTTGCTTTAAGTTTTGAATGCTCAATTTGAATAAATGTGAATATTATATTTTGTTGTGTAAAAGGAAATTACTTTGGAAATGTTGTGGTTAAAAAACCAAATCTTATAGTTATTTCAAAATAAGTGAGAGATTATTATTCTTGGCCTTGAGCTCGTTTTAACAGTACTTGTTATTTGTGATAGTTTTTTGAAAAGGTGGTCAATTATTTTGCTATTGTTATTGTTTTAATTTGATATAAAAAATTCTTCAATTTTGCATGCAATCGGGGGCAATATTCGAAAACTGCAAATGAAGTTGCATAACCAAAACAACGATAACAATAGTCACTGGTGGTAGCTCTTATTCTATGTCTATCACTGTGCAGTCACAGTCGCGGATCAACTGACTGAGAAATCATAGTCACAAGCCTCACTGTTCTTCAGAAATCGCGGGATCATCTAACTCTAGTTTCAACAGAGCGCTGACAAGATTCACATTTTAATACCACTTCGGTGATACTCTTCGGAAAATTAAGGTGCTGCAAATGGTTTACTTTCAATTATTTGCGAGTTTTATGGGTCAATATTATATTATTTAAATTTGTTTGTTTTAATATTGAATGCAAACCACCCTGTGTTGGTTTGTGTGTGTTTGGGACTTCGGAGTAAGTTGCGCTACTTGTAGACATACATACTCGTATATCCTGGTCAGGAACGCCTAGATTGTTACAAACTCATGGTAGACAAAATAAAACTCGGCAACACTTAATACTTCGACCTACAACTGCTACAGTGCTATGAAAAATGTCGAGAGGGGTAACCAGTACTCCTGGCAACTGCCGATTCGCGAACAAAATACAAACGAAACGCACGTCGATCGAACGAGACTGCATAGCCATACACAATTGGCGACAAATTTGAACAAAAACTGAATATTCGCATTCGCATTCGATAATATTAGTGGATATTCGCATTCGCGAATATTCAAAAAGTGGCATTCGTTACATCACTTTGCTTCAGACGTACCATTTGGAAAACCTTTATGCAATTTCCGCTTAGTCTGTTTACTAATGTATGTGTTAGGGTAATCACAACTACATTTATCATGACGTGTAGAGGTGTATATGGTATATTCCACTGAACTGGTGATATTCAGACCTTCAGAGGCTTATGGCAAAACAGACGAATGAAAGAAAACTGCACATACCTAATTGGACTTCGAGCCTTACTGGGCATACACTTACTTAATAATTTTTAGGCTCCTTGAGATGGGCAGCGTCTCTGCACCAAGATGTACGGCTGCAAGTGGAGTTTGCCTTGGAGCTAGTACCTAGCTACAAAAATTGTTAAACATTTCTTCACTAGTACCGTAAATCCGGTTTTGCGCAGTTCCGAATCCGCCGTGTAATAAAAATCTGCAAAGAAAAGTAACAGCAAACCTGAAATAGGCCCACTGTTTTTTTAATGACGACCATAGTAAATGTACTAAATAAAATAACTGCTTTCACCGACCCTTCCGAAATGCGGTAGTTGGGGCAAATCATAAAGGGCATCAGCTTTTGCGACGATAGTAAAGAAAAGCGCCAAACCATATTACTCCATCAAAGCAATATTCAACCAAACGATGTAATATGTCTACTTCCCTCAAGCAAGCTTGCTGGAATATCGTTTATTCTCTGGTATACATAGCAACGAAGACGTACGACTTATAGGAAAGAAGAAAAAGTAAGCTGAAAGGTATTAGTACGAGAACTGAAGGGGGTACTTCGACCAGATAATTCGATTTCAAAACCGGGAAAGAGTTACCGACGCCCAGTGTATACTGAATTTATGGAGAGACCACTTCTTCTCTGTGTTGAATATCATAAAAAGGGTCATCAATGGAGGACTATGCTTTGAAATTCTACCACCAGTCGTGAAGAGAAGGTATAGTCGAAACAGCTGCGGGCTTGTCCACCACGGGTATACCCTATACACGTTGGTGGGTGATACTGTGTAAATACCAATGTAAACATGTAATTAGTAAAAGCGTTTCCGTTTTCTACAACTGCTGAGTTACCTAAATACATCAATACATACACACGTGTACGTGGGTTTTCATAATTATTGTTGTAGTGGTCATTTTGCCGTACCCATTGGCCCTTAAATTGAGTGGCATGATATTAACGTTTGCAAAGCAAAACATACAACATTAATCACATCTAGTGAGAGTGTAAGCATATGAGTACTACTTCATTCATTATCTTAGCACACCCCCTGTAGGGAAAGCCTTTTCTACTTCTGATGTGGTGTGTGTTCTGGGTATATACGGAAGTACTTCCACTTTGTTCTCAGTCCCTTTAATATGCACTCAACGGGCGATATCCAAGACGATGGAAATTGACCTAGCTGATCTATAGTTTGGATCTGGTGTACTGTTGGTACTAATTTTGGCACTGGTACTGATTTTGACCAAACTCTTTCTACTTTATGGAACACTAGATTGCCACGTCTGTGCAAAGTTACCATCTTAAATCTCAATAAATCTTATCTTATATTTAACTTCGTATTTGCATTTTAGTTCAAACATAATTTGTGTGCCTATTTCATTTTAATCGTTTCTCCTTCAAGGTATTTATTGTAAAATATAAAAATTGAAACCAGAACTGTGTTTCTCTGAAAGAAGAATTATTCATTCCAAATAAAGTTCCAAATTCCTTGTGATGGTTACTCAAATGCCAGTTTTGAATTAATAAAAAAACTCTAGCTACTATCGAACTAGTTGATATTCGACATTTTAGATCTGGTTCAGAATCGGAAATTTCTCTCAATAATTGTTTAGTCCTCCATAGGGCGTTTGAACACGCCCAAGGTGTCAAATGAGAATTAATATGTACATTATTTAGAATTTAGTTCATTTCATATTCCAAGATATTACTCATACGCCCCGTGTTAGTGATACGTGTATATCTTTGATTTTCGGTTTGGCCACATTATGTCAGGTTTGCTTGACTCTCCAAGCGTTCATATTAATTTTCTCATATTATTGTTCAGTTGTTCATATTGTTGTTTTTGTTAAGCTGCATGTATTGATTACGTTTCTAAAGTATGCTTACAACTTGTCCTATACTCATGTATTGTTGCGTTGTCATCATTGTCTTATACGCAATTGTTGGTTGCACTGACTCTCTTCATTGTTGGTGCTTGTGTACTTAATGTCGCTTAAAGCAGATCTATGAGCCTATAAATTGTTTTATGCCGGTTTGTTATAGCAGACGTACTACATAGATAAATTCATAAACGGCTGCAAGGCATTACTGAAGCAAAATCAAAGTCGGTAGCACGGTCTTTAAATGTTGTGTGTTGAGTATGAACCCTGCAAAAAATTATGCTATTAATCTCTGAAGAGAGTGATGCGTGACTAATACCTTTAGCCCACAGTTGGCTATAATTCAATGTATATAAATAAATTTTAATTGTGTAGCATGCTTATTGGGGTGTAAATCAATTTTAGTTTTTGTAGCATACTCATTGGAGTTAAAAATACCCGTTTGGGTAAAAAGTGGATTAGTCCTTTCGGACCCGTTCGGGTATATATGGGTACAATTGGTCTTTCCATAGGACATGCTCAAACAAATATGAACAGTTCAGCCCATACAAAGAGATGAGAACTGGCATTAGTCGCATCCTCCTTTGCGACGTATCCCGAACGCATCCTAGACTAACCGCATTTTTTGCAGGGAAGTAAGTGCCCCATTCAAGCGGATACCCACCTAAGGGCGATGTGGCGACTATATAGGACTTTCCGGAAATAATCACAGACTTGGTAACAGGAAACAACACACATTCATACAAACATATCATAACATAGAATACCTTAAGGATTGTTTATGGCATGCCAGAGATCCTTTGTGCTGTACTGTTGCTTTCTAAGTACAATTAAACCTACTCAATATTACTTATCACACAAACGCAAGCATTCCGCTTCCATAAGTGGTGGTATTGTTGTGTTTAGTTTGTGCGTTTATAAGTCTGTTGATTAGCAAAAATTACTGTCTTTCATTATAATTAAATTTCGTGCGCCAGGACTTACATTTCCTATCCATCGCAAGTCTAATATGCTCTAAATATACGTAAATAGAAGTGTGTACATGTGCAGATAAATGGAGTGTTGATTGCCGGTTGACTGTAGTTTATGACTTGCAACAAAAAGGCGTTCTCAAAACTCTTTGTTATAATATTCTATGTACTTGCTGCTTTTAAGATAGAAAAACCGGGTAAGCAACCTGCGATGGCAATGTCCATCTTATGTCAAACCTATAAAAAAAGAACATTAGCGAACACTAGGCCTATTCGCGTTGCGACAGTAAAAAGTTTATAGAGCCCGCTTTTGGTCTTTGATTCATGAAGCTAATTTTACGAGCGCAATAGAACGAAGAAAGCTGTTCACTGCCGAAAGGCAAAACATAAATCGGAGGTTGCCAGGAGAAATTTCTTCACAAGTTCTTCTCATTATGATATACTACCAACAAACAAAACATTTTGTATTTACACATTACCTAGGGAAACAACAAGCACAAAGACTAACTTTCTCAAGGTTGGTCTTATAAATAAATTAGATCATTTAGCGCCGCTTTCATAACGGCTTGTTCAATTATTTCTAAACGGCGATTGTTTTCGCTGCTTTCTATTGTGAATAGCCAAAATCAGCGTCATCAGCTGATAGCAGCTAATCTGTCGTTCATTGCCCGTTAATTTAGTCGGCCATAAACCAACTAATTTGTTTCAACCGCCCATTGTAAAAACGATTTTTAGCCAGATCCTCGATTACACGAGTAAATCGCGAGTAAATCGCCTTCATTCATCTAAATAACGTTAAATCGGCAAGTTAAACCTACAAACCAGAAAATGAAGGGGCCATAACTAATATTTAGCTAAATTAATAATAAATTATCTAGTGTGTCAACAACAATCTTTTTACCAGTAAAGATATCATCTGGCAACCTTTAACTTTCAAAATAGGTTGTAACCGCTCTAAAATGAACGTGTTTTGTAAATAATTTCATAGACACCGAAAAAGATTTAATGACGAGCATTATGAGCTGTATGCAGCATAGACATACTTCAACAAATTAAAATCAAGCGGCTTCTTTGGCTAGGCCATATTGTGTGAAATACTGAAGATCCTCCGGCGAGAAGGTATTCTTATCGTTAGACGGTTAAGCGCTCTTTAAACAAGAAAAAAAGAAGTTTAGAAGCATATGCAAACTTTATTAGCACTTTTTTACATGAAACTTCGTTAATTTTTTTATTTGATTTTCTATTGCGCATTATTCGCTTTTGAAAGATTTAGCGAAATCACTGCATGGTGATCGCAAGTAAACAGCTGATTGCTTGTTCTTCTCGTTTGTAATTCGCCGTGTAATTTAGGATGTCATTAGAGATAAATTAAAAAACAAGTAAGGAAGTCTAAGTTCGGGTGGAACCGAACATTATATATCTAGTAGTCATCTATTATGGCGTACTAATTTACGCAGGTCTATTTTAATACATTTCAGCTCGTATTATAAAGCCATCTTATTGTTTTCAATAAAAACACTTCTGTCTTCAGTTTTGACGGGAAAATCATTCAAAAAAAAATACAAATGTGGCGCGATATACAACATGTACGAGTATATCATCATAAACCTCCTGAGAGATTTTTGAGCCGAGTTTCCGTTCCAATTCGAATTTTCCTATAATTTGGCGGGACCTACAGATTTTTGCCGACTTCGAACGGCATCTACAAAGGAAAATAATTTTTGCTGAGAAGCCTTCCATGGAAGAAAGACACTCGGAGAGTTTGCCACACCACTGAAGACGGGCGACCCCGTTTTAAAAATATTTCCAAGCCACTTTTGATGTTACCTGTCCCAGGACTCGAACCTTGGACCTTCGGTGTGGTAGGCCGGCAACACTACCGCCACATCACGTAGGCCGCCATTAATTTATTTGTATATAAATAGCTTCCCTGCCAACAACTCCTAACCACATATTTTTAAATACATGCAACTTTTATGTTTGAAAAATTTGCGCTCAAATAGACAGACGGACAGACAGACAGACGCACGGAGAGACGGACATTGCTAAATCGACTCAACTCATCGTCCTTATTATTTCAGTTTACTTATTGAAGGGCCCATCTCTTCTTCTTCTCATACTTACAAACGTTTCATGTTCATTAAAGGTATGCAAATCAAAAAAGTTATATAACTTCCATTGCAGTGGGGTATTAACAAATGGCCCGGATATTTTACTTGTGTTATCCGATTTGCTTAATTTTTGGCAGGAGTATACTACATACTATTGAGAAGCAGCTGACCAATTTTCATTGAAATATCTATTTGAAACTACAAGCAATCGTCTTGGAAAATAGCAGAATTTGTATGCTGAAAAGTAGGCGGCGCCACGCCTCACCCACAAACTTTTTTTTCGGTCGAGTTTTGCTTAAAAAGCTTATTATGTGTGCAAGATCTTATTGATATGGCTTGCTTAGTTATAGAAATATCACGTTTTACATTTTACAAACAACATTTTTCAGTTTTAAAAAACTAGGCGTAATGATATAAAGGTATTGTACGCAAAGTTATTGCCTATTATATATATCGATGAACCTTTTCAAAATCTTTCGTATAAAAGTGGGCGTGGACCTTAACCGATGTCGCCAATTTTTTCCGGAACATTCCTTGTATTAATATAAATGTGTGTGCTAAATTTCATTTCGATATCTTGAACGGTTTTTGATTTATGATTAATATTATTTTTCTAAGTTTGACTTAATCATAAGTGAGCGGTGACAAGCCCATTTTTAAAAATTTCCTGAAAAATGTATTTTCTGCTTTAACATTAATGTACACACCAAATTTAATCCTTATAAGTGTATTATGCACTGAATAATAATTTTTTTGTATTTTCGAAAATTTTATACATATAAAAAAAGTGGGTGTGGCTATCATCCGATTTTGCCCATTTTAAATAGCTCTCGAAGATGAATGCCAAGGAGCGGCATACCAAATGTCATTAAGATATCTCAAAATTTACTCAAGTTATCGTGCTAACAGAACACGGACGGACGGACATGGCTTAAACAATTTCTTTTTTTCTCCTGAACATTTTGACATACATAAGTCAATGTCTATCTCGATCCGTTTATGCCGTTACATACCACCGTTAGGTGACTAAAGTTAATACACCTTGTGTGCGTAGCACTACTAGGTATAATAATAGTTTTGAAATTTTTGAAAGATACATATTTAAATGAAATTCAATAAATCTATATATATAAAAGAAAGTGAAGTTAGTTCCAACGCTCATAACTCAAAAACGCCTGCACCGATTTGGATGATTGACACTAATTTAGATTGTTCTCTGACCAGAATAGGAGAATACCCAATTAAATGTCAACATAAAACGATCTTCAAAGGTTTTGCTTAGATTTCACACACATTTCTTTAAGCTTGCTGAATTTTATGAACCACTTGTTCAAAGCCAAATTATAACTTATACAAATTGCTACATTTTTGCAACTCTCCCCGTTTCCACTTCAACAGCAGTACGCACCTTTTCATCTTTTCTTCGCGCTTAACCGTCTTCACAATTTTGGCCAGCACGCCAGTTATTTCTTCTTTCTGCGAACTGTCGCCAATTGGAAACACCAGGGTATCGTAAGTCGGTTCGCACTTGGGCCTTCCATCAGAGTAGTTGTAGGGTTTAATTTAATTGATAATTTGTATACCTAGTAGTGCTATACGCACACAAGGTATATTAACTTTAGTCGCCTAACGGCAGTACGTAACAACATACACGGATCGAGATAGATATTGACTTATATATATCAAAATGTTCAGGACGAAAAGAGAGATTGATTAAGCCATGTTCGTCCGTCCGTCCGTCCGTCTGTGAACACGATAACTTGAGTAAATTTTGATACATCTTCTCCGAGCGCTATTTAAGATGGGCGAAATCGGATGATAGCCACGCCCAGTTTTTATGTATAGAATATTTTCGAAAACAAAAAAAAAAGTGATTACTCAGTACATAATACATCTATAAGGATAAAATTTGGTGAATACATTTTGAAGAGGATCGTAGATATATTAAATAGGCAATAACATTGCGTGAAACAGCCTTACATCTATTATATTTCACTTTTAAAGTTTCCGTAAACAAAAAAATCCAAAAACTTAAAATTTTCGAAAATGGGGTGGCTCGCCCTTTTTATAGTGGACTATTCCACAAACTTTTTATGCCATAACTCCCCCAAAAATTTATTTGTCGAAACGAAATTTGGTGATAATATTCTATGTAGGAGGTGTGTTCAAAAAGTATCGCGAATTTTGTGTTTTGTCCCCTTCAAAGTAATCCCCATGAGATATTATACACTTGTGCCAACGGTTTTTCCAATCTTCGAAGCACTTCAAAAAATCATTTTTTTGTATCTTGTTCAGCTCCTCCTTCGATGCCGTCTTTCTCTCGTCAAGAGAAGCGTAACGTCGTCCTTTCATGGGCCTCTTCAGTTTAGGGAACAAGAAAAAGTCACAGGGGGCCAGATCTGGGGAATACGGTGGCTGCGGCATCATTAGTGTGTTGTTTTTGGCCAAAAAGTCGCGCACAAGCAACGATGCGTGAGCAGGGGCGTTATCGTGGTGCAAAAGCCAATTTTTGTTCTACTTTGCACATCTTCTGGGCCTTCTGAGAACATTTTGTACCACCGATAAACGTTGCTTCGGTCCAAGGCAGCTTCTCCGTATGCCACAGTCAACATTCGGAATGCATCCGCGCACTTAATTTCGTTTTTCACACAAAATTTGATACAGGTTCTTTGATCCATTTTTTTGAATAGGTAAAAATCGAAGACGATCCAAAACACGTGCAAGTAAAGCAGCTGTCAACAATTAACTGAACATTCAAAATGGCCGAGCTTGTCGGCATAAGCGAGAGACATGAGTACCAACATAACGCCACAAAAAATTCGAAATTCGAATATACGTAACCAGGGAAAATTCAAAATTCGTGATACTTTTTGAACACACCTCGTATACTGAAATAATCAGGAGAATGAGCTGAGTCGATGTAGCCATGCCCGTCTCTCGATATGTCTATCTGTCTGTCCGTCTGTCTATTTGAACGCAAATACGAACTGAAAGTATTAAAATAGACCTGCGTAAATTCGGATGACATAATAGATCACTACTAGTTATATAATGTTCGGTTCTACCCGAACTTAAACTTCCTTACTTGTTAATTGTATATTTTATACTTTGCACATTTTTAATTTAAAAATTTTTGTATTTTCAAAGAGAGAATTTTTGATGGATATAAAAAATATTATTCGAATTGGAAATTTTCAAAGATGAAAACAAATAATTTTGAATCTTAAATATAGTTTTTATTAACTATAATTGCGTCATTAAATCTTCTTTGGTAATCGCCATCGCCAACGCGTAATGGTTCGTAGGTATTTCGAAGAACCAATCTCTCGAATATTCTGCACCATAAACCAGTAGTGGAATTCACTAACTTCTATAACGACATTCGCAGTCGGGATTGTATAGAAACGATGACTATAACGATATCGGTATTCACTAACCAATTCTAAATGAAAATTCCGCACGGATTTTTTCCCCTCTCCCATTTCTCGTATTCTAAATAAAAAAATCCTTGGGAATTTTTTCACTCTTCCCTTTCCTCTTATTCTGAATAATGTTCGAAAAAGGGAAAACCAGTTAAGGGAGAAAAGTAGCTATTACGAATTTGAGGAATAGGGAAATTTCGCAGTAATTTTTAAGGAATTTTTTCACCAGCTAAACTGAAAGGAGCGCGGAATAAAATTGGATGTTTCCTGTATTTTTATAGGAAACCTATTAACTTGTGTAAGTATATACTAAACTAAAATAATGTTATATTAAAATATGATGTATTTTAGATCGAAAAGTGCAAATGTACAAAAGATATGGCTGTTCTTAAACTTGATGCAAGGCCATCATGAAATTGTATTTTTGAGTTGCTGAGTGTGCGATGTAAGGAGTTCCGGGCTTGTTTATTCTATAATACTTTTTGAATCTGCAAACAGCAGAAAGCAAATTAAATATACAAACAAAAATTGTAGATAACGTTTGCGGTAACTCAAGCGTATATGGACTATCTCATAATCCTGTGTTTATTTTCCTGTGGCTTTTATTCGCTTAATTACTGCCACAAACGTATGAAAAGCAACACTAAACGTTGTTTTAATTTTTTTTCTTTTTTTAAAACGAATTCCTCACAATATTTACATTTTGAAATTTCGTTAGCCAGTTAGAAATCCGTGCATACCATGCCAATTGCCAAAACAGCTGATTTCGAAAATTAGAAATTCCTATTCCCAATTATTCTTCTCCCTAGGAGAGCATAATTGGAGGAATTTTTCCGAGGGAACAAAAAAATCCAACAGAAAATTATTCCGTGAGAATATTTAAAACTAGGCTGTATATGAATTTCCTAGCACAACAATTTAGCAAAATTATCTTATAGCGCTAGTCAGGATTACACAAAGTTACGAAAATATGAATTAAATGATTAACAAGTGGTAATAAGTAATTAATAAATTAACTAGGTACATAATCAGCAGAGTAATATAGATACACACCCCTATTGATAGTGTCGAATTGCAGCAGAATATACTTTTTTTGATTGAGTCGATCGTATTTTATTTTGGTATTGTGTAACTTGATCGAACAAAAACTGCACATTTACTGCACTCCCCAAAACCCAAAAAACTTTTTTTTTTTCAAAAAACTGTTATCGAAAACGTTTTTAGCTGACATTTTTGGGTCGGACAGGGTATACATGAAAATTTTAAAATCAAACGAAAATTTTTTTTAGTAAGTCATGATAAAAACCTTAAAAATCAAAGTCGAAAAAAGTCAAAAAAATTAAATTTCGCAGGCTCGAAAATTATTTTTTTGGGTATGCGTAGTGGAACTTTTTTTTCCTGAGCCCACAACCTATCGAAAAATCGATGGCGCGATATCGGTTAACTTTCGTCCATACAAATCGACCCACCCTAATATACATATCGCTGTTGGGAGAAAAAGAGTCGTAATGGAATGTAGAGTTTTTATTACTTCGTGGGTTGAAGTTGAGAGCGGAGTGTCTATTGAGGGGTAATTTGTTATTGAGTGAGTTGTTATTATTGTTAGATGCGATATTAATTTCTGAAAGATTGCTATTAAGTGAAGTGCTGTTAGTTGACGATGAGCTGGTGAGTAATTCTGTGTTATAAGATAATGTATAATTGTTAACTGTAACATGGCCCCTGCGGGTTAGGGGTTTAGAATATACCCGAGGTAGGCATACCGGTCGTATGAGGCGACTGATATGCACCAAGGTAATGACGTGCAACTAGATGGTTGACCTACGGATATGATGCCTCTAACCTCTCATTACCCATCTCTCCTTCCTAGAAGGTTCCACTGGTCATACCAAATCGGTACCACGATAGTCGGGCAATACCGTAACGGAGTACCGGAGCGTATCCGGACAAGGACTGTCAGTTCGACAGCACTCCCCAAAACCTTGGGGGAGTGCTTTTGTCGTTACAACAACGACAACAATAACAACAACACATAGTTTATAAGAGGAGGTTGGGAAGATGAGGGAATTTGAAGAGATGTAGGAGTTTCTTGCTTGTTCTTGAGATCGGACTATTAATATTAATAATAATTCCCAACGGATTGCCCACCATATCCCGCGGATTATTCGTTCGTGCCGAGTCGTTGAAAGGCTTTGGTTTGTTAATCGTCGAGATCTAAAACTGCTCAGCTACAGAGAAAACCTCATCAGCTAAGTGAAGTAGATATAGGATAGATTATACATAAAGAAATAACTAGTTAACAGAATAAAATGATGTTCTTAGAAGTTAATATAGATGTCAAAGAATAAGAAACAATTAGTAGCTATGAATTTAGGATAGAAAGAATTGATTTTTTTATGCTGAAAAACGAGTCTGAAATATCAAATCTACCAGAAAGAGAGTTATAATCTTGACACAAACAGCGAAAAGGCTCATTTAACTGAAAATTGGTTCGGCACTGTTTTAAGACTAGAGGTTTAAAATGCCTTGAAGGACGAGACGGTACATTGAAGTTCACTTCACTTAGAAGAAATGGGCTGGATAGTGAACCATTTAGCAATTTAATCATAACAAGTAAGGAAGTCTAAGTTCGGGTGGAACCGAACATTATATACCTAGTAGTGATCTATTATGTCTACCCAATTTACGCAGGTCTATTTTAATACTTTCAGTTCGTATTTGCGTTCAAATAGACAGACGGACAGACAGATACATCGACTCAGCTCATCCCCCTGATCATTTCAGTATACGTACAAACATTTCATGTTCATGAAAGGTATGAGTATTAAAAAAGATATACAACTTCGCTTTTGCAGTGGAGTATTAACTACTTGCCCGGACATTTTACTTTTCATCCTGAACGTTTTGATAAACATTAATAAATATATATGTCGATTCGTTTATGCCGAATAAAGTAATATACCTTGTGTGCGTAACAAAAATAGATATAAAAAAGGGTGTCTTTCATAGGCGCCAAAGAACTCAACCGATCTTTATGAAATTTTCACAATATATACTTGGGTTCACTGGGTACAGCATAGACAATATATAGTTTTGGAAAAGTAGGCGGAGCCACGCCCCCAGGCTATATAAAGTTTCAATTCGTCATAATTTCGAACTTTTTTGGTCTAAATTAATGAAATTTGGATATATGTATGTGTCACTTAGTTTTGTTTTGCTCTCGAACCTTCACGATAGGTTCAGGAGTTCGCTGGGCACAGTCCGTATATTGCTTTTGGAAAAGCCCCCAGGTTATAAAGGGTGTTTTTTTTAGGGGTATAAAACTTCGAATTGAAATAAAACACAAGAAAATCGTTTTAAGGTCCATCAATTTGGCTTTATTGGAAGGATAATTTTATGCCATTAATGTTTAATTATGATTTCGGGCATGTGGCCGCCGCGGCTGGCTCGAATAAAGCCAATTCTACAGGTCCAATTTTCAACCACTTTTTCGAGCATATGGGGCCGTATGTCGGCAATAACGCCACGAATGTTGGCTTCCAATTCTCCTAACGTTTCTGGTTTGTTGGTGTAGACGAGCGACTTCACATATCCCCAAAGAAAATAATCCAATGGTGTCAAATCACACGACCTTGGTGGCCAATTCACAGGTCCATTCCGCGAAATTATGCGCTCATCGAATGTTTCCTTCAATAAATCGATTGTGACGTGCGCTGTGTGGCATGTAGCGCCGTCTTGTTGGAACCACAACTCATCCACATTCATGCCATCCAATTCGGGAACAAAATAGTCGGTTATCACGGCTCTATACCGGTCTCCATTAACGGTAGCTGCCTCTCCAGCATTATTGCGGAAGAAGTATGGCCCAATGACTCCACCAGCCCATAGAGCACACCAAACAGTCAGTTTTTGTGGATGTAATGGCGTTTCAAGGGTCTCATGTGGATTCTCTTCACTCCAAATGCGGCAATTTTGCTTGTTGACGTAGCCATTCAACCAAAAATGAGCCTCATCACTGAACAAAATTTTGCGATGAAAATCAGCATCGAAATCAATCTCATTTTCGGACCATACACCAAAATCACGACGCATTGCATGGTCTCGCGGCTTTAATTCTTGCACAAGCTGGATCTTGTAAGGTCGCAAGCCAAGATCTTTGCGCAAAATCTTCCATAAAGTTGATGGACAAAGCTCCAATTGCTGTGCACGGTGGCGAATCGATTCATTCGGGTCCTCTTCAACACTTTGCTCTACAGCGGCAATTGTTTCTTCGGTGCGCACTGTTCGACGTCTCTGCGGATGCGTATTATCACATAGAGTAAACGCAGTGCGAAAACGATCCATGGTTAACCGAATTAATTGCTCTGATGGACGATTATGTCGACCATAAAATGGACGGAGCTCACGGTAAACTTCGCGAACTGAACCATTATTTTCGAAATAAATTTGCACGATTTGCAAGCGTTGTTCTCTTGTCAACCTGTTCATGATGAAATGGCAAACCAAACTGAACATAAATGACATTAGAGTTGCCAGATTTGACCACAAAATGCCAGTTTTATCTCTATTCAAAAAACAAACCCGTAAAAAAAACACCCTGTATAAAGCTGCAGTTCGGTATAGATAGGAGTTTATTTGGTTCAAGTTAATGACATTTTATATATAGATGTGATCTATCGATCATCGTGCTGATCATTTAAGTGAACTTTTCTCTTCTTCTTCTTATACTTAGATACATTTAACCTTGGAAACTTTGGAGAATTCGCCTCATTTGGAGTGATAATCGCGAAAACAAGCGCAGACGCACGGAAGATCGGCCTACTACCTCAACAGTGCCGAACTTGCCTCAACCCCTTGAACTTATCGATTTGGCTTCTCCAATTCCTAGTACGGTTGTCCGAGCAACGTCGAAGAACGCCCCTTCAAAAATATCCACTAGGAAAATCCCGGAACCTCCAACTATTGCAATGGAGTCTGAACCAATCGTTGGTAAGCTGGTTGTGGTCCCTCGCAAAAAATCTATTTTTGTGCCTAGGTTCCATCCAGACACTACCGAGGATGATTTGATGTACCATATTTCTCCTAAAGTTAAAGATCAAAGCGTAACTGGGAAAGATTTCGATACTCTTTTGGACAGCTCTTTTTGGCCTCCCGGGGATCTTGTACGGGAGTTTGTATACAGACCGAAAAGGAATGTTCAAAATGTAGCGAAAATTTCTCGTAATAACGTTGAGTCAAAAAACTTAGCACTGAATCCGTGAATATCTTTTATCAAAATGTCAGAGGTTTGAATACCAAATTAACTGATATCTTTTTGAAATCTTTTCCTTGTAAAATATCAAGTATATAGAAATGATCGCTTGAACAGGGTCGGCGGTGGTGTTCTACTTGCCGTTCATTCCTCCATCCCCTCAGAAGAGGTTAATATTCTTAACATCGATTTCATTGAGTTCAAATGCATCCGCCTTCAACTAGAGAACGTCTCTATGTACTTATATGTTTGCTACATCGCTCCAGCATCAGATTTTTCAGTCTACATGCAACATGTCTCTCTGCTCAAAACTGTTAACTTTTTGACTAAAGCTTCAGATTCAATTATTGTTTTGGGTGATTTTAACTTACCTCATATATCGTGGAACATATCTGATGGCAACATTATTCCAAATCCGTCCAAACTGGGGTACAATGACTTTTTAGATGGAATTTCCAATCTTGGCCTTAATCAAATAAATGTTACCGCTAACAAGTTTGGGAAAATCTAGATTTAGTGTATGTTGATGATATAAACCAATTTTCTGTAAATCGTTGTGGTCCGTTGGTTTTACCAGAAGACCTTTACTACCCTTCTATGGAAATAGTCTACGAAACCATAAGTAATGGCCTAGGCACTCAATGCTACTCATGTAGGAGCTTTGATTTTAACTTTTCCAAAGCAAACTACAAGAAATTAAATAAAGAACTGTCTAAATTAACTTGGCCTGAATTTGGTTGTGATATCGATCTAAACGTCTCACACTTCAATCAAACTATTTACTGCCTATTTGAGAAGTTTATTCCCAAACGTAAATTAACTTCTGATCATCCTACGCAAGCTTGGTTTACTAAAGAGCTTAAGGCTCTTAAAATAGGAAAACGCGATCATTTAATTTATATAAGAAATCCGGATTAAATAAACATTACTTACTGTATTCCATTCTACGTCAGAAGTACATAGATTTAAATAAAAAGTGCTATAAAGCTTATATCTCTAAAACCAAAAGAGACATTATTCTCAACCCAAAGTAATTTTATGGTTTCGTAAATTCTAAACGTAAAGTATCAGGGTTTCCCTCAGCCATGAAATATCAAGACATTATATCTAGCGATAATCAATATATCGCAAATTTCTTTGCTCAATTTTTCACTTCTAATTATTCTGCTGCCACCAATTCAAACATTCAAAATTATCCCTATAAGCTACACGGGAAAAATTCAATTAATTCACCAATTATATGTGCCAAAGATGTTCTAATTTACCTTAAAACCTTAAAAGAATCTTTTAAATATGGTCCTGATAGGATTCCTACATGTTTCTTGAAAAAGTGTGTGAACCATATTTACCAACCCCTTACCAATTTGTTCAATCTATCACTAAAGTGTGGTGCTTTTCCAACTGCGTGGAAAGAATCGTTTCTTCTACCGCTGCATAAAAGCGGGAGTAGGTCTTCTATAGAGAACTATCGCGGCATCGCAAAGCTTTCTTGACAAATCAACTTACGGGTCCGATCTCTCCTTTGATAGCTGACTGCCAACACGGGTTCAGTAAGGGAAAGTCCACAGTTACAAATTTACTTGAGTTTACCAGTCATATCTCAAATGGCTTTAGAAAAAATTTGCACACCGACGTTATTTATACGGATTTCAGCAAAGCTTTTGACTCATTACTCATTCATAAACTCGATCAGTTGGGCTTCCAGCCGGGTCTCAATGGCTGGATTTCTTCTTACCTTAGTGACAGGACAAAGAGTAATGTTTAAAAATTTAGTATCCGATGTCATTTATGTCTCTTCGGGGGTTCCTCAAGGTAGCCATCTTGGCCCGATTCGGTTCTTGTTGTTTATAAATGATATTTCTACAATAATAAAATTTTCAAAAATGTTAATGTATGTCGACGACGTAAAGCTTTTCATGTCATTCGCGTCATTTGAAGATAGAAATAAGCTACAATCAGATCTAGAAAGACTTGTTACTTGGTGCGATTTAAATTATATGCCACTTAAAAAACACATGGGTTTTTCGCGTGGAATTTCTTAGCCGGCTTCCTATACAATTAAAGATTATAGACTTGAGCAAGTGTATGATTTTGTTGACCTGGGGGTTACTATGGACTATAAACTCAGCTTCAACCGCCATATTAACACAACAGTCAATAAGGCTAGAGGTGTCCTAGCATTCGTTAAACAATGGTCTAAAGAATTTAGCAACCCTTATGTAACTAAAGCCCTCTTCACTACATTAGTCAGACCGATACTTGAATACGGTTCTATAATTTGGAACCCGCGTTACCAGGTTCATGTAGACCGCCTTGAATCAGTTCAAAAACAATTTTTACTATTTGCCTTAAGAGATTTTCATTGGGATCCCTTGTACAATCTGCCACCCTATACGAATCGTTTAAAACTCATTAATCTGCACACACTTTCTAGTCGGAGGGAAATGCTTGGAATTATTTTTATGATTAAATTGCTAAATGGTTCACTATCCAGCCCATTTCTTCTAAGTGAAGTGAACTTCAATGTACCGTCTCGTCCTTCAAGGCATTTTAAACCTCTAGTCTTAAAACAGTGCCGAACCAATTTTCAGTTAAATGAGCCTTTTCGCTGTTTGTGTCAAGATTATAACTCTCTTTCTGGATAGATTTGATATTTCAGACTCGTTTTTCAGCATAAAAAAATCAATTCTTTCTATCCTAAATTCATAGCTACTAATTATTTCTTATTATTTGACTTCTATATTAACTTCTAATAATAATTTTATTCTGTTAACTACTTATTTCTTAACGTATAATCTATCTTATATCTACTTTACTTAGCTGATGACGTTTTCTCTGTAGCTGAGCAGTTTTAGATCTCGACGATTAACAAACCAAAGCCTTTCAACGACTCGGCACGAACGAATAATCCGCGCGTTATGCGGATGCGCCCCTCGCTCCGGTCGGGCGGGATATGGTGGGTAATCCGTTGGGAATTATTATTATTATTATTTATGAAAGATATGAAAATCAAAAAAGATATATAACTTCGCTATTGCAGTGGCCTATTAATACGTGCCCAAATATTTTGCTTTTGCGTTTTCCGATTTGGCTAATTTTTGGCAGGAGTATAATACATACTACTGGGAAGCAGCTGACCAATTTTCATTGAAATATCAAGATTGAGTTACAAGCGATTGGCTTTGACAGTAGCATAAATTTTATGCTGACAAGTGGGCGGCGCCACGCATACTTCTTCAAAATTGACAAAATTTTTCTGCGGCCGAGTTTTTCTTGAAAAGCTTATTATGTGTGCAAAATATGATTGATATAACTTGCTTAGTTGTAGAAATATCGCGTTTTAAATTTTACAAAAAAAATTTTCAGAACTATGTTAAAAACTGGGCGTGGAGATTAACCGATGTCGCCCATTTTTACAGCAAACAGTTACCTTTATATATAGAACATTATCACCAAATTTCGTTTCGACAAATCAATTTTTGGCGGAGTTATGGCATAAAAAGTTTTGGGGAATACTCCACTATAAAAAGGGCGGGGCTCCGCCTATTTTCGAAAATTTGAAGTTTTTGGATTTCTTTGTTTACGGAAACTTTAAAAAAGAAATATAAATGATGTAAAGCTATTTTACGTAAAGGCAATAGCCTATTTAATATATCTACGATTCTCTTCAAAATCTTTCATATAAAAGTGGGCGTATACCTTAACCGATCCCTCCCATTTTTTCCTGGAGCATTCCTTGCATACCTGGAAACCTGAATCCTGAATTTCGTTTCGATGTCTTGAACGGTTTTTGATTTATGATTAATATTATTTCTAAATTTGACTTAATCAAAAGTGGGCGGTGCCACGCTCATTTTCGAAAATTTTTTTTCAAAAATTTATTTTATGCCTCAATCTTAATGTAGTCGCCAAATTTTATCCTTATAGGTGTATTATGTACTGAGTATTCACTTTTTTTGTGTTTTCGAAAATATTCTATATATAAGAAGTGGGCGTGGCTATCATCCGATTTCGCCCATTTTAAATAGCTCTCGAAGATGAATACCAAGGAACGTGCATACCAAATTTCATTAAGATATCTGAAAATTTACTCAAGTTATCGTGTTCACAGATGGACGGACGGACGGACATGGCTTAATCAATTTCTCTTGTCGTTCTGAACATTTTGATATTTAGAAGTCTATATCTATCTCGATCCGTTTATGCCGTTACGTACTGCCGTTAGGCGACTAAAGTCAATATAATTTGTGTGCGTAGCACTACCAGGTATAAAAATAATTCCAAGCATTTCCCTGCGACTAGAAAGTGTGTGCAGGTTAATAAGTTTTAAACGATTCGTATAGGGTGCAGATTGTACAAGGGATCCCAATGAAAATCTCTTAAGGCCAATAGTAAAAATTGTTTTTGAACTCATTCAAGGCAATCTACATGAACCTGGTAACGCGGGTTCCAAATTATAGAACCGTATTCAAGTATCGGTCTGACTAATGTAGTGAAGAGGGCTTTAGTTACATAAGGGTCACTAAATTCTTTAGACCATCGTTTAACGAATGCTAGGACACCTCTAGCCTTATTGACTGTTGTGTTAATATGGCGGTTGAAACTGAGTTTATAGTCCATAGTAATCCCCAGGTCAACAAAATCACACACTTGCTCAAGACTATAATTTTTAATTGTATAGAAAGCCGGCTGAGAAATGTGTTTACATTTTTTAAGGTTAAGTGGCATATAATTTAAATCGCACCATGTAACAAGTGTATCTAGATCTGATTGTAGCTTATTTCTATCTTCAAATGACGCGAATGACATGAAAAGCTTTACGTCGTCGGCATACATTAACATTTTTGAAAATTTTATTATTGTAGAAATATCATTTATAAACAACAAGAACAGAATCGGGCCAAGATGGCTTCCTTGAGGAACCCCCGAAGAGACATAAATGACATCGGATACTAAATTTTTAAACATTACTCTTTGTGTCCTGTCACTAAGGTAAGAAGAGATCCAGCGATTGAGACCCGGCTGGAAGCCCAACTGATCGAGTTTATGAATAAGTAATGAGTGACACACTTTGTCAAAAGCTTTGCTGAAATCCGTATAAATAACGTCGGTGTGCAGATTTTTTCTAAAGCCATTTGAGACATGATTGGTAAACATGAAATTTTGCGTGTAGACTGAAAAATCTGATGCTGGAGGGATGCAGCAAACATATAAGTACATAGAGACGTTGTCTAGTTGAAGGCGGATGCATTTGAATCGATGTTAGGAATATTAACCTCTTCTGAAGGAATGGAGGAATGAACGGCAAGTAGAACACCACCCCTGACTCTGTTCAAGCGATCATTTCTATATACTTGATATTCATAGACATAAAAACTCTGAATTGAAAACATGAGGTTTTAGCCAAGTTTCGGTAAAAGCAATTACGTTATATTTACAATGAAAAGATTTCAAAAAGAGATCAGTTAATTTGGTATTTAAACCTCTGACAGTTTGATAAAAGATATTCACGGATTTAGTGCTCAGTTTTTTGACTCAACGTTATTACGAGAAATCTTCGCTACATTTTGAACATTCCTATTCGGTCTGTATTCAAACTCCCGCACAAGAGCCCCGGGAGGCCAAAAAGAGCTGTCCAAAAGAGTATCGAAATCTTTCCCAGATCCATCAATCTTGAACGAAGACATACTTCTTTGATATGTGAAATTAAATTTTCTAACAGTTACGCTTTGATCTTTAACTTTAGAAGAAATATGGTACATCAAATCATCCTTGGTAGTGTCTGGATGGAACCTAGACACAAAAATAGATTTTTTGCGAGGGACCACAACCAGCTTACCAACGATTGGTTCAGACTCCATTGCAATAGTTGGAGGTTCAGGGTTTTTCCTAGTGGACATTTTTGAAGGGGCGTTCTTCGACGTTGCTCGGACAACCGCACTAGGAATTGGAGAAGCCAAATCGATAAGTTCAAGGGGTTGAGGCAAGTTCGGGACTGTTGAGGTACGCGAATTCTCCAAAGTTTCCAAGGTTTTGAAAATATTTTCATATATTTTGAATTTTTCAGTCAGCAATGAAAAATCTTTGCTTATTTCAGAAAACCCGTTTCTGATATGCCTAAAGATTTTACAGAGATCAACTTCTGTCGACCGGCATTTGGAACAAGACCAGTGCAGGCCTTTTCCTTCGTTAAGCAGGTCAGCTATTCTACCGGTTAACCCAGTGCACTTGGCGTGGACAAGTTCATCACACAGCCAGCATGCTACAAAGCGTTCGGACTCGCTTTTTACCTGTCAGTTGGCTATCATGCACGACATTTTCGTATAAATACTTATATAAATTTATAAGAAAAATTATAAGTTAAAAAAAATTTAGCGGATTAAAGAAAAACAACCCTGACAGTTTAAATGACACAGTACTGAGCGAACAGTTTTAAACACACTGTATCTGACGTTCAACAAACCACGCAAAACAGCTGTAACGAAAAAGAAATAAGAAAAGCAAGGCAGAGCACAACAACAATTGCAATATGAAATAAAGCCTTTCAATAGCAACAAATAAAATATGCAAAAAACTCGGCACACACAAATTCAACAAAATGAAATTATATCAAAACTTTTTAACACTATTCACACCAAGTAGTGAAGCACTATTAGGTATTTATCTCAATTAACTTTAATTATAACTTTAGAATATCAAAGATATTATTAATTTATTAAATATAATCACAGAGAAAAATATAAACAGAACTACACAACTTGCAAGTTTATATTGGAGCTTACTACCACGGAACAAAATGCAGGTGACGACTATGAGAGAGAGCTGATTGCGTTTTTATGTAAGTTACCTTAGCAGGTACCAGAATTCTGCCCAACGCACAGTGGTCGCAAAAGGGCATATTTGGTTCAAAACTACCTAGAGGCCACAAAACTTAACCGATTTTGAAACTTTAAACGGGGTATTGTTTAGGAGCTAAAAAGCAAAAGATTGACCCTTTGCTCACGTTGCCAGGCATGTGACTTATTTAGTTCACCAAAGAACATTCGTTGACGCGACACACGCGCAACCACCGATCAGGCCAATATCGCTGACGCGACACACGCGCAACCATCGATCAGGTCAATTTACCAAAAGGGTGGGAATTGCATAGTCAGCAATACCTGCTTGCACGCGCAAGTAAAATGGGCAAGGCATGGGAACTGCAACATTAACACTTTAGTTAGGCTTAAGAGGTTACTTAGTAAGTAAAGAATATAGTTTGAGTTAGTCAATAATAAGGGTGCAATCAACACACAATAAATGTTTATAACGTTTAAATAAATTAACTTGTTTTATTCAGTTCATCGGAGTACTATAAGTCTACCGCAACTAAAATTTTTTTATAACTCTAGCGACACGAGAGTTAACTGGCGCCCGAGCAGTTCGGTGCCGGGTCCGCGGAATTGCAAGAAAAAAAAAGTTAAAAAGTGAAAATAAAAACCTAATGCAACGCTATTCCAAAGGAAAAATAAGAAGAAAGTTAATTAATACCAAAACTGAAGTAAAGTGAAAATAAAGACATTAACTAATAATAAAACAAAAGAAAAGTTAAAATCAAACCTCTTGAAAATTTTCAAACCTCTAGTGAAAAAAAAACACACACACAATATAAGAGAGTGGCTTTTTTCGAAGATCTAAGAAAAAAGAAATAACAGCGTAAAAGAAACTTGCTGAAAATCTTAGAAAACTCTTCAGAAAGAAACAAGGAAAAGAAGCTCCCAAGAAAAAAAACGACTTTACTTCTCAGCCGAGTAGAAGTGGTTCGCAGGTAATCTGCTGATAGTGAAGGAATGCAGTGGAAGAACCACTTACTAGTCCTCAGACGGAGGATGATTTAAAAGAAATTTCGAAGTTATCAGATTGTGTAGAGGAGCTCCAAGAGCTTGCTGGATCTCGGGAGTCCTATACCTCCTTGATCCATAGCGTAAAGCAGGTTTTAAATGACTATAAGCTCGTAAGGCACAAGCCAATATATAGGGCCATTTTAAGACACATTAGGTGTAAGGTTAGGGGAGCAGCAGATGCTGCACTAGTGTCCCACAACATCTTAGATGCTGATTGGAAGAAAATCAAGGAGATTCTCCCTTGCACTACGCAGACGTTAGGGATATAGAAACTTTAGATCAACAGCTTACTCTTATGACTCAGGGACGGCAAAAGTTATCCGAATTCTACGCTCAAATTAACAAAAAATTGTCGCTTATGATAGATACCATAAACACCGACAAATATGTGCATGAGGAAACGGTTAAGGCATTGGCAGAGGCACACCGACGCAGAGCACTAGATGTTTTCATAAGGGGGCTAAACGGCAACTGGCCGACTTTGCTTCTCATGCAGAAACCGAAATACCTACCTGAGGCATACTCGTCATGCCCCACTTTCAGAAACCTGAATCGCAGAAACGCTATTTACCGCCCCCCACAGGCATTGAATAGAAGTGGCCGAATGTTCGGAGATACATACCAATCCCAGCGATTTTTTCCTCGGGGCAACAGAGACTACACTGGCACATCGCAGAGTCCAGCTCAGAGCAATTCGAGGTACAACTATGCAGCACAGCCAAATGGAAGCTATGCAGGGAGGATTCAGCTCCTCCTACACTGGGTCAGGACAAACAAGGAGTAGCCACCAATCTGCAAAAAGCTAGCGCAACAACAGTAATTCCCCAGCGGCTGTAAGAATGGATGTCGATCCATCCTCCCAAACCCGCCAGATAGGTAGTTCTAGGTTCCCGAGGTATGATGGCTCAAAGAGAAGCTAAGCCTCCACAGGATTTTCTACCCAAACAAGAAACCGAAATTATTTCATTTAGGTCCCGTAGATGAAGAAGAGGGAGAAAATTTCTCCAGCGAGCACAATGAAGAATCAAGAGGCGACCAAGTAAATTCTACAATGGAAGCCTCGTGTCCGGCGTACCATATTTAGAATATGCGACGCGGGATCAAGGTATTTTAGAGTTCTTAGTGGATACGGGGCGAACAAAAGTTACATTAGCGAGCGCTGTAAACACTACGCCTGTGGGAAAGGACCTACCAACTACATTCTTTGTTCCTCCAGGGCTAGACTCATTCGACGGGATAATAGGGGACGATACACTGTCGGAGATTAAAGCGTTTTTAGATAGGGAACTTAACACTCTCATCCTAAAACCAGATATCCTGCTGCCTCTTAAGAGAAAAACAGCGCAGCAGGTTAACAGCATTAACGTTAACATCCCTCTTGACAACTATGTCACCGAGCTTACGAAAAACAAGCTCTACGAGATACTGAAAAAATATGAATCTTTATTTGGGCCAGTCGACCGAGGCATGGAAATCCAAACCAATGTCCAGGCTGAGATAAAAACGGAAACCGAAAATCCCATTTACACCAAAAGTTATCCCTACCCCGTTAACATGTGCGGCATTCAGGAACTTCTTTCACAAGGCATTATCCGTCCGTCAAAGAGTCCCTTTAACTCTCCCATAAGGGTTGTCCCAAAACAATCTGGTCATTGATTTTAAGAGGTCGAACGCCGTAACTATTCCCGATACATATCCCATCCCAGATATCAACGGTACTATTGCTAGCCTTAGTAAAGCCAAATATTTCACCACGCTTGACCTAACGTGAGGATTTCACCAAATCCCAATGAGAAAGCGTGACATTCCTAAAACGGCATTTTCCACAATGTATGGAAAATATGAATTTTTACGGCTTCCTTTCGGACTAAAAAATGCGCCCTCAATCGTTCAACGCATGATAGACGATGTCCTCAAAGAATTTATAGGTCGAATCTGTTTCGTATATATCGACGACATTATAATTTTCAGCAAATCCGAAGCCACCTATTTGGAGGACATCGAAACAATCCTTTCTAGACTACTAGCTGCAGGGCTTAAAGTTAACCTTCAAAAAACTCAGTTTTTAAAAAGAACCGTCGAATTTCTCTGTTACATTGTACCCTCCGAAGGGATCCTGCCAGATCCTTAGAAAATAAATTCGATAAGAAACCCGTTGCCACCTTCAAATCTGAAAGAACTTAAAAGTTTTTTAGGTTTAACTTCTTACTACAGAAAGTTCATTCGCGATTACGCAAACATTGCGAAACCCTTCACTAACCTCACAAGGGGCGTCCAAAAAAGTGCCAATATCATTAAATGAAGGCGCCCTAAGAGCATTCGAAGATCTTAAGGAAGTGCTAACAACCTCAGAAGTCTTAACATTTCCCAACTTCGAAAAAGTTTTTAACTTAACGACAGACGTTTCAGACTACGCCATTGGCGCGGTATTGTCTCAGGACTACGATGGTAAAGACAAGCCAATAGCGTTTATATCAAGAAGTTTGACAACCATGGAAGAAGGGTACGCTACAAAAAGAAAAGAAAAAGAGATGCTCGCCATTGTTTGGGCATTAGACAATCTCCAGAGCTATTTGTATGGTGCCAAAAAAATACGTATATTTACCGATCACCAACCATTAAATTTCCCCCTTAGCAATCGTAATTACAATGCCAAGCTGAAGCGTTGGAAATCCCGAATCGAAGAGTATAACTACGAGCTTACCTACAAACCAGAAAAATCAAATGTCGTGGCTTATGCCCTTTCTCGCCTTAAAACACAAGCGAATCAACTTACGGATTCAATACTGCCCGCGTCCGAAATCCTTAGTCAAAACGCAACTATGGGATCAGATGCCGATACGGTTCACAGCGCAAAACAGGACAATACAGACCTTATTCCATTCGTGGAAGTACCGTTAAACGTTTTCAGAAACCAGATCATATTCGGGGGTAGGCTTCAGATTTATGAAGAACCGCACCCTGGACACTTACGTCACTATGTAGGCGAATGTGAACTAGTCAGCATACTGAAAGAAACATTAAATCCAAATGTCGTTAACGGTATAAAAATCCCGGAAAATCAATAAGATAAGAATTACAGAAGGTTTGTCTAGAACATTTCATTAACTATAAAATCCGAATACTGCAAACCCTTGTGGAGGATTTGCGAAACCCAGATATGGTGTGCGAGGCAATAATGAAGGAACACAAGAGAGCTCACCGCAATGTCACAGATAATAGGAAGCAGCTTCTTGAGCATTACTATTTCCCCAGGATGAGCAGTCAGATTAGGAAATATGTACTGGCTTGTGAAACATGCAAGCTTAGTAAGTACGATGGACACCTTAATAGGCCGGAACTACAAGGTACACCAATCCCATCGCGACCGTGTGAGATCCTTCACGTAGACATATTTGAAATTCAGAAGGAACAATTTTTAAGTTGCATTGACAAATTCTTTAAATTCGCGAAGCTTTTTACATTAGAAATAAAGGAACCCTGCACCTTAAGGAAAAAAAAGTAAAACTTCTTCACTATTTCACGACCCCAAGAATCTTAGTCACTGATAACGAACGGGGATTGATTAGCCCAGCAAAACGAAACTTGTTAGAATCTCTAGGAATTCAGCTTTACCCCACTCCAACTCAGAGAAATGAGGTGAATGGCGAAATCGAGAGATTCCACTCTACGTTACTAGAAATTTTTAGATGCCTGAAAGCGGAAAACGAAGAACTTAGGACCAAAGAACTCGTTAATATAGCTGTAGATCGCTATAATAATTAAGTTCATTCAGTAACAAACAAGAAACCGACCGAAATATTTTTTAACCGCTCAGAAGCTGCCAATTAGCAGGAACTCCTCGACAAAAGCAGGGAAATGAATAAGTATATCAAAACATTACTGAGGGGAAAGCAAATGGCACAGATGGAAAAACACAATAAAAGGACGCTACCGGAGCGTTATGACGTCATATGCGTGAAGGATAAGCTAATAAAGGGGAAGCAAAAGCCTCTTTATAAAAAAGAAGTCGTTGCAAAAGATAACAAAGTTTCTGTCACCACACTTAGTGGGAAGAAAATCCACAAATTACACATTGAAAACATAAAAAAGAGGCTAGGTTGTCCCACGTAAAAAAAAAAAAACAATATAAAAAATTTGAAATAGTTTGGTACTAAGAGGGAGTTTATCTAACAAGAGCGGGCTTGTAAGTGGGACAAATCGTGCCTTAGTAGGTTGCGGCGCCATCGAATTTGACAAATGGCTACGTTGCTCCCAAAACGGATAGCACGATCCCCCATACCTGGTTCGAGAAATGTTAACGCCTCTGGTCCAAAACAAAAAGCGAAGCGTCTGCGCCTAATCCGCTAAGCAACTATATTAAATTCTCTGCGCCTAATCGGCAGATTGATAAAAAAAAAAATTAATAAAAACATATGCGCCTAATCCGCTAAGCAAAAATATATTCTCTGCGCATAATCCGCAGAATGACAAAAAAAAACACAAACAAAAAATTATTAATAAAAAAAAGATAACGCTAATTTTTTTCTTTCTCTTTTTTCTCTATACTAACTTGCTAATCTTTGTAATTATATTTAACGTAAATTCTTTAACTTTGTTTCACTCTTTCATTACTAGCCATAATAACAATGAGTAGTATTCTTTCATATTTCTCCTATTTAGGAGCTTGTGTAAGAAATAGGAAATTGCAACAACTTATCAACCACTAACGCACTAATAAAAATACTAAAGCAAGAAAAGCAAAAGCTCTAGGAATACTGCACATCAGTAAAATCTTAAAAATGCTGTATTATAATAATACGTTCCTAGTAACAACAATATTTTGTTTGCTTAGTCAATAAAATTAACTTATCTTCATAGAATTTAACAACTACTAACCCACTAAAAAAATTCGTCTCCTTTGTAGATGCCGTTCGGAGTCGGAAAAAAACTGTAGGTCCCACCAATTTGTAGGGAAAATTCAAATCGGCACACCACAAATTGGAAGAGAAGCTTGGCGCAAAAATCTCTTAGGAGGTTTATGATGATATACCTGTTGTATATCGCGCCATAGAGAGAGAGAACCCACTAACCACACTAAATTAAAAATAACATCTTGCGTTGCAGATTCCCGCTGCTGGCGTCTGCCATCAGCGGACTCCATATATTCAACTACAAGGCTCCGATAGTAACTATCCAAAGTGGAGATGGGTGGATCATTGGGGGGTCATTCAAACTAATCCACGTCATCAACCTGCAACAATATACTACAACTATGATACAAATGGACAAGTCGATTAATCAAACGAACCGAGGAGCAGCTCTTAGCACAGCACTATATTAATCAAACACTTGGGCGACTCGAAGAGTTGATGGGAAGGACAAGCAGAACCAGAGTCACCCGATCTATTGACTGGATAGGGTCAGCATGGAAATGGCTGGCAGGATCACCTGATGCAACAGATTGGAACAATATTCTCTACAGCCAATATCAAATTATCGAGAACAACAATCATCAATACAGGGTCAATAAGAAACTATTCACAGCCACCCAAGAAGTATTGAAGAGAATTGACGAAGTAGTAGACCGTAGCAATTACGTAGCAAGAGAAACAGAAGCAATAGAGTTCGAGGAAAGCGCACTTCACAACATCCTGCTCGTCCGCGATGAAGTCAACGAAATGGTGCGGGTATGTCAATTGGCAAAGCGCGGATTTATTAATACTAACCTACTCGAGGGAGGATGGGGCCGTGTGCAGAAGTCCACGCAAGTGGGGAAAGTTTCTGATCGTCATTCACCTGGGAATGGCCAGAGCGATTCTTTTGCATGCGGTTCAAGCAGCTCACTACTTCCGGGCTTTGCGCCCAAGTATCCTCTGGGTAACCACCGAACACCCGTTTGGTGGTGAGCTAAACGTGAGAAGGCGACAACCTGGTAAGGCCACTCCGACATAATCGGTTTAAGGGCTTTCTGGGGGATTCAAACAGCAGCGTCTGCTCACCATGTGGTGCGGCAGCAAGCGGGCGTCTGTCTTGGATCAAGCGGCTCGATATACAAACGTGTAATAGAATTCAACCTCCAGTGAAACGGGTTGTGCGTTGGGTTTGGGACCCACCACATAAAAGAACGTTCCAATGAAATTCAACAACAAAGCCTCGGATATGAGAACCCCTTTTTTAGATGCCAGCACCCGCAAACGAAATAAGGATTTTGAGATAAGGGCATGTACCTGGAATGTCCGGTCCCTTAATGGGGAAGGTGCCGCTGCCCGGCTGGTTGAGGTCCTGAGGAAAGCAAAACGGGGCGAGGAAACACGATCAAAACACCTTGCAACATCTACTGGAGTGGGCATGAAGACAAGCGCAGATTCGGCATGGGATTTGTGGTGGGAGAGAGACTCCGTCACCGAGTACTGTCGTTCACACCCGTGAACGAGCGTCTCGCAGCAATCCGCATAAAAGTACGATTTTTCACCATATCGTTTATCTGCGCTCATGCACCGACGGAAGAAAAGGACGACGTGGAAAAGGATGCATTCTACGAGCGCTAGGAAGAAGCATATGAGCGCTGCCCCCGTTATGATATCAAAGCCGTGCTTGGCGACTTTAACGCCAGGGTGGGTAAGGAGGGTGTATTCGGCCCCACTGTCGGGAAGTTCAGTCTCCACGATCAGACTTCGCCAAATGGATTCAGGCTGATCGACTTCGCAGGTGCCCGAAACATGGTCATATCCAGCACTAGGTTTATGCACAAGAAGATCCATCAGGCTGCATGGCTGTCCCCCGATCGAAAAACACGCAACCAGATCGACCATGTTGTGATAGACATGCTTCCAGCGTTTTAGATGTTAGCACAATACGAGGACCTAACATCGACCTAGTAGCAGCCAAGATTCGTACCCGCCTCTGTACGACAAAACAGGTGCAACAAAAAATGCAGGGAAAGCTGGACGTCGAAAAGCTGCAATCGCAACAGACCGCCAATTATTTCGCAGATCGCCTCTAACACCTGCTCTCCGAGAGCACAATTCAACATAGTGGAATGCATGAGCAGTGGGATCATATCTCAGGAGCACTCCGTACCGCAGCCGAAGAAGTAATTGGATTCCGGCGAATGCGAAGAAACGACTGGTATGATGATGAAGAGTGCCGCGCTGCAACGAAAAGAAAGGACGAAGCCTACAAGGCAACGCTCAGATCGAATGCAACGAGGAGTGTGTGTGAACACTACCGCGAGTTGAAGAGGGAAGGGAGGCGGCTTTTCCGGGCGAAAAAAAGAGAGGCAGAAAAGCGTGAAATAAAGGAGCTTGAGATGCTGGCCAACGGGAATAATGCCCGAAAATTCTATCAAAAAATTCGGCGAATGACAGAAGGTTTTAAACCCGGGGCAAACTCCTGTAAGAATGAGAACGGCGACCTGGTGGCCGATGTTCAGAGAGCACTCAGAATATGAAGGGATCACTTCTCTGCCCTTTTAAATGGAGAAACTGAGCAAGAAACCAGAGAAGATGCCGAACCCAAGCCCACAATCGAAGATCATGGAATTGACTTTCCACAACCCGACTATAATGAGGTGCGAATAGCATTATCCCGATTGAAAAACAATAAAGCGGCTGGCGCTGATGGTTTGCCTGCTGAGCTATTCAAACACGGAGGCGAGGAGCTGGTAAGGCGCTTGCATCAGCTTCTATGCAGAATATGGTTGGATGAATGCATGCCTGAAGATTGGAATCTAAGTGTTCTCTGCCCAATCCGCAAGAAGTGTGATCCTGCAAACTGTCCCAACTATCGCGGAATCAGCCTTTTGAATATCGCATATAAGGTCCTATCAAGCGTATTGTGCGAAATACTGAAGCCTGATGTGAACAGACTGATTGGACCTTATCAGTGTGGCTTCAGACCTGGTAAATCTACCATCGACCAGATTTTTACAACATGCCAAATCTTGGAAAAAACCCGTGAGAAAAGAATCGACACACATCATCTCTTTGGAGATTTTAAAGCCGCTTTCGTTGCACGAAAAGGAGTTGCCTATATGCCGCTATGTCTAAGTTTGGTTTCCCCGCAAAACTTATACGGATATGCAAAATGACATTGAGCAACACCGCCAGCTCGGTCAGAATTGGGAAGCACCTCTCCGAGCCGTTCGAAACTAAACGAGGTTTCAGACAGGGTGACCCCCTATCGTGCGACTTCTTTAATTTAATGCTGGAGAAAATAATACAAGCTGCAGAACTTAACCGCGCTGGAACAATATTTTATAAAAGCGTGCAACTGTTGGCATATGCTGACGATATTGATATCATTGGCCTTAACAACCGCGCCGTAACTTCTGCTTACTCCAAATTAGAAAAAGAAGCGGAGAAAATGGGATTGGTGGTGAACGAGGGCAAAACGAAGTACCTTCTGTCATCATGCAAAGAGTCAGCGCATTCGCGCCTTGGCAACCAAGCCACTGTTGGCAGCAATAATTTCGAAATAGTAAAGGACTTCGTTTACCTGGGAACCAGCATTAACACCAACAATAATGTTAGCCCAGAAATCCGACGAAGAATCACTCTTGCAAACAAATGCTACTTCGGACTGAGTAGGCAATTGAAAAGTAAAGTCCTCTCTCGACGAACGAAAATAACACTCTACAAGTCACTCATCGCACCCGTCTTGCTATATGGTGCAGAAGCGTGGACACTAACAACATCTGATGAGGCGGCTCTGGACGGTCAAAATCGCCCGGGCGGTTAGATGACCATTTAAAGAAGAAGAATAACCTACTCGACGTGGACGAGATTAACCAGATCCTATCCGAAATGGAAACTCTCCCATACCAGAATGTAATTGAGGCAATCGAATATGGTCAATTATCGGTGCTCACGAACGGGACCTTTCTCCTCTATGTCCTATTAATGCCGAAAGTAACAGCTAGTAAATATAATCTCCTGATTACTCGCGCTGGAATATACGATGGTAAACAACTAGACCTACCATTCGACAGGATGCTCGTCAACCAATAATTGGTAATCAGCTCATCCACGGTATGTAGGTTCGAATTCCTAATCAAACTGGAAGAAAACAGTTGCCTACCGCGACTCTTAAAAGGTGGGGCTGCTAGCTGTGAATTTACTAGGCGAAATGGATCTCATATAGAGCTGATAAACGAAAACCCCCTTTTGACTTCAAACTACCAAGGCGTGATAAAGAGCAACAATGCCTCAAATATAGTAAATGACACAAACGTAATTCAATTCAACAACGAGACAATCGGGAGAGGTGATCAGGAATTTTCCAGCAACGAGGCTGTTACAGCGCACGCCCTCCCAGCCGTACTGTCTAACATAAAAAATCATACCATGAGGGTCAACTTGGAGTAAGTCCACGACATCACAATGGCAAACGTAAAATATTTAGGGTATGTCAATGAAAAGATCCATTTTTCTATCGTTGCAGAAGTTATTTCAATTTGCACAGTAATCCTTATTGCCGGCATGCTGTGGAGATGTTACACAAAAAAACCAGACCTTCCACCGGTTCAAATTCCGAGGCATTGGATAGGAAATGTCAACATTAACAGGATGTCCAAACGCAAATTTGCACCTGGACTTTATTGCCCAGATCCTACCCTACCAGTCACATTAGTCAGTAGCAACATATCATCGGAAAACCGCATTCACACTTTAAAAAATTTTACCCCCTCCCGCTTTTCGACCTTTGATCTACGGGACGCAGATCTTTAAAGGGGGACGAGGTACCAGAATACTGCCCAACGGCGCACCCTTTGTTCACGTTGCCAGGCATGTGTCTTATTTAGTTCACCAAAGAACTTTCGCTGACGCGACACACGCACAACCATCGATCAGGTCAACTTACCAAAAGGGTGGGAATTGCATTGCTTGCACGCGCAAGTAAAATGGACAAAGCATGGGAACTGCAACATTAACACTTTAGTTAGGCCTAAGAGGTTACTTAGTAAATAAAGAATATAGTTTGAGTTAGTAAATAATTAGGGTGCAATGAGCAGACAATAAATGTTTATAACGTTTAAATAAATTAACTTGTTTTATTCAGTTCATCGGAGTACTATAAGTCCACCGCAACTTAAATTTTTTTATAACTCTCGCGACACGAGAGTTAACTTGTATGTTAATGGCTCCTCTTACCGTGCATTTTTTGTAGTTCTTGTTTTTAGTATTTCCTTAGCTTGTATATATCTTTCGGTTGATGATGAAGGGTGGTTGGCAGAAAAGTTTGCACACAAATTTGCAGAATTTGGCTATATGTCCAAGAATTTGACAATTTTTACAGCGCCTTGCACCAAACAATGTCTAGTTTCTCGGGAATGTGGAAGAGAACAAATGTTAATAGAATGACACCGGTGGGCTGCAATTGATCGTTTATTTTTGTTTGAAATTTATATGCTGCAACAACACCTTATTATACTGATTGAGCGCCGTACAGCGAAGGACGAATATTGTGTTAGAGTTAAAATTTTTGGGTTATTTTTTTGTATAGCTGGAAGTTTAGGATAAAACATGATTCATTAACTGGAAGGTTAGCTCTGTAGTGACATATTTTTACAATTGCCGCCATCTTGCTGCCTGAAAAATTGTCATTTACATTCTGGGTTGCCTTTTATCGAAATTATGTAAAAATAGTTGTTAAAAATGTAATATTATACAAAATTTTAAATAAGTTGGTTTCAGAAAATAGATTAATTTGCACTATTATTTAGATCGACTTTTGGGGTTGTACGGTAGTCGTGGACGTTTAAAACTCGGGACATTCCGGTATGTAGCAATGGATGTCTTAAAATTTTGTCCCTGCATACTTATATACTTACTTAGGTCTATCGTGACTTCAAAGCTGTTCCTTATGTGATTCGAAGTCTTGTTTTTAACAAAACTTTATTACTATTCTCTGGGTTTGATAATGAGTTCTGGCTTAACTTATGTATAAAGCAACAATTTTAAGTCAACTTCTGTTTGGTTTGCATGAATAATAGGAGCCAATCCTATCTTATTGAAACTTATCACTTTACTATACACTTGGTGGACTATGTGTGTTTGTCTCTATGCCCTGAAAAGTTTCCAAAAAATACGCATCTTATCATTCATTATTATTAAAAAACCTAGTCCTAAAGTCAGAAGCACGAATGTGCAATTATTCAGAGTTTGAGTTGATAAGTTTACTGTATTAGCCATTGAAGGTTCTAGGTTTGACGAAAATCCCTGGTATCATGCTTACACCGAAACCACAATATTTTGCAGTCCATGTAAACTGAATGAGCTGAAATCAAACTTTTAATCTTGTTTTGCCAACATTTTCATTTTAGCACATTCATGATTCTGGCAAGAGGGCGGAATGCGTACGTATTTTGATTGCAGATACGTATGCACATATATATTTGTTTTAATTTTTGTTTGAGCAGTGACCGTTTTTAATGTTTTTTAATTGATTATAGAAAAAATTTACAACGATTTATGCAGTGATAGTTTTGATGTTTTATTTAGTTGACTTTATAAAACGTATTACTGCTAGTTTTCTACCTTTTTGATTTTTCTACTACCATTTCCTCGAAAAATGAAAAAAATGCTCCTACCTTTTTTCGTTCGCAAAAGAAACCCAGAAATGGAGGGTCAAAAGTAAACGTTAGCTATATAGCTAACCGTCTTGTAATTGGATCAAGACTTCTTGTTGATATTTGAAGTGTTTGTTGATAATGTGGGTTTCAGTTTTCCTTTTTTTCTTTTTGATCTTGTAGTTTTCGCAAGCAAAGCAAACCGATTAACCCCGACAACGAGTGCCCCGGCCGCATTGTTTTTCGTATTATATGGTTCAATCTCTATGAATTAGGTTTATTACACCAACTAAGCTATAAAAAGAGTTATTAACAGGTTAACTAACAAAACACGTGAAGTTGAACATAATAAGCAATAGACCTGAGACAAACAGATCCGATCGACACAAGTTTCAAATACATTGCATAAATAAACAAATTTATTGTTTGTTGATTTTCAATATATTGATAAAAAATGATTTTATATTCTCTTCGCTTTGACATTTTAAGTACCAAAATTTGAGGCGAATCGAAGCAAATATTGCCCAAAACGCTCTGATATCGCCATGTAATAAATTCATCTTGCATTAAATATGCACCTCCTCCCCGTATAGAAATCTTAAGAACGCCAATTGGCATACGTATAGAAAGGAACTGGATAAGTACCTTTCAGATAATTATCCCGATACACCTAGGGAAAAGACATAGAGGATATGGTGATAAAGTTCACCAGAGCATGTCAGGTAGCTTTAGATAAAGCCTGCCCCATTAAAAGGGCTAGGGGTAAGCAGAAACCACATTGGTGGAACCCCGAGCTAGATAGATACAGGAAGCTTTGCAGACAAGCTTTTAATAGTGCTAAGGCCTCGAAGGAGGTCTCGAAGTGGGAAGCTTATAAAGAGTACCTTAGAGAGTACAAAAGGGAACTCAGGACATCAAAAAGAACCTCCTGGATAGATTTCTGTAGCGGAATAGAATTGGTATCAGAGGGTTCTAGGTTAAGGAAGATTCTATCCAAAGCACCTCGTACTGGACCGGGGTGTTTGAAAAAGCCTGATGGGTCTTGGACTAACACGGGGGAGGAAACGTTGCAACTTCTCCTTCATACTCACTTTTCAGACGCGGAAAACGATTATAGTTATCAACCACATTTTAGACACGTGGAACTTGACCTGGAGCAGTTCCCTACCAATAAAAGATTAGAGTGGGCCATCGGGTCATTCAAACTATTTAAAGCACCGGGTCTAGATGGCATAGCGCCCATACAACTTCAGCAATCAATGGAACAGAGCATCCCTTGGTAGCAGGCGATATACAAGGGGGTGCTTACTTTTTGTCACATCCCAGACCCTTGGAGAGATTCTAAGGTAATTGTTATACCTAAGGCAGGTAGAATGTCGCATGTTGGCCCAAAGGATTTTAGACCGATCAGTCTGGCGTCCTTTCAACTCAAGGTACTGGAGCGGTTGCTGGAGTCCCACTTTAGAGATAAGCTAGAGAGCAGAATCGTACCATCGCAGCATGCATACATGAAAGGCAAATCCACTGAGACAGCGCTACACGAGGTTGTTACGCACATTGAAAAATCCTTAGCTAGCAAGGAATTGACATTAACAGCCTTTCTGGACATTGAAGGGGCCTTTAATAACGTCACGCCGGAAGCGATCACGGCAGCCCTGACGGCCTTGGGTATCGACCCCTGGCTGGTGCCCCTCGTGTAATAAATCCTGACGAGCAGGAGGGTGCACGCGGATTTAGCCGGGGTATCGGTGGACAAGGTTGTCAACAGAGGCGTAGCAACTCTCGATTCACCTGGTATGGGTGCCTAGACACTGTGACATACCGGGTAACGAGACGGCAGATGAGCTTGCTAGAGGGGGCACATCCGCTCGACTTTCACAGTCCTGGAAGGGTTTAGGCATGCCGCTCGCGACTAGTAAGCTCTTAACGAGGCATAAGTTCCTCCAACAAGCAAGTGATAGATGGGACAAAATCAGTACTTGCAGTCATGCAAAGATGGTGTGGCCAGAGATCATAGCGAGTAGGTCGGAGGACCTATTCAAACTCAGAAGGGAGGAACTCTCGCTACTAGTGGGGCTTATAACGGGGCTTATAGGTCTAGGCAGGCATGCAGAAAGGTTGGGTATTCCCTCTAATGATTTCAGCAGAAGCTGTAGAGATGAGGAGGGGCCTGAAACGGTGAGGCATCTCCTATGTGAATGCCCCGCGCTGTGGGGCATTAGCTTAAAATATCTGGGGTCCGGTATTTTTTATCATCTCGGCGAATTATCATTAATTAAGCTAAAGGGCATTCTGCGTTTCGCGGAAACCACAAAATGGTTCGAGTAGGGGTTTTGGGGTGCAAGCGGTCTTCGTTGTCGCTAGCGCCGTACCCGTGGCGCTGGACGGCTGTTCCGGCCGGCCTTATGGAGGTCAATGTAAACTCGTTGGTGTCATGTTATGGCAAGTATAATCGATTACATTGATCTCCATTGATTTCCATAGGTTTGATTGGGGCAGCTGGTTGGCGTTGTGGGTGTGGCGTTGGCGACGACGGGGATTGCTTCTACCTTTAGATCCATGTGGTATCACAACGGGACCTCCGGGGCCTATGTGTGCTAGTTCGTTTACTAGCAGCCACTGCAACCTACCTACCTACCTAAATATGCATTTAAAACTTAAAAATATACACATCAAAAATTAAATATGCCGACATGAAGTAAGAATAGTTCAGTTTGTATAGGGAATGCCAAGCCCCTTTTTCCAATAACTCCAATTGGTTTACCCGTGAGTATGGTATTTATGTACGAGTATATCGTATATTTCCACACCAATTTTCAGGTCCCTACCTTGAACCCTTTTAGAGATATTCAGCTTGAGAAATTACGTTTGAATGGGAGGTGCCACGCCCCCGTATTATTTTCGTCCTTTTTTTCCTAAATTTACGCATATTAATTTTAAACAAACCCCCAAACGGAAGTATTAAATTTTGTTCAGTCGTTTTCCAGTTTTAGCGTGACGAACAAACCACGATTCATTTTATATATGTATATAAGTGCGGATTTCATATCTCCATTTCCTTTCCTTGTTGGCTTTCCTTTCTTTGCTTCCTCTGCTTTAATTCCTTCTCATTTCTTTTAATTAATTTTTATTTTATTTTATTTTTTTTAATTTTATTTTATTTTTTTTTATTTTATTTTATGTTATTTAATTTTTTTTTATTTTTTTTTATGTTCTTTTATTTTTTTTAATTTTATTTTATTTTATTTTCGTCAAAACTACCCATACGCAAAATTATGTCCTGCATTGATTATTCACAGCTAAAATAAATGCAACATGAATTATTTTGTTTTTATAAACATTATTTGTTTCATCAATGAAGTTAACATACAAGGTGGCGCAAAAGTAAGCTTCCGATGTTCAGCATATCGGTTGTGGCACGTGCAGTGTGTGCTGTTGCACCGTCTTGTTGGAACCACATGTTTTCCAATCCCAATTCATCAAGTTGCGGCAAAAAGAACTCGTTGATCATTGCTCTGTAGCGCTCACCACTCACAGTAACCGTTTGGCCCCGACCGATTATTGGTCAAATAAATAGTCAACAATATTCCGCGTTCTGGAGCAGTGTAGCGTAACATTGTTTATTAACGTGTATTTCGCATGTGTTTACTACACAAATGTCAAAACAGAACTGACTTTAGGGGCCAATCGCAAAATTTATAGCATTTTCTGATAGGAGGATTACTTTTGCGCCACCTTGTATTTGCTCATGTTTCACGTTGCCGAGAAAGCAACTCTTCCTGTTCTCAGGAGAGCGGCTGACACTGGGCATCGTAGCCAGCGATTAATAGAACAACAAGAACTAAAGCAAAAATGCATGACACGTTTACTCACGGTTTTATAGCGTGGATACGTTTTTGGCACTGATAGCGGTGTAGTTTTTAAACAAATTTTTCTATATCATAATTAATTTCTGTAAAGTTTTTTTTATTGATATGACTGCAGCTTGGACATACCTATCTATACATATACAATTGTTTGTACCTTAGATGTATAGTTTGGCCGTAAAGCGGGACACACTTTTTCAACTTGCGCATTTATAATATAGGTAGATAGATAAATAAGTTTCTAATTTCTTTAAAAAGGCGCCGCAGTAGAAAATTTAGAATAAAATATTTTTAAAATGTATAAATTGATTAATTTCCGTACGGTTTGTAAATTGATGTCTTGTGGTTTTGTTGCCTGTCAATGTTGCAAAGAACAAGGATTTCCATTTAGAAATGTGAACTAACTACTGTCGCGGTTTTTATTTCCTTTCTCTCATTTACAAGTATTTTCTCACACCTAAAGAGAATTAAGTAATATTTTGGCAAAAACTTATCAATTAATTGGTTTTTCATTAATTGATAGCATGATGGCAAAGTTTATTCCAAATCTGAAAACGCATCCATATTCCAATATATGCACTTGTGTGCATGCAGTAGTTAAAGTGCGGTATAAATATACTAAATTAAGTTAAACTTCACGTCATTGCCTAAACATTTTGTTGTACGCTTGATTTCCAACTTTTGAAAATTTTTAATTTAATTTAATAGAAAATAGTTTATTTCCAGGTTCTCCAGTCAGTTAAGTAGTTACGGAACATTTTGTCGTTAAAATCAAAACTCTTGCTAAAAGTTAATTTACTAAAATTTTCCAAGCCATACACCAAAAAAGTATGTACGAGTATGGTTGCACAAATGTATGCGCATATCTAGAAATTTTCTTTTTCACATGTACATATTTATGCGCATATGTAAGCGTGGTGCATTAGTTAATACTACAAATAGTCCAGTAAAGCCAAAGCGAGTTCAAGTGCTTGTGAAGAATGCTTAAAATTTGTACCCTCAATTGGTTCGATTTGAATGGAAATTGAACGTAAAACTTTATTTTCAAACTTTTACTTTCAAACAAACTACGCTAATATATTATATACATAAAAGCAAACACGGGTAGATATTATAAATGTGTTGGTTAGCAAATATGAGGATGTGTACGAGTATATGTACAAATGCAAAAATGGGAACATTGCCTTTCAAAGGGGTTAGTGCTGGCATTAGTCGTAGAGGCACTACTTAATGGAATAAGTTATCCCATACTGTGGAAGCATTTTGAGCTTCAGTCAGTTATTGATGAATTAATCGACACCCCTAGAAGGTCTCACTGGTCATAACAAATCGTTTCCGCGACAGTGGGGTTAGTACCGGAAGGTGCTAGTACCGGAGCTTACCGGGCCATATCCAACAAAGAACTGCCACATCGGCAACACTCCCCAGGAAATTCAGGGAGTGTTTTGCGGCACTACTCAAACAAACAAAGAAACACCGCTAAGGGTCAGGGCCTTAGAATATATATGCGACAAGGCATTCCTGTTGTAAGAGGCGATTAAAAACCACAAAGAATAATGACGTGAAACTTGATGGTTGGTCTAGAACGCTCCATCTTTGCGAGTAATCTATTGTATACTTCGTTTTACACTCTTTCAAGACCAAACCCATTTTTCGCTCCGTATTTCCTTCTGTTACACTGTCTGAATCCACATTTAGTTTGGAGCAGCGAGGTTATTCACAATTCTGGCTAGACTGGTGTTGATCAAAGTTATTTTGCATAAGCGTATATATTTTTTGCTGAAATCAAATGTAGACATAGTGACTTACAGCTAGCCCCTTTTCGTGCTATCCAAGGCTGGTTTAAATTCGACAAATAAGTGGTTTGTGGTAATTATTTTTTTTTACAGGGGTGTTCAAAAATTTGTCAAATTGTGTAAATCTGGTCGATTGCCAGGTCCAGACGCCATACCGATAAAGCCCATTCAGTACGACCACGTCGGGCTTCAGTCTTTCGGGCGATATGCAGGCTGAAGAATTGACACACTTTTATCTAAACTATATTAATATGTATATTAAGTTAAAACAAACATTTGAACAGTATACGGGGTTTATTACACTGCGTTACAAAAACGAGCTTTAGTTCTGTCCTATGAACCAAATATACTTTTTCGGAAAGGGGAGAAAAAATAAAAATACACGTGTATCGGCGATTTTCATGTACACGTCAGAATTTTTTTTTATGTATAAAGTATAAAGGTCGTAGTGTCCGTCTGTCCGCCTGTGTGGTTTGGTTCACAGGACAAAATGTGTGTAACGCGGTGTTATATATCGATATTAGGCATACTTTGAAAATATTTATTTTGTTTAAATGCTAGTGATATAAATTTTGGGCCAATAACATAATAAGCACATTTTTGAAAAAGACCTCTTGTTTTATTTGACCCTCAAAACGCAGGCCCCTTCTATATTATTCTTTGGGACTACTAACTTCAGCAACTAGCCTCACATTGTGTTAAACCTACACAATCTTACCCATGTAACTTTGACAATGTTGGTGTGAATAATTTTATTACAATTTCTAAGCGGAAATTTATGGTGGTGACAAACTACCAAAATTTTTACAACTAACCATGCCTGGGGAAATTTGAAAGTGTGATGTGCGTGATTGTTTGGGGGGGGTCCTGTTTGTAAGACAATGCAGGAAACTCAGTAACTGGTGAGGCTCAAATTTGGTTCCGCACTAGACCTAAAGTGCCAAATAAGAACTAATTTACCATCGAAAGTCATTTTGAGTTCTACCTAGTATATTAGTTTTGTTTACCTCAAGACAGTATGTAACTGCATAAACTAATCGAGATAATGTTAAAGCGTTCAAGAGGAAAAAAGAATTTGATTAAGCCATGTACCTACGTCGGTCTTTGTGACAACTCGTTAGCTTGAGCAAATTTTGAGATATACTTCTAGATTTCCTACTTAATATGTATTAAGTTTAGTTCAAAATTCCAGGACTTATTTACCTTAGAGTGATAGGAAACCTCAAAAGCACCCACTAGGCTGCCACCATGCATATTGCAATACATTTGTTGGTTGTTGTAGCATATTGTGGTTTTTTCTTGTTGTTATAGTTTAAGATTACGCACTGCATACATTTCTAATAGTTATACTTTCTTTTGGTTTGCAAAAAAATCCAGAAACTTGAACTTTTCTCTACACACCCAACAACAAAAGAAACCGCACACGAATTAAAATCGTGGTCTTAGGGTTTATTAAAAATTTTAGCTAAAGCATACGAGTATAAGAAAGAGTACACGCTGGTCTCTATATGGGGGACAGTGGAGAATAAAGTAAGATACTAATGGCTATGTACTCATTTTGCAAAGTCTCCAATTTCAGCCAGTTCACATACAAACTTATCCTTAATATTTATAAGCTGTTTCCTTAGCAAGATTAGCAGGGATACACATTAGAGTGGACAAAAAAAAAATGTTTTTTAATATATAAAATATGCTTAATATTCAGTCCTTAATTAATATTTTTTGAAATAGTTTGGATATTTTGCAACTAATCTCATTTTTGCTTTAAAATGGGGTATAGTTTCGTAAGGAATTAAATTTCTAACAAAAAATTTTAAGCACTAAATTTTCGTCAAGTGGGCCTTTCCAGAGTAATCAATCTATAAACAATGCCTTGGTTTACTCATTTCACTTTTATGTTTTAGGAATTTTTTAAAATCGCTAAAGTTAAGATAGAAACAGATAAATACAGATTCTTGACGGAAATTGAATGTACGATCCGAATTCGCTATCAGAATAGAATAACGGGTAGAGATACGGAAAAAATAACTATTCATTGCTTTGTTTTCGTTTTTTTGAGTTTAGAGCCATATCATGATCCGTATTCCAAATTCTGATGACTGATTTGGCGCATCAAAATACACCGCAATCCATTTTCGGATTTACCAGATCCTGCCCCTTTTTTTATTTCTTCCTGTAAAACAGTTACTGAGCACGAATAAACTTGTATGTGCTATTAAATTAGTAAAGTTTTAGCATAATATTGATAAGAACATGATTCTATGTGATGTACGATTAAATTTAATTCTCCTGAGTGACAAAATTGGAACAAACTTTTGAATAGTGTAACAGTGATGCAAGTAGCCAAAATAAAAATTTTAAACATGCTTATTTGACAATTTGTTTGAATGCATGAGTTGAAAGCTTTCAGGAAATGAAATGCCGTATGTTTTAACCCTAATAAATTTTTACCTTGAGTTTAAATGCAATTTAGAAAAGGAATATATATATATATATTGAGCAACATTGAATAATAATACTTATTGCACAAATCGTTTTATTTGCACAGTAGTACTCATAAGTTTTTATTACTAATTTTTACAGCGAACTAATTAAACTACTGAAAATATGGGAAGGTAATCAATTGAACTTTGAAGGTGTACCATCTGCAGTCCTCTAGTCCTCTCCCCAGAAGATTACGTACTCATATCAGCTATAGCGCTCCTATTATCATAAGCAGTAGAGCTCAACGAACTTATTGAGAAAGAGAAGATTATCAGATAGATATATGCTGAAAATCCAAATCTGTAGAAGCAAAATCAGAAAAGAATAACAAAGTTTCAAGCTTGATTACTTTGGAACCTTACTCACCTGACTAAAATTTGGAAACTTTTTGTGGGGAATTTAGTTTACAACAAATGGCTTTACAGCTGTATTTTTTCCTCAATAGTTTGACAGATGTAAAACAAAATTAGATCAGTACTACAAAATCCAGACTATCAAGGGAAAACCTCTATGTAGAAATTAATATTGAGATCTGTACCTTTTACTGTATTTTTTTCGCCATTCTAAAAAATAATATTAATATATTTTTTTTGGCACAGTCTAATTTATATACATTCATACGTTGTGTATGTATGCACGTGAACATATAAGAATTGTGTTGCAGTAAGATGCCGTAGCGCTAGAGACCAAAAGTAATGTTGCAACCTGCTAAAATTGCAAAAGTTTTTGAATTTAAATTGCTTTTTAATTTCCGTAATAGTTATGTACAGGGTGGCTGATGAATTTTGCTACATTAAGAAACTCAAATTATTTTTTTTTGCAGTGTAGGGAATTCATTTTTCTTTTATTCATGTTAAAGCCCATTAAATTTTATTAAATATAGCTTAATTAGTTTTAAAAAGAATGGAATTTAAATGCCCCCCCTGCTCGTCGATGCATGTGCGGCATCTTACCAAAAAGTTGTTCATTACTGCTTGGAGAGTTGAGACAGGAATAGCCGCAATTGTTTCTCGAATGGATTGCCTTAGTTCATTCAAATTTGTTGGTTTTGCTTTGAAGACTTCCTGTTTGCAATAACCCCACAAGAAAAATTCAGGTGCAGTAAGGTCAGGCGACCTGGGTGGCCAACGGAATGTGGAGTTTCTGGATATCAGCTTATTGGGAAATTTTCGTCGCAATTCTGTCATAACAGGTTGGGCTATATGAGGAGCTGCACCATCTTGCTGAAACCACACAGAGTTGAAAGAAATTCTCATTCGGCGTAATTCTGGATAGAAAAACTCTCTCAACATGCTCAAGTAACGGTCTCCAGTAACCGTAACGGTGTGACCGTTTTCTTCGAAGAAGTAGGGCCCGACAATGCAGCGTGATCAAACTGCACACCACACTGTTACACGAAGTGGATGCAATTCCGTCTCATGGAGTATCTGTGGGTTGGAAGCACTCCATATTCGACAATTTTGTTTGTTTATGTTGCCGTTTAAATCGAAATGGGCCTCGTCAGACATGAAAAGACAGTTTAACATGTTTCCATCCTCTTCCACCATTTGAAGCATCTTCTGGCAAAATTCCAAGCGAATCGGCAAGTCTGCAGCGTTCAGTTTGTTGGCCATTTGAATTTTATATGGGAATAAGTCTAAATCTTTGTGCATAATTGACTGTAATGACTGTCTGCTTACACCCATTTGAGCAGATAAGCTTCTTGTCGAAACACGTGGATTGTTTTGTATGGCAGCAGCTACAGCAGCGATTGTTTCCTCCGTTCGAACTGAAGGGTTTCGATGGTAAGGTCTTCTGTTGACTGTCCCATGCTCGGCAAAATTGTTTACAAGTCTTATTATGGTCCATCTGCTCGGAGGATTGCCGCCAAACGTGCGCCTATACTCTCTTTGAACCGAAACTACGGACTCCAGTGCGTGATAGCGGCGGACAATCCAAATTCTTGTTTCAGTGTCCCAGTTATCCATTTTTGTTAAATGTAAAAGTCAATCTGCAAAATAAAAAAAAAATTAACCAGATTCATTAAGGCCCGGTTTTTCAGTCCTTGGTTAAGCTCAGTTTAAACTAAGTTTGCTTAAACTCGGCATAAATTTAAACTCCAGTTAAACTGCAGAGCGGTTTTTCAGTGTGAGTTTAAGGCCGCTTTTAATATTTGCTTTTTATACGGCAACATTGGTTTTTTCTTTATCTAGATACGGCAACAGATAATATTTGTATACATATTCAACGCCATTGCTTCTCCTCAGTATTGTAATAGTTAGCATTTCGCCAATTTCTGCATCACTATAATCACTTTCGTCAGATGATATATCCAGTATTTAATTAAATATACAAATATCGTCCTTTCTTAATTGCGTTCAGCTTATTGTTTCACAACCAAAACCATCAAATATGCAAAACAGCTGAGAGGTTAACTAGAGTTTAACCCTGCCGAATTGACCGCTTAAACTTCGTTTAAAGTTGACTGAAAAACTGCGTAACAAGTTTAAGCTTAGTTTAACTGACAAATTGAGTTAAACTTGTACTGAAAATCGGGCCTAAATAGAAAAAAAGTTATTTAATTTTTTTTTGGTAGCGGCTTTCATTAGCCATGCATACATTCGCACATAAAGTTGCCTAATCTGATATGCCACCCATGTCTGTTATACTAGTACGAGTATGTACATCTTGGCATTAAAAGGTGGTGGTGTTAAGTGTTGTAAATATCAAGAAGGAAACAAATATTCATAATTTTAGGTCGCGAGGTACTTCCTAAATAATGAATATCGTCGATGAATGAGCAATACCACTTACCCTTTGATCTCGAAACTCAGTAATTGCAAAACCATATTTTTACAGTTAAACTCCTAATTGGATCTGTAAAGTTTTTGGTTCCAGCTTTCGGTAATTTTGGATATAAATTTTGCAGAAAACGTCAAACAAAAAGTGGAGATAACCAATTGTCACCTAGACTTTTGGGCCAAAAATGTCATGGACTTAAAGAACTAATGATGCGAGTGATAACCTACGATGGGCTCGGCAAAGCAGTTCTTTGTCAGTTATGTGATGAGCGAAGATGGTTCAAAAAACCTTTCCTTTCTTTCTGATCATGGTTCAATAATAAGGCTGTGTAATTTCATCAACTGATTCAATTTGTTAAATCACACTGGCGTATAGATTGTCAGAAGGAGATTCACGGAGCAAAATGTAGAATGTTATCGTACAATGTTTTTGATCATCTATGTATGTATATAAAAATTAAACCTGGTTTGTTCGTCATGCTAAAACTGGAAAACGACTGAACAAAATTGAATACTTCCTTTGTGTAAGAATAGTAAGTGAGAATAGTTCAGTTTGTATAGGGAATGCCATGCCCCCTTTTCCATAACTCCCATTTGTTTTCTCGTGAGTATGGTATTGATATCGTAGTATATCCACATAACAATTTCCAGGTCCCTACCATTAACCATTTAGAGATAATCAGCCTCGAAATTGAAGTTGGTATGGGAGGTACCACGCCTCCTTTTCCATAACTCCCATTTGTTTTCTCGTAAGTATGGTAAATATATCATATTTCTCGATATCGAATATCTCCATACCAACATTATATATATATATAAGTTGAAATCTGAAATAATTCATTTAAATAACCAAAACAACAGAAGAACAGCTCACCACATTAACATAACCTCAATTAAAATTGTCACGCAGAACAAATTTTTGATTTTGAGTTGGCTTTTAACTCACGGATTTCAATTTCTTGCTTTCACACAAGTTGTCTGTATATGAGGCAGTTTTGTTGTATTTATATTTATTTATATGATTGAGCTGTACGAAATGTTATAAAACTTCCGGTTTTGTATATTTAAGCATGTATCAATTTTCTCTTTTTACCTTTTGCTTGATACAAAGAAGTAGCTATTTTAACAAATATTGATAAAATCTTAAAAATTGTTATTTCGTTTTAATAAATTCTTTTTGATTCTTATTATTTATTATTACTAACGGAAGTTTAAGTCTCAAGAAAGGCTAGTCTACAATTTATATTACAATGACTAAAATACTACGTTTTCTTAATTCTTTAAAGTTTTTTTATTGTAAGCCGAAAATTGCAAACTCGTTTTTATTATTATTGTAATGTCTTGGAGTATACTTTATTATACAACTGCGTTTGGGGCTGTGTTCAACGAAGAGTTTGGAATTCTTCGCTACAATTTCGAATTTATAGATAAGTTCTGGCGTAGTTTCTCTCAAAAATCGTATAACTATTTAGGAGTTTAGATGACATCAAAACCAGCGTATTGTTAGCTTAATGGTTAGCAATGCGTGCCAAAATTTCTCGAATGAAGAAGCTTAGCAGCTTCCGAAATGGATCTATAAGAAAATCTATGGCGGTTGTCTCTAAACATTTTTCCTACTCTATTCAATTAAATAACTTTTAATAATTAATTAAAAAATTACTATTAAAAAATAAAAACAATAATCATTTTCACAAAAATTAAAAAGTGAAAAATTATTATTCTTGGCCTTGAGCTCATTTCATGAATACTTGAATACTTCGGAATAATTTTATATTATAGAGTTTTGAATAAGGTGGATAGGAGTTTATTTGGTATTTACCCTCTTTTATGTAAGATACAGGGGAAAGAACCACTTCGTGGAGTCAGTCGCCTTTATTTCCAGAGCTGATACTTCGTTAAGATCATTCAGACACGGTTAACCTAGAGTAACCAGTCATCTTCTAATAGTGCCGGACAGTGACATAGCAAATGCTGACCACTTTCCCCTTTCATCTGCTCTTGCTGATACTGCTACAGTAATCCTAAGAGCATATGCCCATTCTGGCGACTTCGGTGCCTACTTAACATTTTTCCGATGAGAAACCTTACCAATACCGAAATTCCCGATGCATTCAGGATCAAAGGTATATCTTTTGCTATTGATTAACTATTATCACCTCTTTTGTCACTTAATACGATAAAATTGCTAATTTATCACATTATCCGTTGGTGTGATTAAAACATTGGTTAAAAAATTAAAAAAAAAAGTTATAAACTTAGAATTATTTCCATATTTATTTAAATAAAAACTTTTAATTAAAAGGAAAAAATAAAATAAAAACATAAAAAGTAATTTCTCCAAGCCCCTGAGATCGAGCCTGTGACGTAAGCCTTGTAATCCAGACGCTTATTACCTGCGCTACTGCGACATGAAGATTAGCACTAGCAAATGCTACACTTAAGATTTACGCAATGTTCCCGTCAATTACGACTTAGATGCTGTATGGTATGGTTAAAACGAAGTTAGTGAATCACACATGCGTTAGCGCAAACCACTTCTGATAAGGTTAGGAACCTCGTTTGTGGAAACGTAAAAAGTTAGTGAGTCCCGCTACAAAGCACTCTTTAAGCTTAGAACAATCGGTGAATATGTTGGTGGCATCCTGAAAAGATGTTGCCTACTCGCGCAATTTTTTTGCAATGTGTGTATGCATACTAAGCAGTTCCTAACGAAAAAGACAGTACTTAATAGTACTGCCACTGGTTACTAAATATTATATTTAAAGCGCATTACCAACTGCGCCTCCATGATAGTTCGAAAGATTTGGATTCATTAAACCATTCAGGATTTTGAACCTTCATATGATCGGGACTTAAGGAACGGGGCAGAATACTAAAAAGTGGGATGTCACAATTTGATGTCGTCTGCATTTGTAGTAACTTCAACTTCCCCTAGACTATGACATTACATTGATGAATGCCCCTGCAAGGTAACTTTGCCACCGTCTGAGACCACGGTCATCCTATTCATAATCAGCCCGATTCTAAACGAAAAATCTGCACGTATTTGCTCGCTTCTCGCTCTACGCCTTTTCTAAACGATGTTCGAAAAAGCGAAAATTGGTTTGGCGAATAAAGTAGGTACAAATGAAAAGAAAAGGGAGAATACACAACAGTTTTTTGCGAGATATTTTGACAGGCAAATTTAGGTGGGCGCTGAGCAAAATGTAATTAAATTTAAGTTTAAAAAAAAAAAAAATCACTTTTATACATTAATATCGTATTGCTTTTGTGGTTTTAGGACGATAAGTATAAATAAGCTGCAAATATAAACTTTAGTAAGCCTTGCGCAAGGGCAGCCGGAAATTCCCGGACCTTCTGTAAAGGAAGAAAGGAAGCGCTGAATAGATTTTGGCAAAATGCGGAGGAGTTGAATTCGGCAGGACCCCCAGAAAAATGTATTGTGGAAAAAAGGCACCCTCTTATTTATAACACAAATTTTATCAATAGGAGCTTAATCGGCAAAAATGAGACTGCCTTTTGGTCTGTTGTGTGTGCTTTGGTAAAATGTCGAACAAATATTTATATGCGGGCTTATTTATCTTATAGTTTTAATAAATCTGCAAAACAGTTGAATCAATAAAAAGCACTTAACATAAATTTGTTACTGCTTACAATGATTCTGGCAACTCAAGTTTCTTCTTCTGCTACCATTCCAAAGGCAATACTATGCATTTATATTATTAATTTATTTAATTTAACAACTTTTTATCACAAAATTTAATGTTTTCCATTCACTGATCACAAAAAGTAGTACCAAAATCAGACGTCAAATAGCAGCACAGCTGATTTCGAATTTTCGAAATTCCCCTTCACAAATTCCTCTGTTCACTAGCGAAAGAAAATTGGCGGAAATTTTCCTGGCGAACAAAAATTTCCTCAAGGAAAGAAATCCGAGCGGATATTTAGAATCAGGCTGAATGTGTACGATGGGGGAAAAACCAAAAACGAGAGTGTCGCAGAGAGATAGCATAACCATGCCTAAATCTCATGCAGCTCATCATGAAATCTTCTTCGGTATTCGTCATAGCAAATAATCTCCAAATAGTACCCTTATAGAAAATGCTTTTCAATGTGTACTTTAATTGTATCACAAAACGGAGAGATCCCACGGCATTTCCGAAAGCTGTGCTGTGTTGTTGCTAGTTTTGCTGTTTTGAAAGAACGAACCACTTCGCGAAGGCTTAGGGTATTGTTGCCGATGTGGAAAGTCCTTATCCTGAAATGGATCCGGTACTACCACCGACTGCCAAAAGCGTGAGCGATTCGTTTAGATTTTAGTCTAATATTAAGAAATTATTAATTATAATATAGGAAAGTTAGTTTGAAAATGACACCACTACTATTGATATAGTGGCACGGGATTCTCACCATTGTCCTTAAGACTGTGTTAGTTTTCTTATATCTTTCATTGCCTAATTCACGATGTGGTATCAAAACACAGCATACGCGTTTATTGGAATTGTAGCAGACTCGCCACTCTAACCAACCAACTAAAAGATATTTCTTCTTCGGAGGCAGATGCTGATTCATGGGACCCATATGCGTCTTTTGGTACACTAACCGAATTTTATTAAAAATAGGTAGCTAAAGTAAAGAATTACACATTCCTATAGCTTACTACTGTCATTGATAACCAAAAAATGTTGAAAATTTTCACTATATCTAATTATTTAAAATAATTTGTTCACATTTTCTATTAATTCTTTTAAAATGTTTGAGAAAATGCCTCCAAAAATAAGTTGACATTTCTCCCATTTTTTCAACGTACACAATATTTACTTTTTTTGCCAAATTCATCTTCGATTTTTCTAAGTTCGTTTCTGATAAGTGAAGATGGGGGAAGAGAAATAATTACCGAAAAATGCGTTCATGATTGATGAAATGGAAGATATCTCCCAAGAAATTTTTGTTCAGAATCGCTTTTTATATGTGTTTTGAAAATTAATTCGTTCAATAATTAACGTGGAATTACAAATTAAAACCAGGGAAATTTTGCAAACGTTTTTTGTTGATTATTGATTGAAGGGAAATGCTGATTCCCCTTTGAATTATGATTTCTGTGATCAATACGCATATTAGGTTGTTGTCCCGTAGAGTAAATTGTTATCATGTTCTTAGTTAAGCGTAAGCAAGCCAGAATCACCCATTGCAAACAAAAACAAGCAACGAAGTCTAAGTTTATTACCCAGCTGTGTGAAAGCGGTCGTGGTAAATTAGTAAATTGTTGTGGAGTTATGACCTATAGAGGTTTTAAAATTTTTCTACTACCATGTGAAATAACAAGTAAGGAAGTCTAAGTTCGGGTGGAACCGAATATTATATACCTAGTAGTGATCTATTATGTCATCCCAATTTACGCAGGTCCATTTTAATACTTTCAGTTCGTATTTGCGTTCAAACAAACAGACGGACAGACAGATAGACGTATCGAGAGACGGACATGGCTACATCGACTCAGCTCATCCTCCTGATCATTTCAGTATACTTCTTGATGGGACTATCTCTTTTTCTTCTCATACGTACAAACATTTCATGTTCATGAAAGGTATGAAAATCAAAAAAGATATACAACTACGCTTTTGCAGTGGGGTAATAACTACATGCCCGGATATTTTACTTTTCATCCTGAACGTTTTGATATACATTAATAAATATATATCTCGATTCGTTTATGCCTAATGAAGTAATATACCTTGTGTGCGTAACAAAACTAGATATAAAAAAGGGTGTTTTTCATAGGCGCCAAAGAACTCAACCAATCTTTATGAAATTTTTACAATATATACTTGGGTTCACTGGGTACAGCATAGACAACATATAGTTTTGGAAAAGTAGGCGGAGCCATGCCCCCAGGCTATATAAAGTTTCAATTCGTCATAACTCCGAACTTTTTTGGTCTAAATTAATGAAATTTGGATATACAGGGTGGCGCAAAAGTAATCCTCCTATCAGAAAATGCTATAAATTTTGCGATTGGCCCCTAAAGTCAGTTCTGTTTTGACATTTGTGTAGTAAACACATGCGAAATACACGTTAATAAACAATGTTACGCTACACTGCTCCAGAACGCGGAATATTGCTGACTATTTATTTGACCAATAATCGGTCGAGGCCAAACGGTTACTGTGAATGGTGAGCGCTACAGAGCAATGCTCAACGAGTTTTTTTGCCGCAACTTGATGAATTGGGATTGGAAAACATGTGGTTCCAACAAGACGGCGCAACAGCACACACTGCACGTGCCACAACCGATATGCTGAACATCGGAAGCTTACTTTTGCGCCACCTTGTATGTGTCACTTAGTCAATATCTACATCATTTTTCAAAAGTGGGCGGTGCTACGCCCACATATTTTGTGTTTGGTCTTGCTCTTGAACTTTCACGATAGGTTCAGGAGTTCGCTGGGCACAACACAGTCTGTATATAGCTTTTGGAAAAGTCCCCGGGTTATATAAAGCTGCAGTTCGGTATAGCTAGGAGTTTATTTGTTTCAAGCTAATGTCATTTTATATATAGATGTGTTCAATGTATAAAAACGTCAAAACAACGTCTACCGGGTTTGCTAGTATAATATAAAATAGCGAAAGCAAACAATAAATTTCAGCATTCTTTTGTAAAACTGAGAGACTCGTTTGCGTTCAAAGAGACAGACGGACAGACAGACGGACGGAGAGACGGACATGGCTAAATCGACTCCGCTCATCGTGCTGATCATTTTAGTGAACTTTTCTTTTCTTCTCATACTTACATACATTTAATGTTTATGAAAGGTATGAAAATCAAAAAAGATATATAACTTCGCTATTGCAGTGGGCTATTAATTACGTGCCCGAATATTTTGCTTGTGTGTTTAGCGATTTCGCTAATTTTTGGCAGGAGTATAATACAGGGTGGCTGATGAAAGCCGCTACCAAAAAAAAAATTAAATAACTTTTTTTCTATTTAATGAATCTGGTTAATTTTTTTTTTTATTTTCCAGATTGACTTTTACATTTAACAAAAATGGATAACTGGGACACTGAAACAAGAATTTGGATTGTCCGCCGCTATCACGCACTTGAGTCCGTAGTTTCGGTTCAAAGAGAGTATAGGCGCACGTTTGGCGGCAATCCTCCGAGCAGATGGACCATAATAAGACTTGTAAACAATTTTGCCGAGCATGGGACAGTGAACAGAAGACCTTACCATCGAAACCCTTCAGTTCGAACGGAGGAAACAATCGCTGCTGTAGCTGCTGCCATACAAAACAATCCACGTGTTTCGACAAGAAGCTTATCTGCTCAAATGGGTGTAAGCAGACAGTCATTACAGTCAATTATGCACAAAGATTTGGACTTATTCCCATATAAAATTCAAATAGCCAACAAACTGAACGCTGCAGACTTGCCGATTCGCTTGGAATTTTGCCAGAAGATGCTTCAAATGGTGGAAGAGGATGGAAACATGTTGAACTGTCTTTTCATGTCTGACGAGGCCCATTTCGATTTAAACGGCAACATAAACAAACAAAATTGTCGAATATGGAGTGCTTCCAACCCACAGATACTCCATGAGACGGAATTGCATCCACTTCGTGTCACAGTGTGGTGTGCAGTTTCATCACGCTGCATTGTCGGGCCCTACTTCTTCGAAGAAAACGGTCACACCGTTACGGTTACTGAAGACCGTTACTTGAGCATGTTGAGAGAGTTTTTCTATCCAGAATTACGCCGAATGAGAATTTCTTTCAACTCTGTGTGCTTTCAGCAAGATGGTGCAGCTCCTCATATAGCCCAACCTGTTATGACAGAATTGCGACGAAAATTTCCCAATAAGCTGATATCCAGAAACTCCACATTCCGTTGGCCACCCAGGTCGCCTGACCTTACTGCACCTGACTTTTTATTGTGGGGTTATTGCAAACAGGAAGTCTTCAAAGCAAAACCAACAAATTTGAATGAACTAAGGCAATCCATTCGAGAAACAATTGCGGCTATTCCTGTCTCAACTCTCCAAGCAGTAATGAACAACTTTTTGGTAAGATGCCGCACATGCATCGACGAGCAGGGGGGGCATTTTAATTCCATTATTTTTCAAACTAATTAAGCTTTATTTAATAAAATTTAATGAGCTTTAACATGAATAAAAGAAAAATGAATTCCATACACTGAAAAAAAAATTATTTGAGTTTCTTAATGTAGCAAAATTCATCAGCCCAGGGTGGCTGATGAAAGCCGCTACCAAAAAAAAATTAAATAACTTTTTTTCTATTTAATGAATCTGGTAAATTTTTTTTTTATTTTGCAGATTGACTTTTACATTTAACAAAAATGGATAACTGGGACACTGAAACAAGAATTTGGATTGTCCGCCGCTATCACGCACTGGAGTCCGTAGTTTCGGTTCAAAGAGAGTATAGGCGCACGTTTGGCGGCAATCCTCCGAGCAGATGGACCATAATAAGACTTGTAAACAATTTTGCCGAGCATGGGACAGTCAACAGAAGACCTTACCATTGAAACCCTTCAGTTCGAACGGAGGAAACAATCGCTGCTGTAGCTGCTGCCATACAAAACAATCCACGTGTTTCGACAAGAAGCTTATCTGCTCAAATGGGTGTAAGCAGACAGTCATTACAGTCAATTATGCACAAAGATTTGGACTTATTCCCATATAAAAATCAAATGGCCAACAAACTGAACGCTGCAGACTTGCCGATTCGCTTGGAATTTTGCCAGAAGATGCTTCAAATGGTGGAAGAGGATGGAAACATGTTGAACTGTCTTTTCATGTCTGACGAGGCCCATTTCGATTTAAACGGCAACATAAACAAACAAAATTGTCGAATATGGAGTGCTTCCAACCCACAGATACTCCATGAGACGGAATTGCATCCACTTCGTGTCACAGTGTGGTGTGCAGTTTCATCACGCTGCATTGTCGGGCCCTACTTCTTCGAAGAAAACGGTCACACCGTTACGGTTACTGGAGACCGTTACTTGAGCATGTTGAGAGAGTTTTTCTATCCAGAATTACGCCGAATGAGAATTTCTTTCAACTCTGTGTGGTTTCAGCAAGATGGTGCAGCTCCTCATATAGCCCAACCTGTTATGACAGAATTGCGACGAAAATTTCCCAATAAGCTGATATCCAGAAACTCCACATTCCGTTGGCCACCCAGGTCGCCTGACCTTACTGCACCTGACTTTTTCTGTGGGTTATTGCAAACAGGAAGTCTTCAAAGCAAAACCAACAAATTTGAATGAACTAAGGCAATCCATTCGAGAAACAATTGCGGCTATTCCTGTCTCAACTCTCCAAGCAGTAATGAACAACTTTTTGGTAAGATGCCGCACATGCATCGACGAGCAGGGGGGCATTTAAATTCCATTATTTTTAAAACTAATTAAGCTATATTTAATAAAATTTAATGAGCTTTAACATGAATAAAAGAAAAATGAATTCCATACACTGAAAAAAAAATTATTTGAGTTTCTTAATGTAGCAAAATTCATCAGCCACCCTGTATATCGAGAATCACACTTACCTCATCCAAGGGGCCGCTAGGGTTTCCCATACAACGGCATCAACTTCCAGTATGGCCAACATTTGCCATGACTGTGCCCAAAGCTTAGGGACAAAGTTTTGAGTTTACTACTTTAAAAATAATGCTTCCAAAGAAAATAAGAGTCGTACTCGGAACATAGTATGGAATTAAGTGTTGCCTTAGATTTAATATGTAATAAATATAAAGAGTTATGAATAATTCTATCTTGAAAAATAAAGCAGAAATCGAAATTTTTTATTCAATATGTCGGCACTGTCCGTGTTCAATATGTTGTTAAATCTATTTTTGAAAATCTCCACTGCTGGTGAGTGAAATTATATATACTAACAACCAGAATATGTTTACTGATGGTTATCTAAAGCGAAGTAAATTGTACGGCAGTCTATAAAAATGGCGAGCAAAGCTCGGCTGATCAGGTTCTTGGACTTATGTAGTTAAATCACTTACCTAAATATCTAATTTTAGGTTCGTTTTCGAAATTGGTTAGCAAAGAGACGTTATATCGGTGTCAGTAAGCGACAATATGCAGTGCATCACAGGAACACACAGTTCTGTTGGCGTGAATAGGTTTAAAAAACTATAAAAGGGTACATTTGACCAAGAAATTTTTTCATTTTAGCTTTTTTATGTTTGTTGGTAGAGGGTTGCTTTTACGCATCATGTGTGGCATTTCACAAAAATGGCGGAAATCAGAAAATGTATGTGTTTTATTTTCAATAAAAATTATCGAATGTTACTTCATACACATTTTCCGTTAAGTAGTTCCGCGAGAAAGGTTGCCAAATGAAGTTACTTTCATATTTGAAAGCTACCAACAAAATAAAATTGATAAAAAAACTTTTACAAAAAAAGTGGGTGTCGTCTGGCGATTTATCTTTTACTAGAGAGCGCCCAATGGTTGAAATTCAACCACAAAACTTTATTTTATTTTAAGATCTTTTTAATTTATTTCGTTGTTTTCTATTTTGTTCTTATCTTTTCTTGCTATTTCTTCGCTTTCCTTTCATTTTCTTTCCTTTTTTGTCCTTTCCTTTGCTTGTTTGTTTGAGTAGCGACAAAAACACTCCCTGAAGGTTTTGCCGGATATGAAGGAGGTACGCTTCTGTACTCCCTTGCAGTACATGACCAACTGTCGCTGGAACGATTTGTAAAGACCAGTTCAACCTTCTAGGTGGTGTCATCTCTCCCTCCGTAAGGGAGGAGAAGATGGGTAATGAGAGGTGAGAGGCATCATATCCGTAGATCAACCATTGACCGGTATGCCTACTTTGGGCATATTCTAAACCCTTAACCCGCAGAGGTTTCCTTTCCTTTTCTTTCCTTTCCTTCCTTTACTTACCTTTTCTTTTCTTCCTTTACCTTTCCTTACCTGCCCTTCCCTTCACTTTCTTTAAATAAATTTTGTTTTATTTTTCTTATTTATTTTATTTATTTCAATTCACACCATCCCAACCACAAATACAAAAATAAAACAATCTCCGGTGTCGAATACTCTTTATGAATAATCAATTATTTTGTTTTTGTAAGCACTGTTTGTAGGTATCATCAATGAAGTTTACATATTTGGTCATATTTTACATTGCTTGTGTAATGTATCCAACAAAGCAACTTTTCGTGCTCTCAGGAGAGCAGGTGACACTGGGCATCGTAGCCAGTAATCAATACAATAAAAACCACTAAAGAAAAAATGCATGACACGTTTACTCACACAACAGCGGCTCTATAGTGCGAAAGCTTGTTTTTCATTGGTCCACTACCAATTCTTCGAACTCACAGTGAGAGCCGATCACACGAGTAATACAAAAACATGCATGACATGTCCACTCACACAACTACGGCGCTATAGGGTGAATACATATTTGGCATTTGTGTTAGTGTATTTTTATACCTAGTAGTGCTTCGCACAAAAGGTATATTAACTTTAGTCGCGTAACGGCAGTGCGTAAGGGCATTAACGGATCGAGATAGATATTGACTTATAAATATCAAAATGTTCAGGACGAAAAGAGAAATTGATTAAGCCATGTCCGTCCGTCCGTCCGTCTGTGAACACGATAACTTGAGTAAATTTTGAGATATCTAAATGAAATTTGGTATGCGGTTTCCTTGGCACTCATCTCCGAGCGCTATTTAAAATGGGCGAAATCGGATGATAGCCACGCTCACTTTTTATATATATAATATTTTCGAAAACACAAAAAAAGTGATTACTCAGTACATAATACACGTATAAGGATAAAATTTGGTGAATACATTGAGATTGAGGCATAAAATAAAACTTTCAAGAAATTTTTGAAAATGGGCATGGCAATGCCCACTTTTGATTAAGTCAAATTTAGAAATAATATTAATCAGAAATCAGAAACCGTTTAAGATATCAAAACGAACTTCAGCACGCAGGTTTCCAGGTATGCAGGGAATGTTCTAGGAAAAAATGGGCGGGATCGGTTAAGGTCTACGCACACTTTTATATGAAATATTTTGAAAAGGATCGTAGATATATTAAATAGGCAATAACTTTGCGCAAAATAGCTTTACATAATTTATATTTCAGTTTTAAAGTTTCCGTAAACAAAGAAATCCAAAAACCTAAAATTTTCGAAAATGGGCGTGGCCCCGCCCTTTTTATAGTGGACTATTCCACAAAACTTTTTATGCCATAACTCCGCCAAAAATTGATTTGTGGAAACGAAATTTGGTGATAATGTTCTATATATAAAGGTAACTGTTTCCTGTAAAATTGGGCGAAATCGGTTAATGTCCACGCTCAGTTTTTTAACATAGTTCTGGAAATTTTTTTTGTAAAATTTAAAGAGCGATATTTCTACAACTAAGCAAGTTATATCAATTAGATTTTGCACACATAATAAGCTTTTTAAGAAAAAATCGGCCGCAAAAAAACTTTTTCAATTTCGAAGAAGTAGGCGTGGCGTCGCCCACTTTTCAGCATAAAATTTCTGCTATTTTGAAAGGCAATCGCTTATAATTCAATATTGATATTTCAATCAAAATTGGTCAGCTGCTTCTCAGTAGTATGTATTATACTCCTGCCAAAAATTAGCCAAATCGGAAAACGCACAAGCGAAATATTCGGGCACGTAGTTAATAGCCCACTGCAATAGCGAAGTTATATATCTTTTTTGATTTTCATACCTTTCATAAACATGAAATGTATGTAAGTATGAGAACAAGAAGAGAAAAGTTCACTAAAATGACCAGCACGATGAGTGGAGTCGATTTAGCCATGCCCGTCTCTCCGTCCGTCTGTCTATTTGAACGCAAACTAGTCTCTCAGTTTTACAAAAGAATGCTGAAATACGTGGTTTGCTTTGGCCGTTTCATAATATACTAGCAAACCCGATAGACGTTGTTTTAACGTTTTGATATATAGAACACATCTATATATAAAATTTCTTTCACTTGAACCAAATAAACTCCTATCTATACCGAACTGCAGCTTTATATGACCTGGGGGATTTTCCAAAAGCTATATACAGACTGTGTGGCGCCCAGCGAACTCCTGAACTTATCGTGAAAGTTCAAGAGCAAAACAAAACACAAAATATGTGGGCGTGGCACCGCCCACTTTTGAAAAATGATGTAGATATTGACTAAGTGACACATATATCCAAATTTCATTAATTTAGACCAAAAAAGCTCGGAGTTATGACAAATTGAAACTTTATATACTATATATTGTCTATGCTGTAGCCAGTGAACCCAAGTATGTATATATTGTGAAAATTTCATAAAGATCGGTTGAGTTCTTTGGCGCCTATAAAAGACACAATTTTTTATATCTATTTTTGTTACGCACACAAGGTATATCGAGATAAATATTTATTAATGTATATCAAAACCTTCAGGATGAAAAGTAAAATATCCGTGCAAGTAGTTAATACCCCACTGCAAAAGCGAAGTTGTATATCTTTTTTGATATTCATTCCTTTCATGAACATGAAATGTTTGTACGTAAGAGAAGAAAGAGAGATAGTCCCATCAAGAAGTATACTGAAATGATCAGGAGGATGAGCTGAGTCGATGCAGCCATCCGTCTTTCGATACGTCTGTCTGTCTGTTCGTCGGTCTATTTGAACGCAAATACGTACTGAAAGTATTAAAATATACCTGCGTAAATTGGGATGACATAATAGATCACTACTAGGTATATAATGTTCATTTCCACCCGAACTTAGACTTCCTTACTTGTTTTTAAACTAAGTTTTCAATATTATAATACATTTTTTTAATGTTTTTTTGATTGACGGCACTGCAGTTTGGCAATACCTATCCATACATATTAATACCTTTTATTTAGAGTTTGGCCATAAAGTGGGACAATTTCCCTGAACTTGCTCATTTATGTATACTAGAAATCGCCCTATACTTTCATTTCCTATACTTTCATTTGCCTTTTTTTCCAGCTTTTCTCTACCGTTCCTTTCCTCTAACATATTTTCGTTTCCTTCCCTTTACTTTCCTTTCCTTTCTCTTCCTTTTCTTTCCTTTCTATTCCTTTTCTTTCCCTTCCTTTCCTTTCCTTTCATTCCCTTCCCTTCCTTTCCACTCCTTTAATTTTTTTCCTTTTCTTTCCTTTCCTTTTCTTTTCTTTTTTTTTCCTTTCCTTTTCTTTTTTTTCCTTTCCTTTCCATTGCCTTCCCTTCCCTTTCCTTTCCTTTATTTTCCTTTCCTTACCTTTTTTTTTTCCTTTTCTTACCTTGCCTTCCCTTTCCTTTCCTTCACTTTCTTTTCCATTGCCTTCCCTTTCTTTCCATTACTTTTTTAGCCTCCTTTTCTTTTCCTTTTCTGACCTTTCCTTTGTTGGTTTTGTGTTGTGGTAAAGACAAAAACACTCCCCGAAGATGCACTCCGGTACTCCCTTGCGGTTCTGCCAGACTGTCGTGGTAGGGATTTGGTATGACCAAATGTACTATTTTGTGTGACTGAGACTTGGTTTAGAGATAATTTTGAGGACGAATTTTATAGATTGCATGGTTACACATTGACACGGAATGATAGAAAAACAGGTGCAAGAGGTGGAGGTGTTGCCATTTATTGTAAAACATATTTGAGGAAAAATATTACATATTTTCAAATCTAGCGACAGCGATCCTGTTCAGTATTTAATTATAGAAGTTAGTGATGGATTAAGGAAATGCCTAGTTGTATGTGTTTACAACCCTAACAAAATGTATGACTTAGAAAACCTGTTCCCTGCGGGTTAGGGGTCGTAAGAGGCGAGTAATATGCACAAAGGTAATGACGTGCAACTCGATGGTTGATCTACGGATATGATGCCTCTCACCTCTCATTACCCATCTTATCCTGCCTTACGGAAGGAGGGGTGACATGGCCTAGAAGGTTTGACTGGTCATAAATCGCTACCACGACAGTCGGGCAGTACCGGATCGTCCCGGGTTCGAATCCGGTCAAGGACTGTTAATTCGACAACACTCCCCAAACCTTCGGGGAGTGTTTTTGTTGTTACCACAAAAACAACAACAACATATTTTGGTCTGTGGTGACTTTAACATAGATTTATTAAACAATTACTCGAAATCACTTACATTGATTAATAATTTGTATTCGGCTGGCTTAGAAGTCGTAAATAAATTTCCTACACGCTTTTCACCTAATTTAAATCTGGATTGTTAGATCTGATGTGCATCTCGGACAGTTCCAGTGTACCTCACTAAGACCAGTGCTCTTTTGCTAGTTTTTATGATCATGATATGTTATTTATATCATATGATATTAATTTCAATTGTAAAACCGAAACTCAGCTTTATTACAGATATTTTAAGTCGGTGAATTTTTCTTCGAAAGATTTGTGGACCTCTACGCGTTGGCGACGGCGAGTACCGAAGAAGATTTAATGATGAGCTGTATGAACTTTACGCAGAAGCCGACATAGTTCAGCGAATTAAAACACAGCGGCTTCGCTGGCTAAGCCACGTAGTGCGAATGAGCGAAGATGCTCCAGCCCAGAAGGTATTCTTATCGGCACCGGCCGGTGGAAGCAGAGGAAGAGGGAGACCACCACTCCGATGGAAGGACCAAGTGGATCCCGATTTGCGATCCCGCGGTGTTTCCAATTGGCGCCAGTTGGCGCAACGAAGAAACGACTGGCGAGCTATGTTGGACGGTCAAAATCGCCCAGGCGGTTAGATGACCATTTAAAGAAGAAGAAGAATTTTTCTGAGCTAGCATTCGAAGCTAATTTACTATATTGGAACCGAGTACGGATGTTTCCCGATATCAACCAAAAACTCAATTACTTCATGTTTCTTATAAATTACCTCTATAAGAAATATATACCTGTAAAAGCGGTAAAAATTTAATCTGGAAACAGCCATGGTTCACAAAAGAAGTTATGCTGACTATCAAGACACGTACTAAGTTGGATAAAGTTTGGAAGAAACATCCCACAAATGAAAACTGGAAGTGGTATTGTCTATCCAGAAATCATGCTACGATCACAATTAGAATTTCCAAAAGACACTATTTTCAAACAAAGCTTGATACTTATCTTATTTACCAACCAGAAACTTGTGGAAAAATCTTAATTCAGTGGGTGTAGGATGTAAGATTGAGTCGAAATGCGATTTAGACCCTGAATCTGAGAACGACTTCTTTGTACAGTCGACAAGATTTATAAATAATGGAAATTCCCAAGTTAATGAAAATATATCATACAATTCAGGCAAGAATTTCCAATCTATCGCTGTAACAGAGGATGATGTCGTAAAAAGTTTGTTTTCCATAAAGTCCACTGCCGTTGGCGAAGACGGAATAAGTCTTAGGTTTCTGAAACTAACTGCACAAAACATTGCTTCAACGTTGACACATATAATTAATTTTTCAATAACTGCCTCAGCCTTTCCTAATGCTTGGAAGATAGCGAAAGTTATTCCAATTGCTAAAAAGCCATCGGCCGTTTTTCCAATGGATTTTCGACCGATAAGCATATTACCCGCTATTTCTAAAATCTGGGAAAAGTTAACTGTGGTCCAGATCACTGAATAAATTAACAAGAATAACCTACTAACGGCATTCCAGTCTGGTTACAGGGCCAGACATAGCTGTGCAACGGCTTTGCCCAAGGTAATTGAGGATATCCGCCGTACCTATGACAGGGGGGATCTGACTGTGTTGACACTTTTAGACTTTTCTAAGGCCTTTGATACAGTAGATCATTCCATACTTTTATTTAAATTAAAACATTACTTTGGTTTCTCTGCAAGTGCCCTACGATTAGAGTAAGTTAGGGTATTGTGATATAGGCATACATTTTTCGGCTGCTACTCAACATTTTATTAAGTAGACAAGTAGAAAATCATACAATTCGATTTATTCCAGTATTGCGAAGCACATTCCAAGACGAGCTTGATTTATCTTAAGTATTCCGGAAGATATTTATTCAAACCCATAAAAAGTCAAAAAAGCCGTTTTGTCAAAATAGGGGGTTATGTGATATCCTATACCACATACTTGGCTCTCCTACGAAATATGTGTAAACCGCATAAAATAATTCAGCCACATTGTAGGTATGGTAATTTACATCCATTCAGATATGTGACAAGATGATTCGGAACCAGGAAGAGCACGTTCCATCAAAAGTGGAGAAGGCTTTCTTTTTTCTGCTGAACTTATGCACCCAATTTGTTTTTCTGTTGTAGATAACATTTTTGGATGCTTACTTGGCGTGATAGACACCCCTGTGTCATCAACGTTCCAAATCCTAGTTGGAGGAAACTTATACTTTTCATAATCCTGTTCCACATTGAACTACTTCTACCATATCACATTACCCAAACTAGAGCTTCAAAGGAACGAACAGTTTTCTTACCAAAACTAATTTGAAAATATTAAGTAATCACTTGCAATATTGGTGCCTATCTTTCTTCTTCTTCTTTAAATGGTCATCTAACCGCCTGGGCGATTTTGACCGTCCAACATAGCTCGCCAGTCGTTTCTTCGTTGCGCCAACTGGCGCCAATTGGAAACACCGCGGGATCGCAAATCGGTCTCCACTTGCTCCTTCCATTGGAGTGGTGGTCTCCCTCTTCCTCTGCTTCCACCGGCGGGTGCCGATAAGAATACCTTCTGGGCTGGAGCATCTTCGCTCATTCGCACTACGTGGCCTAGCCAGCGAAGTCGCTGTGTTTTAATTCGCTGAACTATGTCGGCGTCTGCGTAAAGTTCATACAGCTCATCATTAAATCTTCTTCGGTACTCGCCGTCGCCAACGCGTAGAGGTACACAAATCTTTCGAAGAACCTTTCTCTCGAATACTCCCAGAGCAGCCTCATCAGATGTTGTTAGTGTCCACGCTTCTGCACCATATAGCAGGACGGGTGCGATGAGTGACTTGTAGAGTGTTATTTTCGTTCGTCGAGAGAGGACTTTACTTTTCAATTGCCTACTCAGTCCGAAGTAGCATTTGGTTGCAAGAGTAATTCTTCGTCGGATTTCTAGGCTAACATTATTGTTGGTGTTAATGCTGGTTCCCAGGTAAACGAAGTCCTTTACTATTTCGAAATTATTGCTGCCAACAGTGGCTTGGTTGCCAAGGCGCGAATGAGCTGACTCTTTGCATGATGACAGAAGGTACTTCGTTTTGCCCTCGTTCACCACCAATCCCATTTTCTCCGCTTCTTTTTCTAATTTGGAGTAAGCAGAAGTTACGGCGCGGTTGTTAAGGCCAATGATATCAATATCGTCAGCATATGCCAAAAGTTGCACGCTTTTATAAAATATTGTTCCAGCGCGGTTAAGGTCTGCAGCTTGTATTATTTTCTCCAGCATTAAATTAAAGAAATCGCACGATAGGGGGTCACCCTGTCTGAAACCTCGTTTAGTTTCGAACGGCTCGGAGAGGTGCTTCCCAATTCTGACCGAGCTGGCGGTGTTGCTCAAGGTCATTTTGCATAGCCGTATAAGTTTTGCGGGGAAACCAAATTCAGACATATAGGCAGCTCCTTTTCGTGCTATCGAAAGCGGCTTTAAAATCAACAAAGAGATGATGCGTGTCGATTCTTTTTTTCACGGGTTTTTTCCAAGATTTGGCGTATTGTAAAAATCTGGTCGATGGTAGATTTACCAGGTCTGAAGCCACACTGATAAGGTCCAATCAGTCTGTTCACATCAGGCTTCAGTCTTTCGCACAATACGCTTGATAGGACCTTATATGCGATATTCAAAAGGCTGATTCCGCGATAGTTGGCGCAGTTTGCAGGATCGCCCTTCTTGTGGATTGGGCAGAGAACACTTAGATTCCAATCTTCAGGCATGCATTCATCCGACCAAATTCTGCATAGAAGCTGATGCATGCGCCTTACCAGCTCCTCGCCTCCGTGTTTGAATAGCTCAGGAGGCAAACCATCAGCGCCAGCTGCTTTATTGTTTTTCAATCGGGATATTGCTATTCGCACCTCATTATAGTCGGGTTGTGGAACGTCCATTCCATCATCTTCGATTGTGGGCTCGGGTTCGGCATCTTCTCTGGTTTCTTGCTCCGTTTCTCCATTTAAAAGGGCAGATAAGTGATCCCTCCATATTCTGAGTGTTCTCTGAACATCGGTCACCAGGTCGCCGTTCTCATTCTTACAGGAGTTTGCCCGGGTTTGAAACCTTCTGTCATTCGCCGAATTTTTTGATAGAATTTTCGGGCATTATTCCCGTTGGCCAGCATCTCAAGCTCCTTTATTTCACGCTTTTCTGCCTCTCTTTTTTTTGCCCGGAAAAGCCGCCTCGCTTCCCTCTTCAACTCGCGGTAGTGTTCACACACACTCCTCGTTGCATTCGATCTGAGCGTTGCCTTGTAGGCTTCGTCCTTTCTTTTCGTTGCAGCGCGGCACTCTTCATCATCATACCAGGTGTTTCTTCGCGTTCGCCGGAATCCAATTACTTCTTCGGCTGCGGTACGGAGTGCTCCTGAGATATGATCCCACTGCTCATGCATTCCACTATGTTGAATTGTGCTCTCGGAGAGCAGGTGTGAGAGGCGATCTGCGAAATAATTGGCGGTCTGTTGCGATTGCAGCTTTTCGACGTCCAGCTTTCCCTGCGTTTTTTGTTGCACCTGTTTTGTCGTACAGAGGCGGGTACGAATCTTGGCTCCTACTAGGTAGTGATCAGAGTCGATGTTAGGTCCTCGTATTGTGCGAACATCTAAACCGCTGGAAGCATGCCGTCCGTCTATCACAACGTGGTCGATCTGGTTGCGTGTTTTTCGATCGGGGGACAGCCATGTAGCCTGATGGATCTTCTTGTGCATAAACCTAGTGCTGGATATGACCACGTTTCGGGCACCGGCGAAGTCGATCAGCCTGAATCCATTTGGCGAAGTCTGATCGTGGAGACTGAACTTCCCGACAGTGGGGCCAAATACACCCTCCTTACCCACCCTGGCGTTAAAGTCGCCAAGCACGACTTTGATATCACGACGGGGGCAGCGCTCGTATGCTTCTTCCAGGCGCTCGTAGAATGCATCCTTTTCCACGTCGTCCTTCTCTTCCGTCGGTGCATGAGCGCAGATAAACGATATGGTGAAAAATCGTACTTTTATGCGGATTGCAGCGAGACGCTCGTTCACGGGTGTGAACGACAGTACTCGGTGACGGAGTCTCTCTCCCACCACAAATCCCACGCCGAATCTGCGCTTGTCTTCATGCCCACTCCAGTAGATGTTGCAAGGTGTTTTGATCGTGTTTCCTCGCCCCGTTTTGCTTTCCTCAGGACCTCAACCAGCCGGGCAGCGGCACCTTCCCCATTAAGGGACCGGACATTCCAGGTACATGCCCTTATCGCATAATCCTTATTTCGTTTGCGGGTGTTGTCATCTAAAAAAGGGGTTCTCATATCCGAGGCTTTGTTGTTGAATTTCATTGGAACGTTGTTTTATGTGGTGGGTCCCAAACCCAACGCACAACCCGTTTCACGGGAGGTTGAATTCTATTACACGTTTGTATAGCGAGCCGCTTCATCCAAGACAGACGCCCGCTTGCAGCCGCACCACCTGATGATCAGACGCTGCTGTTTGAACCCCCAGCAAGCCCTTAAACCGATTATGTCGGAGTGGCCTTACCAGGTTGTCGCCTTCTCACGTTTAGCTCACCACCAAACGTGTGCTCGGTGGTTCTCCAGAGGATACTTGGGCGCAAAGCCCGGAAGTAGTGAGCTGCTTGACCCGCATGCAAAAGAATCGCTCTGGCCATTCCCAGGTGAATGGCGATCAGAAACTTTCCCCACTTGCGTGGACTTCTGCACACGGCCCCACCCTCCAATTGGTGCTCATATTGGTGCCTATATTTACCAAAAATTAAAATAAAATATAAGAAGTTGACAACCTAAGAACAATTCAGAATTATCCTCGTTTAAAGAGTGCTCTAAATCATTGACGGCCGCACGATAAAATATGTTTTTTCACACTGATAGCAACCTAGTTGACCAATGCCAGCCGTTGCTTTGCAGTAGCGGTTTTTGGCCATAAGCATTATAGTGAAAAAGATATTCTTGCTCAGACATGAATAATTTAGGAAATACGCAGGTGTATCACTTTACCAACCCACATCACAATACCCTAACTCACTCTACTCGAAAATTATCTTAGAAATCGGTGGCAGAAGGTAGTAGTTAAAAGTGGTTGCTCTGAAACGATCGGTCTTTCTTCGGGAGTGCCTCATGGATCTATACTTAGACCAATTTTGTTTACTATGTTTATCAATGATATTACTTATTGCTGTAAGAGTGTTTCGGTGCATTTATATGCACAAATATATTTATCTCGTCCAATTGGCGTATTAGATGATTTGGTGTGCAGAAACAACGAGGATCGCGGTCGCATCTCTTCATGGGCGAGAGAAAATAATTCAAATCTAAATGCGACTGAAACAAAAGCCATTTGTATTTCGAATTCTTTGCAACTTGTAATCGTACAGAGTATAACCATCAACTTGGAGTCGGTTGTTAGTAGTCTAGGGTTCAAATTAAACTCTCATCTTAGTTGTAATTATCATATTAATTACATTTTATCAAAAATTTGTGTGAAGAAAATTATGTTATACAGTTGACTTTCTTCCTTCAAATGTAAAACTAATGCTAGTCAGGGCACTCATAGTTCCTTACATTTCGTTTGGAGGTTTTTTGTTTGGAAATATTGACTGTGAGTCAAGGAACAAGTTGCAACTTGCTTTGAACAATTGTGCAAGATATATATTCTCGAAGCGAACATAGAGATCTCTTCTACAAACCTTAACCGCAGTCTTACAAACTTCCTAAACTATCGCAACTTAATTTTCTTAAAAAAATTAATTAATGAAAAGCAACCACGATACCTATTCCGGAATTTATGTTTTGCGCAGTCTGACAGAACCTATAACCTCATCGTTCTTCGCTATAAATATCTTTAATCATCAAGAACGTTCTTCGTCAGTACTATCAAACTATGGAACTTATTACCTTGTTGGAATTTTTTTGATATAAGAAAAACCCTTTTCTAACTATCTTAATTTAATCCACACTTCGTAATATTAGAATATTGTTATAGATGAATTATTATATTATTATTAAATATTATATCTATAATGTGATGTACTTTAGTCTCACTTGTACAAAATAGTTAAATGAATTGAATTGAAAAATTGCATTGAATGTCTCCAATAAATCAACTTTTCGTGCTCTCAGCAGAGCCGCTGACACTGGGCATCGTAGGCAGTGATCAATACAATAACAATACTTGTTTTTTATTGACCCACTACCATTGTTTATCCCTACTAGTTTGGCATCTTCTTTTGCGAATCGGAGTGGAAGGTAATGGATGAAGGCACTACGAGAGAGTGGAATGAAGGAAATCGCGATCAGAGTTGTTTTAAAGTAAAAACTACAACTAAAAATTTTAATTTAAACTGAAATTTACATTCTGCAGGTGTTATAACTACTTTATATTCAATAATTTGGGTGTTTTATGTCTTCACGTTCAGTATTGCAGTATTTAAATTTGATTGTTTTATTATTGTATACAACGTACCCTGTGTGGTTTGTGTGTGTGTGTGCAGATTCGGAGTAAGTTGCGCTACTAGTAGACATATCGTATACTATGCCCACCCTGTAAAAAACGTTGGAGCATCAGAGTACTCCAACACTTATCCTCATTCATATAAAAAAGGTGGTCCAATTTACATAGCGATGTCCGGTGATTGGATCACCTAATCCTATTCGGAGTACCATTTACTTTGCTTCTGAATAGTCTATAGAGCACCTACGTTGGAGTACTTTGAAAATGCTGCCAAAAGATTACTCTATAGAGTATTCTAGACGAAAGCGAGAAGGGAGTATGTGTTCTTTTGAGAACCACCTACTCCCGGTATTGCTTTGCTGTTGAATACTCCATAGAGTAATCCCATGGGAGTATTTTGAGAGTACTCTCACGTAGGTGGTCTATAGAGTATTCAAAAGCAAAGAAACGGAGTACTCCGAGATGGATTAGGTGATCCAATCACCGGACATTGCCATGTAAATTGGACCACCTTTTTTATATGAATGAGGATATGTGTTGGAGTACTCTGATACTCCTTTAGGAGTATTCTATGGAATATAAAATGGAGTATTTCCGTTTTTTGCAGGGCACTACCAACTCTTCGCACTCACAGTGAGATCCGATCACACGAGTAATACGATAACATGCATGACATGTCTACTCACACAACTACGGCTCTATAGTGTGAATACATGTTTGGGATTTGTGTTAGTGTACTTTGAAACTAATTTTTCAATATTATAATACATTTTTTTTTAAGTTTTCTTGATTGACGGTACTGCAGTTCGGCCATACCTATCCATACATATACAATTGTTGTAACCTTAAATGTATAGTTTGGCCATAAAGTGGGACAATTTCCCCCCAATTCGCGCATTTATATTATAGATTACACATATTATAGATATATTATAAATTCTTTAGTTTTGATTCATTTGGGAATAACTCGATTATTTCATTTTCAGCTGTATCTTTTTCTTTGGATAAAAAGTGTTATGTGCCTGACAAAAATGTTTTCAGAATAAATGTGGGAGAAATTTTCGGTCCTTCGGGGCCTCCAGAGGATGGGGGCCCTGGGAACTGACCCCGTGTGCCCTTATTATAAAGACGGCACTAACCTGCACTGTAAATTCACTGTACAACACCTGAAAATAAACCGATCATCCTGCCTTGTTCTTATGCTGCCTTTTAAAGCCTGGCCGAGCGCAAGTTTCATCACCTAGAAGTGTTTCCACAGTTCTGCATTACTCTTGTACTCGCATTCTAGAACACTGTTTATTTATCAGCATTTCCTATTTCTCTATCTCCTGTTTACATGCATGACTGTAGTCATCGTTATCTCTGTTGTATTACTAGTGGCGCCAGTTTTATTGAGCTAGGGATGGTTCATATGTATGTATAGTGGCGAATGTTCTCTACAGTTAACTCTCTAATAGTTAACACAACGAAAAGAGAGATAGAGTGTTAACGTATATGAGGCAAAGGGGATATGTCGAAACATAACACCGACCCCTCGAGAACGCCAGGAGGGAACAACCTAGAAACTTCTTGGTGCGTAAGGTATCACTTTTTCGGAATATAATCGCGGGCACTATCTTTAAATATTTGCATGCATTTTGTGACACTTCATATACTTTATTTATGTATGTTATTAAACAGCGAAACCTGAGAAATCAAGATTTGCTATATACGCCATTCGTATTCTGAGGTAGCGATGTGCTCGCAGTTGGAATTAGGGATCGCGTGCTGTTTTAGATACCGAAAATCCCAGGATTTCGAAAAGGAAACTAAATATTCTATTGAAAACTAATTTATTAATGTCAATTATCTTAATTTTTTGTTGACGTGCAAATTTTCATACCTTTCATAAACATTAAATGTATGTAAGTATGAGAAGAAAAGAAAAGTTCACTAAAATGATCAGCACGATGAGCGGAGTCGATTTAGCCATGTCCGTCTCTCCGTCCGTCTGTCTGTCCGTCTGCCTCTTTGAACGCAAACGAGTCTCTCAGTTTTACAAAAGAATGCTGAAATTTATTGTTTGCTTTCGCTATTTTATATTATACTAGCAAACCCGGTAGACGTTGTTTTGACGTTTTTATACATTGAACACATCTATATATAAAATGACATTAGCTTGAAACAAATAAACTCCTAGCTATACCGAACTGCAGCTTTATATAACCCGGGGACTGAACCTATCGTGAAAGTTCAAGAGCAAGACCAAACACAAAATATGTGGGCGTAGCACCGCCCACTTTTGAAAACGTGGCTTTGGTCAAAGAAAATGATATTTTCAGTAATGGGGTCGACAAGGGTTATTACCTTCAGAAGGCATTTATCAACAATTCAACCTACTGGTGTTGCAGCAGAAATGCTTCTCAAATACAGGTTTCATATGCAATAAATGTAGGTCCAGGTTAGAGGATGACGTCAATAACGCAATAATTCCCGGGATCAAAATCTCTAAGCTCCCGAGATGCGGAAAATGCCGAACATCCACATCCCTAGTTGGAAACCAACGCTTTGTCTCAAGGTTGAAATATTAACTTCGTTGTAGTATGAAACGTTGGACAATATTCTGTAAAGATTGTTTTTTTCGTGCCCTCTTTCGTATGTATGCTATGCGTACTACGGCGACCATAAATGTCAGACAAAAATGCTAGACACTTCGCAATATGATATTAATCCCAGAAAACCATCCGAGTCATAAATGAGTCAGAAAAGAGTTCAAATTAGAAGTGTTTACGCTCTTTATGAGCTCATTTATAAGTCCGAAATGAATGTGTTTCCCTTCTTGTGATGGTCGTCCGATATGAGCTGAATTTCATATATTATATGAGCCTGAATAGAAGTTGTTGTTGTTGTTGATAACAGTGCTTCGCCCTGCCCAATGGCCCAGAGTAATGTAGGTGTTAGAAGAGTGGGTTCGACTGAACAGGAGAAGAGATGTTTGGTATCATGAGGAGACATACCACATGCAGGGCATGTGTTTGGTATGTTGGGCTTCAGTCTGGATAAGTAAGAGTTTAACCTATTACAATATTCAGAGCGAAGTTGTGCTAGCATGACCCTAGTCTCCCGCGGAAGTACACGCTCCTCTTCAGCCAATTCAGGTGGTTGAGTATTAATAACGGGATTCACAGGCCGAGATCTGAGAGATCTGTCTACCGGCTCGGTGTGGAGGTCATTTAGAGCCCGTCTATGGTTCCGCAGATAAAACGACAAAGAGATATGGTGCCGGATCTCATCGTAGTGCTTACGAAGATATCTCCTTATGTCTCTGGGGGGCGGGGCTACATCCAATAGATGTCGATTTGGATGAGTGGGTTTATGACAATTCAGAAGGAACTGTCTACTCAAGAGCTCCGCGTGCTCTTGAACATTGAGCAATTTTGCCTATTGATGGAGGTGAGACTCAGATGACATAAGCAGACATCACGTAGCAGTTCTAATGGCAGTGTTTTGGCAGACTTGCGATTTCCTCCAATTGGTGTCAGCAAGGTTGGGCGACCATATGGGCGCAGCATAGTCAATAACCGGCCGGCCAATAGCCTTATATGTAGCAAGCAATGTTTCTTTGTCTTTTCCCCAAGTACTGCCGGCCAGTGACTTGAGGATCTTATTGCGGCTCTGTACCTTTGAGGCTATTGCGGTGGCATGACCAGCGAAGGTGAGGCCGTTGTCAATTGTCACACCCAAGATCTTCGGGTGGTTGACAGTAAGTAGAGATACTCCGTCTACGTGGACATTTAACTCTTGCCCTATCTGCCATTCCATGTCATAAACAGGGTCGCCGTCGATTTAGTCGGAGATAGGGTCAGATTTCGCTCGGTGAAGAAGCTGGAAAGGTCACAGGGGTAACTGTTGATTCTAGTACAGAGTTCGTCAATGGAGGGACCCTTGCCCGAGGCCAGTATCGTGCAGCCGTCAGCGTAGGAAACAACGGAGACTCCCTCTGGTGGGGGGAGAAGTCTCGAAATATAGAAATTATATAAAAGGGGAGAGAGAACACCACTTTGCACCCCTTGTTTTATTCTTTGTGGACTAGATTTCTTGTTCCTGAATTTGACTGATGCCTGTCGACCATTGAGGTAATTAGCGGTCCATCTCTTAAGGCCGGTAGGGAGCGGTGTCTCTTCCAGATCTCGGAGGAGTGTGACGTGATTGACCGTGTCGAATGCATTTGACAGGTCAAGTGCCACGAGAACCGTCCTATGGTTTGGCGGGTGTTGATTCAAACCATAATTTAACTGCGTTGTAATGGCATTCAAAGCGGATGTCGTGCTATGAGATTTGCGGAAACCATGCTGGTGATCGGCCAATTTCAGATTTGTGATGAAGTAAGGGAGCAGAATGGTCTCTTGTAATTTCACAACCGGCGAAAGGAGGGATATTGGGCGATAAGACTCTCCTTGGTTCGCCGGTTTCCCTGGTTTTAGTAGGGAGATACAATCGTCTGTTTCCATATCTCAGGTATAACGAAAGTAGTTAGAGAGAGATTAAAAAGAGCCGCTAAGTAACTCTGTCCCTCGTGGCCTAGGTGTTTCATCATCTTCATAGCGATTCCGTCGGGTCCCATGGATTTTGAGGGTTTGGCCTTCATTATGCCTTCTTTGACCTCTGCGACTGAGACGGCAATAGACGCAGTGGAGTGCTTATATTTGTGCGCACGTCGGAAGGCTCTTCTCTTAGTCCTATCCGCAGGTGGATGCATTATAAACAGCCGGCAAAAGGAGCTCTCGCATTTCCCGGCGTTCGATTTGACACTGTCGCCTAATGCAATGGCGACCGTGTCATTGTGTTTGGTCGGATTGGATAGGGCCTTGACAGTCGACCATAATTGTCGACTCCGCCGGAGAGGCTGCATGCCTCAAGATGTTGTTTCCACTTCGTTCGTTGACTATCCTACGAATTTCCGCATTGAGATCTTTGATTCTGGGATCTGCGGGATTGATGAGTTTCACTTGGTCACGTTCTCTTGCCATCGCCGCAGCTTCTGCCGGGAAATTCGGACGAATTTCTGGTATTCTACCTGCAGGAATAAAGCGGCCTGAGGCTGAATCAATGATCTTGTGAAACTCTCTTTCGCCTTTGCGTACGTCTGTAGGAGTGGGTAAGGCAGCGAAGGAGCGCTCCGTATAGTCAGTAAAATGGTCCCAGTCTGCTTTGGTGAAGTTGATGTATGTTAATTTATCAGTCGTTATGAAGTCTGTCGGTCGTTCAACAGAGAGTAAGATGGGTAGGTGGTCTGAAGATAATGTAAGCATCGGTCGCCAGATGACAAAGTTAATAAGGCCCGCGCTCGTTATGGAGATGTCTGGCGAACTGTGGCAGTCACCTGCCACCCTGGTGGGGGCATCTCCATTGACTGTACAGAATGCTGAATTGTCTATTTGGTCTGCAATAGCGTGCCCTCTGCTGTCTGCTGGCAAGTTGGAGTGCCAGAAATCGTGATGCGCGTTGAAGTCGCCTAGGATTAGACTTAGTTTATTATTTGCAGGTCGGCGTCGCCTGACTGAACTGCTATGCCTTGGCATTCTAAGGTAGATTCCCTGGGGTCGACGTCAGGGGAAAATAGATTATATTGTACAGAGTGATGTGTAATGAGCGCAAGGACCCTCAATACCGCTGGGACGGTCTTTTCGATGTACATTATACCCATCACAAGTCCGTAAGTCCGATCTTGTGTTCAATTTTGTCTCTTGTATGGCGGCGATTTGGATATTGTGCGACCTCATAAAGTCAGTTATATCCGCGATCTTTCCAGCAAATCCGTTACAGTTCGGCTGCAAAATTTTGAAGGAGGGGAGGCAGGGGACATGCTAGGCGTGAGGGACGGATGCGTTTGCCTAGGAGGAAGTAGGCTAAGGCCTAAACTATGTCGCAGTCTAGAGTTGACAGCGCCATGGTCGATGTTGTCTGGCGTGGAAGGCGGCTGTGTACTGTAACAAGGGGCTATGAACGAATCCGTCCACAGGTTGCCGTTTGCGAGTAGTGAAAGGTACGAGGAGGTGGTGGTCCTGGCCCACGTGCAGGCTGGAAGCAGGGGGGGCATTAGGGGCAGAGAAAGAGGGGCTGACGCTCGGCGATGCTCATATCTGGCCTATTCCGGAGGGGATAGGAGTGTTGAGCGGCTGTTCGAGATGGAGACGCTGGTGTGCATGAGCGACAGTCGGGAGTAGGTGAGGCGGGCATGGCAGCAGTGCTGCCAGTCGTGTAGACTGAGCCACTATTGTGGCTATTGGAAGTAGGTAGAAGCGGTAAGGAAGTGCCAGAGCGGCGACTACCGCGGGACGCCCTTGGGCGTGTACAGCATCGTGCCTCAAAAGTACTAAAAAAAGTACAGGGTCTGTCGGTGGCAGGGTTAAGCCCTGAGCATCCAGATTTATGTAGCCATCTCTTACACTTGGCGCATTGTACCGAATGCGACCGTTTAATATATATTTTCTTCCAGCAAACGGAGCAGATCCAATCTCTTGGTCCAGGGTTGGGTTCACCCCAGCCCGTAACAGGAGACAATGGAGCAACCCAGCTGCCAGGGTTTGCTCCGAGGATGGCAGTTTAAGAGTGGGACGGGACAGATTGGGCAGGGTTACACTGAAGTAACAGCCGTTAGCCGGGTAAAAAAACCCGGGTCATTCCGGTGCGATAGAACCGGCTGTTGTGGGAATGCCTGAATAGAAGTCATTTATGACACCTTTCGAGCTCATAAGCAACTTTTATTTCGCTTCTTATACGATACAGATTGGACTCCGAAAATACTCTTTTAGGACGCTTATCGGACATATTTTCGACTCTTATTACCCTCATATACTACTCATTTGACTCCTATTCGAAACCTTTTTAGCTATAAAAAGCCTTTTATTATCGACAGTCGTTGGGCGATTCTTTCGAGAAAACTTCCCAGCCACCAACCTAAAAATGTTCTAATGTATTAAGAAAGTTAAAGTGCAAAAGCATGTAGTTTTAATAAATTTTATTTATTCTACAAAAATATATAAAATGGCCAATCACTCCAACTCTAACATAAATACATACATAACATAAATGACATTACCGATATTTAACTACGTAAACTAAACCAGCCCACCAAACTATAACAAACATAATAAACATTAAAAATATTTTATTTTGCCTTGTATTTAACTCGATCCATTGTAGTTTGAAACCATTTTGTGGTATACTTTTTAAAATCCATTCCGTTGCCCAATTTTCACCTTGAAGTATGTTAGCTTCTAAGAAGTCCGTTAAGCAGTCAGCAAGCCCATAATGCACGTATTCTCCTTGCTCCATTTGCATAGCTAATGCCTCTCTAGGAGTTTGCTCCAAATTCCTTGCGTCAGAAGGCAATTCTGGAATCCTCGGTTAAAAAATCTTTATAACTACAGTTGTTATATTGTGGTCTATATACCACCTTGCCATCATTCCTCACATCTATACCATTCATGTTACACTCTTCTAGCTCAAATTGTGAGCTTTCGTATTGAAATTTCATTTCTTCTGTGTCTGACAAATCAAACATCTCTGACTGAAAATCGGAACGTGGTAATTCAAATTGACAGCAAAGGTCCGATTCTGTATCACATATTTCTACTGGAGTTTGAGATCGAGCTTTTAGCATGTTCACGATCATCACAGCAGTTCTGCGGTCACTTCTCCTTACCATTCCCACTATTGAAATACTTTGAGTGTACAATTATCATGTATTTCAAAAAGATTAAGAGGTGTAGAGGTAGTATGCTGAGCTCATCACACCGAAGGTTCCGGGTTCGCACTCCGGAAAGAGTAACATCAAAATTTCTATGGAACTATAGGAGAGACAGTTGGGAAAGCAGGAGGTCTGCTAGAAAGTTTAAACTTGAATTTTTGGTTGTTGTGGTTATTAACAGTGCGGTAAAAAATGTGGGTCATTCCGTTACAATAGAACTGGCTTTTGTGGAAATTACTTCAATTTGTCGTACATACTTACTTGAATGTGTGTGTGTTAGGATAGGAAAATACGAAATCTTCCTTAACGATACGAAAATTTATCTGTTAGAAAGAATGAAAGAATTCACATAAATGTTATCTATACATTTATTTGTTTTTGCAAACTACTTACCTATTTATGCATATGACACCAAATATTAATATTTTAATTTATTTAATGGGACTGATCGTTTCAAAGAATTGAATTTTTCATATACAATTTTTTCATGCATATTTTTCGAAGCTGCTTTGTTATTTTAATCATGTTTATAATTTTTTGTACTCATACTAGCCTGCCCCTGACTGCTTCGCAAGTCATTCCGCAGCACAAAAGAAATCGTAAAATTTGTGTTTTTGTTAAAATTTGGTAGCCTGTGTTCGTGAAAAATCAAAACAAATAATTTACAAAGCAAGAAAGTTAATTAAGATTAAATATTTTTAAAGATTTATTCATGTAATCTATACATATTACAGAACAAAGTCTAAACTTCTGCAAATAAGTATTCTCGTGTGATAAAGAAATGATTGGAATTCAACTTTTTTAGGAATAATCTTTACATTTGGCTACGTTATTATAGGTACTCAAATTAAAAATTTGCTTATTTATTTCTTAAGTAATTAAGGACTTTCGGTCATCAAAGCAATGAAGTGCTTTAAAAATAGATTGAAATTGAAGGTTCTTCTTCTAAAAGATTTTAGCTAAAATGAAATGTAAAAGGATCCGCTTATGAAAAAAAATATGCTCCAACGAACACACATTTTAGGCTCCTTTTTTATATATATAGATTAGTCCTAGATTTTGACCACGTTTTGCTATATCTCGTAAACGGGTTGAGATATCACAATAAAATTGACATCGTGTTGAAGCTCTCGTCAGCAGCTTGCATTTGACACTCATATTGTTTAAGGTTAACCGGGTTCATGTTTTGGTGGATATCTCAAGACCCTGGTGACCCATACATTTAAAATGCAAGTAAGTTTGTAGGTGGGAATAATAAGTAAGCTAGTTAAGACGAAAGTACATACATTTTTAGAGCGAAAGAGCGTAGCTAAGTAGGTAACAAATCGTTTAGAAAATGATTAAACTATTATTGATGTATGTATGTTAATATGAAAACGTATAATCCGCTGGGTAAGTGGGATGAATCTTACCAAAGTAATGGGGTTTTGGTGTGTTTTTCAAAATAATTTCACTATACATTGAGCGCTTTTCAGCGCCTTCAGGTAAATATATTATATTTTATGTGATTGAATATACCATTTTAACTGGTTTTAGTACATAAGAATGCAATCTCTTAACCTGACGCGAATTCCCAATTGGTCTATATCTCGAGTCCTTAGTTACCCAACGAAAAGAAAAGCCCTCTTTTCATTAGCATTTATCAACAACTTACAATGGATACTCATGTGGTTCAAACACATCCTAGGGTTATCCGGGTCCACGTTTTCGTCTATATCTCGAGACCCTAGTCACGGAGGGGCATGAGAAATACTCTGTACTATAGCATTTATCAACAGCTTCCATTTGATACCCATATTGTACAAACACATCCTAGGGTTACCCGGGTCCACGTTTTGGCCTATATCTCGAGACCCTGGTATCCGGTTCTTAAAATTTCAAAACAAAAGCCATCTACTCAATAGTCCAAATAAAGTCTAAAAATTTGGCTTGGATAGGTGAGCTCGTTTTTGAGTTATAAAATCACAACGAAAAATGGCATTCATTTTTATATATATAGATTCGACCTACGGTGTGGCTACCACCGCACCATTGAGGCCGCCGTTGTGACATTCAATAGAAATATCTGAGGCTTTTCTGTGAATGGCTTACGTTTAACAATCTCTTCTTTTAGGTTTGAAATCTTTTTTTTAAACTTTGTCAGAAGTATTGTTCACAAAATCTCTTCACTAAAAGTAAACTTAAAAATCTGCAAACAACTTAACTAAGCGTAAGAAAACTGTAGGTCTTAATCCAAAGCTTAGGATAAGAGTTTTTGAATCGAATCACTTAAAATATTGTAGTTTTTTTTTTATCAATTATAGTTAGTGTCCGACCGATGACTAAGTTTTGGCCAATGGCGATCCCAAATAATTGGCCCGCGGGCCAAAAAGCGGCCGATACCGATTCTATAACAAAAACCACTTTAACACATATAAGCTTATTTATACAGCTTCTAGATACTCTATCCTGTCATCAATTTCCGTCAGTGCTCGATGTTGTCTCCGAAACTGCTTTACTATCAGAGAAAAATATTTTTTTGCTTATTATTTTTGAACGGGTAAAAATAAGTAATATTTCGGCTGTCAATATTTTTCGCCTGTCATCAATATCACTTTTCGAGGGTGTCTCATAAACTGCTCCACAACGCAATTGCGTTAACACATCACGCTGATACTGGCTATGGCCCTGGCTTCATGGTATCAGTGTCAATGTCTAGCGTTACATCCTGATTCTAGCACGTGAAAACTGGCCACTGTTATAGTTCAGTTGCCACTGTCTCATAATAAATGATAGGAACAGTTCTAATTGAGCTATAACAATTGTCAGTCAACGCAAATCAGAATAGAGCTGTTGATTTACATCCGGAACAGGGGAACAAGCAGGAAACTCATTCAACACATTTATTACAAAGGGCCAGCAAAAGCAAAATATTTTTTGCGGCGGTTTAATTTCTAAAGATACATATATTAAAAATTCATTTCAGACATATACAACAGATGGTATCAGCTCGACAAACATACAAACACACAAAAATTTTCCATGTATTTTGTTTTTGTAATTTGTGAGTTTAACGTCAAAATAATACTGAGAAATGAGTGTAATGTGAAAATTCGAGCCAAAAGTAAAAATCAGCTGGTCTATTAACACGACCTGTATTTTTTGATCATGTTTCAGACAAACTCGTCTTAAATTTATGTATTTGCAATTTTTTTTTAAATAAATGAAACTATTTAAAAAGGGGAAAAATTTATAAATATTTTGTGAATTTTGAATAACTTTTATCCCCAATTTTTAGGTCCCCAGCTTTTTATTTTCTGGTGATAGTTTGTAATGGAATGCTCGACAGCATTATACAAAAACGCGATCTGACAGCGTTGAAGAAGTCAAAAATATTAAACAATTTACGAATAATTCTTACAAAAAAATAAGTGTCCCAAAATAAGGAATGCAATTGGAAAGAGGATACTATCTTGTATATACGTTTCAAAAATGAACAAAATCGGACTGATCAATCGCGAGAAATTGAACAAAAACTTTGGAGCTTCGAAAATATGTTAACCTGGAAAATAATTCGAGTTTCCAAAAATTGTGAAATATATATTTTTGTTTAATCCCTGTGAGTCATATCACCCAATTTCATTAAAATACATGACATTTGAAAAAATTTTAGGTGGTTCACTTCACAAATTTTTACCCTAGAGTTAGTAAATCTTTCTTGGGATATTGAACTTCTTAAATTCCTTTAAAGTTTTCGAAGCGATTAAAAAGGATTTTTGTTTTCACATTTTGTTATACTAAGAGTTATTAGAATAGTGAGCAAATTAAATATATTTGGAAAGAGTTCTTTTTATTATTTGGCTTATCTTCGATCTCCGAGTTGAAAACCATTTTATATCTATTTTTAAGATTTTCGAAATCTCCATCCAGGTCATCGAAAAAAATTATAAGTTTACTCAAACTACCAACCAAACTAACGTCACCGTCAAGACTAAACAACTCTTCTGGAAAAAGAACTTCGAATCAATAAGTAAGTCTTTATGCTTTTAAACGTGTCATTGAGATTTGCAATAAATGCATCTAAAAATGGTATATAGAGATGAATACGGTAAAAAGCTGCGACGCTTAATGTCTCCGTATTGGAAAGCTTTGGTTTCTTTGAAGAACTTCTTTTCTGCCTGCTTCTGAGCAATATCATACAAATGTTTAAACTCTTGTTCGGCATTTTTTCTTATAAAAGATATTTCTTTCATAATTATATCGGCTTAGTTAACAGCTTGTTTCAAGCAAATGCTTCGAGTTTGAAGAAATCTGCGTAAGATATTGAATTTACTAAGAACTTGATTAGCTCAAAGCAATTATAAACTCACAAACGCTAAAACTCGCCTTTTGTAAAACTTTTATTTGCAAGAATAATAGATAATCATTTTGTTATAAATATGTATATTTAACGAGCTCTAGGCCAAATATGTGTAGATTATCAAAAAAAAACAGCCTTTGAATTTTAATTTATACACTTATTTCCTGATGATCTCAGATCAAAGCGAAAAATCGCGATGAACAATCATTTGTAGAAGGAATTGTCTCTGAAGAACGGATGGTCACCTTTTTTATACCATAAGTTAGCCGGAGAGTTTCTTTTTGTACAAAGTCCAGCAATTTTCTATAGCAAAAATTTGTTGTTGCATAATTATATTTCTCGTTGTTGCCTTTGTTATCAGTGCAGAAGAAAAGTTTTCCAACTTCTTTTTTATTTCTCTAATGTTGTAAGAGTGAGAAGTATGATTATGGACGCGTGTTTGTGTCGTCGGTTTATTATGAGAACTTCTTTCGATTTTTCCCGCGGCAAAGATATAGAGCACATTTACATTTTGCATTTACACATTTGCATTTTCATCGTCAACGTTCCATCTTTGAATTTGCATTTTGCATTTGCCATTCTGTAAATGGGCGCATACTTACATGTTCGTATGCATGGTTGTGTGTAGAGTTGACTATGCATGTGTTTGTAATGCAAATGAGTATTACACCAACAAGTTCCGGCTAACAGGGGCGCTATAGCGGAAATACTTTGGCTAGTCGGTAAGGCAGTTTCACATTCACATTGCATCTATACGTAAACCAGCAGAGAAATCAATAACTAGTGACCGAAATTTCTGATTTAGGGATATAGCTAAATGGAAACTAGTTCGATCGTCACATACATCAATGACTGGTTTGTTTGTTTTAATGAAGTTTAGTCAAAATAAGTTTTGTGGAAAGAACCAAAGCACATTGGCAATTAAGTATTTTGGATCGATTGCATCACTTTGAACTTACATATAAAACCGTACTCTGTGTAATTTTGGCCTGGTACGGAACCAAAGGAATAGTGGCGTTTACGAACTATATCGAAACTGTGGAGTTTTACACTAGCTCGGTACTATGGAAAAGGTAATGCAGCCAGGCAGGCTTTTCATCCCCATGGGCTTCGGCATGTTAAATACTTGTGCGCTTGTAGATTGCATGGGAGATTTATGACGAAACGTACCAGTTCAGAAGTAAATATTTCCCCTACACTTAATATATGGATGTAGGAATGTTTGCAGTTGTGTGTATAACCCTTTGTATTTTGAAGTGTGGTTTGTGTTTTATCACTGGGCGGGAAACTAAATTTTTTGCACTTTTGTAACTTCCTGTTTCAACTTTCCTTCCTTTTTGCTGCGTTGCTTCATTAAATGTCTTCTTTTTTCATATTTTTTTTTTGTTTTGCAACGCATAAAAATATTCCAATTAAGAAAAACTTGTAATATATTTCAGTATTTTTACACTATCGGAGACAAGCTCGTAAGTAGTACATACATGCAGTCGGCGCGGCGACTGAGCACATATACTATGTCGCACTTTGTGTCTGCTTTTGATACTTTTAGTGCTTATTTAAGCCATGGTTCTGGTTTTCAGTGCCAATTTAAAAGCTAAAATTTTTGTGTAATTTGATATCGACGGAAATGCGACAACGGAAGCTGAAGCTGTACCATACATCGAGAGGGTAATTTTGCCGAAATAAGGAAACAATAAATACGGACGCGCAATTTTTGTTTATTTGTAGGCATATCTACATACATACGTAAGTACATGCAGCCATGGTCAGAGCTACGTCGTAGCTTCAAATTATAATGTGTTATATTTATAGTCTGTTCATGAAACGAGCTCCAGGCCAAGAATAATAATTTTTCACTTTTTGAATTTATGAAAATTATTATTGTTTTTTATTTTTGATATCATTTTTAATTAATTATTAAAAGTTTTCAATTGAATAGAGTAGCAAAAATAAAAAACAATAATAATTTTCATAAATTCAAAAAGTTAAAAATTTTTATTCTTGGCCTTGAGCTCGTTTCATGAATACTTGAAAATGTACAGGCCATAAATCATCAAAAATTGTTGGTATAAAAAAGCTACAGTCTGTTATATTTATTCATATTTAATTTAATACTTCTTTGTATACAAAATAAACGAAACTATATAGATGGGTTCTTATAAAAATTGGCCCAACTTTATCCTATCTGTAAGTTATATTCCAATCTTAAGACTTACTTACTAGCGCTTTCCGTCGCTTCTCCGTTGTGTTAACTGGATCCTCAAGTCTGCTTCTTTCTATGATTCCAATGGTGGTTTCGATTGGGTTTCTGCGTCTTTTATAACCTGTAGTAGAGTGAAAATGAGGAAATCGCGCACGGCTAAAAATGAGCATACAATTTTTTAAACTTTTTTGTAATAAATTCCAAACCTTTCATTTACCTACAACAATTTTTAATTTTTGGGGCTTAGATATAAAACTGAACTGCAGAAAACGTCTAAAATTTAAACATTTTTTTTCACTTATTTCTAAAGATATCTTCTCAATGAATTTTTCTCATTAGAATTTTGTGTGCGCTGTAGCTCAGTGGGTAGAGCAGACGACTTTGGTACGGGGAGCGTCGGTTCGAATGTTTTTTATTTTTTTTTAATTGCCTAACATTTCTGGTTTAAAATTTAAACTCTTTTCTTCATGCTCATTTTCTCGAAAACTGGTAGAATTTAGATTCTTAACCCAATTTTGTTGTGGACATATATGTAGCCCAAAAAAGTTTTAAATTTAGGCTCTGAAACCTCGTTTAGTTTATTCTACGAGTTTATTCAATTCTGACTGGATGGATTATGAAGCTCAAGGTAATTTAGTTTTGTGGTAACCGAAGTTCAGACAGATCGACATAAAGGTAGCTCCTGGGTACCCCTCTCGACATTTTTCATGGTGCCGTCTACGAAGTTCTCTACGATGAGTTTTTATATATATAACACTGCGTTACAAAAACGATCTTTAATTATGTCCTATGAACGAAATATATTTTTTCGGAAAGGGGGAAAAAAATGAAAATACACATGTATCGGCGATTTTCATGTACACGTCAGAATCTTTTTTTTTTTATTGCATAATTAATTATACAGTACCTGGGCGACCGAGCTTTGCTCGGCATTTTCATAGGTTGCCATACAATTAAGTTTATTTAGATAATCGTCAATAAAGATATTCTGGTTGTTTGTATGAATAGTTTTACTTACCAGCAATGAAGCATTCTAAATACATATCTAGATAATAAAAATATGTTAAAAATTTTGTATTAGTAACAAAGTTTGAATACACATAATTACTCCTTGAGCAGCAGATTGTTATCAAATAATCGAGAAAGATTAGGGTCACATGGGTATAGTTGTGGGTTAGAGCTCCATATATCGGTCAACATTCTGTGATTTCTTCTTTATTTTTAATGATAGAACTATGCAAAACTTTTTATATTCAATACATATAAAATCTATTGCAACACTTCCTTCCATACCATGTTCCGAGTACGTTTCTTTTTGCCGGAAACATTACTTTAAATGTATTTGGTCACTTAACTCTTGAAACGCCACATATAACATACCATACATGAACATCGATGAACTTAGCTCCACTCCGACAAACCGCCTTACTGGACTCCTTGGATGAGCGCGATTTTCGGTATATGAACTTCTTTGACGGATTTTTCTTGTCAAACAAAAGTGGCGACCCTACTTAGAAATTTTTTTTTTCAATACGCAGGAAAATACCTATCGTTTGATACCCATATTGGTATATTTCATTTCTTTTAAGAAAATCTGATAAGTAGCAACTCCGTAAAAACTCCTGTAAGGCAACACCTAGAAAGAAATTCTTAGAATGTGGTACCCTATGTACATACCAAATTTCATCCAAATCGGTTAAGCCATTTGCGAGATATTCGAATATACAAATATATAGGAATAGCTAGTTAAAAGTTCAAAGATATAATGAGCTCAAATGGCAATATTAAGTGGCAAAACCTTTCTTTTGATACCCATATTGGCATATTTTATTTGATAAAAAATTCAGATAGGTGGCAACCCCAAAAAAATAACCTGTATTGCAACACCAACGCAAAAATTCTTGGAATGTGGTACACTATCTACGTAGGAAATTTCATCGAAAACGGTTGAGATTACAACAAAAAGATACGGAATCCTACCATCATACCAGAGTCCAACTTTGCGAATCACATGGCGGAGAATAAATGCCCCCCCGGAAACATCAAAAAAACAGTCAAGGTCCTACATGTACAAGCAAAAGGCGGACGTCTGAACGTACTCGAATATATGGAAATCTATAAACAAAAAACATTCGACGGTAGAATAATAAACGAACAGACAAACACTGTTTCCGACACAATATTCGAACCTTTAAAATTGGTTTACAAGAAACAAAGCAACCACTCAGGTACAACAAACACACACGCACCGACAAATAAGCACAAAACAGCAAAAGATCAAAAACAACAAACAAGCAGAAAAGGTCAAACAACAAAAATCACCAACTTTTACCTGCCTCAGTCAACCACAAAAAAACCGATCGATGCAAACCACCCCCGTTTCTGAATGTACACACACAACACATGCACACACGTACACAAACAGACACCTATGCTGACGTTACCTGCTACCTACTATAAATACAAGACAAACGACCACAACAGATCAGAACGAAAATCGACACTGATGATGGCACAACGCCGAAACCGGTTTGTCTCAAAACCAAATTTGACAAGGGATGACGAAAAATCGTTCCAATATACATCAATCATTCACCCTGTCGGAAAAACAACAAAACAAAATAAAACAAATATATTTTATTTTGAAATACGAATGAAAATATCCTTCGCATGATATTGGCATATTTTATTCCATAAAAGGAAAAATTTAGATAGGTGACAACCCCAAAAAAATAACCTATGTGCAAAATGCATATAAAAACCTCAATAAGTGGCAACGCCCTTAGAAGTGTATTTTATTTTGAAATACGAATGAAAATATCCTTCGTATGTTATCCATATTGGCATATTTTATTCCATATCAAAAAAAATTTACATAGGTGGCAGCCCCAAAAAAATTACCTATGTGGCAACGCCTACTTAAAAGTTCTCAGAATGTGGTACACTATCTAAATACCAAATTTCATCGAAAGCGGTTGAGCGGCTTTCGAGATAGTTGTTAAGTAGTTACCCTAAACAAAAAATGTATATAAAAACCTCAGTAAGTGGAAACCCCACTTTGAAATACTTTTTTTGAAATACGAATGGAAATATCTTTCGTATGATGTCCATATAAGCATATTTTATTTCATAAAAACAAAAAAAATGCAGATAAGTGGCAACCCCAAAAAAATAACCTATGTGGCAGCGCCTAGGTAAAAATTCTGAGAATGTGGTACACTATCTACTTACCAAATTTCATACAAATCGGTTAAGCCGTTTTCGAGATAGTCTGGATATACAAATATACAAGAATATCTCGTTTAAAGTAATAAGAATTTATATAATTATACAAAAAAAATTCTGACGTGTACATGAAAATCGCCGATAAAAGTGTATTTTTATTTTTTCTCCCCTTTCCGAAAAAGTATATTTGGTTCATAGGACAGAATGTGTGTAACGCGGTGTAAATAATCTAGTGTTTCTGGCCCTCCCGGCCAGAGTATATATCTACAACTAGCGCAACTTACTCCGAAGCCCCACAACACAAACAAACATAAAACAAGTAAGGAAGTCTAAGTTCGGGTGGAACCGAACATTATATACCTAGGAGTGATCTATTATGCCATCCCAATTTACGCAGGTCTATTTTAATACTTTCATTTTGTATTTCCGCTCAAATAGACAGACGGACAGACAGATAGACGTATCGAGAGACGGGCATGCCTACATCGACTCAGCTCATCCTCCTGATCATTTCAGTATACGTACAAACATTTCATGTTAATGAAAGGTATGAATATCAAAAAAGATATACAACTTGCCCGGATATTTTGCTTTTCATCCTGAAAGTTTTGATAAACATTAATAAATATATATCAATTTCGATTCATTTATGCCGAATAAAGTGTGTGCGTAACAAAAATAGATATAAACTAGGTATATAAAGGGTGTATTTCATAGGCGACAAAGAACTCAACCGATCTTTATGAAATTTTCACAATATATACTTGGGTTCACTGGGTACAGCATGACAATATATAGTTTTGGAAAAGTAGGGGGAGCCACTCCCCCAGGCTATATAAAGTTTCAATTCGTCATAACTCCGAACTTTTTTGGATATATGTGTCATTTAGTCAATATCTACATAATTTTTCAAAAGTGGGCCGTGCCCCGCACACATATTTTGTGTTTTGTTTTGCTCTTGAACTTTCACGATAGGTTCAGGAGTTCGCTGGGCACGACAGAGTCTGTATATAGCTTTTGGAAAAGCCCCCAGGTTATATAAAGCTGCAGTTCGGTATAGCTAGGAGTTTATTTGTTTCAAGCTAATGACATTTTATATATAGATGTGTTCAATGTAGCAAAACGTCAAAACAACGCCTACCGGGTTTGCTAGTATATTATAAAATGGCGAAAGAAAACAACGAATTTCAGCATTCTTTTGTAAAACTGAGAGACTAGTTTGCGATCAAATAGACAGACGGGCGGAGAGACGGATATGGCTAAATCGACTCCGCTCATCGTGCTGATCACTTAAGTGAGCTTTTCTCTTCTTGTTCTCATACTTACATACATTTAATGTTTATGAAAGGTATGAAAATCAAAAAAGATATATAACTTCGCTATTGCAGTGGGCAAAATTTTTTTGCGGCCGAGTTTTCCTTAAAAAGCTTATTATGTGTGCAAAATCTGATTGATATAACTTGCTAAGTTTTAGAAATATCGCTTTTTAAATTTTACAAAAAAATGTTCCAGAACTATGTTAAAAAACTGGGCGTGGACATTACCGATTTCACCCATTTTTACAGCAAACATTTATCTTTATATATTGAACCAAATTTCCTTTCGACAAATCAATTTTTGGCGGAGTTATGACATAAAAAGTTTTGTGGAATAATCCACAATAAAAGGGGCGGGGCCACTCCCATTTTCGAAAATTTTAAGTTTTTGGCTTTCTTTTTTTACGGAAACTTTAAAAGTGAAATATAAATGCTGTAAAGCTATTTTACGCAAACTTATTTCCTATTAAAATATCTACGATCCTCTTCAATATAAAAGTGGGCGTCTGCTTTAACCGATCCCGTCCATGTTGTCCTGGAACATTCCTTGCATACCTGGAAACCTGCGTGCTGAATTTCGTTTCGATATCTTGAACGGTTTTTGATTTATGATTAATATTATTTCCAAATTTGACTCAATCAAAAGTGGGCGGTGCCACGCCCGTTTTCAAAAATTGCTTGAAAATTTTATTTTATGCTTCAATCTCAATGTAGTGACCAAATTTTATCCTTATAGGTGTAATATGTACTGAGTAATCACTCGGAGATGAGTGCCAAGGAACCCGCATGCCAAATTTCATTAAGATATCCCAAAATTTACTCAAGTTATCGTGTTCACAGACGGACGGACGGACGGCCGGACATGGCTTAATGAATTTCTCTTTTCGTCCTGAACATTTTGATATACATAAGTCAATACCTATCTCGATCCGTTTATGCTGTTACGTACTGCCGTTAGGCGACTAAAGTTAATATACATACCTTGTGTGCGTACCACTACTAGGTATAACAAACAATTTTAAGTAATATCATATTGACCCACAAAATTCACAAGTAATTGAAAATAAAGCAATTCCAACTCGCTAATTTTCCGAAGAGTGGCACCAAAGTGGTATAAAAAATGTGTATCTTCACATCGCTCTGTTGAATTTAGAGCAAGTTTTTTTTATGAACAGTATGTCTTGTGACTATGATTTCTCAGCCGCAGCTATTTTGATCCGAGACTGTGACTGCACAGTAATAGACATAGAATAAGAGCAGTAGCTGTGTTCGGTGAGGATAAAATTTTTAAAAATTTTATATAATTTTTGCTGGAAAGTGTTTGGTGACACAGAACATTTGCAGCTAGAGACGGTTCCCAAAACAGCCGGTTCTATAGTACCGGAATGACCCGGGTTTTTTTACCCGGCCAAGGGCTGTTATTTCAGTGTAACCCTGTCTAATCTGTCATGTCCCACCCTTAAATTGTAATCTTCGGAGCAAACCCTTGCAGCATGGTTCTCCCCTCCTACACACTTCAAAAATTTACAGCTGAACTGTAGCGGATTAGCTGGAGAGATCCCGGAGATAAGAGACTTTATGAAGCCGCACAACATCAAAATCGCCGCGATACAGGAGACAAAATTAAACACAAGATCGGACCTACGAGCCTGTGATGGGTATAATGTACATCGGAAACACCGTTCCAGCGGTCATGGGGGTGGCCTTGCATTCATTACACATCACTCTGTACAATATAATCTATTTTCCCCTGACGTCGACCCCAGGGACTCTACCTTAGAATACCAAGGCATAGTAGTCCGGTCAGGCGACGTCGACCTGCAAATTATAAACATCTACATTCCCCCTGCCACGAGATTACCATCCCGACATTGGTGCCTTGCTAAGGGGCGATAACCGTCTAATCCTAGGCGACTTCAACGCACATCACGATTTCTGGCACTCCAACTTGCCAGCCGACAGCAGAGGGCATGCAATTGCAGACCAAATAGACAACTCAGCATTCTGTACAGTCAATGGAGATGCCCCCACCAGGGTAGCAGGTAACTGCCCAGTTCGCCAGACATCTCTATAATGAAAAATTTAGATAGGTGACAACCCCAAAAAAATAACCTATGTGGCAACACCAACGTAAAAATTCTTAGAATGTGGTACACTATGTACGTACCAAATTTCATCGAAATCGGTTGAGCGGTTTTCGAGATAGTTGTTAAGTAGTTACCCTAAACAAAAAATGCATATAAAAACCTCAATAAGTGGCAACGCCCTTAGAAGTGTATTTTATTTTGAAATACGAATGAAAATATCCTTCGTATGTTATCCATATTGGCATATTTTATTCCATATCAAAAAAAATTTACATAGGTGGCAGCCCCAAAAAAATTACCTATGTGGCAACGCCTACTTAAAAGTTCTCAGAATGTGGTACACTATCTAAATACCAAATTTCATCGAAAGCGGTTGAGCGGCTTTCGAGATAGTTGTTAAGTAGTTACCCTAAACAAAAAATGTATATAAAAACCTCAGTAAGTGGAAACCCCACTTTGAAATACTTTTTTTGAAATACGAATGGAAATATCTTTCGTATGATGTCCATATAAGCATATTTTATTTCATAAAAACAAAAAAAATGCAGATAAGTGGCAACCCCAAAAAAATAACCTATGTGGCAGCGCCTAGGTAAAAATTCTGAGAATGTGGTACACTATCTACTTACCAAATTTCATACAAATCGGTTAAGCCGTTTTCGAGATAGTCTGGATATACAAATATACAAGAATATCTCGTTTAAAGTAATAAGAATTTATATAATTATACAAAAAAAATTCTGACGTGTACATGAAAATCGCCGATAAAAGTGTATTTTTATTTTTTCTCCCCTTTCCGAAAAAGTATATTTGGTTCATAGGACAGAATGTGTGTAACGCGGTGTAAATAATCTAGTGTTTCTGGCCCTCCCGGCCAGAGTATATATCTACAACTAGCGCAACTTACTCCGAAGCCCCACAACACAAACAAACATAAAACAAGTAAGGAAGTCTAAGTTCGGGTGGAACCGAACATTATATACCTAGGAGTGATCTATTATGCCATCCCAATTTACGCAGGTCTATTTTAATACTTTCATTTTGTATTTCCGCTCAAATAGACAGACGGACAGACAGATAGACGTATCGAGAGACGGGCATGCCTACATCGACTCAGCTCATCCTCCTGATCATTTCAGTATACGTACAAACATTTCATGTTAATGAAAGGTATGAATATCAAAAAAGATATACAACTTGCCCGGATATTTTGCTTTTCATCCTGAAAGTTTTGATAAACATTAATAAATATATATCAATTTCGATTCATTTATGCCGAATAAAGTGTGTGCGTAACAAAAATAGATATAAACTAGGTATATAAAGGGTGTATTTCATAGGCGACAAAGAACTCAACCGATCTTTATGAAATTTTCACAATATATACTTGGGTTCACTGGGTACAGCATGACAATATATAGTTTTGGAAAAGTAGGGGAGCCACTCCCCCAGGCTATATAAAGTTTCAATTCGTCATAACTCCGAACTTTTTTGGATATATGTGTCATTTAGTCAATATCTACATAATTTTTCAAAAGTGGGCCGTGCCCCGCACACATATTTTGTGTTTTGTTTTGCTCTTGAACTTTCACGATAGGTTCAGGAGTTCGCTGGGCACGACAGAGTCTGTATATAGCTTTTGGAAAAGCCCCCAGGTTATATAAAGCTGCAGTTCGGTATAGCTAGGAGTTTATTTGTTTCAAGCTAATGACATTTTATATATAGATGTGTTCAATGTAGCAAAACGTCAAAACAACGCCTACCGGGTTTGCTAGTATATTATAAAATGGCGAAAGAAAACAACGAATTTCAGCATTCTTTTGTAAAACTGAGAGACTACTTTGCGATCAAATAGACAGACGGGCGGAGAGACGGATATGGCTAAATCGACTCCGCTCATCGTGCTGATCACTTAAGTGAGCTTTTCTCTTCTTGTTCTCATACTTACATACATTTAATGTTTATGAAAGGTATGAAAATCAAAAAAGATATATAACTTCGCTATTGCAGTGGGCAAAATTTTTTTGCGGCCGAGTTTTCCTTAAAAAGCTTATTATGTGTGCAAAATCTGATTGATATAACTTGCTAAGTTTTAGAAATATCGCTTTTTAAATTTTACAAAAAAATGTTCCAGAACTATGTTAAAAAACTGGGCGTGGACATTACCGATTTCACCCATTTTTACAGCAAACATTTATCTTTATATATTGAACCAAATTTCCTTTCGACAAATCAATTTTTGGCGGAGTTATGACATAAAAAGTTTTGTGGAATAATCCACAATAAAAGGGGCGGGGCCACTCCCATTTTCGAAAATTTTAAGTTTTTGGCTTTCTTTTTTTACGGAAACTTTAAAAGTGAAATATAAATGCTGTAAAGCTATTTTACGCAAACTTATTTCCTATTAAAATATCTACGATCCTCTTCAAAATCTTTCATATAAAAGTGGGCGTCTGCTTTAACCGATCCCGTCCATGTTGTCCTGGAACATTCCTTGCATACCTGGAAACCTGCGTGCTGAATTTCGTTTCGATATCTTGAACGGTTTTTGATTTATGATTAATATTATTTCCAAATTTGACTCAATCAAAAGTGGGCGGGGCCACGCCCGTTTTCAAAAATTGCTTGAAAATTTTATTTTATGCTTCAATCTCAATGTAGTGACCAAATTTTATCCTTATAGGTGTAATATGTACTGAGTAATCACTCGGAGATGAGTGCCAAGGAACCCGCATGCCAAATTTCATTAAGATATCCCAAAATTTACTCAAGTTATCGTGTTCACAGACGGACGGACGGACGGCCGGACATGGCTTAATGAATTTCTCTTTTCGTCCTGAACATTTTGATATACATAAGTCAATACCTATCTCGATCCGTTTATGCTGTTACGTACTGCCGTTAGGCGACTAAAGTTAATATACATACCTTGTGTGCGTACCACTACTAGGTATAACAAACAATTTTAAGTAATATCATATTGACCCACAAAATTCACAAGTAATTGAAAATAAAGCAATTCCAACTCGCTAATTTTCCGAAGAGTGGCACCAAAGTGGTATAAAAAATGTGTATCTTCACATCGCTCTGTTGAATTTAGAGCAAGTTTTTTTTATGAACAGTATGTCTTGTGACTATGATTTCTCAGCCGCAGCTATTTTGATCCGAGACTGTGACTGCACAGTAATAGACATAGAATAAGAGCAGTAGCTGTGTTCGGTGAGGATAAAATTTTTAAAAATTTTGTATAATTTTTGCTGGAAAGTGTTTGGTGACACAGAACATTTGCAGCTAGAGACGGTTCCCAAAACAGCCGGTTCTATAGTACCGGAATGACCCGGGTTTTTTTACCCGGCCAAGGGCTGTTATTTCAGTGTAACCCTGTCTAATCTGTCATGTCCCACCCTTAAATTGTAATCTTCGGAGCAAACCCTTGCAGCATGGTTCTCCCCTCCTACACACTTCAAAAATTTACAGCTGAACTGTAGCGGATTAGCTGGAGAGATCCCGGAGATAAGAGACTTTATGAAGCCGCACAACATCAAAATCGCCGCGATACAGGAGACAAAATTAAACACAAGATCGGACCTACGAGCCTGTGATGGGTATAATGTACATCGGAAAGACCGTTCCAGCGGTCATGGGGGTGGCCTTGCATTCATTACACATCACTCTGTACAATATAATCTATTTTCCCCTGACGTCGACCCCAGGGACTCTACCTTAGAATACCAAGGCATAGTAGTCCGGTCAGGCGACGTCGACCTGCAAATTATAAACATCTACATTCCCCCTGCCACGAGATTACCATCCCGACATTGGTGCCTTGCTAAGGGGCGATAACCGTCTAATCCTAGGCGACTTCAACGCACATCACGATTTCTGGCACTCCAACTTGCCAGCCGACAGCAGAGGGCATGCAATTGCAAACCAAATAGACAACTCAGCATTCTGTTCAGTCAATGGAGATGCCCCCACCAGGGTAGCAGGTAACTGCCCAGTTCGCCAGACATCTCTATAATGAGCGCGGGACTAATTTACTTTGTCATCTGGCGACGGATGCTTACATTATCTTCAGACCACCTACCCATCTTACTCTCTATTGAACGACCGACCCACTTTGTAACGACTGATAAATGAACATACATCAACTTCATCAAAGCGGACTGGGACCGCTATACTGACTATACAGAGCGCTCCTTCGCTGCCTTACCCACTCCGACAGACGTACCCAAAGGTGAATGAGAGTTTCGCTAGGTCATTGATTCAGCCTAAGACCGCTTTATTCCTGCTGGTAGAATACCAGAAATTCGTCCGAATTTTCCTGCATTTCCTGCGGCGATGGCAAGAGAAATCTGTCGGACAGTCAATGAATACAAACAGACTAAGTGAAAACAACACCTTGAGGTATGCAACCTCTCCGGCGGAGTCGGCAAATTATGGTCAACTGGCAAGGCCCTAACTTGTCTGACCAAATACAATGACAAGGTCGCCATTGCATTCGGCGACAGCATCAAATTGGGTGCCAGGCAATGCGAGAGCTTCTTTTGCCGGGTCTTTATAATGAGTCCACCTTCTGATAGGACTAAGAGAAGAGCGGTCCGACGTGCGCACAAACACACCATTGCGCCCATTGCCATCTCCATCGCAGAGGTTAAGGAAGCCATAATGAAGGCCAAACCCTCAAAACCCGTCGGACCCGACGGAATCGCCATGAAGATGATTAAACACCTACGCCATGAGGGAAAGAGTTATTTAGCGGCTCTTTTTAACGTATTACTAACTACTTTCGTCATACCAGAGATATGGAAACAGGCGATTGTAGTTCCCCTACTAAATCCATGGAAGCCAGCGAACCAAGGAGAGTCTTATCGCCCGATATCCCTCCTTTCGTCGGTTGTGAAATTACAAGAGACCATTCTGCTCCCTTACTTCATTACAAATCTGAAATTGGCCGATCACCAGCATGGTTTCCGCAAATCTCATAGCACGACATCCGCTTTGAATGCCATTACAACGCAGATAAATTATGGTTTGAATCAACACCCGCCAAACCATAGGACGGTTCTCGTGGCACTTGACCTGTCAAATGCATTCGACACGGTCAATCACGTCACACTCCTCCGAGATCTGGAAGAGACACCGCTCCCTGCCGGCCTTAAGAGATGGACCGCTAGTTACCTCAATGGTCGACAGGCATCAGTCAAATTCAGGAACAAGAAATCTAGTCCACAAAGAATAAAACAAGGGGTGCAAAGTGGTGTTCTCTCTCTCCTTTTATTTAATTTCTATATTTCGAGACTTCTCCCCCCACCAGAGGGAGTCTCCGTTGTTTCCTACGCTGACGGCTGCACGATACTGGCCTCGGGCAAGGGTCCCTCCATTGACGAACTCTGTACTAGAATCAACAGTTACCCCCGTGAGCTTACCAGCTTCTTCACCGAGCGAAATCTGACCCTATCTCCGACTAAATCGACGGCGACCCTGTTTATGACATGGAATGGCAGATAGGGCAAGAGTTAAATGTCCACGTAGACGGAGTACCTCTACTTACTGTCAACCACCCGAAGATCTTGGGTGTGACATTTGACAACGGCCTCACCTTCGCTGGTCATGCCACCGCAATAGCCTCAAAGGTACAGAGCCGCAATAAGATCCTCAAGTCACTGGCCGGCAGTACTTGGGGAAAAGACAAAGAAACATTGCTTGCTACATATAAGGCTATTGGCCGGCCGGTTATTGACTATGCTGCGCCCATATGGTCGCCCAACCTTGCTGACACCAATTGGAGGAAATTGCAAGTCTGCCAAAACACTGCCATTAGAACTGCTACGTGATGTCTGCTTATGTCATCTGAGTCTCACCTCCATCAATAGGCAAACTTGCTCAATGTTCAAGAGCACGCGGAACTCTTGAGTAGACAGTTCCTTCTGAATTGTCATAAACCCACTCATCCAAATCGACATCTATTGGATGTAGCCCCGCCCCCCCGAGACATAAGGAGATATCTTCGTAAGCACTACGATGAGATCCGGCACCACATCTCTTTGCCGTTTGATCTTCGGAACCATAGGCGGGATCTAAATGACCTCCACACTGAGTCGGTAGATAGATCTCTCAGATCTCGGCCTATGAATCCCGTTATCAGTATTCAACCACCTGAATTGGCTGAAGAGGAGCATGTACTTCCGAGGGAGACTAGAGGCTTGCTAGCACAACTTCGCTCGCGATATTATAATAGGTTAAACTCTTACTTATCCAGACTGAACCCCACCATACCAAACACATGCCCTGCATGTGGTATGTCCCCTCATGATACCATACATCTCTTCTCCTGTTCAATCGAACCCACTTTTCTAACACCTACATCACTCTGGTCCAACCCTGTGGAAACTGCGCGTTTCCTCGGACTTCCGTTAGAAGAGTCTGATGACAATTTAGAGTGATCGTGCCCATTGGGCTGTTAACAACAACAACAGGATTTGCAGCAAGAGAGCGCATGTTGACATTGCGAGTTTCTGCTGGAGGAATTTCACTCAGTAAAACTTGCAAGTGATGAGAGCTGATCGTGACATGGGAAAGCAACAACAAAAAATTAAAAAATTTAAGCTATTAACCAATCAAAATGGGAACACATGTTTTGCTGCAAGTTTTTGCTGACTCCTGTTCGGCGTTTCGAGAGAGTTTTACGTCATTCTCACTTTGCTGACACTTCTTTGCAAGTTTTGTCACCGAACACAGCTAATGACTATTGTTATCTTTGTTTTGTTTATGCAACGTTATTTGCAGTGTTCGAATATTGCAAAATTGAATAAATTTTGAATCAAAGTAAAACCATAGCAATAGCAAAATAGTTTTGGTTTTTAAACGACATTTCCAAATTAATTTCCTTTTACACACCAAAAGACAATATTCACATTTATTAAAATTAAGCTTCCAAACTTAAGGCAAACCCATGATAATTCATGTTGTAATAAACATTAAAAAACATTGCAAAGCATCAATTTTTTCAGTCTGCACGTATTTGCTTGTGTTGTAAATTTAAATTCGCATCTGCATTCCTCTATCATCTAAATAACACACATCCCAGATTCCATTTGTTCATATTGACGAAGCCAATATGTGATTGCGATTATTGCAACAAGATTCTGTCAAAGCCAGCCAGTCACGGGGTTTTCTTTGAAGCTGTCCCGCGATTTATTTTTATATTTCAGTGTCTGAAGTTTAATTATTAACTGGAAAAATATGCTCAAAAAAAATTCTTTGTTATTTTCTAAGAGAGAAGTATTTTGTTAATTGATATTATTTAAGTATTTTTGTTTAAGCGTCTACAATTTTTTGTTTCGTTGAATAATATATTTTTAGTTTGATTATATATTAATATTTGAGTAAGTTTTTACTGCATTAAAAGACATTGGTAATAAATTGATTTTAGTCTTATTAATCTGGTATTATCTCCAAATTACTTTTTTTCTGATATTCATATTCGCCAAACATTCGTAGACATTTTGCGAATGCGAATGCGAATATTCGCGACCTCACGTACATACATACATATATAAGGTATAAAATGAAAATTTGGAATAAAACCTGCTTAGTCCATTATCTATGTATCTGCATCTGAAATAGCAGTTGCGTTTTTATACCTTTCATGAACATGAAATGGTATTATAACTTTGGTCCGATGTTTATTATAGAAATTAGTAAAGCATTTATATTATATGGCGTTTATGACATTAATTCGCTTTTACAAAGAGAATTAATGTCAATGACGTTAATTCTCAAAATAATTTGACATTAATTCTCTTTGCAAAAGCGAATTAAGGCCATTGACATTAATTCGATTTCGAAATGCGAATTAATGTCAATGACATTATGACACGTCATCTTGCGGGAAATGCCACACTTTCTTACAACTAAATATATAATTCTCAGTTTTTCAAGAACTGAGACTTCTGACTGGTTTGATGTTTCGTATGTATGCTCTTGCACACAGATATTAGATACCACCTCTAGAAGTGGACAATCACTGGAGGTGGCGTCATTTGGTGACGTCATGAATTGGTCATTGGCAAGTGAACGCTAAATATGAAAATTAATTAAAACTTTAGCAAACTTGCAAATAGATGAAAAAGCTGTTGGAGAAGAATAAGGAGCAGAAATATTGAAATATGAAAGGGAGGAAACCCAGAAAAGGTAATAGCGAAGAGGCGTGAACTGAAAGTTAAGACGACATCTCAAAGAAGGGAGGGATGAAGAAAGTGATGCTAAAACTCGGTGCTATAACACGATGCAAACAAGGCAAGAATAATAATGACAAAAATAATTCAATGCAGACTTTTGCACCAACAGTAGCTGCAAACGATATTCTCAAATGAAACGGCAGTGGAGCTCATTGAGCCTTATGATTGTTGTTTCTGTAGATTTTGGCTATCGTAGAATTCAAACTAGAAATATATATACGTAAATATGTAAATTACATTATATGTGCACGTACCAGTGAAGGATTTGTGGGGACTGCTGTAAGGTTAGAAACCTTGTATAATTTTAATCTGACCTTAGTTTGTACACAGGAAAAACTAGTACCGAAGGATTTTAATGCTCAGCTGAAACTATGTGCTGCCTAGTTGGCGGAGTGGGAAGGAGGGAAATGCATTTGGACTATTATAAGACTCACTACTAATCGCTAAGCCTCCCATCCCACATCCTTGTGCAAAAATATAGCACTAATCCAAACTTACTTCCTAAAAGTTCTCTCGAAATTCGATTCTTGAAGAATTTAAGTCATCAACATGCATTGGCACTTAACCGCCTGGACGATTTTGATCCTTATGTAAAAAAACACTCAAGTCATTCCTCTTTAGCATTAACTAATTTCAATTGGTAGCACCAAGAGATTCCAAGGAATCCTGGGGTCGAATTACGTTATACGTTCGGTGACCGAAAGCAAAACCCGTAATTAGGAATGACGGCAGACGTGAGCAATTAGCTGGAAGTAGCGGTTTGTTCAATTATGTACAAGGTGGCGCAAAAGTAATCCTCCTATCAGAAAATTCTATAAATTTTGCGATTGGCCCCTAAAGTCAGTTCTGTTTTGACATTTGTGTAGTAAACACATGCGAAATACACGTTAATAAACAATGTTACGCTACACTGCTCCAGAACGCGGAATATTGCTGACTATTTATTTGACCAATAATCGGTCGGGGCCAAACGGTTACTGTGAATGGTGAGCGCTACAGAGCAATGATCAACGAGTTCTTTTTGCCGCAACTTGATGAATTGGGATTGGAAAACATGTGGTTCCAACAAGACGGTGCAACAGCACACACTGCACGTGCCACAACCGATATGCTGAACATCGGAAGCTTACTTTTGCGCCACCTGTTATTATTACTCTTTGAGAAAGTTGGACAGTTTCTAAGTTATTGTGACTTAAAAACGGGTTACGATCGCGGAACATATGTCCTAATTCCGCTCTTGAACCTGTTTGTTCCGAGTATTGTCATCAATTTCTTGTACCGGGAGTCCTCGGAAACCGGCCGTTTCAATAAGCTGGTACCAGCGTGAAATTGATGTTAGAGGAGCCTGCTTCATTAAACAGGTAAACAGATGGTTAGTGTCGTTCCAAACTAATTCACTTTATTGCCTGTGGGAAACATCAACAAAAAATATTTTAAATATTTCTAAACAAGCTGACAGCGAAATGAAAACTTTAAATTGAATATATGTACAGCATGGAGGAAAAAATTACCTTTGCTGAATTCGAAAGGTTAAACACTGCCTATATGCTAAAACCGTTATTTTCATTCCAATTGTAATTGAGGAGTTGCATGCAGAAGGCTTTATGCCCACACGAAATTTAGGTTTTGTATCTCTTAAACTGTCTTCGAACCAAAAGAAGTAAGCTTAATGCCTCACTTTTTAAATTATTCCTATTAGTAATCCGCCCACCCAGGGCGCCTAGCAATATGAAGAGATATCCGGTGAGATTTCCTCGGAGGACTTACTAACCATCAGTAAAATGTTATCGATATCTTCTTTAAGTAAATTATGTTACTTGGTAAATCAAATAAAATAAGCAGACCGTAAAACCAGTAACAAAAATTTATTTAATAAATCCGTTACGATCCCCGGTTTTAATGGGTATATTAAGTATGAAATAAACAAATAAATGTACCTATTAATCAGCTCATAAACTGAGAAGTAAAAGAAAAGTGCACATTGTCTTTACAATCTCCATTTTTGGAGGATCTTTGAATCAACTTAAAGTTATTATCAAATAATGATAATTTGCAGCTGTTGCCTTGTATATAAGATAGGAATGCTACAATGCATATTTACTCGCAAAGGTTTCCATCCCGGAAAATAGTGGCTGTTAAATCCTAAGTGTCAATATCAAACATAATCATGAAATACTAAATTGAAGACCCACGGAATTGCCGTCATGGCTGAAATAATAAATGGAAGGGAGCAATTACAGAAAAGGAATTTTCTTACACTGTATTTAGGTGACCAATAACTATTATAATTTGTGACAGCACTGATAGCAGCCAAGCAGGACGACACGATTTAATAGATCGCACTTATAAATTAGAACTAATTAACTTTTGAAATCGAGGTCACCTTAGTTATTTATGGTGACACTTTAAAAAGGCAAAATTTTATTTTAAGGCTGGTTCAGACTGTGTTGAAATATTATTTACAAAACCCTTAACATAAACAAACTTAAAGAAAGTAGAGCCACCCAAGTCAAATGAAACAAGGTAGAATTGACAACTGAAATATAAACAAGCGTATTAACACTTTGTGGCCCGAGCGCAAAATTTGGGTCCCATACAATTTTTTTACTAAAAAATTAGAGCGGATCTGCTGCCCCAAAATGATTAATATTGTGAAAGATCCAGGGAACCAGCATTACCAGCATTACCAGCCAAAAAAGCTCCAACCTAGAAAGAAAAGGGAGTTACTTTTTCCAGCAAGTGCTACTTTCGCATCCAAGTCTTTAAGGACCATTGCATTATGACAATGGCGAGTATAAAATCTTATAACTTTAAACGAGTTATTCTTGTATATTTGTATAGTTGTATATTTGTATATTTGTATATCCACTACTATCTCAGGAACGACTTAACCGATTTGGATGAAATTTTCCACTTGGGGTGGTTCACAGGGTTGCCACCTATATAATTTTTTTTTAAATATTAAGCAATATATGGGAATATGGGTATCAAATGAAAGGTATTTTAGGCCGTATACCAACCAAAGTATTTTCGAGTAGGGTTGCCACCTGCCCGCATTTTATTTATTCCTTCAGATATCGACCACTATCTCGGGAACGGCTAAACCGATTTCGATGAAATTTGCTAGATGGATAGTATGCTTCCTTCTAAGATTTTCTACTTCGATGTTACCACTTAAGGAAGCTTAGAAGGTTGCCACCTTTCCGATTTTTTTTTAAATATGTAGCATTATATGGCAATATGGGTATCAAACGGAAGGTATTTGAGGCCGTATACCAACCAGAATATTTTGAAGTAGGATTACCAGCTAGGGTTGCCACCTGACTGCATTTTAATTATTCCTTCTTATATCGACCACTATATCGGTGCTCTATCTATCTGAGTGCTCTTGGTAAGTAAGATTATGCGACAAATTCAAAAAATACCGAGCAAGGCTCGGTCACCCAGACACTATTAGTTGATTCCCGCCGGTGGCACCGCAGGTGCAGGTCCCCACTGTGTTCAAAAAACTGGTCGATAAGTAATTGAGAAACGAATAAACCAATAAAGTTTTTTAACGGCTTCAGTGACTGAAAAAACTTTATTTATATAATGGCCTTTGTAGATTTTTCGCTTAAGTGCTTCATTTAAAGAAATATTTCGCCTCTAATAAACAATTATTATTTTATTTCTGAAAATATCGCAGCTGTTCCCTCGTCCTTACTATATTGCAGCCGTTTCAAAATTTTCTTCTCCAGTTAGCTTCTCGACATTTCTTGCTAACATAAAATTAAGAGTCTTGGAACAAATGTCTAGATGTATTCATATTGAATTTATTATTTCTTCTCACTCTTGATAAAAATAACCATTTTTAAATATAATGGGTCAATAATTTTCTTTATTTGACCCAAGAATTCCTAGAGAAAAGAGACTCCTGTCAGGTTTACTACTTTGTTTAATATACTTTGGATCCACCTAGAAATGTTTTTTCTTTTTAATTCGCTTATTAAGAAACTCCTTTGTTTTTGTTATATTGCTCAAAGTTCGGAAAATATGTATTACATCTCACACATATTTGCGTTCTAAGTGATGTTTTGGAAGCATACAAATTTGGTGTTATTTTTTTCAAAATTTATAGCCCGAAACCCATTTATCGAAGCTTTCGATTGTATGGGAGCTATGCGTTGTATTGCTCCGATCTTGTTGATTCCGACATGATTATTCTCATTCAAAATGGCGGCTCCATACCAAATCTCATCAGGATATCTCAAAAACTGAGGGACTAGTTTGCGTACAAACAGACAGACGGACAGACGGACATGGCTAAATCGACTCATCTCATCGCCCTTATTATTGCGGTATACTTATTGGTGGGTCTATCTCTTCTTCTTCTCATACTTACAAACATCGGACCAAAGTTATAATACCATTTCATGTTCATGAAAGGCATAAAAATGCAGCCCTGCAAAAACGGAAATACTCCGTTCCATTATCCACAGAAAACCCCTTAAGGAGTATCAGAGTATATCAATACTTATAATCATACAAATAAAAAAGCAGGTTCAATTTACATGGTGATGTCAGCTGATTGGATCTCCTAATCTTTCTCGGAATACTCCATTTCTTTGCTTTTGAATACTCCATGGAGCACCTACGTGAGAATACTTTTAAAGTGTTCCCAAAAGGATTACTCCATCGAGTATTCAACAAAAAAGCTAGAGAGGGAGTAGGTGGTCCTCAAAAGTACAATTTCTCTTGCTACAAAATACTTAGATCCTCCACTGATTTATATGTACGTTTATGTGTATGTGCACTTGTAAAATATAAAACGAAGTTAAAGTATGAGTAATATCCGGACTGTTGAACTTGTCGTTTCGAAAACAAAGAACACAAGCATCTCATTTGTTTGGGGAAAAAGGGTAGTGGGTCAAAATTCGGTTGAAAGCCTGTCAGCTGTCCTCGCTAAAATCGATTTATCCTTTTTGAATTCATTTGCATTAAGTATTTGTCGCAGCAATTTTTGTAAACGGTGTGTGGGCGACCCAACCCGCTTTCAAATTCAATCAGCACCCTAAAAATTTAAGTATTGAAGTATTTGGCTAACCTCATTGATTTGCACAAGAAATATACATATGTGCATCTTTATATAGGGAACCGAACATTATATACCTGGCAGTAATCTATTATGGCATCCCAATTTACGCAAGTCTATTTTAATATTTTTAGTTCGTATTTCATTTCGTATTAGTTGTGGCTGAACTCTAGCAAATCAAGAAAAAGGGAAGGGAGAAGGAAGTATTCGTGGCATAATACTGAAAAAGTGAGTAAGAAAAAGGAGGCGTGGGATATCCCATATAAATGGAATTTTTCTTACTTAGCAAATATTCACGGCATAATACTAAAAACTGGTATTCCCAAAAAAGTGTCGCTGAGTTGGTGAAAACCAAAATTAAGTTAGCACTAAAATCTGGGCTAACTTAAGTCACAACTTAGCCTTAGCCTACGTCGCATTAGTGAAACCGACTTTTTCCACCTGCTTTCATTTAGCCGAAACACTGTGCGACGCGATGAAAATGTTCGGTCCTAGAAGCTTTTCCCATCGTCTCTGGTAAATAGGCATAAAAATATTTTTTTAATCCTAAGAATGCTGATTATTGTAATAGAATAATTGGCTGCACTCACCCCAAAGATCAAGTTTCAAAGACAAAAAAATATTCGACGGTTTCTTTCGCGAAAAGCAAAACGAAAACCGGAAAAGTAAACTTTATTGTACCATCAAGCAACAGGGAATGACGCTGTAATTACAAAAACGTTTAATTAGTCCAATGTGACCGACATTGGTCATGTACTGCTGCAATTAATAGATAAGTATAGCTTACAGCAACGATGAATGAAAGATTTTGAAATTTAAAAAAACTTCATTCTGTACGTTTCTACTATAATTTTTCAAAAAATGGAACTACTCTTTCCCAATTTTTCATACTTTTTATATGCCACTCTGCTGCAAACGTTGAACTTGCGTTCTGCGGAAAGTCGAATATAAATGAACCCTCATTTTGTGTTTCTTGCCTGCTTTCATTGCTATCTTCTGTACTTCCTTAGTTGTTATTACAATTCATTACTAGCCTTTTTTAATTTCCTGCTTTTCGTTTTACTCCGTCACTCAAAATTTATATAAACTAAGTACTAGGTAGACAAAGTTCGCTTTTAACAATTTTTGTATACCCTGATGTCTAATTTATTTTATATTGAAAGTCACCCCAGTTAATGGTTTCCTTTAAAAACCAAAAAAAATGCAGGTTTGTATGTATTCATTTATTTTGGTACACAAAAATTTTAAATTAAACAAAATTTTACACATCTTGTAATTAACCCGTCAATTCCCATGGCTATGTTTGCAAAAGAAAAAAAAACAATTTGTACTACTGAATGAAATAGTTATACATACTATACACCAAAAAAAGAAATAAAACTTTTATAACTAGACCCCCTCCACCCCCCCGATTTTTTTAAAGGGGGACACCTACAGGTGACACTGGGCATTGTGTCATACATTCAAGCATATTTTTCTTTTATATCTCTTGAAGGAAACCATTGTTTCTTTTTATTAAAATATTTACTTACAAACAAGCTAACAATTAAATGACTTACAGAACTATGCAGTAAATAAAATTCTATATTTTGTAAATTTTGTACATCTAATTGAGACCGAAGGATGCGACTAGGAGATGGAGAATGTCGGCAACGTTTTCATCTCCACTGTCTTCCTCTGTTACCACGCCATCATCCGGAGGAATTATAATAATATCGCCTGGGTTTTCTGAGCTTTGTAATATGTAATAAACAAAGTAGTGAGCTATGTAATAAACAAAGTATGTATTATCATTAGTTGTTTAATACGATCGGTTCGAAATTACTAATAAATTAATTGTGTTTTCTAGGCTAATCTGATCTAATTTCCATTTAGTGCAAATAAAACATATTTATTTCACTCTTCCATCCCATATATGTATTATTTTCATAGCATAATGCATGTATTTATTCATTTATCACATGCAATTAGAAAAAAATCAATGCTTACAGTCTGGGCATTTTTATCTCAATTTATATCGTAACAAATAATAAAAAGCAAGAAAACTCCAAATTCGCGCAAAAACAGTGAACGATTTTGACAGATAACGTATAGCTGATGCTGATATACATTTTTTTTATAGACTACGAAGTGCCCTTTACCTGTCAATAATGTTAGGATCACAAAGCGAATAGCCAACTGGTCGAACAAAAATGTTTAAACAGCTGTCACCTACAGGTGACACTGGGAATGGACGAGTTAAAACTGTGCCGCTGGCTGATCTTCAAGTCTTCAAAAAATAATTTCAATAATCCTCAATGTACAAATTTAACACCAGGATTACTTTTGTCAGTGGCAGCACCTGGTAAGGATGTCTGTATAACGAATTTCGTCCAAATCGGTTTAGCTGTTCCCAAAATAGTAAAAGATATAGAAATATATAAATAAAAAATTTTGCATCAAAAAGTAAATTTCGAAAAAATGTCCGTTACGATAACTTCGCGCAATGATGCCATGTGTTGGTAGTATTGCACGCATCACGCAGTTCCGTCTCAACAAATGTTAATATTGTGATGTCGTACAAAGTAGCAATTACCCCTATCTGTAGGACTTTACAACGCGTTCTTGATGGTTTCATTCGTATCCGGTTTAGAGATGGTGGTAAAATAGTCCAGAGCTAGTGGAAAGTTGAAAGTTAAGAACAAGTTTAAAATATTTGTACCTATGGATCAGAAAAATTTTAAATTAAATTTGCTAGTAAATCGGCTATTGTCTGCTTTAAAGTACAACTGCTAGTCGTAAAAAAATAACAGGAAAGATAGCCAAATACGTATTTCTGTAAAAGTATTATAATTCGGTTAAAATTATAAAAGTAAACAGCTAAAAAACCTTCGAAAAATGTTGAATTTTAAATGAAAAGATGAAAGATTGACTCTTCTGCCAAATCGTCTTGCGAAGACCTTCAACTGTCTTACGTTTGTTTTTGATTTTCGTTTATCAGCATTGACAGCATCAAAAAATCTACTGTCAGACAGTGTTGCCAGTAAATCGATTCAAAAATCCCTACATTTTCACACGCAAAGCTATTTTTTCCCTGCATATATTTTTTATACATTGGAATAAAACAAATTTTTACCAAATAATTCTTATTTTATTTGAAAACCAAAATCATAAATTAATAAGTATTATATTCAACATTATTGAATTCATATTCTCACATTGAAAATGTATTGAATTGTATATAAAAATAAAAAAACAATTACAAAAAAAAGGTTATTGATTAATTAACATCGATAAATTCATATCTTGGTACATAAACAGCACTTGGCAGTGGCTAGTATTATACGCTTAATAGTTCGTAAAATAGAAAAAAACGCTGATGAAATGAAATATGTCAAAAGCAACAGGTATTTCTTTTGAACAAAATGAATATACACTTTCATAACTTAGTTTTTTGAAATGACTTTCCTTATATTTAAAAGAAGTGCAATCTTGATTTTCGTCTTGCAGAAAAGAGCGAATTATGCAAATTGAATTTAGTTTATCGTGACTGAGCTTATTCTTTTTCGTTTGAACGAACATCGGTTACATCTGCATTGGCATAAGGCAATACTAAGCTATATTTCGCTCTCTCTATGGCGCGATATACAACAGGTATATCATCATAAATCTCCTAAGAGATTTTTGCGCCAAGCTTCTCTTCCAACTTGTGGTGTGCCGATTTGAATTTTCCCTACAAATTGGTGGGACCTACAGTTTTTTGCCGACTCCGAACGGCATCTACAAGGGAGACGAATTTTTGCTGAGAAGCCTGTCATGGCAGAAATACACTCGGAGAGTTTGCCAAACCACTGCCGAGGGGCGACCCCGTTTTGAAAAACTTTTTTCAAATCACTTTTGATGTTACCTGTACCAGGGCTCGAACCATGGACCTTCGGTGTGGTAGGCCGGCAACACTACCTTCACACCACGGCGGCCGCCGTACCAATAAATTGGTAAACATTGTCTCATTACTGAAATTTTTCAAATTTTTGTCTAAAATAATGCTATACCCATGTTCTCTATAACTTTCTTTTCATGTTCAAGGAAATGAAATTGAATAGACCTCCACTCAACCAAAAGGTCATTTAAATTATGTTTCATTTTCTCAGATATATTTTTAAAGTCTGTCTACAATTTTGGGATCAAGGAAGCAAATATCTTTTAAGATGGTATTGCTTTGTATCGGCAAACTTTCAGAGACCGTAATTGGTATGAGTTTTATTATAAAACTCGCTATTTGATCATTATTTTCAGATTTTTTTTAATAAAAACCAACAATAATAGGTATCTTCAAGTTTTATTTTTTTTGATTAAGGAAACTGTTTATTTTCTGTTTGAGTTTTATTTTTTTGACAAAAATAATACTTATTCCTTGAGCGATATTTTATCCTTCAAGAATAAAAATCAAATTTAGAGTTTTAATTTTGTTTCACGGATCGAAAAAGTCAAAAAGCAAGTAATCTATATATATAAAATAAAGTGACGCTAGTTCCAACTGTCATAACTCAAGAACGCTTGTACCGATTTGGATGATTGACACTAATTTAGATTTCTCTGACCAGAATAGGAGAATACCTAATAAAATTTACGAAAAATTCCTAAAAAAAATTAAATTTTCCCATACATTATGTATGGTGCGAATTTTTATAATTTTTTTTTTGTTAGAAAAGCTCAATAATGTATCGATCTATGGTGAAGTGGAATTGTGTGTGTGTGAAATAGTTACATCTCTAGGGATATGTATAGGGATAGGAATGGGGATAGGGATAGGGATAGAGATAATGATAGGGATAGGAAAAGTAAATATTTCTAGATCCATTCAGGTAAATATCTGGGCAGGACAAAGTCTGCCGGTCCCTCCGATTGATCATAAATATTGGTTGGTATAATCTCTTTAACATGTGTACTCAATAATTAAAGCATATTTTTAGGCACATACATATGTATATGTACATAGGTTGGCAAGCTAAAAGGCTTTTTGAGTTTTTCGAACTGTGAAAAAAAATTAAAACTTAAAATTTAATTTTTATTCTTGAAGGATAAAATACCGCTCGAGGAATAAGTTTTACTTTTATCAAAAAAAAAATAAAACTCAAAAATTAGTATTATTTTCGAGCAAAGAAAATAAAACTCAAAAAATAATGATTATATGTAATTTATATAGGTTTCGCTCAAATTTTCTTCAATCAATGCAGATTTCCGTTGGGCATGACGAGACATGGACGTTAATATACTTTAAACTGTCCTCCGATACTGGGAAGCCCTTGATTTTTTTCATTAAAAATACAAAAATAATTATTATCGGTGATCCGTGCAAACTTTTGGTGAATTTTTCCAAAGCAGTGATGTAAAGAGAGAACAGAAGCTGTTCGACAGCTATTTTAGGAAGCGTTTTTAGTAGCTAGAGACATTGAGGAACAAGTTTTATCTCATCGACTGGCAAAGATACGTTGCAATCAGTCTTTAATCACGTGTTTTAAATTTTGCGCTAACTTGAAGAGTTTTTTTGTTGACTCAAACTTACGTATTAACGGTTTTTTGGTGTGAAAAAGTGCATTCAGCTCATTGAAAAAAAACTAAGAACGTACTTTAAGATATATAAATATGTCTTATTGCATTCGTTGGTAGGTTCCGAAAAAATAGTTTGTATTAATTTCAAGAAGTACTTTCCAATTGTTCAGAATTCGTTAATGCATTTTTGAGGTGACGGCCACCTAGGAGCACTTGTTTTTAAAATTTTTCGTTTTTCCACGTTCACCTTTTCGAACTACCTGAAATATATGTTCCAATTGTCTTAATAGTTTTTCTGGAGCCCTAGGTAATGCTAAACAAGCATTGTTTACTACAATAGCTGCTGTCGAACAAATACATTTTATTATAATTGCTTCAGAAATATCGTGTAAAAGTCTTCAAGGAAATTAATTGTGCTTGCCTCCGCAGAACAATCTGATTTCACTTCCAAAAGGTCGAATGACTTAACCGCAATTCTGGCAATTAATATCATGAAAGAACCTGACAATAATATACAGGCATTTATTCGATCCAATGTCAGTGCTCTCGTCTACCATAATTGAAAACTGTGCACTTTTCAGCTTTTGGACCAATTTATCTTTTTGTTGTTTTACCAACACATTTTTTATAATGCTACTACACTTTGTTCTTCCACGAGAAGCATTTTTAATAATTGTGGAATACGGAACAATTTCTTTTAAAATAGGACCAAATGTTCAACTACTCGGTTTGCTACGTTATGTTCGGCAAAGAACATACTCGTACTTAGCTTCAACTCGAAATTTTCGGTAGTAAAGCACTATTTGGTAGGTTTTTCCAAAAATGTTTCAATTGCCTTTGATCTTTTAGTATACAATAAGTTTTTTTGGTTAGATTGTGCTTTGCAAATGCTTTAGGAAATCAGATTTACCACAGCTAAGAATCTTGTTACAAGCTGCACACATCCGTCTCTATATTTTCGAACCATCCGTTGAATTCATCAATCTCCAACCAGCTGTTGTTAAATTCTGGTTTTCTATATTCACATTGCACTGGTCTCTTCGCAGCACCCGTTTCAGAATAAGATGAATCGGAAAAATTGTTCATATTTCTAAAAAAAGTTTCAGTGAAGATTTGTTAAGTATAATAAATATTTTAAACAACTTACGATCTTTACTACTTTATCCAAACTCTGATTGCGTAGATTTTTATAATATAAATAATATAACTAATTCATTATATTGTAGCCGGCTGTGGAATAATGTAAACGGAGTCGCGTCAAAAGTTACTATTGTCAGGCTTAGTGTAGCACCAGCAAAATTTCAAATGCTTTTTAGCGGTTGTGTTCAAGTATGTAATAGATTTTAAGTTGCTAGAGGCTGGTTTTCAGTAGGTCAAATTCCCTGCCGAATTTCGATAGAGTCGATACAATTTGAAAAAAGGTTAAACTTAGGTTCTTTAACATAAAGCCTCTACACGTCAGAAAATATTGAATATCTGTCCTTTTTTCCATACAACCCAAATGTAGGGCTACATTTCCCTACATGTAGACTATTTTCCCTACTACTGGCATCACTGCTCTCAGAAAAGCAGTTCACCACGAATGGTGATTGTCAGAACTTTTTTCTAATACTACATTTACACTGCACCAAATGAGTTATTTTGGGCGCCTTGATATCGCTGCTTTTTCCAATTTAAAATAGTTTATATTCCTTTGAGCATTTGATAGCGCAAGTGGTTATAAACCGAACACTCCAGCTAGTGACAATTCTTAAACTTTCGTGATTGTAAGAAATAAAAATATAGGTCATAGGAGTTAAATCACTTACTTATTTACCCACAAACACAAATCTGAACAAGCCCTTCAAGCGACACTAAGATAAGCAATCTGCAATATATTCTCCATCATGAAAGCATGGAAAATAAACAGCAGAGCAGACGGATGCTGTCCATTTCGCTCTGCCGAAGTAACTTTCTTCAGCCACCAACCACAATTGTCGTACACAATATCCGTTCGTTCCCCATTCGCATTCCCTCGTAGTTGACTGTCGCCTAATCCACAACAGAGCGAATAAATATAATATTTAAAGATTATAAATTTTATTCAGCTATAAACAATTTCAGCGGCAATAGCTGCAACAGCAGGCTGCCAACAGCTAGTAGCCGCAATGAAATGCACAGTTGCATGAAAGCGAACAGTCAAAAGTCAACCGCCACTTTAGCCAGCAGCAAATGCCACAACATCACAGGACACAAACGCTGAGGTAATTTCACCCCCTTAAGCAACATCCAACTTGTCTGACCGAAGAAGATGTGGCATATGGCAGACAAGGGCTAAAAATAAACAGCCGCCGGCCGGTTGGTTGGCCCCATCGTTGTGTAAATATTATGCTGTTTTGCATTGGTATGTATGAGAACGGGTGAAAGCTAGTACGAATGCATGCACACGTATATATGTACATCTATATCTATGTAAAGGGTGTTTTTTTAGGGGTATAGAACTTCGAATTGAAATAAAACACAAGAAAATCGTTTTAAGGTCCATCAATTTGGCTTTATTGGAAGGATAATTTTATGCCATTAATGTTTAAATATGATTTCGGGCATGTGGCCGCCACGGCTGGCTCGAATAAAGCCAATTCTACAGGTCCAATTTTCAACCACTTTTTCGAGCATATGGGGCCGTATGTCAGCAATAACGCCACGAATGTTGGCTTCCAATTCCCCTAACGTTTCTGGTTTGTTGGTGTAGACGAGGGACTTCACATATCCCCAAAGAAAATAATCCAATGGTGTCAAATCACACGACCTTGGTGGCCAATTGACAGGTCCATTCCGCGAAATTATGCGCTCATCGAATGTTTCCTTCAATAAATCGATTGTGACGTGCGCTGTGTGGCATGTAGCGCCGTCTTGTTGGAACCACAACTCATCCACATTCATGCCATCCAATTCGGGAACAAAATAGTCGGTTATCATGGCTCTATACCGGTCTCCATTAACGGTAGCTGCCTCTCCAGCATTATTGCGGAAGAAGTATGGCCCAATGACTCCACCAGCCCATAGAGCACACCAAACAGTCAGTTTTTGTGGATGTAATGGCGTTTCAAGGGTCTCATGTGGATTCTCTTCACTCCAAATGCGGCAATTTTGCTTGTTGACGTAGCCATTCAACCAAAAATGAGCCTCATCACTGAACAAAATTTTGCGATGAAAATCAGCATCGAAATCAATCTCATTTTCGGCCCATACACCAAAATCACGACGCATTGCATGGTCTCGCGGCTTTAATTCTTGCACAAGCTGGATCTTGTAAGGTCGCAAGCCAAGATCTTTGCGCAAAATCTTCCATAAAGTTGATGGACAAAGCTCCAATTGCTGTGCACGGTGGCGAATCGATTCATTCGGGTCCTCTTCAACACTTTGCTCTACAGCGGCAATTGTTTCTTCGGTGCGCACTGTTCGACGTCTCTGCGGATGCGTATTATCACATAGAGTAAACGTAGTGCGAAAACGATCCATGGTTAACCGAATTAATTGCTCTGATGGACGATTATGTCGACCATAAAATGGACGGAGCTCACGGTAAACTTCGCGAACTGAACCATTATTTTCGAAATAAATTTGCACGATTTGCAAGCGTTGTTCTTTTGTCAACCTGTTCATGATGAAATGGCAAACCAAACTGAACATAAATGACATTAGAGTTGCCAGATTTGACCACAAAATGCCAGTTTTATCTCTATTCGAAAAACAAACCTGTAAAAAAAACACCCTGTATATATCAACATTTAGATGACTAGCAAAAGTATTCTTGGCCTGGCTATTTTACTTTCTTGGCACGTATTTTAAGCTTGATTTATGCGCAGCCAGCGTGGATTTTTATGTTATGCTTATGCTTATGTATACAATCACTATTGGTGCACGCAGTGTTGCTATTTTTTCTTTTTTACTAATATAAGTAGTTTCCTTTTCGGGTATTTCATCCGTCGAAGTTTGCCAAGACAAGCGGTTAAAGGATAAAAGCCGAAAGTTTGCGGTGGCCTGCGGTGATGGCCTCAATTTTGTAGTTTACTTTCTTCAAGTTAGAGAGTGTAGCAATATTAGTCAATGGCTACTGCAAACATATGCACATATTGTCCATACATGTTATAAAAATTTGCTGCAATAATATTGCCTCAAGAAGAAAGTAAAGACATTAATATCATACAAAGTAAGTCAAGCCGAAAGCTAAACCTTGATCCTCCCGATTGTGGTTAAACAAAATATGACCCAAACTAAAAGTACGAAGCATCAATGTCTATGTCACACATGTTAAGTGTTTGCTTTTATATTAGCCTTTGATTGTGTTAAGAAAGGTTAGTATAGTTACAACATAATGTTGTCGTTAATAAAGATGCACACCTGTTAAATAATGATTGTTGATCATAAAGATTACCAGTTTAATTGACAATTGCAAAGTCTGAACAGTAATTAAAATGCTCATACTTTGTATTTGTAAAATGGACACCCTTTGTTCGAGTGACACCGAGACTAGCAGTATTCGAATAGTCTACTGATGACGGGTACTCGACTAACCGTCTACTTTCGACTACTCGATTAACCAGATATATTCGGTTAGTCGATTATAATGAACATGAACAGGTTCCTGTTTTACTTTTTAACTTTCTAGTGACATTACAATCACTAACTACTTTATATTGAATTCATATTTCCTTTTTGTATTTATTTTTTTATTGATTTAAAATTCTTTGGTAGTCATGACCCTATAGGGACACTGCATCTATCAATTCAAGAAATGCTATAACTTGCACATTGCATTATGTAATATTATGATGAGATTTAATGAATTACGGTGTACGGCTACGAAAACGTTTAATTAAGGCAGGTTTCTACCTTGTGAGATCAAAATAATCGACCTTGTGAGATCAAGAACACGCTCTCAAAATTTCGAGTTGAAATATGTTAAATTACGAAAGTTATCGGCCGTTTGGTGGAGCGGTGTCAAGCGCGCCGGTTCGCCGCAGTCTTTCTTCAAGCGCGTTTTTCTCAAAACCTCATTTTCCGAGTTGGTGGAAGTCCCACAGGGCGCAAAAATTGAGCAAACGCGATGAACTTTTTTTTTACATGTTTATCAGGAGCTTGTGCATCCATGGAACTAGGACTTTCCAGAAATATTGAAAATTGTTCATAAAAAAATATAATTAGTAACAAAAAAGAATCAAAAATCGAATTTTTTTCGAAAGCTCATAATTTTTGCATTTTTCATGTTTTCTTTTTCGCTCTAGTTCCACGGGTGCGGAAAAGTGTACAGATTAAGAAAATATTTTTTGTTTGCGTCTCAGATTTTATTTACGACGCTAGAACTTCCACCATGAGGACGAGTCGCCGCCGACCTGCCGCCATTGTTCGGTATCCCCCTCCTCCCCATTACTTGGATCAACAACAAACAATTTGTGAAGCTTCATTAAACTTTTTCCGATAACTATGCCAACATTTTATCCTTCTACCTTTTACACTTACATAGCAAAAAAGTCAAGAAAAAACATCAGGTTTTCGGGCCAACAGGGTAGAAAACTGCCTTAACTAAAACTTTTTTACAGGGCCATCTTTATGTATATCGCTAATTTTGTTGAAGTAACCCTGCGATATTTAACTTCTCATAAAAGTAATAATTCTAAAGTTAGCGTGGTGGAAAAGCTTTTTATGAAAGAAATTCATTTGCAGTTTTTTTAAACCTTTTTAATGAAAATGGGTTCCATGGGATTCAACTTCCGGCCTGAAAGGCAAGCACTACATATAATATATTTTATTTATTTATTTATTTATTTAAAGACGACACAACATAATACGGTCAACTGCAAGTGAGTAAAACATTGTACATGAGTAACTTAAAATTAATAACTGAAAGTGAGGATGTAAATTAAGCAGATAATTAAGGAAATTTTAAAATATCAGTTTAGACAAGAGAGTATTGCAGTATGTAAGGCGGGAAAAGAGCTTTCGATACTGATACATTTGTACAGGTCGTTATAGTGCGAGCACCAAATACGCAGAGGATAACTTTTGGCAAAATTTAGGCGACAAAATGATAACTGAAAGGGCACGTAGTGTCTAGAGGCCCTAGAAGGAACAGCGAAGTTCAGTCGACTCACAAGGTTAGAAGAGTCAATCTCGCCGAGAATCAGTTTATGGAGGAACACTACCCCGAGTAATATCCTACAATTTTCAAGTGTTGGCAGATTAATAAGAAGAAGCCTATTTCTATAAGGTGGAAGATGAAGACTTGTTTCCCAATCAAAGCTGCGTAAAGCAAAAATCAAAAATTGTTTCTGCACTGTTCAATTCGCTTTATGTGATTATTATATCCTGGACACCAAAGACACGAGAAATATTCAAGAATAGGCCGGATCAACGATGTGTATATAACTATAACTATGAGCTATACCACGTCATTCGAAGTTTCTTAGTTTAGCGTGGGTATGCATATTTATGAGTCTCGATAAATTAAGTAGCATGTACACACATACCTTCTTCTACGACTCATGTTGAAATTTTTAAAATCAAAAATTAAAATTTATCAATATGACCAGATAATTTTTAATTTTTTGACTCAACATTCATTGAAAATTCGGTTAGTAGTATTTGAGTTTTACCAAAAGTGGAATAGTCGAAGTGAAGCAAATAGTCGAGTAGTCCTTGCTGAGCGACTATTCGAATACTACAAACCGACTAACAACCATGCAAACGGTTACATCGACTAGTCGATTAACCGAGTATCCAACTAAGTCGACTCTTTGTAAGAGCCGTACATGGTACAATAACAAGGTAAAGTCAACTCTAAAGCAACAACATACTGACGTAAAGATTGTAAAATCAACTGGTTGGTGTTAGCCAATGAAGAGACGAGAAACTAGAGAAACTTGTGGGAAATTATGTTTTGCAAAAATGGCTGAAAAGCGGTTATTATTGCATAATATCGTCAGAAGCATTAGAAAAAACACAAAATCGCAAATACAAATAACGCGTGTTTAAATTTTGCTTGGTTACATTCCACATTACATTGCATGCGAACATCCTTCTGACAATCTATATGCCAATTTGATCAAAAAAATGTAATGAGCTGATGAAATGAAACAACCGTATTTTTGAAATTTAATATCTTTGTTTGTTGATATGGGTATTCCCAGCATTACGGACGTTCCATGCTGGCACACTATTTTCAGTATAAAATCTATAGTAGGCTTTTGATCACAAAAATCTCATCTATCTAACACGACCAAACAAATTTTCTAGAGATGACGCGTGACCACTGTAGACGAGTTTAAAGTTGCCGTTCGGACGTTCTTCAAACGTACCTCGTCTTTGAGGTGATTTATGATTTCCTTAAAATTCTGCGAATTGGTTGATGTTACAAAAAAAATGGTATATATACGATTAATAGAGGAATTACCAAGGACTGGTACTGCGTTAGCATTATCTATCTAGATACGTTTCTTGTTGGGCAAATATCGGTTTTAATTTTGTTCGGACGTTCCCGCTCTGATTTTTCTCTGTTAGAAAACATAAATTTTCACAAATATTGCAAATGAGCAATTAACTCATTTAAGTAGAAATTTACAACACTTACACATTCTGAACACTAAAACGATAGATAGCTTGTTAACGTGATGATAAACACATTATCTAAAGAAAAATAATTTTTCAGTTCGGAAGGTCCAAAATTTAATACACTTACACTCGGGAATCCTTCTGACTTTGGAAAAAAATTCTACGCGACCCGCAAGAGCACCAAAAACTGCGTTTTGTGGAAAAAAAATTTGAAAAAAATCAAAAAGGTATTTTTGCGTCCGAACGCTTGAAAAAAGCACTACTTTCGCATTCACTTTATAAAGGGTGTTTTTTTAGGGGTATAGAACTCTGAATTGAAATAAAACACAAGAAAATCGTCTTAAGGTCCATTAATTTGGCTTTATTGGAAGGATAATTTTATGCCATTAATGTTTAAATATGATTTTGGGCATGTGGCCGCCGCGGCTGGCTCGAATAAAGCCAATCCTACAGGTCCAATTTTCAACCACTTTTTCGAGCATATGGGGCCGTATGTCGGCAATAACGCCACGAATGTTGACTTCCAATTCCCCTAACGTTTCTGGTTTGTTGGTGTAGACGAGCGACTTCACATATCCCCAAAGAAAATAATCCAATGGTGTCAAATCACACGACCTTGGTGGCCAATTGACAGGTCCATTCCGCGAAATTATGCGCTCATCGAATGTTTCCTTCAATAAATCGATTGTGACGTGCGCTGTGTGGCATGTAGCGCCGTCTTGTTGGAACCACAACTCATCCACATTCATGCCATCCAATTCGGGAACAAAATAGTCGGTTATCATGGCTCTATACCGGTCTCCATTAACGGTAGCTGCCTCTCCAGCATTATTGCGGAAGAAGTATGGCCCAATGACTCCACCAGCCCATAGAGCACACCAAACAGTCAGTTTTTGTGGATGTAATGGCGTTTCAAGGGTCTCATGTGGATTCTCTTCACTCCAAATGCGGCAATTTTGCTTGTTGACGTAGCCATTCAACCAAAAATGAGCCTCATCACTGAACAAAATTTTGCGATGAAAATCAGCATCGAAATCAATCTCATTTTCGGCCCATACACCAAAATCACGACGCATTGCATGGTCTCGCGGCTTTAATTCTTGCACAAGCTGGATCTTGTAAGGTCGCAAGCCAAGATCTTTGCGCAAAATCTTCCATAAAGTTGATGGACAAAGCTCCAATTGCTGTGCACGGTGGCGAATCGATTCATTCGGGTCCTCTTCAACACTTTGCTCTACAGCGGCAATTGTTTCTTCGGTGCGCACTGTTCGACGTCTCTGCGGATGCGTATTATCACATAGAGTAAACGTAGTGCGAAAACGATCCATGGTTAACCGAATTAATTGCTCTGATGGACGATTATGTCGACCATAAAATGGACGGAGCTCACGGTAAACTTCGCGAACTGAACCATTATTTTCGAAATAAATTTGCACGATTTGCAAGCGTTGTTCTTTTGTCAACCTGTTCATGATGAAATGGCAAACCAAACTGAACATAAATGACATTAGAGTTGCCAGATTTGACCACAAAATGCCAGTTTTATCTCTATTCGAAAAACAAACCTGTAAAAAAAACACCCTGTACATGATTTGAAATATTTTGCAAATGTATCTATTACAAGCAGTACAAGACTGACTTTGGGCTAGGTACTTGGAAGTCATAACTACTCAGAAAGTTTTGTAAGTTTTTGTTCCAATGTCTATCAAATTTTGCGACGTGATATAGAAAATACGTACCTATATAATGGTATCAAAAAGTTTGCTTGGGTTCATTTAAAAATTTTTCTCTTTGCTTGACACCTTTTCGGAAACACTCATATTTATAATTTAGTATAATAATTTATTTGAAATCTTACAAAAGCTTAACTGTCAGTTTTCACTTACAACAATATTATATTGTACTAGTAAGCCCGGTAGACGTTGTCCTGCCTAAAATTTTCGTTGCCTGAATTTAACAAAATGTACTGGGCGTGGCATAGCCCACTTTTCCAAAACTATGTTAATCTTGACCAAGTGACACATATATCCAAATATCAATAATTTAGACCAAATACGTCCAGTCCTCAGTGCTTTCATTTATTTTTGGAATGATATTAATCTCATCGTAACTTCGAGCTTGAAGCTATCAAAATTATTGCTTGGAAAATATGTAACGTCTGCGTTATCTTTGTAGTTGACAAACACATCTGAGCACAGGTAGTGATTAAATAGAAATTATTTCATATTATTTAATGAAGTGTGCCAATAGTTCGCCTGAAATCTAATACTATGCATCAAGCTTAAATACTGTTATAAGGAAGCGACATTCTATAATTAACGACTTGATGGGCCCGTGCTGCAGATGAGCATAAACTATACCCTGCAGTCAACTGCCAAACTAGTAAGTAAACATTCTAGTTCATTGACTAGAACTTCGTGGGCTTATTCATACCAGTCTCAGCGACTGTAACGTTTCCACTACCATAAGCAGCAACAACCCTCCAGAACTGTCGATAGATAAATACATACACGAGCGAGGAAGAAAACAATTCATTATTCGGACAACAATTGTTCAGTTAACAACGCTGTTCCACATTTTAATTTTCTGTTCAACTAATATCCTGAGTTTTTAAATATTCATTTATTAAAATAAATTTTTTATAACTTTCTTGTAAATAGTAGTTTTAATAGTGAAATCATAATTCTCTCTATCTCTATGGCGCGATATACAACAGGTATATCATCATAAACCTCCTAAGAGATTTTTGCGCCAAGCTTCTCTTCCAATTTGTGGTGTGCCGATTTGAATTTTCCCTACAAATTGGTGGGACCTACAGTTTTTTGCCGACTCCGAACGGCATCTACAAAGGAGACGGATTTTTGCTGAGAAGCCTGTCATGGCAGAAATACACTCGGAGAGTTTGCCAAACCACTGCCGAGGGGCGACCCCGTTTTGAAAAACTTTTTTTTCAAATCACTTTTGATGTTACCTGTACCAGGGCTCGAACCATTGACCTTCGGTGTGGTAGGCCGGCAACACTACCTTCACACCACGGCGGCCGCCAATCATAATTATTTTGAGAATTTTGTGTTTCAAATTGAACACTTGGGTTGCAGATCAAGTATGTACGTGCATGTCAACAAATTCACCCTAATTTTTTGCTACGTCGCTACTGCAACAGCGAGTAGGCAGTGCTAAAATGAAACAACGAAGAAAAGTAAAAACAAAACGATAATTTGTCAAAGCAATTATGTAAGTAAATAACATTTCTTTTTGGAATAATCAAAGTATCAAAATCAGCTGATTTCCTTGATTGCGAATTCTCACTGGCCAAATTTTATCAAGAACAGCAAGAATTTAGAACATTTTCTAAAATTAAACGTCATTCCGCTCTCTCAATTTCATCCATTAACTGATAAGGAGAGTAATTGTTTTCAAGCTAACTATCCTTATTTCAATATACTCGTACAAGCAGTCAGTTATATGTTCATATTTTTGATACCGAATCAGCTTTGAAAAATCTTGTCTCAGTCCTTATCGCATTTGTTAATTATGGCGACAGTGACATTCGTTCAGAGTTGCATGAAAGAATATAGGTGCAAGGTATTTTAAGGCTGCATTCAATAGTCAATTTTACAATAGAAAAGATGTTTACACTACGTGTCTGTAAGTAACCCCATAGTAAGCCACCATTATTACCGACAGCCAGTTTGGGTATGTTCGTTGCTGGTCGTTCCATTACACCTGATGTGCTAATACTCCCTATCTCTTTTCTTTATGCCTCCATACGTTGACAAGTATTGGACCAAAGTAGTCGACACAAGTGAATGTGAATGGTCGAGTGAAGCTGCCTAGTCTACAAGCAGCTGGTATCGGTGACATCTGTGGAGCTTCCGGTAAGGCATTGTCGATTTTGCACCTCCAGCAAGACTTTCTCTTAACGTTATTAATAAGAAACGTATAAGTGTTCACTGGCGCCGACTAACATATGAATTTTGACGTCGGTCGTGTATTGTAAGTTATGTGAGTAGCATCTAGGCATCTCAACTGCTTTAACCATCCAATATTTGGTCGCCAAACTTGTTGCAGAAGCATCTTTAGGCCCACAGTGCAGCATGCCAGCAGCCCCAAAGGATCGAAAACTGACATCAGTATTGAAGCACTTCCCCTTTAGTGGGAACTATGTAATCCGTCACTATATTTCGCCGCAGCCGGTTGAACCTGAGAATATATTTAAAAATGTCAGGTTGTTGTTGCCATTACATACCTAGTGTTTTCACGGTATCTCCAAACTGCACTGCTGTTTGCACTCCTGTATCGACGCCAAGGAGCTTTCCAAGAACGATTTTGAAACCGCCAGCTTGAAGGACTTTGCGTATCTGGTTTGCTACCTCGAACGCCATTTGGTTGCTGTCTGGTTTATCGATGTAATCATCGACATAAAAATTTTGAAATTTAGGAGGACCAACTTTGGTTTTTATAAAAATGAGGGTAAGTGTGTAACTGATAGATATCAATATATACATGGGGGGATGTAAGCACTAAAGCTTGCGTTTACACATGTGTACATAGTACATGTTAACAATTTATTTATAGTATGATATATATGATTAAAACTTAAATTAAAAGGAGAAATGCATGCATGGCTATTACGAATACAAACTGCTTTTACTTGTATGGATATAACAGTATGTACATAAGTATTTAAGTATGTGCTTATTTATTCATACTTACTTGCACTTACGAGCGATGCTGGCTCATTATGATGGCGGCGAAGTAGATAATTGCAGTGCATTTCATGTTGAGTTAAGCATGAAATTATGAAAATAAGAATTTATAAAAAAAAAGAGCGTTAAAAAATGTACAATGGCTCGTGGTTGTTTGTTTGGTAGTTTTACTCACTTGAGGGGCGCACAATGCCAGTTTGGTATGAATCCAAAAACCGTTTTCAAATTAATGTATATACTAATTGTTTTGAAATCCTTACACACATATATATCCTTTGTTTACTTATCATAGTTTTTAGTGTATTATTTTTCATTCAGCCCTCATGCTGTACTGCCGCACTCTGTAGTTGGAAGTGCGAACATTCAACTTCACAGCAAAATACGTATATTTTCAGTAAATGACTTCCTTAAAGTCTGATGAGTAATGAAAGTTGAGTTAAATTATTTTAATACTTTGCTACGATATACCTCGGAGGGGATTACGGCCGAACTTTTTCACCAATTTGGGGTATGCGGCTTCTAATTTGTTATGCTTTATCTGCAAAGGCAGATGAATTATTGCTGAGAAGCTTTTTCATGGCAGAAGTACACTCGGAGGGTTGCCTACCAGAGTCTAGACTACCTTTGTATAAGGTAACCAAAGAACAGAGTTAAATTTAACTTTAAACGAAGTAATAGATTTTAGGAAATATGATTTTGAAACTTAAAAAACATTCATTGAAAAAAGTAATGCGATTCAACACCATAAAGTGGAGCGCTGTAGGGACACGCAAAAACAAAAATATTTCGGAACAAAAAATTAAAGTACTAACTACTAAACTCAGCCACGCTTCGCTGCGTCTTAGAACTTAAAATAGACTGAGCCCGATTTTAGACATTATATCTCCTATAAAAGATAAGATATGGAACTTAGTTTCCTAGCTTATTTTAGCACTCTTTATCACCTTTCGATTGATAGCCATATTGTACTTACACATATAGGGTGACCACATATTGGTCGAAATAAGGGATATCTGAAATTGTCTTCTAGTAATGCAACAAAGAAAGTTCAATTCAATTCAGCGGTTTTTGAGTGATGCGCCCAAAGATACAGACAGACGGACAGACATGCAAAAGTTCTAAAAACTATTGATTTGGCTTCTATTGGCTTTATAATGATGCCTCCCATCAATTTTTCCTGAATATCTGCAATGTACAGAGAGTAGGTTAGGTTAAGGTGGCTGCCTCTCTGAACCGCTGAGAGACACACTTAGGCCCAATGGCCCATTGTGATACCACTGAAAGGGGTTGATTCCCTTCCTCCTTCAAACATGCATGAACTTGAACCATCCTGTCTGCTTAGTATAGCGCAGAATGCCTCCGATTTCGGCAGAGCCTAGCTCCGCTAAACTTGTGAACAGGCATCTGTTTAGGCACTCCAAAATGGTCCTGGCTAGCGCGGGGCAGCTGCAGAGGAAGTATTCGACACTTTCTATTTCCTCCTCGTCGGGTCGTTTGAGATTGAATATGGACTCGGTCCGTTTCTTACAGATGCAGGGCCAAGTTTGCTTGGACACCTCGCATGTGGTTTCCCTTGTCCATCTAGAGTTTGATTTTTCCTCGAATTCGCGTAGGAGCCAGAGCTTAGTCGTGGCAAGAGGGGGAAAATACTCTTTATATGGTTCACCTCTGATTGCCCTGTATTTCCAGGTATGCCGCTGTGGCCTGGAACCCATATCACTGCTGTATAGCATTTCGCAGCCAGTTCATTGAGCGATTGTCTGCAGTCGAGTGGTACCTTCGAAGAATTGTTACTACCCTGAAGGGCTTTGATCGCTGCTTGGCTGTCGCTATATATAGACACTGATGTGCAGTTTTTCGAGAGCAGCCAGCGCGCAGCCTCCTCTATGGCTGTAAGTTCAGCCTTGAATACGCTGCAGTGGCTAGGTAGTCTGATGCCTAAGAAGAGTGAAAGTTCCTCCGAGTAGACGCCGCTGCCCACCTTGCCTTTGAGCTTTGAGCCGTCTGTGAAAATGGAGGTTGATTGTGGGTTTAGAATATGCACGTCCTCCATTCGTGCCTCTTAGGGATTCTGGTGGAGAGCTTGGTATTTGACTCGTAGCCGGTAGGCGTATTGTAGTCCACAACCTTCAGATTTCGGGGTATGGTCTCTAGGATGCTTGCGTGTCCAAATCTGGTGTCGCTCTAGCGCGGAACATCATTCAGTCGGACTGCGCTATAGCTTGCTTGGTGTTTTACGTACAGGTCAACCAGAAATAGGTTGATCATGACCTCTAAAGCTTTTGTAGGCGTTGGTGAAAGTTCCCCTGTTATAAGCACCGTGCTCTCCTCATCCTGCCTATTTTGTTGCTGCGCTCGAGCGCTGGCCACCACACAGCAGCACCGTAGAAGAGGATGGGTCTAACTATCGCGGTGTACAGCCAATGCATAACTCGAGGGTTCAAGCCTTGGATGCATATAGGGCAGTGATAACCTTCTTGGACCTGTCCTCAATCTTGTTTCAGTTGAGTTTACTATCTAAGATAACGCCGAGGTACTTGACCTCTGAGAAAGTGTGAGCCTAAGTCCCTTTAGGAGTGGTGGTATAAAAGCTGGTATTTTGTAATTTCTGGTGAAAAGGCCCATTTTCATTTTAGAGGAGTTTACATTAAGGCCGCTTTCCAGTGCCCAGTTCTTCATGAGATTATGTATAGATTTCAGACAGCGCCTCGTGTCGCTCGCCATTTGAAGTTCAGCGGGAAAGATGTTATCGGGTCCCGGAGATTTAAATAGGTCGCAGGTTGTGATAGCTCATTCGACCTATTGAGGGTTAATTAGCTTCCTCATAGAATGATAGTTTCTTTCGTTGTTATCGGCTGTTGGTGGCTCCGTGGAACCCCCTTGAAACTGCGTGTCTATTAGAAGTTCGACCATTTCGCCGCTGGATGATGTCCAATCTCCATCAGGTTTCTGAATGAAACCCGGAACAGTAGGACTTTTTAATAGATCTTTACGCAGTCTATTGTTGTCAATGTTGTTACAGAAGTCCCTCCATGAATCCCTCTGGGCTTTGTTGACTGCTTTTTTGAAAATTTTGAAGGCTTCTTTATATTCGTGCCAAGAACCGGCCCGCTTAGCTTGCTTAAAATGTCTCCTGCTATCTTTCTTTAGCCGGGAAATTTCGGAGCTATACCATGGTGGTGTCTTCTTATTCCTCGGTCTGGTAACAAGACAGGAGGCGTTGAAAGCGGCGTTATAGGACTCTGTGATGGAGTATACTGCTTCATCAATTTTAGACGATGAGTCAAGCTCACTGATTGAAGGTGACTCGTTTTCAGAATATAGATGCGCTTCATCAGATCTTAGCTGTGGGCTGAGCCTACCGTGAGAAGCGTGCTTATAGAGCGAATGCGATAGAATGTTCTTGAAGACATTCCAATCCGTTCGCTTCATGTTTCTGTAAGCTGCAAGAGTAGGTGGTCTCACGAGGAGACAGAAACATATGTACCTATGGTCAGAGAGGAGTTGTCCCTTGAAACGTGCCAGTCCTCGACTTAGCCCAGTAGTGGAGTTACTTTTATTTAGGTTGTTAGATAAAATAAAGTCTGAAGGCACTCACCTCTAGGGTTAGTGCCCGTAGAACCCCATACCGCATTATGTGAATTGGCGTCAGTTTCTATTATAATCGGTAGCTTATGTTGGTTTGCCTCCTTCACTGCGTTGTTTAATCAGCCGAAGCTGTACAGCCCGCATCATCAAAATTACAGGTCGGTGTCTGAGCCCTCGTCCATTGCTACTGCCTCTTCGCGTTTGGGAGCTGCTATAACTGTAAAGTCATATTCCGCTTCGGAGTCTAGTAGCTGGCTCTCGGATGGGTAATCTCACCGGCCGAAGGTCGACCCAACGTAGACCGACACCGAGAAGGTTCGTACCGCTCTCGGGGTCGTTCGCGATGCCGTATTCGAGTAGCAAAGGAGGGGTGACATGACCTAAAAGGTTCTACTGGTCATACCAAATCGCTACCACGATGGTCGGGCAGTACCGCAAGCCACTACCGAGGAGTACCGGATTCATATACCTGGCCAAAGACTATCAGCTCGACAGCACTCCCTAAAAACTTCCGGGAGTGTTTTTGTCGTTACAACAACAACTCCACCACAGGCTTCAAGGGCAGGGATAGAATCCTCGCTTATGACCAAGGTCACATAGCGCTGTTTCTCCCTGACTTCACTAACCCCTACTACCCTCCAGTCACTAGTGGGCAGCCCTGCGTTTTCGTTTTGGATGGTTTTCATAACGGATTTGAGCTCGGCTGTTAGTATCAAGGCCCAGGCTCGTAGCCGGCAATGAATCTCTACCAAGTCTGCCCCCGACCCCAGCTTGCCTGACAGGTGCAGGTCCCGGATGCTTCTCGAGGGCTTCTTCGTAGACCCTGCACAAACCTGTCAACACCGACTTCCAGTTATCTGGAGTGATGCTGCCGTCCAGGTGTGCCTTGTCCAGTACCGCGAGAGTGAAGTGCTCTTTGGGCACTTTATTGAACGATCTGCTTTGGCCACTTTACTGAACGTTCTGGACGGGTTCACCACAGAAGTTATTGGGGCTGCCGCCAAAGGTATATGCTTCTTGGATTCACTCGTGGTGCTTTCCTGAGAACGTCGTCTCTTAGAGGCTAGTGCCTTTGGCTTGGCCCTAGGGTGGTTTTTCTTCTCGCCACCTTTCCCTACTACGTGCTCCTGTCTGGCGGCGGGAAGTTGCGTTGCCCAAGCTAGGGAGGCCTTTGGTCCTCCGTCTGTACGCTTGAAGACACGTTCGCTCTGACGGAGGGAGCCATAATATTGAACTAATCGGGCCTGTGGCGACTGGCCGTCTGCTCAATGCTCCCCGTACTTTCCTTACCCTCGAGGGGTTTGGCCGGTGTGGTTTCGCAAGGTAGCGGCATTCCCTCAAGAGGTTTAGCCGCACCACTTTGTGCAGGCAACCGAATCGAGGTCTTTGGCCGTCAAAGCCCACCCGACACCGTCGATGCGATTTTCGGGTTGTTAGACCGGGTGTTATTTGTATTGTTTTGAAATGGTTTAGTGCCTAGTCCAGAGGCGGCATTTTTACCCGTGCAGGGATCCGAGGCAGAGTTTCGTTGGTCACTTACTTAGACGAGGCCTTTCGGTAACAATAAAACAAGAAGAAGGGGAAGGGAACGGTCGAATATGGTAGCGCCTCATGCCGTAGCAAGTCCAGCGTTATTCCCGGAGGTGGACAGGTATCCGAGAAGCTCCGTTTAAATTCAGTCGGAAGCTTCTGACTGCAAACCACCCAGTAGGCACGGACAGGAAAAAAAAAGAACGTTGAAGATATTTTTCATTCGCTATGGGTATTTGCATAGCCTGGTCTAGGATAATTATAACGTGAGGCAAATTTCACACGGACTTGTTTATGTTCCCACATCTCGTACAACCCACTTCAATAACTTCTTCTGACTTCCATGCGTGTCATTAGGAACTTGCGTGAATTTTTAGTAAAGGTTAAAGCATTTCTTTTGGAGCTATTCCACAACGACATCAACATTTTGATGAATCCTCGCACTTAGTAGTTTGAACTAAAGTTGTTATTTTTAAGTTATGTTATTTGCATAAATTCATTTAATTTTTTATACTCTATACCGAAACTCACCCTACACACTTTTGTAAATTTTCTTTCATTTTATTTGGAGATACTAAAATTTAAATACTTTTTACAGAATGCCTTACTTTTTCTTTCTTTTAATATTAATGGCCTAAATTTATGTTATTATTGTAATGTACACATATATGTTTATTTTGAAACAAAAAAGAATAAATATAATCTAATCTAATCTAAACACGCTTCACACTTCGGGTTAGGGGGAAGGGTAAGATCGACACCCTCCGGGTCTAGATCCGTAGTGTTCTGTACAAAAGTCAAGGTCACCTCGTGAAGGTTACGGTCAGTGTCCCACAGCTATGGGAGCCCTTATTGGCAGAAGAAATACCGGTACTTACAAGCGTACTCGTATGTCCCGGGACTGCGTCCGTCGATACCGGCAGCCACTGCAGGAGGGCTTAACTGTGTACTACGGTCTTGGTGTCAGAGAGGCTAGGGACCTGAAAGCCCAGGTTCTATGACTCGCGTTTTCACACCCTGCTAGCAGCTCGACCCCCCTCGGCCTGTTAAAGTTTATTGATTTTTAACTTTATTACATGAGGTTTTCGTATTTGAATCATTTTTCATAAAGACTTTACAGAAAAAATTATATAAAATTTGAAAATAAAATAAAGTAGGTTTATATGTATATATAGGTTGTTAAATATGTTATATGCTAAAAAAGCAAAAAAAAAACTTTGCAGAATTTATTCCGTGTCTTTCGCACTCATTAAATTTTGTTGCTAAGTGTGCACCAGATAGCTTTACTGAAGCACCAATCTTCTTCGGTTTTATTAAAAATTTATACACTAGGTGCTCAGCCCGAGCTGATGCAACGAAGGCGTTTTTTGCGGGCTTACTTCAATGAAGGAAACCTTGGAAGACATTTCCAATAAAGTGGATCAGAAGGCAGAGTGTCGCAAACAAGCTTGCGGACTAGTGTCAAAGATGAGTTAGTTAAGCAGAAAGCGAAATACAAAATACGACAGACGACTTTGTTGAAAATCAAACACCTGGACAACGGTATGAAATTTAGGTGTTTATTGTCATCACTATTAACGTACTCACTGCTTAAGGTAAACGTATGAACAGTTATCATATAATTGCAGGCAATACCGGAATATTCCGAGAGCTAAAATCTCTTCCACCAGAAGAAGTTTTGAAAAAATCTGAAACTATAGTAAGGGCTTACGATTTGGAGGACAGTCTGGGCGACGAATTAGTACAGTTCGCTGCAAAGGAAGGAGTCATAAGGCTCTGGTAATGCATGCTTACAAGCTATTGATAAAGAACTCTTCACAATGTTTTTCCCCAAACGTTATTGCTTTGCGCATTAATTTGTCTCTCATAATCACCAACTGTAGTGATGAATGATCTTTCTCAACTTTAAAACGTGTTAAAAATTAACTGAGGATCACGATGAGCCAAGAACGTCTTAACCACCTCACTTTAATGAACATTGAACATGATTTACTCCTAAAAGTCGATATCAACAGCATTATTTATAAATTTAAATTAAATCAAGAAAAGTTTTTTTTGTTACAGTTTTGATTTATTTTACATAACAATTTTTGCACATCGATTGGACACTCATGGGAAAGCGACCCCAAAATTATAGAGAAATTTCCATTGAGATTTTCACTAACCAAGAAGCAATCAATATTTCAATATTTGCTAGTAACTTTCAATAATAACTACATTAAAATGTTAAAATGAAATGTAAATAAAGGTCATTAACAAATGTGCCCAAAATCAGCAAAATAGGTCCACGCAATGTCCAGTTATAAATGGAATGGCTATAGCTTCGAAAATAATTTGAATTTCGAAAAATTATGAACGTGCTATATCTAATGTTTTTTTATGTCCGCCATACAATTATAAAAGAAACAAGTACGGAAGTCTAAGTTCGGGTGGAACCGAACATTATATACCTAGTAGTGATCTATTATGGCATACAAATTTACGCAGGTCTAGTTTAATACTTTTCAGTTCGTATTATAAAGCCAGCTGAATAAAAGCACTTTGTTATGAGTTTTTAGTTGAGTAGATTAATTTTAAAAACATATAAATGTATAGCGCGATATACAACAGGTATATCATCATAAACCTCCTAAGAGATTTTTGCGCCGAGCTTCCCTTCCAATTTGTGGTGTGCCGTTTTGAATTTTTTCCTACAAATTGGCGGGACCTACAGATTTTTTCCGACTTCGAATGGCATCTACAGAGGAAATGAATTTTTGCTGATAAGCCTTCCATGGCAGAAAGACACTCGGAGAGTTTGCCAAACCACTGCCGAGGGGCGACCCCGTTTTGAAAAACTTTTTCAAACCACTTTTGATGTTACCTGTCCCAGAACTCGAATCTTGGACCTTCGGTGTGGTAGGCCGGAAACACTACTAATTTATTTGTGTATAGATAGCTTCCTTACAACAACTGCTAACCACATTTTTTCAAAATACCAATACATGCAACTTTTATGTTTAAAAAATTTGCATTCAGATAGACAGACGGACGGAGAGACGGACATTGCTAAATCGACTCAGCTCATCGTCCTTATTATTTCAGTTTACTTATTGATGGGACCATCTCTTCTTCTTCTCATACTTACAAACATTTCATGTACATTAAAGGTATGAAAATCAAAAAAGGTATATAACTTCCCTATTGCAGTGGGGTATTAACAACTTGCCCGGATATTTTACTTTTATGTTATCCGATTGGCGGGAGTATACTACATACTATTGAGAAGCAGCTGACCAATTTTGATTGAAATATCTAGTCGAAATTACAAGCAATCGTCTTTAAAAGTAGCAGAATTTTTTGCTGAAAAGTGGGCGGCGCCACGCCTACTTCCCCAAAATCCACAAAATTTTTCCGCGGGATAATCGAGTCTCGATACTTCAGGCATTACAGGTTACATGAAATCAGCTTATATATTCCTTTGCTAATAATATGTTTTTAGCAACAAGTTTGTTTCGATATTGCTTCGTTGATCGGTTTTGTGATGAATTATTTCATAGAAATTTATAAAACATGAAGGGCCCATGATTCAATCACTAGAAGGTTAGCTTTTTAGTGACATATTTTGACAATTGCCGCCATCTTGTTGCTTGAAAAATTTCTATTTACATTCATCGAAATTATGTAAAAATAGTAGTTAAAAATGTAATATTATACAAAATTTTAAATAAGTTGGTTTCAGAAAATGGACTAATTTGCACTATTATTTAGACGACTTTTGGAGGTGTAGTGTAATCGTGGACGTTTGAAACTAGAAACATTCCGGTATGTAGCATCCATACAGGTTGTCTTAAAATTTTTTTCCTGCATACTTATATACTTACTAAGGTCAATCGTGACTTAAAAGCTGTTCCTTGTGTGATTCGAAGTCTGTTGTTTTTAACAAAACTTGACTACTATTCTCTGGGTTTGATAATCAGTTCTGGCTAGTGTAAAAACCAACAGTTTTAGTCAACTTCGGTTTTAAGTGGAGCCAAACCTATATTATTGAACATTATTACTTTACTATACACTTGGTAGACTATGTGCGTTTGTCTTTATGCCTTAAAAAGTTTCCAAAAAATATGCATCTTGTCGATTTGTCATTATTATTAAAAAACATATTCCCATTCTCAGAAGCACGATTGTGCAATTATTCAGAGTTTGAGTTGATAAGTTTACTGCATTAGCCATTGAAGGTTCTAGGTTTGACGAAAACCCTTGGTATCATGCTTACACCGAAACCACAATATTTTGCAGTCCATGTAAACCGAATGAGCCGAAATCAAACTTTTAATCTTGTTTTACCAACATTTCCATTTTAGCACATTCATGACTCTGGCAAGAGAACGAAGTGCGTACGTATTTTGATTGTAGATTTCAATTTTTGTTGGAGCAGTCACCGTTTTTTAATGTTTTTAAATTGATTATAGAGAAAATTTACAACGATTTTTACAGTGATAGTATGGGATGACATGTTTTGATGTTTTATTTAGTTGACTTTATAAAACGGATTACTACTAGTTTCCTACTTTTTTGATTTTTCTACTACCATTTCCTCGACAAATGAAAAAAATACTCCTACCTAGAAATAATACACCTTTAACTGGCGAACCAGATTTAGGAGCAGTATTACATGTTGTTATTCGATTGTTGACTCCAATCTCAAAGCATGTAAGTGTGTATGTATGTAACTATACTATATACTTTCCTAACTTTTATACTAAAATTCCTTTTCTACAATATTTAAAAAAGGAAGGCATTTATTGTATTGGTACTGTACAAAGAAACATACTTGTGAACTCGTTCAAATTGCGGTAGAAAAAGGAAATAAGTTAAAACGTACCTAGAGGAGTATACCATGAAAATGTTGCTTCTTTGAAAAGCCAAAGTTCTCAGATATAGGCTGGAAAGACAAAAAACAAGTTTTATTGCTTTCCTGTACATATATAGGTTTTGAACCAGCAGAGACTTTAAAGCGTTATTACAAAAATTGAGAATAAGTCTCCGAATACCATATCCTCGGGTACGATGCCATTATGGGAGACGAGAGCAGGTGTACAGGTCTTACCGAGAAGGACATGAAAAGTGCTTATGTATTCCAGAAACAAATGTAAATATAACATTTGTAAGGAGCCTACTTCCTGGATTTGTAAGAAATGTAAGGTTTCCTTATGCGATAACAAAATAACCAATGCTTTGATTTATTTCATGACATAGAGCATTAAAAGCTGCCATGGCGTACGTTCGTCTCAACGGTTAAAGGGTCAAATTGATACCTCTCTTGTTATATAAATCCATGCACACTAAAATTTTACTTTTGTATTATTTTTCCTTTTATCGGCTTTTTCACAAATAATGTGATCACCAAGATGATCCATTTTAAAAATTGCGATTCAAAAAATCTGTTTAAAAATTTAAAACATTTGAAACAAAAAAAATTTCCCTGAAAATTTATACACTTTTTTCAACCCAAACTGTTAGAGCATAGCGGATAACAAAATTTCGGAATTTTAAAATTAGATCTGGGAAATCCCGCCAAGGTTAATATCGAAAAAATTGGCGTCCCTGATATGCATATTTATTTTTATGTATATCCATGCTTTGACACTCGTCTATTTGTTATGAACAGGGTTAGGACTTAAAGAAAATTTTCTTTTTTTCTGGGAACAGATATGGTTATTTTGATTAAAAATGACACGAATTAGCTTCACCTGATGCCAGCTGTACACATTACTTATTTCCTCTTCCAAATTTTTAAAAGTATCGGTAATTTTAATTTGCATTGCGTTTGCTTAATTGCATACTGCACTGCAGTTCAATTCAAAATAATTTTTTCAGACTGTTTGTTTTGTTTTATTTACTACTACCTTGGGAACACGCCATACCATAGGGGATGTTGATAAAATATTAAATGGCGAGGCGAATGCCATAACCCTGATAATTTCCAAGGCTTCATATTTTAATTGGACACCATTTGTAGCAACGCAGGTCGAGTAAATTTAAAGCCTTTCTTCGCGATAATCGAATTAAAATGCTACCTCAAAGTTTCGAGATGCATGCAAGTTTAAACCAAAAGTACAATGAAACTAGTCTATCATTTGTTTATTTGCCTTTATGAAAATAAATGAATTTTTCAACTTATTATTATTTTTGCTGCCTTTTGATTGCCTTTTTTTATATTTTTTAGTGCCTTTTCCCGCTTATTTAGTCACTTTGCCTTTTTTACAGGTTTTTAGGTCCTAAAAAGCCTATCCCTGGGGGTCAATTCTTGTTGGGAGTATGTGCGATGAAAACTGTTGCAGAGCATTGACACAAGTTGTTCTTGCTTATTATAGAAGTGAAAAACTTTAAGTAAAAAATGTAAAAAATCTTTTGAATTTTTAGAAATATTGACGTTAACACCAAATTTATATTGGCGTTAACTTTTAAAGTAAAACGGGAATGAGAATCGTGGTGAATTGACGCATTTACTTTTCACTTCCCGTTAACGCCAGAATTGACCCCCTGGTTGGAACTTGGAATGCTAGGACCGTACCTACCATGGCTATCCACTTTTCTTCAATTTCTTATTGATCTCTAAAATAATCTCTATTCTTTCTCTCTCGAAGCAATATTAACACATATTTTTGAAATATTTTTCCCAAACAAAAATTCGTTCTCTTTTCAAGCTATTGCTATTCCTATTGGTGTGCCTGAGATAGCATTAATTCAATAATTGAAAACAAAATCAGAGAAATGGAATCTCTACATATAATAAAATTGTTAAAGGTCGATGTCTCTATATTGCAGATATTTAAGAAAAATCGATAGCAGGGATCATTATTATGCCAATAGAAGCAAATCAACTGTTTTTAGAATTTTTGTCTGTCTGTCTGTCTGTATGTTTGGGCGTATCACTCACAAACCTACTAAATGGAATTTAAGGGAATTTTAACCGTTGTTTTACTAGACGTAAACTTAAAATTTAAGATATCATTTGTTCCGATAGCTTGACCGGTTTCGGAGATATAGATCGATTTGTGGACAAAGGTGACCCAAAATGTGTTAGTACAAATAGGTATCACACAAAACGTGACAATAAGTGCTGCAATAATGTAATTAAGTTTCATGTCTTATCTGGTATGGGACATAATGATGAAAATCGGACTCAGTTTATTATTAGTTCTGAGACGCAGTGAAGCGAGCGGGGCTTACTATCTATATAAATAAAAGAAAGTTATGTTAGTTGCACATTTTACAACTCAAGAACGGCTGGACTGATTGTCTGAAAATTGGTGGGAAAGTAGTTTGGAACCAGGAAAAAGACATAGGATACATCTTTTCCGGAAAGTGGACCGGGGCCGACCTATCCCAACATATTTTTATTTATTTTGCGATCTACTTGAAATTTGGTACATTGCTAGCCTTTTACTTTTATTAAAATTTACGATTGGTTACCACAACAACAACAACATTGGTTTTTTTCCGGGAAGTGGACAAGGGACCGTCCTATTCCAAAACTTTTTATTTATGGTAGGATTTGCTTGGTAGCACTTTGCTTTTGTTGATTTGCTTGGTAGCACTTTGCTTTTGTTGATTTCTCTTATTTAATATTCTTTGTTTTTCGGGAAGTGGACCAGGGACCGACCTATTCTAATTTGCCTTTATTCATGGTGCGACAAAAAAGATTTGCAGGGAGAGAGAGTTGCCGGGGGAAATTCACTCAGTAAAACTTCCAAGTGAAACACAAATAGTCTTGACCATAGGAAAGCAACAAAAACATCTTAAAATCTTAAGCTATTAACCAATGAAAAATCCAAAAGCAGTTTTGTTTGCAAGTATTTACTGAGTCCTGCTAAGCGGAAACTTTTTACTTTTTGCGTTTCGACATAGTTTTATCATTAACAATATTATCTCGCCAACAAGACAATCAAATCTTTCACGAAAACCCGTAATACAAGCGGGATTCGAAACGTTGCGAATGAAAGGACTGAAGAAGAGCAAGAAATTGCACGTGAAGAGCTCCGCGTTAGCATGGTTCGACTTCGTGCTTCTCAATTACAAGAACAAAGAGAGGCAGCCCGAGAAACGGCTCGGTTGGCAATGCGAAGTCGTCTAGACACTTCGTGAACTAGATAATTTTCGACGCACAGGAAGAAATTTATCAAGTACAGAAGCACTGATTACTGCTTGCATTCTAGCGTTTACATTGGGCAAATGGACATTGTTTTGCCATGACATGTCTTTTGTCATTTGTTAATGACAAGGCGAATTCCTGATAATAAAACGAAAAATGTCGTCCACCACAAGGTGCTTGATTGAAGAGTACAACCCATGCACCAAAATACATGACCAAAATAGAATCGTTAAAATAATTGATTTTTTATTTACATTTATCATTTTAATAAAAATAAAATCCAATATCTACTAATTTATTGCTTTTGAGGCGGAACAAAGTTCGGCGGGTCAGCTAGTATTAAATAAAATTAGTAATTATATTTTAATTAATTATTAGAAGTTTTCATTAGAATAGAAAAGGAGAATTTTAGGTTATATATATATTATATAACCATTAGGCTAACAGAACGCTGGCTTTTGTGTCAGCTAAAGTCTTAGTTCTATTCACGCCATCTGGCGGCATTGATCACTGCATGTATTTTGGTTGTTAGTGTAGATTTTTTGTACATAGTCGGATATTCGTTCCCATCGGTATTGTTTATTTTGTATACCAACATTTTGCAAAGTACCAAGACTATAAATGAGCTCAACGCCAAGAATAATAATGTTTATTTTTTATGAAAATTATTATTGCTTTGTTGGTTAGCAGAGCGTGCCAAAATTTTTCTGATGAAGAAGTCTGCAGCTTCCAAAATGGATCTATAACAAAAGCTATGGTCTCTAAAATTTTCTTTTTCTTATAAAAACTTTTAATAATGAATGAAAAAAGTATGTTAGACCTTTTTGTAGAACGCTAAAACTTTTAGACTATAATTAAATGATATTAATTGAAAATTCCTTCCTAAGTTAATTGCTACCAGTCGACTACTGCCATTTCTATTTGGCTCCCTTTAGGCCTGTCATGGTTCTGGCCCAAACGACTTTTTTTGTCGTCGAACGTTAAACATTCCATCGTCTACTTTTATTATTGTACACTAGGGAGTGTCATTTTGAGAGACATTTTTACACCCAAATTCTGAAAAAACAAAATATGTTTATAAAAATTTTGTTATTAACAATTTCTTATGGTATTTTTGCTGTTTGGCAACAACAAAAAGTCTAGTGTATGTTTGGAAGTTGGGAAAACACGCTCTCATTTAACGAATCAATGCCACCTGATGGCGGTGCATGCTCAATGTTATGGTAAAAAATGATAGAACTAGGGTTTTAGCTGACACAAAACCAGCGTTCTGGTAGCTTAATGGTTAATAAAGCGTGTCAAAATGTATCTTACGAAGAAGTCTAGCAGCTTCCGAAATGGATCTATAAGAAAAAGTGTGGCGGTTGTCTTTAAATTTTCCCCTTCTTTTCCAATAAAAACGTTTCATAAGTAATTAAACCATAATTATTAAAAATCAAAACTATAACAATTTTCTTAAAAAAAAAAATACAAATTATTTTTCTTGGCCCTGAGCTCATTTGTAGTCTTGGATACTTTACAAATGAATTGTTTGTACCTATATATAGTACCTGGCCGACCGGGCATTTTCATAGGTTGCCATACAATTCAGTTTTCTTTAGTAAAAATATTTTGGTTGTTTGAATGAATAATTTTACTTACCAGCAGTGGATCCTTTCAAAAAGAGATTTTAAAAACATATCTTGATAATACAAAGATATTTAATTTTTTTTGTATTGGTAGCAAAGTTTGAATACACATAATTACTCCTTGGTGGCTTCTCAAAAAATGTTTTCCATATTTTCGACCAGTCTTTACAAGATTTCCTGCTGAATTTATGGTTAGAGGCTGTCGATTGCTAGCAAATAATCGAGAAAACACAGGGTCACATGGATATATTTGTCGGTTAGTGCTTTATATATTGGTAAAAATTTCTTGATTTTTTTTTCTTTTTCAAGATAGAATTATCCATACATTTTTATATTTAATTCATTTGAAATCTAAGCCAACACTTTCTTCCATACCATGTTCCGAGTACGTCTCTGATTTTCCTTCGGAAGCATTACTTTCAACGTATTTGGTAACTTAACTCTTCAGGGAGCGGGCGGGCGCCACGACTTGGGGAGCGGAGAAACGTTTCTCACTGATTTCCAAATTATAGGACAATATTCAAAAAAATCATCTCTGACAAAATATTTTATTAAATGAAAAGTTATTTCTATTTACATCGGCATAATCTTAATGACGGAAAAAATCACTCAAATAGTTTTAAAATATTTTTTTCAGAACAATATAAAGAAATTTAAAAGTGCACTCTTCTTATTTTCAGCGCTGTAAATTCACGTCTAATATCTTTATAATCTAACGTTGATGCAGTTTCACATTCTATTGAAAGAATAGCAAGATCTTATAAGCCACTTTGACTCATAGTCATTCTCAAGTAAGATTTTATTAGTTTGACTTTGCTGAATGATCTTTTACAGGATGCAACTGAAAACGGTATAGTAAGCAATATTCTCAACTCACCATGCCTGAGGAAACGGAAAAAAACTACCAATTACGCATTTGACACTTTATATCATGCAATAAAAATATTCATTTGTATTTGTATATATACATACTCCATTTCTTAGCATACCTAGTTACCATTATAAGGCGAAACCCTTTACGCATGATTAGTAAAAGCTAATTTAGTGCAAAAAAAAAAATTTATATTGATTTGATTATTATATTTTTTTGTTTAAAAAAAAAATTTGTAACGGCGCTGATTCTATTGCATTTATACATATATACGATATTCATTAACTACTTAGTTTTGCTTGCTAACATTGTACTGTGTAAATATTATTTTATGTACGTTCATTTTATATTGATTTTACAATTTGCTACAGTCATAATATTGTTCACCACCACTGTTATTACTTTTGTTCTAAAATACCTAACGGTCAATGTTATTGTTTTTACTTATGTACTTTGTATGATCTCTGCCTATAAAGGAACAGCATAGCAAGCGAAACGGAGACTTGATCGCCGACTTGCAAATAAAGCACATCAAACTTAATTGTCTCCCGTCTTTTACTTTGCACTGCGTACATTGCTCAGCGTTACCTTGACAACAGTAGACATTCGTGGCTCTGTTTGGCAGATAATACTGAGCATTGTACAACGTTGGAGTTAGGACTCTTTTAATTTTGCGAGAAGGTCGAGCTTCTCAATACTATCGTGACGCCAAGTAGACATCCGTGGCTCTGGCCGGCAGTTAGTATCGAGTAAACCTTAAGGAATACCACCCCATTCCTTACAAATTATAGTAAAATCCGAATCTAACTTGGTTTGCCGAATTTAACAGGTTCTAATCTCCCTAGTACCCTTTTTAAATCGAGTGTATTGTTGAAAAAATTCAATTGTTAACTTTTTCCTTCGTTCATTTTCTTACGAAAAATTTTAGACTGATTCACTGATTGTCAAATTTTGAATATAAGCAAATATCAAAGGAAAACAAAAGAAAATATAAAATGCGTACGGAATGATTCGCAAGTTATAACACTTGCTCTTTATACCAAATTCAATTTTAAGCTAATCAAAAAAAATTAAATGTCTAGATATATAGTGAGAAGAAACAAAAGCACTTACCGATTCTCAGCAACGATGAAAGGCCTTTCGTAGTTGTTCCCGCTGCACATTTCTGCAAGTTATTATGCAGTGATCGTGTTTTGTTTCGGTTTTCTATGTCGTCATTCCCACATGTCCGTAAGCATACATAAATTTGTTAGGGGGCGTATGTATCTTATAACTTTAAACGAGTTATTCTTGTATATTTGTATATTTGTATAGTTGTATATTTGTATATCCACTACTATCTCAGGAACGACTTAACCGATTTGGATGAAATTTGGTACATGGGTAGTATCCTTTGTATTAAGATTTTCTACTTTGGTGTTGCCACTTGGGGTGGTTCACAGGGTTGCCACCTATATAATTGTTTTTTTTTAATATTAAGCAATATATGGGAATATGGGTATCAAATGAAAGCTATTTTAGGCCGTTTACCAACCAAAGCACTTTCGAGTAGGGTTGCCACCTGACCGCAATTTATTTATTCCTTCAGATATCGACCACTATCTCGGGAACGGCTAAACCGATTTCGATGAAATTTGGTAGATGGATAGTATGCTTCCTTCTAAGATTTTCTACTTGGATGTTGCCACTAAAGGAAGCTTATAGGGTTGCCACCTTTTCATTTTTTTTTAAATATTAAGCAATATATGGCAATATGGCTACCAAATGGAAGGTATTTGAGGCCGTATACCAACCAGAATATCTTTAAGTAGGATTGCCACCTAGGGGTGCCACCTGACTGCATTTTAATTATTCCTTCTTATATCGACCACTATCTCGGGAACGGTTTAACCGATTTGGATGAAATTTGGAGTGCGCATGTGGACATAATTTCGTGGCATCTCGAGGTACTTGAATAAAGGAAAATACCTTTCGTTTAAAACCCATATTGGCATATTTAATTTTTTTTAAAAAATTTGATAGGTAGCAACTCCGTAAAAACTCCTTTCGTTCTCGATATAAGAAGGAACTCCTTTCGTTTCGAAAGGTATTTTCCTAAATTTAAAACATTTAAAACAGAAAATTTTTGTCGAATCATCGAGCCCTAACCGCCAAACAGGCTTAAGTGACTTTTTGTGGTTAGTGTTCGATAATTTGGAAATCTATTTTGGAAATGTATGCTCTTGGGAAGTAAGATTATGAGACAAATTCGAAAAATACTCGCTCGGTCACCCAGGTACTACTTATTTACATGCTTAGTATTGTCACATATATGTGACTAACTATAATGGTAAGTACTGTACTTTTCTATTTAGCTGATTTTATGTTTTTTTAGATTGGCAAATCTTATGCTGTGTAAATGCACTTATGCATATTAGACCGTACAAAAAAATGTTTTGTGCACCAAATCAACTTTTAACCCCTATATGCGTTTTCCTTACAAATTTTCCAAACCTAAATTCATTTTATTAAATTTAGGGATGTATAACCAAAAATTTAGTTTTTATCGCTTTTTTTTTTATTTTAAGTAAGCTATGTAAGAAAAAATTTTTAAAGTAAGTTTTTATATGATAACATTTTTTTTTGTTTTACAATCGATTATCCGACTAATCGATTAGTCGAATAGCAACTATTGAGCTGTTTGAAAATCGAATAACAAATTTTCGGTTTCGACTAATCGACTCATAGAATACTGCCGGTTGATAAATACAATTTTTAAAATAAAAATTAAACATTTTCTATAGTTGCAACGCATGTTTATGAAGGTGATGGAACTCAGTTCCATGAGAATAGAGCATCCATTGTCAATAAAAAACACAACTAGTCGAATGCAAAGAACTAGTCGACTAGTCGATTAGTGATAATCGATTACTTTTTTAAACAACTACTTCAAATCGATTATTCGACTACTCGATTTGTCGATTATCAAGAGCTCTAATATAAATGTACGATTCGAGAAGACAAAAAATTGGAGAATATCTTTACTACACTAATGAACAAATGTCGGCTTACACATCTGCAACTACGTAATCTTAGTTTAAGTCAGGTAGCCTAATATGCCTTTAGTACCTGGGTGACTGAGCCTTGCTCGGTATTTTTCGAATTTTTCGCATAATCTTACTTACCAAGAGAATAAATTTCCAAAATAGATATCCAAAATATCGAACACTAACCACAAAAAGTCACTTAAGCCTGTTGGCGGTTAGGGCTCGATGATTCGACAAAAATTTTCTGTTTTAAATGTTTTAATTTATATCGAGAACGAAAAGAGTTTTTACGGAGTTGCTACCTATCACATTTTTTTTAAAAGAAATGAAATATGCCAATATGGGTTTCAAACGAAAGGTATTTTCCTTTATTCAAGTACCTCGAGATGCCACGAAATTATGTCCACATGCGCACTCCAAATTTCATCCAAATCGGTTAAACCGTTCCCGAGATAGTGGTCGATATAAGAAGGAATGATTAAAATGCAGTCAGGTGGCAGTCATATTTAAAAATATTCTGGTGTGTATACGGCCTCAAATACCTCCCGTTTGATACCAATATTGCAATATATCGCTTAATATTTAAAAAAGGAAAGGTGGCAACCCTCTAAGATTTCTTTAGTGGCACCATCCAAGTAGAAAATCTTAGAAGGAAGCATACTATCCATCTACCAAATTTCATCGAAATCGGTTTAGCCGTTCCCGAATAAATAAAATGCGGTCAGGTGGCAACTATAGGTGGCAACCCTATTCAAAAGTATTTTGGTTGGTATACGGCCTAAAATACCTTTCATTTGATACCCATATTCCCGTATTTTGCTTAATATTTAAAAAAAACTTATATAGGTGGCAACCCTGTGAACCACCCCAAGTGGCAACACCAAAGTAGAAAATCTTAAAACAATGGATACTACCCATATACGAAACTTCATCCAAATCGGTTAAATCGTTCCTGAGATAGTAGTGGATATACAAATATACAACTATACAAATATACGAGTACAAGAATAACTCATTTAAAGTTATAAGATATAGGTGTTAATATTAAATATGTTAGAGCAATTCTTCTGATATTTCTTTTTTAAATTTTGTATTTTTAGCGCGTTTTTATATTTTTTCAAACATTAACATTGGAACACGAGGCAACAGAACACGAGTATACATTTGAGTACATAGTCTATGCAATTGTTGAAAGATAAAAAAATAATTAGTAAGAAAATATCACGAAACGGATACAGAAACTAGCATTTTTGTCCGTATGTTTGTTTACGAGTTGAGCTGGGAGAAGTTAGGGAAAATCACTTGTAAAGGCGGAAATTCATGTTAATACTATACTTACAGATTGAAATGAGAAGTTGGAAAGTCCTTCGAATAACTCTGCGTCTTAATAGCTCCGTGTTTTGACAAGAAAAGTAAGTTCGTAAATTCCTTCAAAAATGTCAAGCCAGAGAAATTTTTACAGTAACTTTTCCATATTTGGTAAGACTGTTCATAGACGGAAGTACTACCAAGTCTGCATACCAAAAGTTGCATGCGAGAAAATAAATGATAGGTTCGCGAACTCGGTTGTATCAGTTTGGTAAACTTTGACGGTGTAGTTGAAGTGGAATCAAAGATATAGATTTTGGCGAACGGGTGTTGAATAATGGCAAGCTTTCTATAGGGGATACTACGTCCCATTGAAGAAATGCACAATAAAAGTTGTTGAGGCGCGAAACCAATTTTTCAACTGTTTTCCTTTGCTCTTTTCAATAGAAGTAGAACATATTGAATATCGCTGTACAAATCGTCGTTGCCTAAATCATTTTGATAAAAATCATCAAGTGTCTGACATCTTTTCTTTACTTCGAGAACGTGTGGATACATAGGGTGAGGGGGCGACGCAAAAATGTTCTACGCCCCGCAAGCTCATTATCTTAGCTACGCCACTGCCCATATTGGCATATTTCATTTCATTAAAAAAAAAGAAACCCATGGGCAACGCCTAGACAAAAATAATTAGAATGTGGAACCCTATGTACATACGAAATTTCAAGAAAATCGCTTTAGTAATTTTCAAGATATTTTGAAAATATACAAATATAGAAGAATAGCTCCTTCAAAGTTATAAGATATAATAAGCTTAGATGGCAACCATAACGGTAAATATTTTTTTTTAATACTCAGGAAAATTCCTTTCGTTTGACACCCATTTTGGCATATTTAATTTAACTTAAAAAAAATCAGATAGTGGCCCGTAAGAATATTATAAGTGGCAACAACTGGGTAAGTATTCTTAGTATGTAGGACACTATGTACATAACAAAGTTCATATAAATCGGTTGAGCCATTTCAAAATATTCTGAACATACAAAACTACAAGAACAGCTCGTTAAAAGCTTTAAAATATAATAAATTAAGATGCCAAGAATAAGTGGCAATCCTACTTAGAAATGGTTTTTTTTCACTATGTAGGAAAATACCTTTCGTTTGATACCCATATCGGCATATTTCATTTCATTTAAAAAAAAAAATAGATAGGCGGAAACTCCGTAAAACCATCCAATGTGGCAACACCTAGGTAAAAATTCTTAGAATTTGGTACCGTGTGTACATACCAAATTTCATCAAAGTCGGTTTAGCTATTGTCGAGATATTCTGAATATAAAAATATACAAGAATAGCTCGTTAAACGCTCCGAAAAAATTCATAGAATGTAGTATATTACGGGCGGCCGCCGTGGTGTGGAGGTAGTGTTGCCGGCCTACCACACCGAAGGTCCATGGTTCGAGCCCTGGTACAGGTAACATCAAAAGTGATTTGAAAAAAAGTTTTTCAAAACGGGGTCGCCCCTCGGCAGTGGTTTGGCAAACTCTCCGAGTGTATTTCTGCCATGACAGGCTTCTCAGCAAAAATTCGTCTCCTTTGTAGATGCCGTTCGGAGTCGGCAAAAAACTGTAGGTCCCACCAATTTGTAGGGAAAATTCAAAATCGGCACACCACAAATTGGAAGAGAAGCTTGGCGCAAAAATCTCTTAGGAGGTTTATGATGATATACCTGTTGTATATCGCGCCATAAAGAGAGAGAGAGAGTATATTACGGCGGCCGCCGTGGTGTGAAGGTAGTGTTGCCGGCCTACCACACCGAAGGTCCATGGTTCGAGCCCTGGTACAGGTAACATCAAAAGTGATTTGAAAAAAAGTTTTTCAAAACGGGGTCGCCCCTCGGCAGTGGTTTGGCAAACTCTCCGAGTGTATTTCTGCCATGACAGGCTTCTCAGCAAAAATTCGTCTCCTTTGTAGATGCCGTTCGGAGTCGGCAAAAAACTGTAGGTCCCACCAATTTGTAGGGAAAATTCAAATCGGCACACCACAAATTGGAAGAGAAGCTTGGCGCAAAAATCTCTTAGGAGGTTTATGATGATATACCTGTTGTATATCGCGCCATAGAGATAGAGAAAAATTTCATCCAAATCGGTTGAGCGGGTTTCGAGATAGTCTGGATTTACAAATAAACAAGCATAGCTCTTTAAAAGTTATAAGATAATAAAAATGAATCGTGGTTTGTTCATCTCGCTAAAACTTCGAAACAATTAAATCAAATTGAATACTTCCTTTTGGGGGTACGTTTGTAATTAACACGCGCAGGTCTAGGAAATAAAAGACAACAATATATAAGAGGGCGTGTCACCTCCCATACAATCTTGATTTTTCATGGAAGGGATCTGAAAATTGGAATGCAATTATTCAATATCAATTCCATGGGCGTGGTAGATCCGATCCAAACTTAACTTTTGAATATCTATAAAAGGGTTAATGGTGCGGACATGAAAATTGGTATAGATATATACGATATCAATACCATACTCACGAGAAAACAAATGGAAGCTTAGGGAAAATTGGCTTGGCACCTCCAAATTCCCTAGAAGATTTTTGGCAGAATAATAAAAATGGAGGGACGAAAGCCATCAGTAATTCACTATTTTTCAATACTGACAATATATCAATGACAATGAATCGATGGTTTAAATCATTGAAATTGTGATAAAAAAAATACGGGTGTAATCGAGAGTTTTTCAAATGAACTCAAAAAAGATCTTTTTTGGGCAGAACCCAGTTTGCGGATCAGCTAGTACAAAATAAAATAAGACTCTTTTGCCTAGATGTAATGGAACTCAGAAAGAAGGAAAAAGGGTAAAATATTATTTAGTATTTAAACTAAAGTTGGAAAAATAGACATCATGTCGATTTGGCACTTATTTAGAGTATCACTATAAAAATATGGGCTACTAAATTATACCGAAAGGATCTGATCCGATAATCAAATCGGTATCAACTTTTTGAGAAAAGAGCATTCCATGTGCTGATATAGAAGTATATATTCCAGAGATATACACTTATTGTAAGCTGTGAAAGCGGAAGGACCTATTCCAAGTGCTGAAAATTTTTAGCCTAATCTTCATTTTGTGGCTAACTGATACAACTTGATGTGAGACAGTATACGGTGAAGATGATTCGGTATGGTATAATAAATTGGCTGTAGCCTTGATAATGCTACTCGCTACGCTTATGCTGTCAGTAAATGTGAAAATATTTCTTTAGGACGAATAAGAAGAGTTAGATCCAGTAGTCTAGAAAATTATTTAGAAACTGTATTGTTATTTATAAGCTATTAATGTGGAAGACAAAAAGTTATTTATTCCAAAGTTGAAACCAGTAAGATCACTGAAACATCATAGTCCATTCGATTACTGACTCTAGTGCGTTTGAGCTAAATCGATCCAACTACAAGTTACATATATACAAACACTTTTCGTTAACTTAATTTCACCATATCAAAGCGTTTAAGTTTAATGTATCTCTTCTCTTCCTACTATTTTTCTCTTATAAAGTATCATTACCCTCTCTCTCATTCAGTTTTTCATTTTAGATTTAAGTGAGATCTCGCATCTTCCTTATTTGAAGTTCTGTATAAGTTGAAGTACTTTTAAAATAATATATTATGTCTTTTTCTGTACTATATTTGTGAAATCCCTACATATAATAAAGTTACAACAGGACGATGTCTGTACATTGCAGATTTTCAAGAAAAATCGATAGTAGGGATCATTATTGAACCAATTGAATCCAAAGTATCAATTTTTAGAATTGTAGTTTGTCAGCCTGTCTATCTGTATGCTTAGCCGCGCCCTAAAAATATACCTTAACAAATTTACCCGAAAACTTACCGTTTGGAAATCTCATACCCTAGTGCATATGCGGAAATATATATTTACATACTGTTCTACGAATGAATAAATAAATTTAGTTTTCCTAGAGTGAAATGTCTAATTACTCTTCTGTCAACTTTATGACTTGGTCGTAAAATGTTCAAATTTAGCAGAATTACTTTCCTTGGACTTTTGGACGTGTATATATGTATGTGTATTATGTGCATATTAGTAGTGGGACTTTTTTCGAATAAACGAATAATAATAATCGTTTCAAAAAATTCGAATAGTATTTATTGGAATAATTTATCCGTTTATTCGAATAGTGGTATTCCTATAGCTGTATTGAAACGCGAGAGATGTCAGAAGCGAAGTTCACTGTCTTCATCGCTTGTACCTATGAGCATGCATTCACGTTTTGTATGTATGTATGTATGTTTGCGTGTACAAATATAGTTTTATTTAGTTTATAGTATAGTTTTGCTATTTTTCAGAGGATCTTGTGGACTATATCCTATATATGTTTGTTGCTTTCAATTTTTCCTCTAATGAAAAATAATAATAATTAAACAAGAATTATCAACTGGTCTTGAGCTCGTTAAACTTACAAAAATATGTAAAAATGAACAGACCATAATACCAACAACAAAATATTATTTGAATAATTAAATAAATATTTGAATAGTGTGTAAATGATTCTCTAGATAGTTATTTACTTTAAAATTACTATAAATATATACATGAATACATATGTATTAAGAAGCTATATTTGCGTGGCAGATATTGTGCTAGAGTTTTAAGCAAGCGATGCCAGGATCGAAATTCATTGTTGACATACATATTTATTTACATACATATTTGAATATACGCCGAGCTTGTCGGCATAAGTGAGAGACATGAGCACCAACATAGCGCCACAAAAAATTCGAAATTCGAATATACGTAACCAGCGAAAATTCAAAATTCGCGATACGTTTTGAACACACCTCGTATTGCTGAGTGTTTAGCAGGAAAAGATATCGTCCGTGGAAGTATTTTGCTAGAGTCTAAAGCAAGAGATACCAGGATCACATTGTAAATATGAATGAATGCGTGTGCATGGATATTGGTATGCACTTCAAGTTCACTTTTTAATAAAATTAAACCATTACTTGTTTGAATTAATATAAGTTATTTTTTACAAATCAACTATTTTGCTAATTAAGTATTTATTTATTTGATTACTTATGTCTTTATACAAAAAGCCCTGTTAGAAATTTGTTTCAGTTAATAGGTGTATGCAAATTGTATTCCATAACATTAAAGCACTTGCAATTTAAACTTAAGAAAATTCTTCATTTTCCTAGCATATCTTGCCTAAAACCCTAAAACAATAAACAAACGTAACTACAAGGTGACGCAAAAGTAAGCTTCCGATGTTCAGCATATCGGTTGTGGCACGTGCAGTGTGTGCTGTTGCACCGTCTTGTTGGAACCACATGTTTTCCAATCCCAATTCATCAAGTTGCGGCAAAAAGAACTCGTTGATCATTGCTCTGTAGCGCTCACCATTCACAGTAACCGTTTGGCCCCGACCGATTATTGGTCAAATAAATAGTCAGCAATATTCCGCGTTCTGGAGCAGTGTAGCGTAACATTGTTTATTAACGTGTATTTCGCATGTGTTTACTACACAAATATCGAAACAGAACTGACTTTAGGGGCCAATCGCAAAATTTATAGCATTTTCTGATAGGAGGATTACTTTTGCGCTAGAAGCGATATGCTGAACATCGGAAGCTTACTTTTGCGCCACCTTGTACAAACATAAGGCGCATGCATGCTAATACGTTCAAGCGATGAATACACTGAATTTTACACCCGACATACATATTATTATGCAAAAATAACTAAAATATTTCTATTAACGAACATACACATACATTTTTATACTAAACTAGCTGACCCGCCGAACTTTGTTCCGCCTTAAAAGCGATTAATGAGCAGATATTGGATTTTATTTTTATTAGAATGATAAATGTAAATAAAAAATCAATTTTTTTAACTATTATTTTTTGGTCATGTATTTTGGTGCATGGGTTTTCCTCTTCAATCAAGCACCTTGTGATAGACGACATTTTTCGTTTTATTATGAGGCGCAAGAACAAATAACGCAGATGGCCTTCCGACCCGTGAGCATGCCACATATAATTGATCATGAGAAAAACATGGATTTTCTAGGTTCAGACCACAAACTTTGAGGAATTGGCCTTCTCATTTGTTAATGGTCATGGCAAAACAAGGTCCATTTGCTCAATGTGAACGCTAGAATGCAAGCAGTATTCAGTGCTCCAATCGTATCGAAATGATGCTCGATTCAAAACAGTACAGTCGAAAATTATCTAGTTGACGAATTATCTAGACGACTTCGCATTGCCAACCGAGTCATTTCTCGGGCTGCCTCTCTTTGCTCTTGTAATTGAGAAGCACGAAGTCGAACCATGCTAACGCGGTGCTCTTCACGTGCAATTTCTTGCTCTTCTTCAGTCCTTTCATTCGCAACGTTTCGAATCCCGCTTGTATTACGGGTTTTCGTGAAAGATTTGATTGTCTTGTTGGCGAGATAATATTATTAATAACAATATCGGCACAATACTCTAACAGAAACTCGAAATACACACATCAGCCGGCCAACTTCAAAATAACTTAAAACTTTTAAAGAAGTGCCAGTAAAATGAGAATGACGCAAGATAAAAGCTGTAAGCAGTAAATACTTTTAAGCAAATCTGCTTTTGGATTTTTCATTGGTTAATAGCTGAAGTTTTTAAGATTTTTTTGTTGCTTTCCTATGTCAAGACCATTTGTTTTTCACTTGCAAGTTTCATAGAGTGAATTTCCCCCAGCAACTCTCTCTCCCTGCAAATCTTTTTTGTCGCACCATGAATAAAGAAAAATTAGAATAGGTCGGTCCCTGGTCCACTTTCCGGAAAAAAAGAATATTAAATAAGAGATGTCAACAAAAGCAAAGTGCTACCAATCAAATCCTACCATAAATAAAAAGTTTTGGAATAGGACGGTCTCTGATACATTTCCCGAAAAAAAACCAATGTTGTTGTTGTTGTGGTACCCAATCGTAAATTTTAATAAAAGTAAAGGCTAGCAATGTACCAAATTTCAAGTAAATCGCAAAATAAATCAAAAAATGTTGGAATAGGTCGGCCCCGGTCCACTTTCCGCAAAAAAAGTATCCGATGTTCTTTTCCTGGTTCCAAGCTACTTCCCCACCAATTTTCAGCTAAACCGGTCCAGCCGTTCTTGAGTTATAAAAAGTGCAACTAACATAACTTTCTTTTATTTATATAGTAAGTAAACCCCGCTCGCTTCGCTGCGTTCCAGAACTAATAATAAACTGATTTTCATCATTATGTCCCATACCAGATAAGACATGAAACTTAATTACATTATTGCAGCGCTTATTGTCACCTTTCTCGTGATACCCATTTGTACTAACACATGTTGGGTCACCTTGGTCCACAAACCGGTCTATATCTCCGAAACCGGTCAAGCTATCGGAAAAATTATATCTTAAATTTAAAGTTAAACGTCTAGTAATACAACAATTAAAATTCGATTCTATTCCATTAAGTAGTTTTTGAGTGATGCGCGCCCAAGCATACAGACAGACAGACAGACAAAAATTGTAAAAACAGTTGATTTGGCTTCTATTGGCCTAATAATGATCCCTGCTATCATTTTTTCTTAAATATCTGCAATGTACAGACATCGACCAATTTTATTATATGTAGAGATTTAGAGTAAATCTCCTGTTAGAGTTTCGTTTATGCACGTGATTAGTAGGTAATTATTCGCATTCCATCCAATAGCTCAATACAACTATTCGAATAATATTAGTATTCGAATAATACTATGCGAATAAAAAGAATAAATTATTCGAATTAATATTATTCGAATTATTTATGGCCTTCGAATTAATGGATTTTTTATTCGAATAGCCCCATGCCTAGTGCATATCTATATACTTGTGCAGTGCGTACGCCTGAGCTTCTTTATTGAATGGAAATAAAGAAGGCTAACTAAAATTTTGCAGTTTAATTGTTTTGTCAAATATATTTGATGACACAATCCTCATAAAATTGTTTATGTAGAAAGAAGTAATGAAAATGGCTTTTAAAACAAAAGTGCTTTTACATCTAGCATTCTTGCTCTAAGGCGACAATAATTTTATTGTGATTCGGAGATAAATTATGTAACTAATGATTGTTGTACCTAGTCACACATACTCGTACCTTTGTTTGATGTCCATATTGCACAAATATATTGAAGGAATGCCCGGGTTCACAAGGGATGCCCGGCTCACCCATGCCGTGAGAACACATACTAAGCTGCTCCAGGTCCACAATTTGGTCAATATCTCGAAAATGGTTTGAGATATTGAAAATCAGTAACTTCGTAGTAAAGCTCAAGTTAGCAGTTTTGATTTAGTACCGATATTGCCTTTGGATCGATATGCCAACACCCTAATCATTCAGCTGTATGAAATATAGTTTATATTGAGGATGCATTACATTCCGCCTTGGGATAGTGGATAAGTAACCAGCTCACATAGAATATTTCTACCTGAGAACTGTCACAATAGGAACCGGTTAAAAACGAGCTGCTAAGTAATGCACTGAGCTACAATTGCCACCGCCATGTACAAGTAGACAGTTGAAAGCTTGAACTAGTTTGGTTAAATGGTTTAGCTCTAGGATAGTTCTGAGCTAGTCCAATTTTTGGCAGGGTAACCCTGCTAGTACGCTTTCAAACTCTTTTACATGTTATCAACCGGCGATGGCGATGTTCTAGGCGGTGGAAATTGTCCCCTGCTGCATTACCTTTTCGACAGTTCCGAACTAATTAAAAATTCGAAAGTTTGGATGTAGTTCGTTTATTGCTACTATTGCTCTATTTCTGAACCATTTCCACCAAAAACCTTCCATGGTAGAAATACACTCGGAGAGTTTGATGTTACCTTTCCCAGGACTCGGACCTGTGGCCTTCGGCGTGGTAATCCAACAACACTGTCGCGGTTAGTTTTTTGCACGGCTAATAATTTGCGCCAAAATGTTAAACCATTCATTCATACAGTACACAAATGTATACTTTTCTCACTCTGTTGATGAGTGCGACGTAGCTCAGTGGGTAGAGCACTCGACTCTTATGCGGGACACGCCGCACAGTGGCGCCTTTTGAGTTTTTTCTTTGCAAAAATCATAGCTTTTGAACCAATGAAGATATATTAAAAATGAAAGATAATTATTTGAAGTTTTATTGTATGAAAGCTCAGAATGTCACAGATACAGGGTCCTTCTAAAAAATTCGTCAAAGTCGAAAATTTTTAGAAAAATGCAAAAACAAAATGTTTTTAGTAAAAAATAAAAAAAATAAAATGAGATTTGTCTTATAATGACGTATTTAAGCATTAAATAAGATAAACTAATGATTTTGATAAGATAGCGTGGCACTGCCCACTTATGACAAAAAGTTGTATCTAAGTAGTCACGTAATCAATAACTACCAAAATCGATAGACGTATTGTTTCTTTTAAATGGCAATACTCTTATAAAACTCAAATGTCCGTTTTTGGTGCCACAATAACAAGATGCTTCAAAATTCATCGTAAAATGTTACATGTTTTCTTTTTTTAATTTACAAGCCAAATATGTATTTTATTAATAACTAAAAGTTATTGAAAGTGGTTCAACGAAATTTTATTTGAGCTAAAGATTAAACAGCCAACGAATTTTGGAAAAGGGGAGTGGCACTGCCCATTTATGCTAAAAAGTAGCAAACTCGATAGACGTATTGATTTCTATAAATATTTAATACTCGTTTGAAGGCGAAATGCCTAAGCTTTAAAATAAATTTGATAAACTTTAGAGAAATGCAATAACGAAAAGTATGTATTTATAAATTACTAAATTAATTAATTCTTTTAGTTGAAATAGATATATAAATTCTTTTATTTGATTAGATATCTTATTTTTCAATAAAGTAACAAAATTGATTAGTAAATCTCTTTTTCGTTGTTGTGATAAGAAGTGAGAAACTTATTTTAACAAACATAGTCATCGTCACTGGAACATATATCTAACAAAGTAACCATTTCTGAGCTATACGCATCTGTAAGATCTTTTTGTGTTCTTACATACCTCATAGATGATATGACTGGATCAGAAGAGATAGCTAACATGTTGAAAAGGTCTTCGTTTTGTCTAACTCGTGATACTTTGCAGGTGTTCATACATCTATATCTTTTGTAGTCCTTGTTCTTAGATTCTTGAGCTTCTTCAGACAATTCTCCTAATGGTAAGCACTGATACTCTATTAAATCTTTTCCATGTGTTAAAATTTTATGTACCGTTGGTGTAAATTTCTTCTCAGGATACTTTTGATGCAGCAACTCTGTAGATGCATATTCTCCAAATTTGGGTCCATTAACTGGTTCATGGCAGTTTAAAATATTTAAAATTACTCCCAATCTTTTCACAATATCTCTATCAACTCCTGTTATGCGAGCAGTCACTTCATCGTTTTGAAAAAATCTTCTTGAGGAGAATATAGTTGATGACGGACGTGGATTTTTCCAATATTCTGAAGCTTCATCTTTTAGTCGTAATGGAACAATAGAAGCCATAAACATATTACTATCAATGCTAGCTCCTTTGGCAGTGATTTCAACTTTTCTTCAGTAAAACTTTGAAGGAGTCGTGTAGACGTATGATCCATTAGGTTATGTAGCTCAATTTCAGCTGATACTTCGGTTATTTTGGGACTTAGAGGAACTGCTTCTTTCTTGGTTTGAGTAATTTTTTTGTATCCAGGTAAAATATCGGCATTACGTTGCAATAATGACTTACGCAATATAATATATTTTTTCTTCGTTAAACCGAGATCTATAAACAGCGTCAAAGCTTCTTCGGCAGTGTATTTCCTAGGTAGCGCATTTAGTGGTGTGGGAATGCTGTTTTGATCCTCATCAGTCGCACTGGACTTGCCACCGCAACTGCTTCTGTTATATGAGACTTCACGTTTTCTTCGTCTTTTTTATATTTAATAGCCAGTGCTTCTGAAAGATGAATCGCGGCCATAGCTTTTGTGGTATCAGACAGCTTCCTTTTCCTTGTGTAGGTAGAACACTCTTCTATGGGTTTTGTTGGTCTCCCTCTAGTTGGATTGGTTGACGTGCTAGGCGTTTCTTGGTCCAAAAAAGTTTTGTCAGCTAGCCACTTTTCATGCTTGCTTAGAAATTTTAAATTGTTACGATAGACGTCCTTCCATTTTTTTTCAATCATAATGTATTGTAAACCAATTTTTTCTTCCAGGCCTTCCTTTTCTTTAATGCTTGTTTCGTTCGTAGAATTGGCTTCGAGTGTATCTGACTAAATATTAAACTGTGAACTATATTTAAAAATACTATTCACTTTATTTAAGTAAACAGAATACTAAGTTCCTTAATCTCCAAAAGACGAATGCTAATGTGCATTGTATGATGGATAGCTTTATATACCTACTCAAATTATTAAAATGAATTTCAGGTATACATTTCGTAACTAAAAAAATGTATGTTGTTAACAAGTTCCAATAACAAAAACCACCTTACGGCCGTACTGAATTATATATACCTGCTCAGGCGCGTATTTATGCCCAAGGTTGTTTAACTTTATTTGATGTAAAAAGTGAAGTTGCAGCTGGACGCAGGTAGACTTTATGAATTTAGGTAACTGAATATTTCACAAATAACTACTGTTAAATTGACGGAGCACATATTTTAACATTTTTTTTTATTTTCCATCAAAGTTTTAAAAAGGGCCTAAAAATAGGTATTTCGAAAGCAGGTATATCCGCCAACTTTTAACAAAAAAAAACAATCCTAAATTAAATTATCTTTAATTGCTATACAAGAAAACGACAACCGGCCGAGTTATTTACTCACAAAACCATTTTAAATACAACGAAAAAGAAGAAAACTTAAAAATTTTTCCCAATGTTGAAAATTAGTTAACTTTGAGCGGCTCTACCTGGTAAACTATAATTTTCTGTAAAAAAACAGTTATATATTCTTGATCCCTGGAAAATTCTCTATTAGAAACATGTACGTTTGGTTTTCTAATGGTTCAAAATTTAAACCTTTCCTTAGGGAACCTTATAAGAACAAAACATTTTTATAAACCCGAATCCAAATGCCTTTTAATGATTACACAACTGCCGGTTTCTTTTTAGCCATTTTATCTCTAGGTCTGAACCAGAAATTGTTTGCCCTAGCTACTTACTTCCCCACAGGGAAGAGACAAGTGGAAAACAACCATACAAGTAAACAATAAGAGAAGAATATCAGGGACATGAGAAAATTAAAACATGTATAATGTACATTATTTGAGATTCAAAGTTTTCTTAAACTCTTCTGAAACCTTTATTTTAAACCTTAGTATAAGTTAAGAAATATTTCGAAGAGCAATTTTGATCCCATTTCGGTCATGTCGGAGATGGGTGAGAATGTGGAATTTCTCAATAGAAACTACTATCGAAAATATCACATTTAAAACTGACCTTTTAGGAACTTGTTTTTAAAAACGCAAAGCGACATAAGGAGTAGCTTTGTCTAGTGTGAAACGAAATTCCGTGTGAGTGAGTAAATTTATTTGGTACTAGCAGACTCGGCAGACGTTGTCCTGAGTTGCTTACATATAACAAATTTTACTCTGTCACCTCCTCATTGGCGCTTCCTCGTTATTTATTCCTAAATCTTAGTTTTTCTTTCTACTTTTGCTTTCCCCCCACCCCATATTCCGTTAATTTATTTGACCCTCTCCATTTTCCTCTAAGACCTCTTCTTATTGTCAACTTTTCTATTCCTACTCCCAATATTTTCCCTTTCCTCTGCGGGTACTGATATGTTCATAGTTTCCAAGATATAGCGGTTCCTTGGTACCGCTTAGTTTTTCCAAGAGTTTTTTTGATATATAGAACACAAATAAATAAATAAACCAAATAAATTTCTAGGTATGCCGAATTGCAACTTTATTTAACCTGGGGGTTTTTCCAAAAAATATATACAGCCTGTGCCGTGCCCAACGATCGTCCACTTTCAAAAATTATATTTATCTTGACTAAAGGATACATATATCCAAATATCATTAATTTAGATCAAATACATTTAGAGTTATAACGAACTGAAATTTTATATGGCCTGGAAGCGTGACACTGCCCACTTTTCCAAAATTATATATAGCCCGTGTCGTACCCATCAAACGCCTGAACCTATCGTGAGAGTTTCAGAGACATCGACAATAAACTGTGGACAAGTGTGAAACAAGTAAGGAAAGGGCTGTCTTCGACTGTGCCGAAGACTTCCTACCTTTCATGAATACGCGTCTTGGTTTTAAGTGTCCGATCCTTACTCACAATTAGTAAAAACTCTGCAAAACTGATAATTTAAAGGTACATAGCCCAAACCCCATTTATCGGAACAATCGATTGTATGGGAGCTATATGTTATGTAGGTCCGATCTGGCTGTTTTTCTCTACACACAGTATTTAAACAGTAAGTACCAAACCTGCAAAATTTTACGTTCCTAGCTTTTTAATTGCAAAATTTATATGGCCCAAAACCTATTTATCGAAACTATCGATTGTATGGGAGCTATACGTTGTATTGCTCCGATCTTGCTGATTCCGACAAACGATTAATCTCATGCAAAATGGCGGCTCCATACCAAATTTCATCAAGATATCTCAAAAACTGAGGGTCTAGTTTGGTTACAAACAGACAGACGGACAGACGGACATGGCTATTTCGGTATACTTATTGGTCGGTCTATCTCTTCTTCTTCTCATACTTACAAACATAGCACCAAAGTTATAATACCATTTCATGTTCATGAATGCGGGCGTTGCACCGCCAATTTTTTAAAAATTATATAAATCTTGACTAAAGGGTACATATATCCAAAATCAATAATTTAGATCAAATACATTATAAAACAAATTATATCTAGCCTATGCTAAGGTTATGCTGTGTAAATTCCATAAAGATCGGTTGAGTACTTTGGACGCCTATAAAGGACACACATTAATTTTTATACCTAGTAGTGCTACGCACACAAGGTATATTAACTTTAGTCGCCTAACGGCAGTACGTAACGGCATAAACGGATCGAGATAGATATTGACTTATATGTATCAAAATATTCAGGACGAAAAAAAAAATTGATTAAGCCATGTCCGTCCGTCCGTCCGTCCGTCCGTCCGTCCGTCCGCCTTTGAACATGATAACATGAGTAAATTTTGAGATATCTTAATGAAATTTGGTATGCGGGTTCCTTGGCACTCTTCTCCGAGCGCTATTTAAAATGGGCGAAATCGGATAATAGCCACGCCCACTTTTTATATATATAATATTTTCGAAAACACAAAAAACGTGATTACTCAGTACATAATACACCTATAAGGATAAAATTTGGTGGATACATTGAGATTGAGGAATAAAATAAATCTTAAAAAAAATTTTTGAAAATGGGCTAGGCACCGTCCACTTTCGATTAAGTCAAATTTAGAAATAATATAAATCATAAATCAGAAACCGTTCAAGATATCGAAACGAAATTTAGCACGCAGGTTTCCAGGTATGCAAGGAATGTTCCAGAAAAAAATGGGCGGGATCGGTTAAGGTCTACGCCCACTTTTATATGAAAGATTTTGAAGAGGATCGTAGATATATTAAATAGGCAATAACTTTGCGTAAAATAGCTTTACATCATTTATATTTCACTTTTAAACTTTCCGTAAAAAAAGAAATCCAAAAACTGAAAATTTTCGAAAATGGGCGTAGCCCCGCCCCTTTTATAGTGGAATATTCCACAAAAATTTTTATGCCATAACTCCGCCAAAAATTGAGTTGTCGAAACGAAATTTGGTGATAATATTCTATATAAAAAGGTTACTTAATCGGTTAAAGTCCACGTCCAGTTTTTGAACATAGTTCTGAAAAATTTTTTTGTAAAATTTAAAAAGCGATATTTCGAAAACTTAGCAAGTTATATCAATCAGATGTTGCACACATAAAAAGCTTTTCAAGAAAAACTCGCCCGCAGAAAAATGTTGTCAATTTTGAAGAAGTAGACGTGGCGCCGCCCACTTTTCAGCATACAATTTCTGCTACTTTCAAAGGCAATCGCTTATAATTCAATCTTGATATTTCAATGAAAATTGGTCAGCTGCTTCTCAGTAGTATGTATTATACTCCTGCCAAAAATTAGCCAAATCTGGGAACACACAAGCAAAATATTCGGGCACGTAGTTAATAGCCCACTGCAATAGCGAAGTTATATATCTTTTTTGATTTTCATACCTTTCATAAACATTAAATGTATGTAGGTATGAGAACAAGAAGAGAAAAGTTCACTTAAATGAACAGCACGATGAGCGGAGTCGATTTAGCCATGTCCGTCTCTCCGTCCGTCTGTCTGTAAGTCCGTCTGTCTATTTGAACGCAAACTAGTCTCTCAGTTTTACAAAAGAATGCTGAAATTCGTTGTTTGCTCTCGCCATTTTATAATATACTAGCAAACCCGGTAGAAGTTTTAATACATAGAACACATCTATATATAAAATGTCATTAACTTGAACCAAATAAACTCCAAACTATACCGAACTGCAGCTTTATATAACCTGGGGGCTTTTCCAAAAGCTATATACAGACTGTGTCGTGCCCAGCGAACTCCTGAACCTATCGTGAAAGTTCGAGAGCAAAACAAAACACAAAATATGTGGGCGTGGCACCGCCCACTTTTGAAAAATTATGTAGATATTGACTAAGTGACACATATATTCAAATTTCATTAATTTAGACCAAAAAATTTCGGAGTTATGACGAATTGAAACCTTATATAGCCTGCGGGCGTGGCTCCGCCTACTTTCCCAAAACTATATATTGTCTATGCTGTGAACCCAAGTATATATTGTGAAAATTTCATAAAGATCGGTTGAGTTCTTTAGCGCCTATGAAAGACACCCTTTTTTATATCTGTTTTTGTTACGCACACAAGGTATATTACTTTATTCGGCATAAACGGATCGAGATATATATTTATGAATGTATATCAAAACTTTCAAGAGGAAAAGTAAAATATCCTGGCAAGTAGTTAATACTCCACTGCAAAAGCGAAGCTGTATATCTTTTTTGATTTTCATAACTTTCATAAACATTAAATGTATCTAAGTATGAGAAGAATAAGAGAAAAGTCCCTTAAATGATCAGCACGATGAGCTGAGTCGATGTAGGCATGTCCGTCTCTCAATACGTCTATCTGTCTGTCCGTCTGTCTATTTGAGTGGAAATAGGAACTGAAAGTATAAAAATAGACCTGCGTAAAGTGGGATGACATAATAGATCACTACTAGGTATATAATGTCCGGTTCCACCCGAACTTATACTTCCTTACTTGTTTATATCTATTTTTGTTACGCACACAAGGTATATTACTTCATTCGGCATAAACGAATCGAGATATATATTTATTAATGTATATCAAAACGTTCAGGTTGAAAAGTAAAATATCCTGGCAAGTAGTTAATACCCCACTGCAAAAGCGAAGTTGTACGTATATCTTTTTTGATTTTCATGAACATGAAATGTTTGTACGTATGAGAAGAAAAAGAGATATTCCCATCAAAAAGTATACTGAAATGATCAGGAGGATGAGCTGAGTCGAAGTAGGCATGTCCGTCTCTCGATACGTCTATCTGTTTGTACGTCTGTCTATTTGAACGCAAATACGAACTGAAAGTATTAAAATAGACCTGCACAATTGGGATGACATAATAGATCACTACTAGGCATATAATGTTCGGTTCCACCCGAACTTAGACTTCCTTACTTGTTATTTATAAGATTAGTGGTGAATGTGAATATAAGTGACTAAGGTGCAAAGTTCGTAATACAACGTGTAATAGGTTTCTGTATGAGGAGAGATCTATTAGATTAAACTAGTGGAAAGGTGCTAAAAAGCTGGCTGTCTAAAATGATTCTTGCTACCTTGCAAATAAGCATTAGCATGTGCCAGTAGTTAAAGTGTAGCTAGGTATATACTTCTGCATGGCTTACATGTACGTATGTTTTTATTTTGCTTATTACATTACCCACATTGACAACAATCCACAACCTGGTGGGATTTGTATACAACATTTTGCTACATTGATTTTCTTACTTTAGCTCGTTTTCTGATAAACCAGAAAAATAGAAAAAATGTTAAGTCTACGTTTATATAAAGGGACCAAAAATAGCAAACAATTTTAAGTTGTGCTTTGAGCCTACTCCCGACAATAACCGTTGTGCTGAAATAAAACCAAATGCGGTTAGGAAATAAGCCCATGTATTGGACTTAAACGTGATTTAAATGAGTGTATGATCCAAGCCTGGTGTGGCTGGTCTGCTACACCGAAGTTCCCATTTTCCAGTGACGGTACAGGTAATATCGAAATGTTGGAAAAAGTCATTTTCAAAAGGAGGCAGAGATCGGTAAGTCTCCGAGTGTGCTTCTGCCATGAAAAAGCATCTTAGCAGGAATTCATCAAGTAGGTCCCGCCAGTTTGTAGGAAGAAATAGGAGCATTATACCACAAATTAGTAGAGAAGCTCGGCGTTAATCTCCTCGGAGGTACATATATTGCGCCAAATTATTATTATTATTATTATGATTAAAGACGCATAGTAAATACGATTTCGAAAATAAATATTTTTTCCATACTTCTCTAGCAAATTTTTCTTTTCTTTATAAAATGAAGAAAATCAGGAGGCTGTTAGTGCTACATGCCAGTTGTAACAGCAGGTAACTTCAAAACCTCAGAAGAATTCCTCTATAAAGGAGTTGCCAATCGAAATCTTGACAAGCTCTTCCAGAGTATTTCTGACATGCAAACTTTTCACCAAAAATATATGTATTTGACTTCCATGTGGCGGATTCGGCATACAAATTGTAGACAGCGATATAAACGTAGAGAACGGATAGGATATTACATATTCCAAACTACGCAGGCACAATACTTAGGAGTCTGTTTATTGGAATCCTCTATACAAATTCTCTCAGCCTTCTTACACCATGTTTATTTAAATTTTGAAAGCGTCTTGATGTGATTCCCTGGTGTTTATGCAAAACCGTGAGCTGCTTCGAACTTTCAATATACCGTGATTAGTAGTACAGATACGTCTGTAAATAGGAATATATCTATTCAGATATGTGCGTGTGTAAAAATGCTTATTAAGATTTATATGCAAGTGTGTACGCATTTGCATATGTTTGAATATATTTATAGTGTAATTTACCTGAATCAGATTCCCATATGTATAGCCAATGGGATTTCATTTTCCTATCTTTCAAATCTGATTTCACAATTAAGTTTACGTTGATGAGTTTGTGATAATCTAGTGTTGGCATCAAAGTAATTGGATATGTACTCGTATTTTAGTAGAAACTCTAGGGACTGGGCATATATTTAATGGAAACAGTTAGGTTTCTCGGGACTTAGAAAGTATTCAAAATTAGAATTAGCTTTCATTGTATTCATTCTAAAATTTGATTAAAGGAAGTGCTTTCCTAATATGATTATGTATGTAGAGGCAGGCGTACATCCAGGCAGAAACGCCTTTGATTGGCTGGAAAGTTACGTTGTTAACGCGGTGAAAGTCCCTTACACCTCTATTACAAAGCTTACTGACCCAATTCTAGAGGGGCAGGAACATTGTCACCGTATCATTAGCTAAGTGGTTACAACCACTAGAATGATTGGGGGGTCATTCAAAGTGAATGAAATTAAATGGCGCAAAAGATTATATAATCATGATTTCTATGTAAGAACAATATCCCAAATTCTAAAATATATTATTTTTTAATAGCTGGTATTGCTCAACGTCAGCTTTGAAATCGACAAAGGGGTATTGCGTTTCGATTCTCTTGCCTGGGATCCTGTCAATAGATTTCAGTCTTTAGCACAATACGCTGGATATACGATAATAACGATACTGATTGCGCTCTAGTTGATGCAATCTGTGGTAATGTATTTCTTGAGAATTGAACAGAGCAGTTATAAACTGGAGCCTCGTACTCACCCCAAAATACTTAGCATGTATTCGTTGATGCATGCTCTTCAAAAATTCTTAGTCTCATTATTTGAATATCTTGCCGTGTTATCCATTACTTCCAGCCGTTTTATTATTTTTGTATTATTTTTGAATTCAGGGATATCGCCATGCCCACTTAGTCGTAGGCGGGTGATAGTACGTTTTTTATTATCTATATATTAATAGGCTAACATTTTTTCCATACAGTCAATTACGAGAGTATATCTTACCTAAACTTGTATAATTCCTATTTAAATGTATTTTGGTATCTTCATATGGATCAGGAGCGGTGCATTTGCTTTAACAAATAGTGCTTCATTTATTTGTAATAATTCACTAAAGTTTTCTGCATATGTATTTGACTGCGTTGTTTTACATACCGAAGTAGCGCAGGTGGTAAGCGTCTGAGGTAGAACGCGTGTGTTCCAAGTTTCGAGTACAGGTTCTCTGTACAACTTCGTTTTTTTTATTAAATTGAACATGTTTTTAAATATATGAAAACTTCTTATCTTGGTTTTTTTTAAATTTATTAGATTTTTAGCCTAATATTTTTCGGTTTAAGACCCCATAATATTAGAATATTCATATATATCACAACCCAATTCCATCGGAACGAGAAGCTTGATAGAAATCTCGAAATTTATCAGAGTTTGGTAGATAATTTCGATAATTTACATTATTTTTATCCGGTTTTTCCGATGAGACGAAATACAAAAAACCAAAAACATTGTGGTTAGAAACAAGTTGTTAGAAATCGTGTCAATTTTCCTGAAGACATCAACTATTTTCTTCTTCAAATTCTTAAATTTGTCAAAGGGCAGACATATAACCCGAACCCTTACATATGTGGACTAAATTTGACCAGTGAAGATGATAACGTTTTTTAAAAATCAACATAAAATGTGTTTTAAGTATGTCTAAGCTGTGGTTGAGGAAAAAAGCCAGAAAACCATCATTTCATTGTAATTTTCTCCCCATAAATGGACTTGAAAAAAGCCAGATGTAAAGGAAAAATTGAGAAAACTCCTGTATATAAAAAAAAACAAATATGAAAACCGGCGTCACGCTAATATTGAGAAATTTGTGGAACTTCAAAGTGAACGTTTCATTCATTTTGAAAAGCCATATGTATGTATACTCCTAGTGGTGGAAATATTTTCTGAAGCAGGCACGAGCGTCTCGGGTGAGACGGGTGCGTTCCATGGTTCGATCCTAGGTTACGAGCAATAATTTTTTTTTATAAAATTGAATTTCTTACCTTGACTTGAATTTGTTAAGTTTTTAAAGCAATCTTTTCTTAAAATCAATTTTTAACAAAAAAAACCAGAAGAAAATTACTAAAAATTTACCACAACAAAATATCTAAGATAAATACTTACATATATAGTTACATATTTTTATAAATTTTTTATTAAAGAATTTACTTTTTTCTGATTGATATAGGGCTTTAGGTAAACTTATACGCACAGCCATAAGAAATAATAAGTTCAGGTCATATACATACATATATATCACAAAATATTATTGAAATGCTATACAAAATGTCTTCATACATGTCTAAATTGTGGTTAAGGAAAAAAAACTAGAAAACCATATACTGAAGTTGTAATTTTCTCCCGCTAAATGGGTTTCAAAAAAGCCAGATCTAAAGAAAAATTGCTAAATTGACAGCACTGTCTGTATATCCAAAACAAAAAACCAAAATGGAAACCGGCTTCATGCTCATATTGAGAAATTTAACCCAGATAACCCGAAAAGTTATGCAGTGGAAATTTTTCCACTTTTTCCCTTCCACATTTCTTAAAACAGATATAAAAACGTATTTATATGGTTTAAGCAAAAATTAATAAACGATTTTTATGTTTTTGGAGGGGTCATACTTATAGTAAAATAAAATTTTTTCATTGAAATTCGCCATAAAAAATTAAAAATAGTTCATATCAGTGAATGTATTCGATAACACACTTATTTTACTCTGCTTTCCAATATAAAACATTAACAAACTTTTAAATTAACTTACCTTTCAAAGCGTATGTTATAATTTTGCATTTTCCAAATTTCACAAACTTCAAAATCAAATATCTCTCACTTCTATAGCAAAGGAGCAAATTACAACTATTTATTAATGCAGTTGCGCAATCTCTGCTGCGTATAACAGCGCGTTCCCGTTTTTTGTTAACGTTCGCGCGTGTGAGTTATAATACATAAACTTGCAGTCCTATATATAGGACATTAGGGTTAACTGGGTTAAGGAACTTCAAAATAAACGCTAAATTTATTTTCAATCAAAATATGTATATGTGGACACACTCCTTACGGTGAAATATTTTCATTATCTTACTCATTGAGCATTTTGAGTTAAAATATACACCGCCGTCGGCGCGTCTGTCCAACTTGATTTTGAGCGAGAGTTGCCCTCCACTATACTGAACTGTACCAAAATCTTAAAAAAAAAATACAGATTTGTTTTCAACATATCTAGCGCGTTTTATTCCAAGCAATAGTTCAAAATTAAAATTTTTAGGGAAAACGCAACAAAAGCTTAATCTTTTTAGTAGAACGCTATTATAAAAATGAGATTCAAAAGCATTTAAAGTCGCTGCTTTTCACATAATTCAAAATTTAAATTTTGTTTAAAACGCAATCAAACTTCTATTTTTTGTAAAATTCTATAATGAAAATGAGGTTCAAAGATATTCGTGTCCACTATTTTCGGTCGTTTTATTCCAAACAACATTTCAAAATTAAAATTTTTACTCCATTATAAAAATGAGGTTCAAAAACACCCATAGTCGCCCCCTGTTCATAGAATTCAAAAGATTTTTTTTTTATGCGTAATCAAACTTCTATTTTTTTTTTATAAAATTCTATAATTAAAATGAGATTCAAAGATATTCATAGCCTCTATTTTCGGTCGGGTATTTAGATGCATCTTAAAATCAAAACCTAAGTGTTTATAATTCAATGTAAATTTTTACTGTTTATAAAATTCCAATATTAAAACGGCATTCCAAACCAGCCATGGCCGCCTTATAATTCAAAATTTCAGATCAAAAAGAAAGAAGAGTCAAAATAGGAAGGTGCGTCGTTGAGTCGGAATTGCTAAATTGAATTTGTAATTTTCTCCCGGTAAATGGATTACAAAAAACACTGCCTGTATACTAATACACAAAAAACTACAATATGGCAACCATGTCTAAACGGTGGACATATTTTCACTCACTGAGCGCATTCAGTTAAAGTAACCATTGTATATATTATAAGTCTAACTATGTTGTTGGTCCATCAAATTCAAATATTTTTATTGAAATATTGACCGAATCTGAAAGGAGGGGTGGCTATGATGGTGGACTTTCAATCATTCCTAAGGACTGTTTTTGCCATCTCATGTTAAGGATTACCGGTCTTTAATGCAATGATTTTTTTCGGTTAGTTGTCAAATTGCCCGCCGTTTAGTGTGAACCGAAAAATATGAACAGAGGATTTAATAACTTAAACTAATTTAAGGTGATCGAATTTCGACCACGGGATATATTAGTTTTTATGCATTGGGGTATTCTTAACTTAAGTATGCTTTGTAAGTTCGTTACAAGGTCATGCATTATATAGCGCTCACTTACACTGCTTGCTGGTCCGAGTCCAGTACATTGGATGTGTCTGAAGCCCTTCCATGTCCTTTTATGCTGGAACCTGGTACCACCATATTACCGTAAGGAGATAGTACATCGTGAACATTGAATTTTCCCACGCTAAGACCAAAGACTAGTCAACAATATTGGTTCCAAGCGTCAAAATAAATATCGAAATAGTACTAAAAGCGATAATTGTCCATAAGCTCCTGCACGATAGTAATAGTTGTTCATAATGTTTTTATTCAACTCCATAACTTTTGTCCATAATCGGATTTCTCTTAGACCACAGCAAAATTTTAGTTTGAAAAGTTTGCTATGTTGCTTTGTGGCAATTCCTTTGTTGCATCTTTTTTTTTTGCTCTCGTTTCCAATAAATATGTTGATTTGTGGATTAAAAAACTCAATTATTTTGTATTGTTATAAATCTATATTTTTTATTTCTATTGTTGGTGTAACGTATTGAATTTGTTTGTTCAGTCGACAGTTTTGCATAAATTCGGCTTCAGGTTAACGCTTTGAATATCGATTCCAACGCTTAAGCGAATTTTATTAAAGGAAACCCGTTAGAATCAAAAAAAGAAACAGTTATTGTAATGAGCTTTTATTGGACTTATTCTGTTGATAGGAAAATATTATTTTACTTCCTACAGTATGTATGTAGACATACGCGAATGGAGCTGTCAACCAATTATTGCAAATGCCATGATACTGAGTTTTGCAACTCCAGGCCATTTTTGTCTAACCTGTTTTTTTGCAGTTGTTGAGGTTCATTAAAGCTTTAATTGAATAATTATTTTTAATAACATGTAAACCAATTTTTATCTTAATAATCATTGCGATCAACTTATTTTTAGGTATTGGCCTCTAGTTCTTTAACAAGCACTTAGCTGAATCAGAATCCATCAGTTTTTTGCAACGCAAACACTGGCGATCTATAAGTCTCTTGCATACCCGGGAGGATATACTCGTAGATATATAAAGTATATCGGAAGATTCATTGAAGGACGAGCTAAGTACCGAGTTCATTTCGGTGTTATTATTAGCTAGACACGCAGCAAGCACAAGCCCCATCGGGCCTGAGCCAATGCTGACAGTGGGCCCTCAAACGCTTAGAGAATGTTTGAGGAAAGACGAAGAGGAAAAACGAGAGGAATACTGGCGCAATATGCCGGGCCTGCGGCAGTCAAAGCTGCTCTTGGGGGGCTACAATACCTCTCGCTATAGAGCAATAATAAGCCTCTCCAAAGTTAACTTACCACTCCGATGGAAGGACCAAGTGGGGACCGATTTGCGATCCCGCGGTGTTTCCAATTGGCGCCAGTTGGCGCAACGAAGAAACGACTGGTGAGCTATGTTGGACGGTCAAAATCGCCCAGGCGGTTAGATGACCATTTAAAGAAGAAGAAAGTTAACTTAAGAATTTTAACTGCTATTCTTACAGGTCATTGCAGACTCAACAACCACCTACACAAAATGGGTATAAGAGCGAATGACAACTGCCGGTTTTGTCATACGACTTCGGAGACTGCGGAGAACATCCTTATGGCATGCGACGCAATAGCCAGAAAAAGAGCACGATTCCTGGGATCACCATGGCCAGAGCATACGGAACTACAAGCCCTCAGGCCAACTGAAATAATAACCTTTTTGAGGGAAGTTGGCCTGGAAGAGGTGTTGTAATGAGATGAGGGCACAATAGACCACCCGGTCGCAGTGCTATCCTCAAATTATCTATCTATCTATCTATCTAAGTACCGAGTTTTCCTACAAATCAAAGCCGTATGATAAAATATTCGTAGATATTTTTGTTTGCCATTTATGCATTGCGTACCTAGAATAAAGTAGCTGGGGGGTTACTCTGTATTGTGATGCGAATGAAATATCTTTCGCATTTAAAAAAGAAGTAAGGAAAGGGCTGTCTTCGACTGTGCTGAAGACTTATACCTTTCATGAATACGCATCACGGTTTTAAGTGTCAGCTTTTTAATTGCAACAGTTAGAGGCCAAAATCCGTTTATCGGAACAATCGATTGTATGGGAGCTATGCGTTGTATTGGTCCGATTATGCTGGTTCCGAGGAATAATTAATGCTTTACAAAATGGCTGCCTCTTACCAAATTTCATCTAGATATCTCTTAAACTGAGGGACGAGTTTGCGTTCAAACATACAGATGGACGGACGGACGGATGGACAGACGGACAGGGCTAAATCAACTCAGCTTATCGCCCTGATCATTTCGGTATACTTATTGGTGGATGTATCTCTTCTTCTTCTCATACTTACCAGCATCGGACCAAAGTTATAATACCATTTAATGTTCATGTATAGAAATGTATGTGATTTGACATCTTTCGCATCGCATCTTCGCTCATTCGCACTACGTGGCCTAGCCAGCGAAGCCGCTGTGTTTTAATTCGCTGAACTATGTCGGCGTCTGCGTAAAGTTCATACAGCTCATCATTAAATCTTCTTCGGTACTCGCCGTCGCCAACGCGTAGAGGTCCACAAATCTTTCGAAGAACCTTTCTCTCGAATACTCCCAGAGCCGCCTCATCAGATGTTGTTAGTGTCCACGCTTCTGCACCATATAGCAGGACGGGTGCGATGAGTGACTTGTAGAGTGTTATTTTCGTTCGTCGAGAGAGGACTTTACTTTTCAATTGCCTACTCAGTCCGAAGTAGCATTTGTTTGCAAGAGTGTTTCTTCGTCGGATTTCTAGGCTAACATTATTGTTGGTATTAATGCTCGTTCCCAGGTAAACGAAGTCCTTTACTATTTCGAAATTATTGCTGCCAACAGTGGCTTGGTTGCCAAGGCGCGAATGCGCTGACTCTTTGCATGATAACAGAATGTACTTCGTTTTGCCCTCGTTCACCAACAATCCCATTTTCTCCGCTTCTTTTTCTAATTTGGAGTAAGCAGAAGTTACGGTGCGGTTGTTAAGGCCAATGATATCAATATCGTCAGCATATGCCAACAGTTGCACGCTTTTATAAAATATTGTTCCAGCGCGATTAAGTTCTGCAGCTTGTATTATTTTCTCCAGCATTAAATTAAAGAAATCACACGATAGGGGGTCACCCTGTCTGAAACCTCGTTTAGTTTCGAACGGCTCGGAGAGGTACTTCCCAATTCTGACCGAGCTGGCGGTGTTGCTCAAGGTCATTTTGCATAGCCGTATAAGTTTTGCGGGGAAACCAAATTCAGACATAGCGGCATATAGGCAGCTCCTTTTCGTGCTATCGAAAGCGGCTTTAAAATCAACAAAGAGATGATGCGTGTCGATCTTTTTTTCACGGGTTTTTTCCAAGATTTGGCGTATTGTAAAAATCTGGCCGATGGTAGATTTACCAGGTCTGAAGCCAAGGTCCAATCAGTCTGTTCACATCAGGCTTCAGTCTTTCGCACAATACGCTTGATAGGACCTTATATGCGATATTCAAGAGGCAAATTCCGCGATATTTGGCGCAGTTTACAGGATCGCCCTTCTTGTGGATTGGGCAGAGAACACTTAGATTCCAATCTTCAGGCATGCATTCATCCGACCAAATTCTGCATATAAGCTGATGCATGCGCCTTACCAGCTCCTCGCCTCCGTGTTTGAATAGTTCAGCAGGCAAACCATCAGCGCCAGCTGCTTTATTGTTTTTCAATCGGAATATTGCTATTCGCACCTCATTATAGTCGGGTTGTGGAAAGTCAATTCCATCATCTTCGATTGTGGGCTCGGGTTCGGCATCTTCTCTGGTTTCTTGCTGCGTTTCTCCATTTAAAGGGGCAGAGAAGTGATCCCTCCATATTCTGAGTGTTCTCTGAACATCGGTCACCAGGTCGCCGTTCTCATTCTTACAGGAGTTTGCCCCGGGTTTGAAACCTTCTGTCATTTGCAGAATTTTTTGATAGAATTTTCGGGCATTATTCCTGTTGGCCAGCATCTCAAGCTCCTTTATTTCACGCTTTTCTGCCTCTCTTTTTTTCGCCCGGAAAAGCCGCCTCGCTTCCCTCTTCAACTCGCGGTAGTGTTCACACACACTCCTCGTTGCATTCGAGCTCAGCGTTGCCTTGTACGCTTCGTCCTTTCTTTTCGTTGCAGCGCGGCACTCTTCATCATCATACCAGTTGTTTCTTCGCGTTCGCCGGAATCCAATTACTTCTTCGGCTGCGGTACGGAGTGCTCCTGAGATATGATCCCACTGCTCATGCATTCCACTAGGTTGAATTGTGCTCTCGGAGAGCAGGTGTGAGAGGCGATCTGCGAAATAATTGGCGGTCTGTTGCGATTGCAGCTTTTCGACGTCCAGCTTTCCCTGCGTTTTTTGTTGCACCTGTTTTGTCGTACAGAGGCGGGTACGAATCCTGGCTGCTACTGGGTAGTGATCAGAGTCGATGTTAGGTCCTCGTATTGTGCGAACATCTAAAACGCTGGAAGCATGCCGTCCGTCTATCACAACGTGGTCGATCTGGTTGCGTGTTTTTCGGTCGGGGGACAGCCATGTAGCCTGATGGATCTTCTTGTGCATAAACCTAGTGCTGGATATGACCATGTTTCGGGCACCGGCGAAGTCGATCAGCCTGAATCCATTTGGCGAAGTCTGATCGTGGAGACTGAACTTCCCGACAGTGGGGCCAAATACACCCTCCTTACCCACCCTGGCGTTAAAGTCGCCAAGCACGACTTTGATATCATGACGGGGGCAGCGCTCGTATTCTTCTTCCAGGCGCTCATAGAATGCACCCTTTTCCACGTCGTCCTTCTCTTCCGTCGGTGCATGAGCGCAGATAAACGATATGGTGAAAAATAGTACTTTTATGCGGATTGCGGCGAGACGCTCGTTCACGGGTGTGAACGACAGTACTCGGTGACGGAGTCTCTCTGCCACCACAAATCCCATGCCGAATCTGCGCTTGTCTTCATGCCCACTCCAGTAGATGTTGCAAGGTGTTTTGATCGTGTTTCCTCGCCCCGTCCCTCGCATCTCTTGTATGGCGGTGATGTCAGCTTTTGCTTTCCTCAGGACCTCAACCAGCCGGGCAGCGGCACCTTCCCCATTAAGGGACCGGACATTCCAGGTACATGCCCTTATCTCATAATCCTTATTTCGTTTGCGGGTGCTGGCATCTAAAAAAGGGGTTCTCATATCCGAGGCTTTGTTGTTGAATTTCATTGGAACGTTGTTTTATGTGGTGGGTCCCAAACCCAACGCACAACCCGTTTCACGGGAGGTTGAATTCTATTACACGTTTGTATAGCGAGCCGCTTGATCCAAGACAGACGCCCGCTTGCAGCCGCACCACATGGTGATCAGATGCTGCTGTTTGAACCCCCCCAGCAAGCCCTTAAACCGATTATGTCGGAGTGGCCTTACCAGGTTGTCGCCTTCTCACGTTTAGCTCACCACCAAACGGGTGTTCGGTGGTTACCCAGAGGATACTTGGGCGCAAAGCCCGGAAGTAGTGAGCTGATTGAACCGCATGCAAAAGAATCGCTCTGACCATTCCCAGGTGAATGGCGATCAGAAACTTTCCCCACTTGCGTGGACTTCTGCACACGGCCCCACCCTATTGTTAACACCTCGAAAATAATTCGCGACAGCTAACCACACAAAAAGTGTTAGCTAACACTTTTTGTGTGGTTAAAAGTTGGTGAATAGGGAAAAGCGTTAAAAATGGTGCTAAGCGAAGTTAACGCTAACACGTGGCGTTAAAATAGTTACAGAATCGTCCTACTGATAATATTCACCCCTATTATAGTTGTCAGTTATGTTGCGGACACTGTTAACGCTGTATTTAAAGAGAATTGGTTTTTGGCTTTGTTGCTTCAAATGGGCTTCAAAGGAAAATCGTATACTCCCTTCTGCTAGTCGATGCAGTTGAGATGTGCAGGCGGCATCTTCCATACAAATGAGATCTAAAGTTATATGAGAATGAACTCTAACAGCTCCAGAAAATTAAACAGTTTGAAGCACCAGCTCATATTTCACTCATGGCCAATTATACGTAGCCTGCTCCGGAGATGGACGATGGGAAACCCTCTTAATTTATGCTCAAAATAATATTACAATGCTATTTAGCAATACATAAACTTGCTTATAAATTTTGAACCCGCCGGTGTATGCTAGTATTATTGTTTAAGAGACATAAGCCGTAACCACACCCCTCGCTATAAGAAAAAACTATTTATAAACCATTTGCGCAAGACTGTCGCCCAGAGCCTGAGCCTAACCAAATAAAATAATACAAAAAATTCCTTAAATAAACTGCTCGCCCTCCATAAAGCTTAGATCATTATAATTATTAGTACCTGGGTGACCGAGCCTTGCTTGGTGGCAACCCTAGGTGGCAATCCTACTTAAAAATATTCTGGTTGGTATACGGCCTCAAATACCTTCCGTTTGATACCCATATTGCCATATATTGCTTAATATTTAAAAAAAATTTATATAGGGGCATCCCCGTGAACCACCCCAAGTGGCAACACCAAAGTAGAAAAAAATCTTAGAACAAAGGATACCACTCATATACCAAATTTCATCCAAATCGGTTAAGTGGTTCCTGAGATAGTAGTGGATATACAAATATACAAATATAAAACTATACAAATATACAAATATACAAGAATAACTCGTTTAAAGTTATAAGATAAAAGGAAAGTCACAGCAAGTCAGCGACCCTTTAAATTTGTTGGCTTCTTTTTGGATAGTGCCAAAGTTGTAAAAGAGTTATGATACCTTGGGCTTGTTGAAGTAATTTGAACCTCGTGCTATTTTAAACTTTTATTGAATGAAGTTATTTTGCATACTGCAACTTATAGGTTTATTTATCTAAATTGGTCACTAAGTTAATACATTTTATGTGATTTCTAGATCCATCTCTTGCAAAAAACACAGAAGCGTTCGCTCACTCTTCGAGATAACAACTTTTTTTCACGAAAGTACTGAAATACTTTGAGGGAGCAGTATGAAAGTCTGTCTATTTACTATTAGCTCAAGATATCGAGCTCTGAACTCAAGAGGATCTTAATTAGTGGTGAAAGGAGCGAGTCATATTTTCAATGAGCTTGCTATACCATTTCCGTAACCCGAAAAAATTATTAAAACTATGTGAGAAAAAGAAACCCTGCCGATACCAAAGTCGAATCCGAAGCACTTTTGCAAAATAGAAATCTAAACCATAACGAAACCGAGCCAAAATTATTTAAGAAGAACGGTTCACAACTGAAATCAGGGTATTAAGTCAGAGGTCCTCTTCCAATTGGTTAAACTACTCTAATCGAGAGGCGTTTTCGAAATATTTCTGATTATTTTTGATGTACTTAGTAAGCGCGAATATTAATTTTAAACACGATTCATAATGTTATTTCGAGTGAAATACGTTATCTTAAAAAGTTGTGATAAACTTTCTAAATAAATACCTAATTATATGAGGCGTTTAAAACTTCAGAGTAAACCCAGCAAACTAGAAGGAGATCAACAAACCCCATAGAAAAGTGCTTGAACTTTATTAAGAAAGCAAATCAGATACTATTGAAAGCAATGAAATATAAAAAGACGAAGAAAAGATTGAGAATCAAATACAAACTATTTCTATGAAATGGATTGTCAGCTCTGAGGCATCGAGTTGTTGGTGGTGTTTATAAATCGAATATTTAACCAAAATTAAAAAATCACGCCTCTTAATGACACCTATGAAGTGGACATCTACAAGCTATATCATACATACACATATCTAGAGGTTAACATTGATAAATTTTTAGGAAAATTTCACTGTAGAAGAAATTATCACTAGCCGCTCTGCCAATTAAGCCCTGACAGTAGCATCATTGGATTTGTTGCCAACCAACTAATTATCCTCGGTACGGGTCAATGTATAATACATATGTATGTATGTATATACATACGTACTAGTACAAATGGATTGGTTGCGTTTTGTTGGAAAGGATGAAACTGCGTCAATTGCCTCTGACACCTTTTCACACCCCTATGTACACAAAATTTTTGTAATTTTCATCATTACAATGGTGTTGCAATCATTATTGGCATACAGCCGTAACATCTGCAGCTACATGACCTAACAAAGATTCTATTATCCCAAGCACAGCGTGTCAATGAATCTATTTGTTCCTCGTATAACAACAACAAATTGTTTCTGTGTTGCGTATGCGACTGATGATTTCACTCCAATGAGATGGTAAATAGTTACTCCTATCGAAAGGCTTCAACTAAATGAGCGAAGTTTAGAGGTGGCTTATATATACAGTGGTGGCAAAAACAATAGACCGAAAAATGAAAATGGTTTTATTCATAAAATATATTTATTGATGTTTTTTTAATATAATTTTCATTTAAAATAAATCGCAATTTTTTTTCATATATATAACCTACATGTTCTTGCAGTAGACGATATTGATATCATTGTCCTTAACAACCGCGCCGTAACTTCTGCTTACTCCAAATTAGAAAAAGAAGCGGAGAAAATGGGATTGGTGGTGAACGAGGGCAAAACGAAGTAGCTTCTGTCATCATGCAAAGAGTCAGCGCATTTGCGCCTTGGCAACCAAGCCATTGTTGGCAGCAATAATTTCGAAATAGTAATGGACTTCGTTTACCTGGGAACCAGCACTAACACCAACAATAAAACAACCCGGCGAATAATATACTAGATAGCGTCCGGGTAGCGTGTTTATTGTTAAATTCATAAAACAATTGTAATTAACAAATTGTTAATTATAGAGAAACACATTTAATAATTAATTAATTGTTAATTGCGAACATTGCACTTGCAATTACAACTAAAAATTGTTAATTGTAGAAGTTGCAATTAACAATTAATTATTAATTGTTTTAACAACTACAATTTGCCCATCACTGATTTCTGTAAACATTTTTAACAATAATTAAAAGAAAACTTGCTACAATAAGCGATATGAAAGCTTTTTCGGTTTTAATTTTTTGGAAATTTAAAGCAAACTTTTTACTAACTTCAAGAACGAAATCTTATAAATACTCTTAAAAAAATATTTTCAGTTTTGCATGGCTGCATCTCCACCACTACCGCTTCCTGATAATAATTGGTTTAAGTTGCAGCATTCAATGTATGATTAGAATTCATTATTTTATTTTATTGCAATAGCTAAATAATATAAGAAGTATTGTTTGAATAAAATTTCAGAGAAAAAGCTTCCTTTGAAAATTTTTTATAGGCTTACATCAGGTGCAGTTTTGATTATAAAACTCTTATTGTCAAACGTTTTATGAACGAAAAAGCAGCACTTCATAAGCTTGATATTTATTTGGAAATAGTTCCAACAAGAAAGTAAACTTAAAATTAATTTTTAAAAAGCTTTCCGAAACAAGCATTAAGCTTGACTTTAGTTTACAAAACGCTTGAAGCACGCGTCATATAATCGATATGACACGAAAGCTTATAAATGTAAACCTGTAAGAAACTTGCAAAGAAAAATTTTTCTAAATTTTTTTTTCTTAAACTTTATTTAAACGAAATGTTTATTCTATCTTCAAACAAATTCTTATTTGTTATCATACATTGAAGGCTGAAACTTAAACCATTTGATTTTGTTTGGTAGTTCTGAATGGAGGGTGTTCAAGTCAATGCACAATTTCCTTGTTTTAAAGTAGTTACAGAGTTTATACCTATGTTACTGGAGTTTTTTTAAGTTAGCTCCGTAGTATTGCTACATCCATAATTTTTTTAAGTCGAAGTTAGTGAGATGTGACACAAAACATCAGATTGTGGAAAATCCCAAGAAAATTGAAGGAAATCATGAAAAATTCCATTATACTGGCAAAAGGTTTGTAAGTCCAATAAAAAAATACTCTTACGAATTATCTCCTACAGTTTTCTCGAACTAACCAGAGTAGTTCTCAAGGTGCGCCGTTAAAACTCCCTGCAAGGTGCGCTTATCCTCCTAGGCCTGCTTAAAATACTCCCAAAGGAGAGTATCCGACGTAACAATGTGCCTTTTCAAATGTGTGGAAAAAGTGCCCTTTAGGAACTGTTTATATAAGAAAGAGAAATTCTCGTGTATAGGGATCCGGATCCGGATCCGCCACAGATCACCCGCTGTTTTCAGTTGGCTTGACACTCAAAAAATGCATTGCCTGATGCAAAAAAAAGACATGCAGGAATTGGTTGAGAAGAATATCATACCTAAATCTCACTATAACATTTTGTATAAATTTGCTGGGGAGATAATATAAATTAAGTATTTCTTATAATCTGAAAATCATTATTATTTACAAAAAAGGGTGATTTCAAAAATCAACCGATGTTAACATATACATTATGCAAATTAGTTTATCTCAAAACATGATTCTTATTTTTTTAACTTTTTATAAATTTGTTACAACAAATACAGCTTTGGCAGGTAATGAATCATTACACTACCTGACAAAAAAAATAAAATAAAAAATTAAATAAAAAGGTTTGTTCATAATTATCTTATAACATAGCCATTTTTCTACTGAATATAATCCGGAAAGTGACAAAATGTTTACTAAGAAATAGGCTATTGACTCACATTGTAAAACCAGGAGGTTATTTAATATTTGGTTAAAAAAATTACAAAAACGAAGAAGAATGTCGAAAAAACTGAAAATGTGCATAAAAAAATTTTTTGGTTCACCATAACTCTCATTTTAACGTCGATTTTAAATATTTTTGCTTTGGTGGAAAGCTATTGACAGACTAGTAATCCTACTTTTTTTCTTAGCTCAAAAACTGAAATTTCGAAATATCTCGAACAAACCGTTTTATTTATTTTTTTATCACAATCTTGTATTTACCTTAATTTTTTTATTTTTATGTATATTAAAAGTATTTAAAAGTTGAAAGTTTTCGCCGTTTTGGTACATTTTGTTCTTCTCGAAGAAGGAACCAGCAAAAATCATAGCTTCATTCCAATATCCTTGGGATCGCAATTATATTTCTTTTATTTCTTGGTGGAAACGATCACCGTGCTCATCGCTTTCATCACCCAGGTTGCCAGGGAAGAGGTTCAAAGGGGAATGGATGAAATGAATTTTTAACGACATATTTACACCTGGGAAGGAATATGATAACTGCATAACGGAATGAAAAAAATAAGTGAAGGTTCACTTATACCTATTTTCCCATAGTTTGTTAGCAAATCATCGATCATTGGTTTGTAATTTGGGCTTTTAATGTTTCTTAGAAAATTCGCACAAGCTGCACAAAAAAAATCCCATACCTAGCCTCGTCCACCGATAGAGCTGAATGAAAACTGGCGTGTTTAAAAAGCTGTATAATTTGCGGGCCCACAAACACACCTTCTTTTGTTTTGGCATCTGATAAATGTGGACACTTTGACTTAAGATGATCAACTGCGCGTTTGTTGTCATTTTTGAGCAAAGCCTGTACGAAATTTTTGAAAAGAGCGAGTTTTAAATGTAAGGGAGGTAGTATAGTTGTATGTTTCTCCACTAGTGACTCAAATTCAATGTCATCCTGTCCAACGGTAAATCCTATTCTATCTGGCCAACATTTTTTAGAGTAATGATACATACGCGCCAGACTCCCTTTGCACAAAAAGCAGCAGTACTTCGTATAGCCGTGCTGCAAACCATTTAGTGAAGCAACGACTTTAAGATCTGAACAAATCTTCCAGCTATGTTGTTTATATTTGATAAGGTCAAGGATTTTTGACATGGATTCATATGATTATTTCATACCACCTGCGTCTGCCACTGGAATTGATAGGGTTTAGTTACAACATGGTGCAACAAAACATCCTTTAAACTCAGCTTACTTCTTCTTTAAATGGTCATCTAACCGCCTGTACGATTTTGACCATCCAACATAGCTCGCCAGTTGTTTCTTCGTTGCGCCAACTGGCGCCAATTGGAAACATCGCCGCCTCATCAGATGTTGTTAGTGTCCACGCTTCTGCACCATATAGCAGGACGGGTGCGATGAGTGACTTATAGAGTGTTATTCTCGTTCGTCGAGAGAGGACTTTACTTTTCAATTGCCTACTCAGTCCGAAGTAGCATTTGTTTGCAAGAGTAATTCTCACTTTCAAAACTCAGCTTACTGCTGTCGATAAATAGGCGCCATTCACTAGACTCATGATAAAATAAATAAAGGTTTGTTCACTATATCTCTTATAACATTGTAATTTTTTTACTGATTATAATCCGGAAAGTGGTAAAATGTTTACTAAGAAATAGGCTATTGACTCACATTGTAAAACCAGGAGTCTATCTAATATTTCGGTAAAAAAAAAAAATGAATGTCGAAACAAACCGAAAATTTGAATAAAAAAAAGTTTGTTAGCCACAACTCCGTCACTTTGACGTCGATTGTAATTATTTTTGCTTTGGTGGAAAGGGCATTTCATCCTCTCAAAACGAAATTAAATAACATAAAAATGGAGACGGTAATGGCGGAGCTATTGACAGATAAGTAAACCTAATTTTTTTTCTTAGCTCAAAAACTGAAATTTTAAAATGTCTCAAAAACTGTTCTACTTTTAAGCTATTTGATCACATATTTGGGATCAGCAGAAAATTCTACATTGGAATCATGTGTCAAATGTCGAGGTTACTTTTTTTGGCGGGTAGTGTGATTCTTCTAATTTTTATTTAGAGTTTGGATTTAATAAAAAAGAAAGAAGAACGAAGCTAGGCATTGAAAATGGCAGAACGCCGAAACCGGTTTGTAACAAAACCAAACTTGACAAGGGATGACGGAAAATCGTTCCAACAAAAATCAAAAAAGAAATCCATCAGAAATTCCCCAAAATATGTAGGAGTTTTTCAAGCAATAGTGAGATAGCTAACTTGACTAAAATGTAGCGTTAAAAGAAAAGTCCAATGGAACATCTTTCTTTGGTCGACAAATGTACTGTTTTGACCAAGCCAGGAAAGTCCTGCAGGCCACAGGGCTGTGGTAATCAGTTTTTCACGCTTCCTGAAAAAAGTGGTTTTTTGAGTTTATTGCTGTTCAGATCTAGGTGTCGATATATTCGTATGAGAACAATATCACTAATCGCCTTTGCTTAGCTAATCACGGAGTAGTGCATTCAAGGATGATGATGTAAGTAGCTTTACTGTGACGCAGAAGCAAAAAAAAATTTGCATGTCGAACTAAAATGAAACAAGTAAGTGTCAATATCAACCTGCCGACTTGCCGTATCCTAGGCTGTCATGATTTAATATTGGGGAAAATCGACATAAATGGTTAGAAAAATTTTCCAAGATAATTTGCAAAGGTTGAATTTTCTTCATGGTATTCTTTAATAAATGATGATAGTAATTCGACAATGGAATGAACTTGTGCACTCTAATCTTGGCAGAACGTTAATTATGTATGTAAAATATATTATATATCTCTATATGAGAAGTCACCTTATACTTTATACGCGGTTCAAATAGCTCACTACTTCCGGGATAACCTGGCAAAGTCACATCGAGATAATCAGTTTAAGGGCTTCCTGTGGCGACAACGTCTGACCATCAGGAGGGCGTATGTATTTTGTAAAGCGGCGCGCTATACAAACTTGTAGCGTTCCAAATTTCTCCTAGAGCAGGTCTTCCCTGCTAGATCCCCCCACATAGAACGTTACTCCAATAAAAAAATTAGACAATATTTTTGAGTTGACAACAAAGGTAAATGGTTTGAGGGCATACACATGTTCGGTTCTTCTATGGAAAACGTGCCTGTCCTCATCGAAACAAACGCTTACATCCCCGCCATCCAAGAGTTGATGTGGGCAGGACACGGACGCTTACTGGACTTGTTACGTTTACCACGCACACATAAGCATGAGAGAACCTCGACGCCAAGTATTGTCGTCCACGGCTGTGCACCGGCCGAAGAGAAGACCGATGTAGAAAAGCACGCATTCTAGGAAAGGTTGGAGAAACATGTGGACGCGACTTTAACAGAACATGTTCGCCAAAAGGATTTAGTCTGGTTGACATTGCCGGTGCCTGAAACATGATCACATCTAGCAGACAATTAAAACAGATCCAACTAAAAATAAGAAAAGTTGGAATTTGTAAAGCTGCAAACTGGACAGCCTGCCAATGACTTTGCAACTCGACTCTCACGAATGTTCATTAAAAATGCATGTCAACCCGACGGAAGATAGGAGCAGTGTTGACATATTTCTGGAACACTGCGTCCCGCAGTTGAAGAAGTAAATTAATACCAGCCACCCCAAAAAAAAAACACTTTGTGCGATGCCACTGAACTACGTTGACATCGAACAAAATTTATAAGAGTGTGCAATTACCGCCGCATGCTGACGTCATTGACATCTTAGTCTTAAAGGCCGCGCCGTAATCTCTGTCTACTCAAAACTAAAAAAAAGAAGCAGCAAAAATATATTTGGTGATGGACGAGGGCAAAATTAAGTACAGTCCTGAAGTCCCCAAGCAAAGAATCTTCTCTTTTGAGTATTAGCAACCACGTAACTGGTAGCAGCCATAATGTCGAAATAACAAAGGACTTTGTGTATCTTTGAACCATCATTAACACCAACAACAATGTAATCTTGGAAATGCAGCGAAGAAAGTACAATACACTTATCTTGCATGTTCTTCTGTATGGTGCAGAGGCCAGGATCAGATGAGATGGGTTTGGGATTGTCCGATCCGAAAATTTTTCGAAAGATTTATCGATCTCTACTTAAAATGAAGCAATTTTAAGTGGAAAAACAGCCGAACTGAGATATCACTTATGCGGTCTTGCATTGTCACCGACAAGTCTATATATACATATATGTTTGTTCTTCATGCTCAGAATTACATAAATTTAGATTTTTCTGCACCACGTTATATTTTAATTAGCATTGTTGGTATTTTTTTACAATTATTATTTTTATGGGGGTATCAACAAGTTAGTAGGTCCTTATTGCCTAACATGAGCACAATGTAACTGTAATGGGATTTATTAAAATCAAAAATTGCTTGTTGCACGATATCTCTTTCACTAACTGCATTCCAAAACAAAAAAGTGGTTTTGAGAAAAAATAACATAACCTTATTGTATTAGGAGGGAAGGGAAGGGCGACAGTTGTCGGAGTTGCAGCCGGACTCTTGCATCGATGATAATATAGACCAAAAGCTCCATGTGTACATTTGTTTTTTCTCATTAGGTAGGATTTGATCTAAATTGATTGCAAAGAGGTTTGATTGCTCGTATTCTATCAAATATTCCTAACCTGGTAAAAATTCATAAGTTTTTTAACTTCACAATCACTTTCTATCATATTGCTTTGTTAAAATGTTACTCATCCGCCCCGGCAACCAATCCCGTCAGTCAATAAATACTCAGCAGTACAGTTATGTAGTTCGCCAACGAACAAGTTCGATCGAACCACTCACTTCATTGAACGAACAAATTTTTATGCGTGTACTAAATTAAGGATGCTCTAACTGATTTGAACTGAATGCACTAGAAAGGGTGATCTAACAAAGAATTTCCAGATTGCTGGCATTAATGGTCTAGATAGCGCAGCCGCTCGCATAGCTTATCAATATACAGTGAAATCTCCCTTGGGCGGACTCTCAATGGCAGGAAATTTTTGTCCGCCCAACAGAGGTGTCCGCATAAGGGAGTGGATTGGTATTTTATAAATCTTTTAATGCTCAACATTTTTTCATTTAAATAAAATATATTTCTATATAACATTGATCAAACAAGATATGTGTACATTTATTACTTTCAAGCTTTATATATGTACGTACGAGTTTGTACATATGCATATACATATACACATCTCATTTACAAACAGTAATAACATAAATAAAAACTCCACTTCGGAGAATAAATTACATAAAACTTGAAATGTAAGATTGGTCACTTAAAAAGCTGGGAAATTGTCGATTGACGTAAACTTTTTTGTTTTTTTTTTTTCAGGAAAACAATTTTATATGATTCTCCATTCACGCAATACGGTCTGCGCTGCAGAATCTTTTCAAATTAGAAACAACCGTTAAAGCACTTTTTTGTAGCCAGCCGTTAGAAGCCACAAAATCATTTACACCGAGTTTTAAAGCGATTTCTTTAGCCTTGCCTTGTATTATTGGTCCAGATATGGGAATATTTTGGCTTCGCGCCTTGTAAAACTACTCGAAACACATTTCGGAAATTTTTATTCTATCTACCTTCATGAAGGACCTATTACTTTCAACATTGCTTCCAGACATCCATTTCGCTCGGATATCTTCTTTATTTTTAACCATAAGCGCGGCCTGGGTTTTCCAATTTTAAACCTGATAACAGAAATCGGATTTATTTTCTCTAAACTTTACATACAAAATTCAGTCCATTTCTATTCGATAGCAAATGGTTCAGCACACGGAAAATAAATTTAAATTACATATGTTTAACGATTACCTTTCGGCTAAGGCGCGTAGAGGCAAATTGTTTTTCTCACACGCGTGTATGATCTTAATTTTATCTTTTCAGTTCAGGTTTGACCTCGCCATCGTTTTAGGTGTTTGCACTATCACTCAACATAATTCACTGAGAAAACCAAATTAGGCATGCACTTTTAAAAACTATTTTAAAGAAACATTATTTATATAAGTATGTAGTACATACACAACCAATACGACGCTTTTAAACGTCTATATTGTTATATAAACCTATATCTTATACACCTATGAGGAGTCCACCTAAGAGAGGTTTTGTTCGATTTGTTATTAAATGAAATCTCTTTGTCCGTTGACAAGAGGCTCGCGTCCGCTCAATAGAGGTTTTTGGTTCAGTTTTATAGCAAATGACTGTCCGCGTCAATCCAAGAGGGAGTCCGCCTAAGGGAGGAAAATTTGTTCTAAAAATTGTATTTTAAACTTGGTGCATTATAAAATGTCCGCCCAAAGGAGGTGTCCGTCTAATAGATGTGTCTGCGGTTTTGTATAACCAGTGGAACCTTCTAGGTCATGTCACTCCTCCCTCCGTAAGGAAGGATAGATGGGTAATGAGAGGTGAGAGGCATCATATCCGTAGATCAACCATCGAGTTGCACGTCATTACCTTTGTGCATATTAGTCGCCTCTTACGACCGGTATGCCTACCTCGGGCATATTCTAAACCCCTAACCCGCAGGGGTTACATATTTGGTCTTACGCGTTTGTGTTTCGTTGCATGTCTTTATAGTTGGCCTGTTATCTTAGCTACTTCTCGTATGGCAATAGGTATCAAGTAGTTAGTTAGTGTCTAGCTAGGAAGGTCTTTGGGTGAGTGCTAGTAAATTTAAAATTTGGGTTAGGCTTTATGATTGGTTGGCAAGGAACAATCTGTTATTCTAATTCTTTTCTAGAAAAAATGTTTCACTTGTGTTACCCTCTCAAATAATACCTCTTGAGCAAGGTAACCTGTCGCTCTACAAAGTTCTGATTTTGTAAAGAGTACCAAACCTGTGCAAACTATTTTGTGGGGTGAGAGAGAGCTGAGAACAACTAACAGGCTAACTTTTTTTCTAGAAAAGAAAATGTCATAATTTGTTTTTTCTCAATATTTTGGATATTTGTTTTTGTGATCTGGTTTGTTTGAGTGGTTCAAATAACACGTCGGATGCGGTGTTTGTGTGTTCATTGGGGTCTTTAAATTTTCTTGTTTATATATTTCTATCTTTCCAAAGGTTTTGAAGCGTAATAACAAATTTATACTGATCTAAAATGCTTGATTTCGGAACACTAATTCGAACGAGTTTATATTGCAAGAACATTAAAAAAAATGTCGTGAATTCATCGCATATGCTCAGTAATTTGGTTTAAATGTGTGTTGTTGTGAATGCGATTTGTATGGGGAAATGTGGCGCATTTCGATATTTTGCAATAAAAACAAGCATTTCGTTCAGTGTAAATGTAGTATAAACCTTTGTGCTATGAAGAAGTTTGGAGCACATTTGTTTTCAAACATATGGTTTTCCAAGCATGACTCAGGTGTGCTATTGGGTATTTGCTTTCTCTCGCTGTAGTCCCTTATGTACTCATGGATTTTTATTGTGATCTTATGGCCAGTCTGTCCTATGTAACTGTAATGATATTCACAAGTTTGGGGTTATAATTAAACATTTTCTTCACCCAAACAACATTTTTGAGGCAAAGGAATATGAAATGTATGTTATCAAATATTGGTACATATGTCAACAACTTAAAATTTAGTCATTATCGAATTACGTATTGCAGGTTGTACGGGATAAAACTAAGGGGCCTGAAATTCTTGTGAATTCCGAAAACGGGGAAACTAATTTGAGCCGTTCCTTAAAACAATGAAGATATGAATTAGGGACCGACTTTGTCCAACTACAATAAAGAATAAAAGCTATATGATTAGTGTATATATGTATATAAAGAATATGGACTATATTTAATAAAAGCAACCAATTTCGCACTCACCTGTATCGTCGCTGATAGATTTGTAAGGGTGAGTATAAGATATTTCACCGCTTGTATAGGCTGCACAGAAGCTGGCGCCATATTACGGGACCCTTCTGACAGGAAGTATACAAAAAGGAAAGGTGTGAAGAAAAGGAGAGGATAAAAGAAAGGGAGAGGAATCTCTGTTTATTAAATGCTTCCATCCAAAGTACCCCGTCAAACATTTGCAATTACATATTTTAACATCTTCCATGAACAGACAAATAGAAAATGAAATGGACGATTGGATAAAGTGAAAGTCGGTGTTGTGGAATGCATGGTGTAATGACTATACTCATATACGACTATCATATACAAATATGAGTACGTATTCAACCCCCAGGAAATTTGCTCTTTTGCTATAATTTAGTATTAAGACTTGGAGTTTGAAGCTAAAAATATGTAAGAAGTATTACTTAAATCAAAAATTTCTTATTTTATAACTGATTACCTGTATTGCGAGGCAATGTTTAACGCTCCCACTCTATGTTTGGTAGAGCTGGACAACTATTGATATTAGCAACTCGCTAAAACGACTATCGGTAGTAGATACTATAGACAAATTTGGAATGAATTGAAAGAATCTTAGTTCAATTATGAGTTCCGCATAATATTAAATTTATGAACGCAAAATTAATAAAATTCAAAAAAACCTAAACGAATAAGATTACAGCTCAACCAAAGATAATAGCACAAGTCGAATTTTTCTCACAAAAATCGCCTATGCCAACTCGAAATCAAAAATCAAGTGAATTAATTACAAATTTCAACTGATATATTTATAATTACCATTAAACATTCCATAAAGAAAAGCCACTCACAGACTTTCATTTCGCTTGCTCAAATATTTGAGATTTAATTTATAGTATAAAACAACGTGCTAATCTGTTCAGGCACGGCTGTGAAAAATGACCTTGAGCAACCGCCACGAGCTCAGTCAGAATTGTAAGGGACCTCTCCGAGACATTTGAAACTAAAGGAGGTTTCAGACAGGGTGACCTTCTATCGTGCTGGAGAAAATAATGCAATATGCACAACTTAACCGCGGTGGAACAATATTATATATGAGCGTGTAACTGTTGGTGTTTGCTGACTACATTGATACCATTGACCTTAACAACCTTGCTGTAACTTTTGCTTACTCCAAACTAGAACAAGAAGCGGAAAAAATGTGTTTGGTTGTGAACGAGAGCAAAACGACGTACATACTGTCATCAAGGGCAGAGCCACAAATTCTAAATAGTAAAAAACTTTGAAACCCAAAGACGAATAACTATTGCAAACAAACGCTCCTTCGAAATGGGTAGGCAATTGTGAAGTGAAGTCCTCTCTCGAAGAACAAAAATAATACTCTATTAGTCACTTATCATATCCGTCCTCTTGTAAGGTGGAGAAGCTTGGACACTGACAACATCTGATTCGGCGGCTCTGGGAGTATTTGATAGAAAGGTTCTTCGACGGCGAGTACCGAAGAAGATTTAACCGACCTATTCCAACGGGGCCATGTTGTGCGAATGTACGAATATGCTCCGGCACAGAAGATATTCTTATCGGCACCTGGAGGTGGTAACAGGGCGGAGGGAGACCACCACTCCGATAGAAGGACCAAGTAGAGGCCGATTTGCGATCCCGTGTTGTTTCCAATTGGAGCCAGTTGACAGAAGAGAGAAACGACTGGCGAGCTATGTTTGACGGCCAATATAGTTAAGACGGTTAAGTGCTATTTAAAGAAGAAGAAGATAAAGCAACACTAAAAACTAACTAGATTCATACACTTAAACTAGCCAAATTTTCCTCGTTTTACATATGTACTAGGGCTCAATATAACCGGTTATACTTTGCAACAGCACTTCGTAGGGCAGTATCGTTTAACAGATAATAAAAGACCTATGCCGATATACCTAGATCTCAACACTGATGAACTGAAGTAATCAATTTGGTCACAAAACACAAAAAGCTGACCGCTTAAGCTCCTGGTTCAGCTTTCATAGAAGCAAACCGATCAATCATTATCTTAATATATAAAAGTCTTCTGTGCGTAAGTCCGTTGTCACCAAATTCCTTCTAAACGCCTGAACCGATATTGATGAAAGCTTTTTTTGTATGTTCAAGTGGGCTCGAAATGGTTTAGATTCAAAATCCGCACCACTGGATAATGTGGGCGTGGCACCTTCCATACAAACCAGATTTTCCGAACCGCATATCTCTGGAAGTGTTCAGTATATAATATTGAAAATTGATAAGTAGCTTAATGAGACCAATCTCTAACACCTCAAGAAAAAAGAGGGGGAAGAGAAGAGTGGGCGTGGCACCTTCCAAACAAATGAAATTTTCCGTACTGCATATCCCTGAAAGTATTTATGTTAGAATATTGAAAATTGCTAAGAAGCTAAATGAGTCAAATTTCTAGCAGCTCAAGAAAAAAAGGGGGGGAAGGGAGGAGTGGGCGTGGCACCTAACATACTAAGATTTTTTGTACTGCAGATCTCTGGAATTATTCGTGGCAGAATACTGAAAACTGGTACAGAGTTATATAGGTTAATTATAACATATCAAGAAAAAATTGGAGGAAAGGAGAAGTGGGCGTGGCACCTCCCTCAGTCAACCTCTGACACCTTAAGAAAAAAGGTCGGTAGGAGGAAAGAAGGTGTGAAGCCTTTTCTACGAGCTTTGTAATATTTTCTGCAGAGAAAAAGAAGGGCGGGATAGGGCTAGGGATAGGGATGAGGATAGGGGTAGGGATAGGGATAGGGATAGGGATAGGGGTAGGGATAGGGATAGGGATAGGGATAGGGATAGGGATAGGGATAGGGATAGGGATAGGGGTAGGGATAGGGATAGGGATAGGGATAGGGATAGGGATAGGGATAGGGATAGGGATAGGGATAGGGATAGGGATAGGGATAGGGATAGGGATAGGGATAGGGATAGGGATAGGGATAGGGATAGGGATAGGGATAGGGATAGGGATAGGGATAGGGATAGGGATAGGGATAGGGATAGGGATAGGGATAGGGATAGGGATAGGGATAGGGATAGGGATAGGGATAGGGATAGGGATAGGGATAGGGATAGGGATAGGGATAGGGATAGGGATAGGGATAGGGATAGGGATAGGGATAGGGATAGGGATAGGGATAGGGATAGGGATAGGGATAGGGATAGGGATAGGGATAGGGATAGGGATAGGGATAGGGATAGGGATAGGGATAGGGATAGGGATAGGGATAGGGATAGGGATAGGGATAGGGATAGGGATAGGGATAGGGATAGGGATAGGGATAGGGATAGGGATAGGGATAGGGATAGGGATAGGGATAGGGATAGGGATAGGGATAGGGATAGGGATAGGGATAGGGATAGGGATAGGGATAGGGATAGGGATAGGGATAGGGATAGGGATAGGGATAGGGATAGGGATAGGGATAGGGATAGGGATAGGGATAGGGATAGGGATAGGGATAGGGATAGGGATAGGGATAGGGATAGGGATAGGGATGGGGATAGGGATAGGGATAGGGATAGGGATAGGGATAAGGACAGGGATAGGGTTATAGCGTCCTTGAAGGCAATACACAGGAAAACTATACCAGGAGGCTTATGACTCCCACTATTCTAATGGTTGCGGATAGCATCTAGGATCTCTGCCTGCCATCGAAAGTCGTTTTGTCCAAATTATCTTTTTGGCCCAGTCTACTGCGTACATAAAACTTCGAACCATTTCGGCCGACACCGAATATAAAATAGACCGAACTGAGATTTGGCCAACAAAATTTGTCGATGCAGAATAAATGCCAAAGCATTGGAGTTCCGCAAAGAGCGAATCTCAGAGCACTCTTCAAAGTTTTCGAGACAACCGAAGTTCAGTCCTCAGCTGAGCTTGTAATTATTTACTTTCTTTTTTGAGGGGCAAAAACAGGTACTTTAGTAGCATGCCTTACTTACATACAAGGTGGCGCAAAAGTAATCCTCCTATCAGAAAATGCTATACATTTTGCGATTGGCCCCTAAATTCAGTTCTGTTTTGACATTTGTGTAGTAAACACATGCGAAATACACGTTAATAAACAATGTTACGCTACACTGCTCCAGAACGCGGAATATTGCTGACTATTTATTTGACCAATAATCGGTCGGGGCCAAACGGTTACTGTGAATGGTGAGCGCTACAGAGCAATGATCAACGAGTTCTTTTTGCCGCAACTTGATGAATTGGGATTGGAAAACATGTGGTTCCAACAAGACGGTGCAACAGCACACACTGCACGTGCCACAACCGATATGCTGAACATAGGAAGCTTACTTTTGCGCCACCTTGTATATGCTTGTTTGTATCTGCGTTATATAGAACATCAAAAACGTTCTTACACAGATATGATGTTTGTTGCACATGGTTAACAATGGAGATTCTTTTATTCTTTCTGTAATAGCTGCTCCATCGTTAGCCAGCCAACTAGAGTAATGTTCGAATAGGCATCATTCAAAGTTGCTATCGATGACAAAAGTTACGACAAGCCCAGCATGGATGATGCTGCGGTTACCCCTACATTCACTCTTCACCATTATACATCCTTTTTGTCATGAATGTATTCACAAATGTTCATATGTATTTTCGTATGTAGGCGAGTTTGCATTTTGTTGGCGTGGCTCCTAATTTCGACATGCTGTAAAATGTCAATTTTTTCGAATGACGAAGATTTATTATGTCAATGCTGCATTTTGAGTGACATACGAGGTGTGTTCAAAAAGTATCGCGAATTTTGAATTTTCGCTGGTTACGTATATTCGAATTTCGAATTTTTTGTGGCGTTATGTTGGTACTCATGTCTCTCACTTATGCCGACAAGCTCGAATTTTGAATGTTCAGTTAATTGTTGACAGCTGCTTTGCTTGCACGTGTTTTGGATGGTCTTCGATTTTTACCTATTCAAAAAAATGGATCAAAGAACCTGTATCAAATTTTGTGTGAAAAACGAAATTAAGTGCGCGGATGCATTCCGAATGTTGACTGTGGCATACGGAGAAGCTACCTTGTACCGAAGCAACGTTTATCGGTGGTACAAAATGTTCTCAGAAGGCCGAGAAGATGTGCAAAGAAGAACAAAAAATGGCCTTTACACCACGATAACGCCCCTGCTCACGCATCGTTGCTTGTGCGCGACTTTTTGGCCAAAAACAACACACTAATGATGCCGCAGCCACCGTATTCCCCAGATCTGGCCCCCTGTGACTTTTTCTTGTTCCCTAAACTGAAGAGGCCCATGAAAGGACGACGTTACGCTTCTCTTGACGAGATAAAGGCGGCATCGAAGGAGGAGCTGAACAAGATGCAAAAAAATGATTTTTTGAAGTGCTTCGAAGATTGGAAAAACCGTTGGCACAGGTGTATAATATCTCATGGGGATTACTTTGAAGGGGACAGAATAGATATTCATGAATAAATAAATAATTTTTGAAGAAACACAAAATTCGCGATACTTTTTGAACACACCTTGTACACACTTCAGATGGGGCGTTCACTAACAGTGTACTTTCGTCCCAACCACATGCCAGTGATCTCGCTTGTATGAATGCATATTTGTACTGGGATTGCTTTTTTGCTTTTTAACCCTTTTCAGTTACAGCTGATTGCAACTGCTGCAGGCGGCTGGGGTAAATGGTCGAATGGTTACGCGGCTGGTTGGAGAGTCGTACAGCACCGAGCATGCGGTTGGCACATGCCGCGTAAAATTTTCCAACATGATTGCAAGTGACAAAGTTGGAACTCGCAACACAAAAACTAACTAATGCAGTTACATACGAGTACATACTTTCATAACCTATACAAAAATGGTGAAAAGAGTTTCTAAAGAGAGTCATCCTGGATACTTAGCTATCTGGTGCAATGGTTATTAATTGATTGCAACTAGTACCATTGCCATTCTTTTCCTAGTTTTAGGAGAGTGCGACATCCTGCGGAAACAGTAATAGCCAATATGCCTATAGATTTGATTTTAGGTGCAGAAAAAGAGGTTTTAGAAGGAATTCGAATTTATTAAAAGGGTATACCACTTTTAGTGTATACTGACGACATTTATATTTTATGTGGACCACAGTGGATCTCGCGTTCGACGTGGACAAGACAAAGTAATTTATGTAATCAAAGAAATAGTCCTTTAAAGGTCATATTTTCAGCCAATTAAAAATTTGAGAGCCGAAGTACTTCGTTATCTAAGAAATTAACTAAATAAGTTGACTGTGTAGGAAATTGAGAAATAAACTTCCCTGTGGAAGAACAAGTGTGAGTTTATTATCGTACCCCTTCTGTTATGTGGCTGAGAATAGACCCTGTCACAAACGTAATAATATTTGAGGGATAAGTTCCTAGAAAGTTGTAGCTCGTCAGGCTTTGCACAGATATGGCCATAGTGCAGCGATGTTATGCCTTTTAAAATGGACAAAGACCATCTTGTGTGTTCTTATGGGTGTTACTTATGGTCAAGATGGGTTATTTGGTTTGGTGGCGCTCGTCTAGATTTCGCACTTTCTCCTGGTACCATTGTTAAGGGGATTTAGTTTTTGTTCGTAGATTTTCCTAAATAAATTGGTTTGGTTGGTAGCCAGCAATGATTTTGAGTAAGGCTGAAAGAAAGAACCCAAGAACAGGACAATCGTGTGAGCCGCATCTTCCTCACCCGTGTTGGCCTTATTTCTTCATCTGCATAACAGGCTCTCTTTCTGTTCGTTGGGTATCATACATGTATCATACAAGTTTCCGGTACTAATTGTGTGGGCCAGTTTTGATAGCCCTGAAGGGAAAATCAAAGATTACGTTATATATTTATCTAGTCATACCGGAAGCCGTATGGTTCCTTCCGTGATACCAGAAGATATTATTTACGCAGCTAAGACCATAGTGAAGCGAATCAAGACCCAAGGCTCCGCTTTCTGCCTGTTATATTTTGCTATCGACTGAGATCGATAAAACAGGTCTAGGATGGCTTGGACTAATTTGCTGTTTCCTTTTGGAGGCAAGCTATCTAAAATTCAATTGACTATTGAGATGAGCATAAGGAAACTGTTTGTTGCATCCCGTTTTAATATATCTTTAAGCAGGGTATGGATATGCACACTTAGCAGCCGAAACTCAGTTTTCCTTTTTCACGCTACCATGCGGGTTTTCACTTGTCAGCGGTATGCCGCATTGCTCTCTTCTCTGCTGCATGTGACAGAGTCAATTCGGGCGTAAAACTTAATTGACCCACATTTTTCGAATCATTTAATTTTCATACTATATTACAAGTGTGAATAGTGGAAATTTGAATTTGAAAAACTAAGAAAACTTGTAAAATATGGTAATTCGGTTGGTTTGTGTAACTAATTTAATTTTTTTTATTTGCTGTACAAGAGCGCCGTTGAAGAGCATCCTATGGGAATTTATAAAATTTGGAAAAGTGAACCAAATAAAGTTGCAACTGCAGTAGCAGCCAAGTATAAACTTTATCTTTGATACGTACATTTATTGTGCTTTAACTTCACTTACATATTAGAGAGCTAATCGAAATTTTAAGAGTCGGAGTAAGAGAGCTCGTTTATAATCATGGTACGTCACAAAATTAGTAAAATTTTAAGTTGTATTAAAACAAAATATTTTCACAGTAGCTCTGCATCGCCAAGTCATCAGGTTATATTTAAGATGAAATTTAATTTGATCAAATATGTATATATCTTAGCTGCACGCGGTTATGTACAATAACTATCTTCTAAAAATAGAAAGAAGAATGTACACAAACAAAGTCCAACATACACGATTTACATATAGACAGAATGTCTAAAATATTGTGTATACCGTTGGCAATATAACAAACAACAATTAGAGGAAAACGTGAATTAAGCAGCTTGCAAAACTACACGCAGCATAGCCTATGGGTTAGGCGGCTGCGCTGGCAATCAGAGTGAGTGGGTTCGATCTCCACAAGATCCTCTGAAAATAGCAAAACTATACGAATTAGTCTGACGAGAAATCGTGGCTGTTTTCGAAATAGTACTATAACTATAGCCTGTATATGTTTGTTGCTTTCAATTTTTCCTCTAATCAAAAATAATAATAATTAACTAAGAATTATTATCAACTGGTCTTGAGCTCGTTATACTTACAAAAATATGTAAAATGAACAGACCGTAAAACCGACAACAAAATACATTTATACCGGAGCACGCGGTTATGTACAATAACTATCTTCTAAAAATAGAAAGAAGAATGTACACAAACAAAGTCCAACATACACGATTTACATATAGACAGAATGTCTAAAATATTGTGTATACCGTTGGCAATATAACAAACAACAATTAGAGGACAACGTGAATTAAGCAGCTTGCAAAACTACACGCAGCATAGCCTATGGGTTAGGCGGCTGCGCTGGCAATCAGAGTGAGTGGGTTCGATCTCCACAAGATCCTCTGAAAATAGCAAAACTATACGAATTAGTCTGACGAGAAATCGTGGCTGTTTTCGAAATAGTACTATAACTATAGCCTGTATATGTTTGTTGCTTTCAATTTTTCCTCTAATCAAAAATAATAATAATTAACTAAGAATTATTATCAACTGGTCTTGAGCTCGTTATACTTACAAAAATATGTAAAATGAACAGACCGTAAAACCGACAACAAAATACATTTATACCGGAGCACGCGGTTATGTACAATAACTATCTTCTAAAAATAGAAAGAAGAATGTACACAAACAAAGTCCAACATACACGATTTACATATAGACAGAATGTCTAAAATATTGTGTATACCGTTGGCAATATAACAAACAACAATTAGAGGAAAACGTGAATTAAGCAGCTTGCAAAACTACACGCAGCATAGCCTATGGGTTAGGCGGCTGCGCTGGCAATCAGAGTGAGTGGGTTCGATCTCCACAAGATCCTCTGAAAATAGCAAAACTATACGAATTAGTCTGACGAGAAATCGTGGCTGTTTTCGAAATAGTACTATAACTATAGCCTGTATATGTTTGTTGCTTTCAATTTTTCCTCTAATCAAAAATAATAATAATTAACTAAGAATTATTATCAACTGGTCTTGAGCTCGTTATACTTACAAAAATATGTAAAATGAACAGACCGTAAAACCAACAACAAAATACATTTATACCGGAGCACGCGGTTATGTACAATAACTATCTTCTAAAAATAGAAAGAAGAATGTACACAAACAAAGTCCAACATACACGATTTACATATAGACAGAATGTCTAAAATATTGTGTATACCGTTGGCAATATAACAAACAACAATTAGAGGAAAACGTGAATCAAGCAGCTTGCAAAACTACACGCAGCATAGCCTATGGGTTAGGCGGCTGCGCTGGCAATCAGAGTGAGTGGGTTCGATCTCCACAAGATCCTCTGAAAATAGCAAAACTATACGAATTAGTCTGACGAGAAATCGTGGCTGTTTTCGAAATAGTACTATAACTATAGCCTGTATATGTTTGTTGCTTTCAATTTTTCCTCTAATCAAAAATAATAATAATTAACTAAGAATTATTATCAACTGGTCTTGAGCTCGTTATACTTACAAAAATATGTAAAATGAACAGACCGTAAAACCAACAACAAAATACATTTATACCGGAGCACGCGGTTATGTACAATAACTATCTTCTAAAAATAGAAAGAAGAATGTACACAAACAAAGTCCAACATACACGATTTACATATAGACAGAATGTCTAAAATATTGTGTATACCGTTGGCAATATAACAAACAACAATTAGAGGAAAACGTGAATTAAGCAGCTTGCAAAACTACACGCAGCATAGCCTATGGGTTAGGCGGCTGCGCTGGCAATCAGAGTGAGTGGGTTCGATCTCCACAAGATCCTCTGAAAATAGCAAAACTATACGAATTAGTCTGACGAGAAATCGTGGCTGTTTTCGAAATAGTACTATAACTATAGCCTGTATATGTTTGTTGCTTTCAATTTTTCCTCTAATCAAAAATAATAATAATTAACTAAGAATTATTATCAACTGGTCTTGAGCTCGTTATACTTACAAAAATATGTAAAATGAACAGACCGTAAAACCAACAACAAAATACATTTATACCGGAGCACGCGGTTATGTACAATAACTATCTTCTAAAAATAGAAAGAAGAATGTACACAAACAAAGTCCAACATACACGATTTACATATAGACAGAATGTCTAAAATATTGTGTATACCGTTGGCAATATAACAAACAACAATTAGAGGAAAACGTGAATTAAGCAGCTTGCAAAACTACGCGCAGCATAGCCTATGGGTTAGGCGGCTGCGCTGGCAATCAGAGTGAGTGGGTTCGATCTCCACAAGATCCTCTGAAAATAGCAAAACTATACGAATTAGTCTGACGAGAAATCGTGGCTGTTTTCGAAATAGTACTATAACTATAGCCTGTATATGTTTGTTGCTTTCAATTTTTCCTCTAATCAAAAATAATAATAATTAACTAAGAATTATTATCAACTGGTCTTGAGCTCGTTATACTTACAAAAATATGTAAAATGAACAGACCGTAAAACCAACAACAAAATCTTTTGATGTTCAGAGGTCACTCATAATATGGGGGGATCACTTCTCTGCCCTTTTAAACGGAGAAACTGAGCAAGAAGCCAAAAAATTATGGATTTAACGTTCCACAACCCGACTTTAATTAGGTGCGAATAGCAATATCCCAATTGAAAAACAATAAAGCAGCTGGCGGTGATGGTTTGCCTGCTGAGCTATTCAAACAGGGAGCTTAGGAGCTGGTAAGGCGCATGTAGCAGCTTCTATGCAGAATATGGTCGGATGAATGCATGCCTGAATTTAGAATCTAATTGTTCTCTGCCCAATCCACAAGAAGGGCGATCCTGCAAACTACGCCAACTATCGCGGTATATCGCATATAAGGTCCTAACAAGCGTATTGTGCGGAAGATTGAAGCCTAAGGTGAACAGACTGATTGGACTCTATCAGTGTGGCTTCAGACCTGGTAAATCTACCATCGACCAGATTTTTTACAATATGCCAAATCTTGGAAAAAACCCGTGAGAAAAGAATCGACACACATCATTTCTTTTTTTATTTTAAAGCCCCTTTCGATAGCACGAAAAGGACCTGCTTATATGCCGCTATGTCCGAATTTGGTTTCCCCGCAAAACTTATACGGCTATGCAACACCGCCAGCTCGGTCAGAATTGGGAAGGACCTCTCCGAACTGTTCGAAACTAAACGAGGTTTCAGACAGGGTGACACCCTATCGTGCGATTTCTTTAACCCTTTGAGTACGGAATTATTTGGAGACTTTTATGCATATGGAACGGATTTAATTTTTTGCTATATGGATTAATATGTAAGAGTAATACATTTTATTTGGAATATGCTTATATTGGTGATATAAATAACTTAATAACTTAAATCTAATAATTTTGTACTCAGATGACGAGTCAGACTCGCCCAAGTAAACACATGACGAGTCTCACTCGTCAAATGTACTCAAAGGGTTAATTTAATGCTGGAAATAATTCACAAGCTGCAGAACTTAACCTGGCTGGAACAATATTTTATAAAAGCATGCAACTGTTGGCGTATGCTGACGATATTGATATCATTGGCCTTAACAACCGCGCCGAAACTTCTGCTTACTCCAAATTAGAAAAAAAGCGGAAAAATGGCTTTGGTGGTGAACGAGGGCAAAACGAACTACCTTCTGTCATCATGCAAAGAGTCAGGGCATTCGCACCTTGGCAACCACGCCACTGCTGGCAGAAATAATTTCGAAATAGTAAAGGACTTCGTTTACCTGGAAACCAGCATTAACACCAACAATAATGTTAGCCTAGAAATCCGACGAAGAATTACTCTTGCAAACAAATGCTACTTAGGACTGAGTAGGCAATTTAAAAGTAAAGTCTTCTCTCGACGAACGAAAATAACACTATAAGCCACTCAGCGCACATCTGATGAGGCGACTCTGGGAGTGTTCGAGAGAAAGGTTCTTCGAAAGATTTGTGGACCTCTACGCGTTGGGGTCGGCGAGTACCGAAGAAGATTTAATGATGAGCTGTATGAACTTTACGCAGACGCCGACATAGTTTAGCGAATTAAAACACAGCGGCTTTGCTGGCTAGGCCACGTAGTGCGAATGAGCGAAGATGCTCCAGCCCAGAAGGTATTCTTATCGGCACCCCCCGGTGGAAGCAGAGGAAGAGGGAGGCCACCACTCCGATGGAATTACCAAGTGGAGACCGATTTGTGATTCCGCGGTGTTTCCAATTGGCGCCAATTGGCAGAAAGACGTAACGAGTAGCGAGCTATGTTGGACGGTCAAAATCGCTCAGTCGGTTAGATGACCATTTAAAGAAAAGATAAGTGTTAACGATATCATTAAAGTTCAAATTTCGGGACACTGAATTGTCTATTAATAGAACGGCCTAGTTACTTAACCTTTCTTGTTCCATAGAATACACGATAGAACACGTTCACTTAAAACCAGCTTTCAGTATCTTGGAAAAGTTTATCATCGTAAATTTCATCGAAATGGCGCTTCAATATACCCAGACGAGTATTAGGAGTATAACACTGTAATACTATTTTCTTCCGTTTTTAAATATTCAATTTCTTCTATACTGACTTGCAACCGGTTTAAAAGTACATATGTTATTTGATAGCCTTAGATTGGGTTTTTAAGACTTTGCAATGAAAAACCAGAAACATAGTAAAATTGCAATAGCGATTCTTCTCTGGGATCCCTTGCATCTGGAAGCCCGTGCCATATAGCCGACTTGCCACCCTGTAATTACGCCACTGATGGTTTGAGGAAAAGATTCTATAAAAAAAAACAATCACCGAGAACTAATTTTGTCGGTTTTGTGTACAATGAAAATAAAGTAAGCATTGAAAATTTTTCTCATTGGAATCCACAGCTGTCACAATACACATTTTGCTCAACAGCGCATAAATAAATACAAACACGCAAAAAGGCTGCCTGGAAAAGAAATGCCAGAATAAACTAACGAATGTGTTTCGAGATCGTATCCTTTTTTGTCGCTTATATATTTAAACTACTCAAAAGTTTTAACTGTTACATTAGGTCACCGTTATAAGCGAATGCTTGTAGATACCCTGCAGTGAACTAAGTAACTAGTGAGACAAATTTATGGTTCGGAACCAGATCTAAAGTGCCAGAAAATAATCAGTTCAATAGTAAAAAGATTATCACTACAGGCAATAATTATTTTTCAATTGATAAAGAAAAAAAAAAAAATATATCATAATAAAAATTAAAATAATTTTTCAGAAACCAGTAATAAGTTAGCATTATAAATAAAAAAAAAATAATATTTTAAAATCGTAACTAATTGCTGAGTTTTTTTTATTTTTGCAAAATAAATTTATTGTAAAACTATCGAAAAATTTATTCGGAACGTCAGAATTTTGGTTTGGTTCGGAGCCAAGAAAATATTACCAAAAAACCAACTGCACCTATTCCAAATGTACAGAATTAGCCAAATATACTTAAGAAACCTTAAAACAAATTTCATAATGGTCAAATGTTTTTTAGAAACCTTCAAATTAATTTCAGAATAAATTATTTATCCTTAGAAGGTGTAAAATGTATTTCGGAATAGTCATTTGTACTACAGAAAATGTAAAATGAGTTTCAGATTATATAACTGTTCTTCAGAAACTATAAAATGTACATCAGAATATTCAATTGCACTTAAGAAAAAGTAAATTGAGCTTCAGATTTAAGCAGGTCTGAAGTACAATTCATTATTCTGTAGCATATTTTACGGGGTCCAAAGTATAATTTCAGTTCTGATAGTCATTACAATTGACTATTCTAAAATACACTTTACTAGTGCTCAAGTTCAATGGACTACTTTGAAATACATTTAACAATTTCTGCAGTAGAAATGACTATTCAGAAACCGTGAATTTGATGAACATTTTTTGCTTTCTTAAGTACACTTTCAAAATGTGTAGATCTAGACTGAGGATATTTAACAAGTTTGAAACTATAGAAAAGGTAATGAAGCAGGAAAAATTCCCGCAAGTTATTTGCATCTAAACAAGTAAAGAAGTCTAAGTCAGGGTGGAACCGAACATGAAATACCCAGCTGTGGAAAAGTGCTCTTGGTAATATGTTGTGGAGTTATGACCTGTAAATGTTTCACACTTTCTTTACTACCATGTGGGCATATATCTCTATATACAAGGTGGCGCAAAAGTAAGCTTCCGATGTTCAGCATATCGGTTGTGGCACGTGCAGTGTGTGCTGTTGCACCGTCTTGTTGGAACCACATGTTTTCCAATCCCAATTCATCAAGTTCCGGCAAAAAGAACTCGTTGATCATTGCTCTGTAGCGCTCACCATTCACAGTAACCGTTTGGCCCCGACCGATTATTGGTCAAATAAATAGTCAGCAATATTCCGCGTTCTCGAGCAGTGTAGCGTAACATTGTTTATTAACGTGTATTTCGCATGTGTTTACTACACAAATGTCAAAACAGAACTGACTTTAGGGGCCAATCGCAAAATTTATAGCATTTTCTGATAGGAGGATTACTTTTGCGCCACCTTGGAAAATATTACGAGCGGTGGCACCTCCCATACAAACTTCATTATACAGGCAGGGTTCATGGTAGGGATCTGAAATTTGGTATGCAGATATTCGATATCAATACCATATTCACCGAAAAGAATGGGAGTTATCGAAGAAAGGGGTGTGGCCCTTCCCATAAAAACTTACAATTTTATGCTGAATATGTCTAAAATAGTTCATGGTAGGTACATAAAAATTGGTATAGAGATATAAAATATCAATGCCATACTCGCGGCGATGGCACTTCTACATATGATAATGATATTTTATATAAACGTGTTCTCCATATCAAAAAAAAAAACCTTGGAATAAGTGAGCGGTACCAAATCAAACAAATGTTTGTTCGCCATATCTTCGGAACCAGGAACATATCAGTACAACAGAGCATGAAGAAGGGTAAAGAAGAGATGTAAATTAGGTGTTAGCGGAAAATGTTGAGGGTAAAGGATAGGAAGGGCATATGGGGGTGGGGGAAAACGTAAAAGAAGAAAAAATAGGGAGATATGGCGATACATGAAGGGGTAGCATCAAATGGGGAGGGAACAACGTCTGGCGGGTCTGCTAATAGCATATAAGCCAACATTTACTTTCTTAGTATTTTTCTGGTTGGTATGTTTGTGTGCTGCAAGTGTAAATTATTACTCCACAAAAACAACAGAATGCCAGTACCGTTATATATATCATTCGAAACATATTTCGCCTATTATAATATATATAAAATTAAAGCCGCGCCAGTCGCTTCTTCTCTCCGCCAGCTGGTGCCAGTTGGAGACATCGCGTCCATCCATCCGTGTGGCGGTCTCTCTCTTCGTCTGCTTCCACCGGCGGATGCCAGCAAGAATACCATCTTCGTTAATTCGCACAACAGCAATTTCAGTCAACTTTTATGAAAAAGTGGGCATGTCCGGCTGACGATTTTGCTTATTTCCACTGGGCATACTTTAAACAATAATAAACGAATCTGAACTTATTAACAGTTAATTTGTTCATTAATTAAATTGTGGGCGAAGTTAATTTTATAGCTTCTTTCATTTTTCAATTATCTCAAAACGGGACGTGGTTATGGTTCGATTTCTCCCATTTTAAATAACAACCAACCTTGGTCAAAAAGCAACATGTGTGCCGAATAATTTTAATATCTCAATTTTTACTCAAGTTATCATGTCCACGGACGGACTGTCTGTTCATTCTAAGAACTTTTCTACATGGAACTTTATATCTATCTTCATTATTTTACACCGTTACAAACCACCGTTACCTGGAAAAAACTCTAATACCCTGTGTACTAAGACAGCTGGATATAAAAAATTGAGCACGAGATAGGAGCGGTTCCAGATGCACTAAAAGCACACCAGTTCAGAACCATAGATTTTCCATACATGGAATGCATGGATGAATTTATCTATGTACATTTGGTTGTTACTAAAAATATACTTTAGTGCTGTCGCCGATTCGCTCGTAAGCCAACTCCGCAGTATTTTTGGCAACGTCACAAAATGTCTTTATGATTTTTCGCTTGCCTTAGCTGAGTTGAGTAGTTTTTATTCCTTAAGGGCAGTGGGACAACTCTTTAAAATAAGAGTTTCCTGCCGGCAAATAATTTTAACATTTAACTTTGGAAAATACAGAATAATATGGATAATCTAGTTGCTATATAATTCAATTTAACTTTGGAATTTAAGAACTGAATATCTCTTATATATATATATCCATAAATTGTCGGAACAAATGCAGAAGTCAGCCAACTCCAAAATAAATAAGCAGAAAAATGGGGATCTATAGGCATTAATAAAAGACACGCGATGTAACCATCTATTTTGGTAGTTACGAAATTGAACGGCAATTTAAGCCGTCAGTATACCAAAAGGGTGTAAAAGTTTCCAAACTATTTATTTGCCGGTAAAACGAATGTTGTTACCACATTAGAATTAGGGCGTAAATATAAATATACGGCGGCCGCCGTGGTGTGAAGGTAGTGTTGCCGGCCTACCACACCGAAGGTCCATGGTTCGAGCCCTGGTACAGGTAACATCAAAAGTGATTTGAAAAAAGTTTTTCAAAACGGGGTCGCCCCTCGGCAGTGGTTTGGCAAACTCTCCGAGTGTATTTCTGCCATGACAGGCTTCTCAGCAAAAATCCGTCTCCTTTGTAGATGCCGTTCGGAGTCGGCAAAAAACTGTAGGTCCCACCAATTTGTAGGGAAAAATTCAAATCGGCACACCACAAATTGGAAGAGAAGCTTGGCGCAAAAATCTCTTAGGAGGTTTATGATATATACCTGTTGTATATCGCGCCATAGAGATAAATTCTTATTCTTGTATATTTGTATGTTTTTATACTTTACATGAACATCAACTTGTATTATAACTTTGATCCGATGTTTGTAAGTATGAGAAGAAGAAGAGATAGACCCGCCAATAAGTATACTGAAATGATCAGGGCGATGAGCTGAGTCGAATAAGCCATGCCCGTCTGTCCGTCTGCCTGTTTGTACGCAAAGTAGTCCCTCCGCTGAGATATCTTTATGAAATTTGGTATGGAGCCGCCATTTGCATGAGATTAACCATTTGTCGGTATCAGCAAGATCGGAGCAATACAACGCATAGCTCCCATACAATCGATAGTTTCGATAAATGGGTTTTGGGCTATAAATTTTGCAATTAAAAAGCTAGGAACGTAAAATTTGTATGTAATGTGTGTAGTGAAAGTCCGCCAGATCGGACCTATATAACAAATAGCTCCAATACAAGCGATTGTTCCGATAAATGGGGTTTGGGCTATGTATCTTTAAATTATCAGTTTTGCAGAGTTTTTACTAATTGTGAGTAGGGATCGGACACTTAAAACCGTGATGCGTATTCATGAAAGGTATGAAGCCTTCGGCACAGTCGAAGCCAGACCTTTCCTTACTTGTTTTATTTGTATATTCAGACTTTCTCGAAAATTGCTCACCCGATTTGGATGTAATTTTGGATTTAGATAGTGTACTACATTCTGAGAACCTGATGTTGCCATATAGGATGTTTTTTCGAGGTTGCCACATATATGCTTTTTTTTAATGAATGAGATATGCCAATAGGGATAGCAAACGCAGGGTTTTTACTTGCGTATTTAAAAAAAAAAACATTGTTTAGTACGGTTGTCACTTATACTTGACACCTGAGGTTATGTTTTTTGTTTCTCATAACTGTCATGGGAAGTTAAATAAAGCAACCTCAGTCGCCTCGTAGCAGCCAATAGCCATGTAATGGTGTTGAGATATAAACAATGCTACTTGAGGTGAAAAGTTTATTAGCTGTTCAAACTGTGAAAATGGAATTTTGACATTTAACTGGGATACGTTAAACAGTAGAATAGTATTGTTAATTGAAAAATGTATAAGTTGTTGATATTTTAGAAAAAAGTGAGCTCTTAGTAGTGTATATAGCTAAAAAAAATGTCCGAAGTTAGTAAAAAAGATGTTTGAAAAGTATATCTAATCATTTAAATGTTGTTTATCAATAAAGCCATTTGCTAGCAGGCGTTTTAAATACAATAAAAATTCATAACTTAGATCTAACCGAAGGTCTATATAATAGAGTAAGTCTCAATGTGACAGGCCTTTGGGTTTTGGGGAGTGGTTTGGTCAAAAAATTTACCCTTTCGCCATTTTTTTAAGCGTTTTTTCAGCATACATGCAAAAATGTTTTCGATGAAAACGAATTTGTCTCATATTTCGTGTCCCACTTAAAACTATGCGCTAAAAACGTTGGCGATAACAGTTTTTTGAAAAAAAAAAAATTTATTTTCGGGTTTTGGAAAAGTCGATTTTTTGACCAAAACAAGTCCCAAAACCCGAAAATAAAATTTTTCTTCAAAAAACCGTTATCGCCAAAGTTTTTAGCGCATAATTTTAAGTGGGACAGGAAATATGAGACAAATTCGTTTTGATCGAAAACATTTTTGCATGTATGCTGAAAAAACCCTAAAAAAAATGGCGAAAGGGTCAGTTTTTTGACCAAACCACTCCCCAAAACCCAAAAAATATTTTTTTTTTTTCAAAAACAAACAAATCGACCTACCCTAGTGTTCACACTATAGAGCCGTAGTTGTGTGAGTAGACATGTCACTCATGTAATGGTATTACTCGTTTGATCGGCTCTTACTGTGAGTGCGAAGAGTTGGTAGGTACCAGAAAAGTTGCTAATATTGTAGATTTTTGCTTAAAAAATCAGATTCTGAAGTTTTTTTTTTTTAATTATTGTTATATGTATAAGATATTGATTATTGAATTTTTAAGACTCAAATTCTTTAAAACTAATTATTTTCCGTTTCGATTGGTGGATTTAGCTGAAGTTTGGTATGAACAATAAATAATAGTCACACTTTTAAATGTAAGCATAATTTTTAAAATAGTGCTTAATTTGTGGAAAATAGCAACAATTTTTTTAACCAAAAAAAATAAAAAAACCTTCGCTACCAAATTTAAATTTTTTTTTGCCTAAATACGATTGATATATTTCTCCTGAATAGATACAAAAAATAAGAAAATTGCATATTCCCATAGGTCAGTTGTTATGTTAATTTTTCTAACCAAGTAAAGCGCAATTATAAACAAATTAAAAAAAAATTGTGAGACTTTTTTTTTTTTCAAATAGGATTGATATTTTTTTATGAATAGTTTTGTATATTTCCATTGGTGAACATGGTATACACATTGGTATATAACATAGTCCATCATTTATTTCAGTTTTTCAATTATTTTTATATTTTATTATAAAAAAATGATTATATAACTAGTGGTATAAAATATCTTTAGCCCTCTTACTACGGCATGTTTGTTTCGTGGTATACTTGATTATTAAGGGTAACAGCGATTGCTTTTTTTTGTCCAGAAACAATATTGCACATTGTAGTTTTTGGGCTGATAACAATGAAACGATCGCGTATCTTTTATTGTTTTGGCTTTGGAAAATCGCTGTTCTAAATAGCTTCGATGATTTTCATGTTCTTCGTTTGTGAACAGATAAAAATTAATATTTTTAAAAAAGTGGTTAGCCCAGTCGTACAATTGCTTTGGAGTCGTCAAAAGCAAGTCAATAACTTTTTGCAAGGCCGTAAAATAAGCATGTCTTTTGACTCCGCCTCCTATTCCATCGCAAGCACCTTTGCCGTGGGAAGTGGCAAAAAAGTGCCACTCCACATCAATGCCGAAACCATTTTTATGGTGAAGTAAGTTAAGTAAATTGTACTTGTTTTTATATTGGGCCGAAACTCCATCCGAAAAATAATAATTTTTTTTTAAACTGCTTTCACCAAATTCCTCTTTTAACCGAGAAATTAATTTTCCATTAAATAAATGGACGGCTACGGAGTCATGCTGTAAATTTTCCGAGAGCATCACAAAGTTTTTGTTGTATAAAATAACTTCTTTTCTATAGTAAACAACGTGGGCATGAAGCGTCACTTGATCCTTACGCCAATGTTGCGCCTGAATTTCATTTTGAATTTTGAAAGTATAATTTTCCGAAAAATCCTCAGTAAAAATAAATTCGCCTTCTCCCATGGTAGCTTCCAGATTTCCCAAATGCTCCGCCTGAGATTTTGCAATATAATCGTACTTTACCAGTATGAGCAAATCCTTTGTAATATTTTCTATAAAAACTCCGCGTAACTCCGTGACGATTGAAAACTCACACCTACAAAACAATAACTATACAGTGTTAGAGGTTTCTAATGAATACCATATACTTTAAGTACATACCGATCAGTCGAGAGCCACTGGTGATATATCGTTAATGCTGTGGTTAGTCAAAATTGAATTGACTTCATTCAAAATTTTTTCTGGACCAGTGCATTTTTTACGATTTAATAAGAAACATTCTGAACTAGAGTCACCGCAAACAACTTTTTCAATCCAATCGTGATAATTTGCCGAGAAATCAATTTTCTTCTTTAATAATTCTTGCCTTAGAGCCTGAATTTTTAGCCGCATATTTTGGTGTATTTTGCACACACAAACATTATGATTACCTTTGGCTCCAACTAAAACGCATTGAAGTGGCCGTAAGGCTTGAAATTTGGTCAAAGAGATTTGCATATGAGGAAATTCCTTCAAAACGCGGCAGTGCAACTGATTTAAGTTGCCCACCAGTAATCGTTTCTGCCATTAATAAATATAGGGTGTATCAAAATCTATGTATATTAAAAAATTATTATTTTCCAGAGCTAAATTTACCGTGACATGTTGGCGTTTTCCTTCCAAAACCACTGATTTTGAGTCTCTTCTACCTGGTAAAACACGACTTATTTCATCTCTTAAGTAGACATTTTTAACATTCTCTACTACGGACTGGTCCATGTGGCGCCCAAGTTTCGAATCGGCATGCGATGCGTATCCATTGTTTTGACGTAGTTTCTTTGCACGAGCTACTAAACGACGAGAAACACCAAAGATTTTTGCAGTCTTACGTACGCTTAGGTCTACAGGAATTGTTGTTAAAAGAAAAATCTTTTCGGATTTCGAAGTTTTCTTCATAAGTGCGATTTTCAAATCAGGAGCCCATGCTTCCTTGTGAATCGTTTCCAAAGACCTTTCACAACTAAGTTGCGATTGAATTTTGCTCGACACTTCAGCAATTTTTATTTTCATTTCACCAGAGATTTCCAATTTAAGCTTTTTTCCAGATGATCTTGTGATCGACTTTACTAGGGACATAACCTCTTCGGTGCCAGCCTCTTTGCAATTTTCAGGAACATACAGGCTATCACTAAAAGAACTGTCGACATCATCGTCATCGGTTGATGCTGCACTATACACAATATTGGCATTTTCACATTCTTTTAACTGCACAATATAACTGCTTTTGTATACAACTGCTTTACATGATAAGCAGATGTATTTCCCGATTAAATTGGCAAATCTCTTATCACAATTCTTTTTCACTAAGTGAAAATTTGTACGCACACGCATATGTTTTTTTTAGAAAAAGGTTGCAACACACATTTTGTATAGGCATCTTTAAAACTACGATTTGACGTATATGTGTAAATATGACAACAACGGATCTTATTCTCAAAACAGAGCGATTGCTTTCTTTTTGAAAATCGCTTTGAAAAAACCATCGTCACCTTAATTGAAAAAGGCCTTACCCTACCCAAAAAATTTAAGATTTTACAGCACCACTAAATTTTCAAGTTAACTACGTGCAGGTGAGGCCTTGAAGTGTGGCATAGAGGTACTCACTCCCGAATTCCTAGCGGTAGAATGATATAGCACACAATCGTAGGTAGAGTATGAACAAAAAAAAAACTCTCAGCATTTTTTTATTGATTTTTTTAATAGGTTTGTTTATTTTTATTTGTTTAAAAAAATTGTTGCTATTTTCCACAAACTAAGCACTATTTTAAAAATTATGCTTACATTTAAAAGTGTGACTATTATTTATTGTTCATACCAAATTTCAGCTAAATCCACCAATCGAAACGGAAAATAATTAGTTTTAAAGGATTTGAGTCTTAAAAATTCAATAATCAATATCTTATACAATAAAAATTAAAAAAAAAAACTTCAGAATCTGATTTTTTAAGCAAAAATCTACAATATTAGCAACTTGCCTGGTAAAAGTATCACTATCAAAAAAAAAGTGGCTCACTTCAGATAATTTGAGCCGTAAGTAAATATGTCATGCATTTTTGCTTTAGTTGCTATTGTTTTGATCACTGGCATACGATGCCCAGTGTCAGCGGCTCTCCTGAGAGCACGAAAAGTTGCTTTGTTGGAGACCAAAGCGAATTCAGTACAAGGTGGCATTATCCAATCAGATGATAGCTACTTTTTTCTCGAATTTTGACACTACAAATTTCACCGAAGTACGATTTTGACATTAGATCCATTAATTACAAAAACAAAATACATGGAAAATGTGTGTCTCTATGTTCGTAATTCGCCTTGCTTCCATCTTATATTGAATTCGCCTTGTTGGAGACATTACAAACTATGTTTACAAACAGTGTTTACAAAACAAAATAAATGATTATTCATAAAGAGTATTCAACGCCAGAGTTTTTTGTATTTGGGTGTGGGTTTTTGTGAATTGAAATAAAATAAAACAAAACAAAATAAAATAAAAAAAAAATAGAATAAAGTGAAATAAAATAAAATAAAGTTTATTAAAAGAAAGTGAAGGGAAGGACCGGAAAGGTAAGGAAAGGAAAGAAAAGAAAAGAAAAGAAAAGAAAAGAAAAGAAAAGAAAGGAAAAGAAAGGAAAAGAAAAGAAAAGAAAAGAAAAGAAAAGAAAAGAAAACAAAAGAAAAGAAAATAAAAGTAAAGAAAGGAAAATAAAAGGAAGGGAAAGGAAAGGTAAGGAAAGGAAAGGAAGGGGATGGTGAGAAAGGGAAAGGGAAATAAAGGAAAAGAAAAGAAAAATAAAGGAAAGGAAAGAATAAAATAAATTAAAATAGAGACTATAGAGAAAAAAAGAAGTCAAAAAAAACGAAAATATATTAGAGTAAAGGCAAATAATTGTATATAGCAAATAATTAATTAAAATGGTTGAATTTCAATCACTGGGCGATCTCTAGTAAGTATAATAGGGCACCGCCGTTTCCTTAATTCTACGGATGCCTGCTGATTTATATAATTGATATAATTAGATGAGTCTGTGTCATCGAGTAGGGAAAGAGATGGTAGGTATGGTGGGGGACATAATTCATGCTGTCGGCATGGCTGAGTTAAGTCCGGATAAGTAAGAGTTTAACCTGTTACAGTATTCAGGCCGCAGTTGGGCCAGAGTGGGTCGGGTGTCATTTGGAAGTTCAGGTTCTGCGGGGATAGGTAGTTTTTATGCCTGTGGAGATTTTGAAATGAGTATACCTAAGGTGTATAAAAGAATACTGATGGTGCACTTTTTAAAAAACGACCTCATTATATGGCGCCGAATCTTACCCTAATGCTTCCGAATAGAACAATTATGAAGGCGTTGTTTGTTGACTATGGTGATTCATTTCTACAGGTGCTCAAGCAAAATAAGAAACTGTATGTAGAAATGAAAATTCTCACAAATTTTTGTGTTTTTGAACTCTGCCGCTCGTGATATGCAAAAAGTAGGGATGTGCTGCTGGTGAAGGTAGTGAATTGCTGCTTTTTGCTTTTTCATTCCTCCTGGGCAATGACTCTAGCTATGTGCAATGTCTTTACTTGAGACTAGTAAATCCGGCCCGCTTCGCTGCGTCTCAGAACTAGTAATAGAGTGAGTCCGATTTTAAGCATTATATCCCATACCAGATAATATATAGAACTTAATTACATCGCTTATTGCAGCAATCATTATCACCTTTCGTTTGCTATCCATATCCTAAATACATTTTGGGTTCCCTTGGTCCACATATCGGCCGATATCTACGAAACTTGTTGAGCCATCGGAACAAATTTTATCTTAAATTTTAAGATAAACATCAAGTAATGCAACGGTAAAAGTTTCATTAAATCCCTTCAGCACTTTTCGAGTGATGCGCGACCAAACATACAGACAGACATACAAAGATTCTAAAAACGGTTGATTAGGCTTATACTGGCTTATGATTCCTGATATCGATGTACAGACATCGACCTGTTAGAATTTTATATATATAATATGTAGAGATTTTATGTTTGCTAATACTAATGTAAAGGGTGGCGCAAAAGTAATCCTCCTATCGGAAAATGCTATAAATTTTGCGATTGGCTCCTAAAGTCAGTTCTGTTTTGACATTTGTGTAGTAAACACATGCGAAATACACCTTAATAAACAATGTTACGCTACACTGCTCCAGAACGCGGAATATTGCTGACTATTTATTTGACCAATAATCGGTCGGGGCCAAACGGTTACTGTGAATGGTGAGCGCTACAGAGCAATGATCAACGAGTTCTTTTTGCCGCAACTTGATGAATTGGGATTGGAAAACATGTGGTTCCAACAAGACGGTGCAACAGCACACACTGCACGTGCCACAACCGATATGCTGAACATCGGAAGCTTACTTTTGCGCCACCTTGTACTAAGCAACAAGGGTATTTTAGTAGCGGTTTTTTAAAATGTCTGTAAAAAACCAATAAGGTCAGTGTCGCTAATAGGACTCGTCCTTGCCAATGACAGGGCTATCGTGTACAAACGCATTCAAGTCAAACTTATTTTCAGCGTAAAAATTAAGATATAATGAAATATGTAATTATTAGCTAATATTGTTAAAGTAGGAGGATTCGCTAAGTCTTGCACTGACCACGGATTGCATGAAATGTATGAATCCTATGTCAAAGTATAAGAGATTACGAAAGCACCCCATTACTTAGATATTATTCACCAGTAAAATTTGTCGCAAAACATGACGAATAATTGTTACTTTTGCAAGAGGTTTGTGCGAGATACCCATGTCACACGGTTGTATTTTCATTTTCTACAGTTCTTTTAAAGATATATAATAGGTTAAAGTTAACATAAATTGTAGGTTTTGTATCTAATTGCTTCGGTATATATTGTTGCTGAAACTTTATAATCAATGCAATCCGTCCACCAGATTCACCTTTGAGCCCTACAAACATATTAGAACACATGACATCTATGGGGACTATTGACAATTTATTTTTTAAGGTGTATCTAATATCCCGAAAAAAATTTTACTCTTTCGAAGTTATTACTGAATTATTGTTCTGTGCCTAGAGCATGGTGATAAGGTTTACATTACACATAGGATTACGATTACAGTAGTCATAACTTCAACAATTTTTAAATTACGATTACTGTAATAATTAATATAGATCCCTAGGATTATGACTACGTAACCGTGATATCACACTATTTAAATTACGATTACACTAAGCGTTAGTTTAGCTACACAGGATTACGACTACATAATAGTATTTTCAATTTTTTTTTTAATTACGATTCCTGTAATCGTTAATTTATGCACCTAGGATTAGAATCGCTATAACTTTCATACAATATTCTTAAAATTCGTGAAACTTTTCTTACTTCATCAGCGCCAGTGGAAAGATTATTCGCATTCGCTCAGTAGTTAACAATCTCCATTGCCATGATTTCTGATTTTTCTTTCCAAAAATCAGTCTTGCTTAAGGCCAATTTTATGTATGGCCATACAATGTAACTTTGCAAAAGGATGTCTCCGATTTCCTACATTTGTTGTTGTTATATGTAGGTGTGTATGAAATAAATCATAAAGAACGATTACCGTAAACATTAATTGCAAATGCTGCTATTACGGTACGTAATGGTAGTTTTAAAAAAGTTATAACTTTGATTACTGTAATCGTAATTTCAAAGAAGTTAAAATTACGATTACTGTAATCGTAGTCGTCTTGTAATCGCAATGCTTATCGCCCAGCACTGTGTGTGCCTACTTTTTATGTCTATTTTTACCGAGCTTAAAATGATGTAACTCATGTTATATTGTTTGACAGCAATGGACCATAAACCAGGTTGAAATCTCGGAATATCAAATTGCAAAAAAAAAAATCTAAAAGTTATAAGATTTCAACTTATAACATTCGCAAATAGTTTATATAAACATTTTTAAAATTATAAAATGAAAGGAAGCGTCATCAATGCGCCAAAATCAGCAAAACAGTCCACGAAGTCTCGAGTTAAAAATAAAAGTTCTACAGTTTTTTGCAAACTTGTGGCCATAACTTCGAAAATAATTTAAATTTCGAAATATTTTGAGCATAATTAAAAAAAAACACACAAAGAGTAGGAAGTCGAAAAATCTTTATACACTTCACAAATTCCGACTCTGGAAGCATTGCAAAGCCTTTATTTTTTTTAAATATTTGCTTAAATCCTCCTCTGATGCTTGCTTATGTGTTACATGTATATGTAAGCATACCCGCCGTCATTAAATTTTACTTGATTTTTGTTTATTAATTGGGCTGTTTATGGTGGCCCGACAAAATGTTTTGATTGTTTGTTTGTTTTCCCTTTATGTTTGATATTATTTTCCTACTATTTGCCTTTGCGCTTGCATTGTCATTATCGTTAACTTTTATGGAAAATACATTTGAGTGTCCTAAAAATTTCGCGTCTCTTTTTTTCATTTCTATGTAATATTTTCCCCCATTTGCTCTCTTATTGTTGACTTTGTTCTTTGTTTAACTTTCAAAATACTCCATGCAATGTGTCCCTAATTATTATGTATTGCATTCCAGCGCCGACTGCCATGGTCATTTTGTTGCTGGTAAAACTAAAATATTTAACCCTTTAACCAGAAGGCCGACTTTAGGAGGGTTAAGTTAAACAAATATCACCCATATACCCCTAATTTTCTTATATAAGTATTGACATATAATGTTCGCCAAACATTTTATCTACATATATCGCAACTTTAATTTACAGCTATAATCATTCTCGTTGCATTGTGAAAACAAAAAAATTAGTTTTGACAGAAGTGGTTTTGTAACCACAAAAAGGTGATAAAAAGAATTTCTTTTGTAAAAAACAAAATTTTTTAGTAAGTGTAATAATTATTAAGGATTAGAATTTATGATGATAATATTAGATTCTAATTAAATTTACATAATTATTAGCCTCTTAACAGACAAGTCCGGCTAGAGGCGGGGTGAGGGTTTTCAGTCCTGGGAGAAAAAATATGAACCCTTTTGGAGATCTGATTTAAAATTCGAGTTTATCGCACTAGAATTACTAGATATGAGTTTTTTTATTTAAAACAAAAAAATGCCTGTTATAGGGTTAAATTGCTTACGACATATTCACCATCCCTATTTTCTTATAAAAAACACCAAACTATGCAAGTATGCATGGGTGGTGATTTTGGCATCTGCTTTTTGCTGTTTCTAGCCGAGTAATCGGCGTCTGAGTGGGTGGGGCAATCACATATATTTTTACGTACATGCTTACTTTTGAAAAGGAAGAATGCAATCCACATGAAGCAAATTTAATTTTTATGTTGAATTTGCAATGGTAACGAGGGTAATGTGTTTTTTTTTCATTCGGTGATGATGGTATTGTTCGTGTTGAATAATTGTTCATTAGGACCAATTATAAACGGTATGCTTCATGTGTGTATAGTTTTTTGTTTTACTAATTAATAGGTCACCCTACAGTTAAAATAATATTACCCATATACAGGGTGGCTGATGAATTCTGCTACATTAAGAAACTCAAATAATTTTTTTTTCAGTGTATGGAATTCATTTTTCTTTTATTCATGTTAAAGCTCATTAAATTTTATTAAATATAGCTTAATTGGTTTTAAAAATAATGGAATTGAAATGCCCCCCCTGCTCGTCGATACATGTGCGGCATCTTACCAAAAAGTTGTTCATTACTGCTTGGAGAGTTGAGACAGGAACAGCCGCAATTGTTTCTCGAATGGATTGCCTTAGTTCATTCAAATTTGTTGGTTTTGCTTTGAAGACTTCCTGTTTGCAATAACCCTACAAGAAAAAGTCAGGTGCAGTAAGGTCAGGCGACCTGGGTGGCCAACGGAATGTGGAGTTTCTGGATATCAGCTTATTGGGAAATTTTCGTCGCAATTCTGTCATAACAGGTTGGGCTATATGAGGAGCTGCACCATCTTGCTGAAACCACACAGAGTTGAAAGAAATTCTCATTCGGCGTAATTCTGGATAGAAAAACTCTCTCAACATGCTCAAGTAACGGTCTCCAGTAACCGTAACGGTGTGACCGTTTTCTTCGAAGAAGTAATGTGACACGAAGTGGATGCAATTCCGTCTCATGGAGTATCTGTGGGTTGGAAGCACTCCATATTCGACAACTTTGTTTGTTTATGTTGAAGTTTAAATCGAAATGGGCCTCGGCAGACATGAAAAGACAGTTCAACATGTTTCCATCCTCTTCCACCATTTGAAGCATCTTCTGGCAAAATTCCAAGCGAATCGGCAAGTCTGCAGCGTTCAGTTTGTTGGCCATTTGAATTTTATATGGGAATAAGGCCAAATCTTTGTGCATAATTGACTGTAATGACTGCCTGCTTACACCCATTTGAGCAGATAAGCTTCTTGTCGAAACACGTGGATTGTTTTGTATGGCAGCAGCTACAGCAGCGATTGTTTCCTGCGTTCGAACTGAAGGGTTTCGATGGTAAGGTCTTCTGTTGACTGTCCCATGCTCGGCAAAATTGTTTACAAGTCTTATTATGGTCCATCTGCTCGGAGGATTGCCGCCAAACGTGCGCCTATACTCTCTTTGAACCGAAACTACGGACTCCAGTGCGTGATAGCGGCGGAAAATCCAAATTCTTGTTTCAGTGTCCCAGTTATCCATTTTTGTTAAATGTAAAAGTCAATCTGCAAAATAAAAAAAAAATTAACCAGATTCATCAAATCGAAAAAAAGTTATTTAATTTTTTTTGGTAGCGGCTTTCATCAGCCACCCTGTACAGTGGATTGCCCGCCGCTATCACGCACTGGAGTCCGTAGTTTCGGTTCAAAGAGAGTATAGGCGCACGTTTGGCGGCAAACCTCCGAGCAGATGGACCATAATAAGACTTGTAAACAATTTTGCCGAGCATGGGACAGTCAACAGAAGACCTTACCATCGAAACCCTTCAGTTCGAACGGAGAAAACAATCGCTGCTGTAGCTGCTGCCATACAAAACAATCCACGTGTTTCGACAAGAAGCTTATCTGCTCAAATGGGTGTAAGCAGACAGTCATTACAGTCAATTATGCACAAAGATTTGGACTTATTCCCATATAAAATTCAAATGGCCAACAAACTGAACGCTGCAGACTTGCCGATTCGCTTGGAATTTTGCCAGAAGATGCTTCAAATGGTGGAAGAGGATGGAAACATGTTGAACTGTCTTTTCATGTCTGACGAGGCCCATTTCGATTTAAACGGCAACATAAACAAACAAAATTGTCGAATATGGAGTGCTTCCAACCCACAGATACTCCATGAGACGGAATTGCATCCACTTCGTGTCACAGTGTGGTGTGCAGTTTCATCACGCTGCATTGTCGGGCCCTACTTCTTCGAAGAAAACGGTCACACCGTTACGGTTACTGGAGACCGTTACTTGAGCATGTTGAGAGAGTTTTTCTATCCAGAATTACGCCGAATGAGAATTTCTTTCAACTCTGTGTGGTTTCAGCAAGATGGTGCAGCTCCTCATATAGCCCAACCTGTTATGACAGAATTGCGACGAAAATTTCCCAATAAGCTGATATCCAGAAACTCCACATTCCGTTGGCCACCCAGGTCGCCTGACCTTACTGCACCTGACTTTTTCTTGTGGGGTTATTGCAAACAGGAAGTCTTCAAAGCAAAACCAACAAATTTGAATGAACTAAGGCAATCCATTCGAGAAACAATTGCGGCTATTCCTGTCTCAACCCTCCAAGCAGTAATGAACAACTTTTTGGTAAGATGCCGCACATGCATCGACGAGCAGGGGGGGCATTTAAATTCCATTATTTTTAAAACTAATTAAGCTATATTTAATAAAATTGAATGAGCTTTAACATGAATAAAAGAAAAATGAATTCCATACACTGAAAAAAAAATTATTTGAGTTTCTTAATGTAGCAAAATTCATCAGCCACACTGTATTATCCATCACCTATTCGACGGACTTTTCGTTTAGAAAGTAGGAAATATAAATAAATACATATATCTTATAAATAAAAATGAATGTGTGTCGTTTGTAGGCTTCAAAAGTACTCAATAGATCTTCATGAAATTTTCACAGTATATTCTTGGGCTGGTTACACCATAGGCTATATATAGTTTTGAAAAAGTGGGGGGTGCCACGCCCCTAGGCCATATACAACTTCCATTCGTCATAAATCTGATCGTATTTGGTCTAAATTAATGCTATTTGGATATATGTCACTTGGTCTAGACTTACATAATTTTGGAAAAGTGGGTGGTGCCACGCCCACATATTTTGCGTTTTCTTTGTGCTTCATTAATGTCCACAGTTTATTGTCGATATTTCTGAAACTCTCACGGTAGGTTCAGAAGTTCGTTGGGATGACAGAGTCTGTATATAGTTTTGGAAAAGCCGCCAGGTTATATACTCGTATAGCTGCAATTCGGTATAGAGACGAATTTATTTGGTTCAAGTTAATAATATTTTATATATAGATATGTGTTGTATAAATCAAGACCAAAAAAAGGTAAGCCGCTATATCTTCGAAACTAGGTACATATCAGTACCCGTAGAGTAAGAAGCGGTTGAAGAGAAAATTGTTTAATTAGAGAAGGTTTTAGAGGAAAATGAAGATAGTGAAATAAAGTAACGGGGGATACGGGGGGAAGCAAAAGTAGAAAGAAAAATTACGATATAGGAATAAATTGCGATGAAGCGCCAAGGGCGGAGGGAAAAGAGTACAATTTGTTAAATGTAAGCAACTCAAATTTTAGGCAGAACAACGTCTGTCGGGTCTGCTATCACTTATAAAAAAATATATATTAAATTTTGTTGTTTTAAAGCTACTTTAGTTGGACAAATAAGCTTTAGTAGACTCATCCCCTCATAGTAGAAACAAACTGTCTTCTTTGTTGGTTGTTGTAACAAGTTTCTAGAGCATTTAATCATCGGGATATCAAACACATATTTTACAGATAATGATTCACGGTCATCGCAACTTTCTATGTCATAAAAACATGCGCTAGACTTGTAATAAAAAAGTAAACTAGCAAGCTAAACGAGGAAACATAATGAGACTCAAGTAACGCTCCAGTTAAATTTCCAATATGTATATACAGTGGCTCACATAAGTAAGTACACAGCCAGGTCATCATTGGAAATTACTCCACATTTCCAAATATTATATGTGCATGAAGTCTATATTGTGTTTTATGCTTAAGTTACTGTGTACACTATGCATTCCACTGCAATTCAACGGTATATTTCGATACCGTTATGCGCTATGTGCACTTTGTGGAGATGTTGTCGTTTTTCACATAACAAAAGTTAGTACACAGTGTACATTCGCGGCGTTACTATCAAGGAATTCAATAAAAGAGAAGCCGATTTCAAGTAAAAGTTGTGTTAATAATTGTTATATTATCTGTAAAGAGTACAAAAGCGTTTATAAGTGGTCAATAAAATCTGATATATTGAACATGGCGCGTAGAGGAAAGGAAATATCAAGTGACATTAAAGAACTTATTATAAAGTATCACAAAAATCACAAATCGGTCCGCGAAATTGGTAAAATGATTCAAAGAAGTCCAAACACAGTACAAAAGATAATAAAAAAATATAAAACCACCGGTACAGTTGTTAATAAAAGGCGTTCTGGGCGCCCAAAAACATTTAGCGAAGCTGAAAGTCGCGTAATTGTACGTAAAGCGCAACAAGATCCGAAGAAAAGTGCTCCTTAAATAAATACCGAAATTCGAAATCAGTTTGGAAAAGTTTGTAACCCTCAAACCATTCGCCGCATTCTATATGATGCGGGATATCACTGCCGTAATATTCGAAAAAATCCATATGTGAATGATGTTAACCGACGTAAGCGCATAGAATTTGCAACTAACCATCAAAGATGTGACGAAAATTTCTGGAATAGCGTTATTTTCTCTGATGAAAGTAAATTTAACATTCATGGATCTGATGGGCGCGCAAAAGTTTGGAGAAAAAAGAATGAGGAGCTGAATCCAAACAACATGGCTGGCACGGTAAAACATGGAGGGGGTTCTGTAATGGTTTGGGGATGTATGGCGGCAAATGGGGTGGGCAATTTTGTTATAATTGACGGAATAATGGACAAATATGCATATTTACGTATTTTAAAAGACAATTTAAAGCAGAGTGCCATAAAACTGGGAATTGAGGGGTCCTTTATTTTCCAGCAAGACAACGACCCCAAACATACTGCACTGATTGTTCGTGAATGGCTGCTTTATAATGTGCGTAAACAGCTCAAAACTCCACCCCAATCGCCTGACATGAACCCGATCGAGCACTTGTGGGAGCATTTAGACCGGCAAATACGAAAACACGAAATCAGGAACAAAACTGACCTAGAGCGGGTCCTTAAGGAAGAGTGGAGTAAAATATCACAAGAAACGACTCAAAACTTAGTAAGATCAATGCCAAGACGACTAAACGCAGTTCTGAAATCAAAACGATATCCAACAAAGTATTAAACAAATCTCATTATTAAACATTTTGCTTTTTTTACCTCCTGTGTACTAATTTTTGTGATGTGAAATTCGCCATACTTTCATTTAAATAACTGTAACTTTAGTTTTATTATTCCTATTGACATTTTTTTTATGTATGTTTTAATATATACTGTATATTACCTGAAACGACCTTTACTTTATTGTTTTTCAAGTATTTTATTAAATTATCTCAAAATGAATTCCGGCATGCCATGTGTGTACTTACTTTAGTGAGCCACTGTACATTAGAGCGCGATTTCCTTTACAACTGTGTTTATTTTTATTTTTGATTGCGAATCACTCCATACTAAGTAACTTTCCATCGGAAACCTTCTTACCTACATATGGAAGAAGCCACAGAGATTAAATTACACAAATGGGTATAGTTAGAGAACGACCGAACATAGATTTTCAAAGCCGAACCGAACTTTTAGCGTCATTTTATCGGTCTCAGTAAATTCAAATTTTTGAAAATTTTACTGGTTTTAGTCAGAGAAAAACTCATATGCCCCCGCCCCGGAAGTGGGCTGATTGGAAGATAATTTTAGGGTTACCTGCGCTAAGGAACGATCATAGCTTTCTTCTGACGAAGTAACCAAGTCGCAGAGTAGCATTAATAGATGTTCTAGATAAGTTTCCAACATTATGGACAAATACTTATTAGGTAAATATGTAAAATTCCATTTTTCGCATAAATTATATACATATATTTTATGTCATTGAGTGTTTTTAAAACAACATAACTATAACCTATTATTATGTATTTTGCCTTTTTGCAACAGCTTTTTTTCGTTGCCAAAATAAGCTACCATAGAGAAAAATAGAGATTTTACGATTTGACTAAAATTCTAGAATCGAAAAATTCAGGTAACAAAATGAAGATTTTAGGAGATTGTCATTTACTGGAATCGCAAAAGTCGCTAGAAAAAAATTTATTTAGAGATTTTAAGCGATCGATATTAAGCTTTAGCGACTTTCAGAATGCCGCTGCAGTTTTGATTAATAGAATAGTCGCTTTGCTTCGATTGGAATTGAACAAAATAGAATTATGTTTGTATGAATTGAAGTCTGCTATATTTGGGGAAGTTTCGTAGTACAGTGATACGCGTGCTTCAAATGACTCCAACAAAATATAGTGTAAAATGTTGGTCTTATATTTACAAGGCGGAGCTGGGAGTAATAGAGTTTTCCGTAATATTTACTCGCCGACTTCTTGTACAATATTGAAGTTATTTTGATGGTGTTAAGAGCCCTAATCTCAGTCGGAGAAATTCTTTGTCAGAGAAAGCTTTTGACTCCTCGAATATTGCCAATCGAATAACTGTAGTCGACTTTGAATAACTTAATCCATTACCGCCAGCTCTAATACATTGGTTTTGTAATATATGTATTTATTGCTTAAAAGCTGAACTTACAAATTTGGCGGCTGAGCACAGAAGAAGAGAGAATATGTAAAACATGTGCATACGCAAACGTCAGTGCTTAGAACATGTGGATTGTAAATCAGCTGATTAGCTTTTGTGTATTGTATTATGGGTGTCGGTCAATTGAGCTGCCACACTAGAATATACTTATGCATGTTGGTACGTTTTACGTACACAGTGTTACACTTTCCCCTCTTTAGTGTTCGTATTACATAACTAGGTACAAATCTTTAATTCAACGTTGTACTTCATTCTTATAAAACAAAATATATGTTTAATTTACATTTTGTTTCTGGCTCTTAAATTGTATTTTTTTGTTTCGGTTTCATTAGCCTTTCTATTTTCATTAGATTTTTCCTGAATGTCTTTGCTACCTAAGGCCTCATTTCCCGAGTCTTTGGCCATGTTTTCTTCGATTTCTTGTTCCGATTGTATTTCCGGATCTTCAGGTATCGAATTAGACTTTTCAGGAGAAATCTTAAGTATATAATCGTCTAACAAACTAGAATCATAACTTGGATTTTCATTTTCTTTATACTTTATCATTTGATTTATATGCCTTTTCCAAGGCTTACTTACATTACAAACTTTTACAAGATATGTTTGCTTTCCAAGTCGTTTAATTATTGAACCTTTAGACCATGAAACCTTGCCCGGAACCGAATAGTTTTTTGTTACAACCATTTCTCCTATTTTGAGTTCGATATTTTTGGCGCCGGAGTAAAATTTCTTTTGGTCGGCCTGACTTTTTAAAACTTTCTTTTCCACCCATGCTTTAGATGTCTCTTCTACTTGTCGTTTAGGATTTATGAGATCCAACCGCGTTTTCAGCTGTCTACCAAACATAAGCTGAGCAGGAGAGACACCTGTGCTTGTATGATTCGTATTTCGATAGTCGAGCAGGAATCTTAAAACAATATTCCGAAACTGTGAAACATCCGATGTGTACAAACTCTTCTTTAAAGCGTTTTTATTGTCTTTACTACATTCTCTGCTTGTCCGTTTGTAGCGGGATGCCCCACTGGGCTTGTGATATGAGTGATTGAATTTTGGCTAACGAAGTTTTTGAATTCTTTCGACATAAACGCGGTACCATTATCTGAAACGATTTCTTGCGGTAACCCGAATCTAGCAAACAGCTCTTTCAATGCCAAAATCGTTGCACTACTTGTTGTATTATTTCCCATGTCCAAACACTCAGCCCACTTACTGTAACTATCAACTACTACCAAACACCACCGTTTACAAAAAGGTCCAGAAAAGTCAATGTGTATGCGATACCATGGCTGTTTTGGCCATTTCCACGAAATAAGTTCTTTCTTTCTTGGATTAGCGCGGTTCATTAAACAGGGTTCACAAGCGCTAACCAGCCTTTCCAAATCTTTACTTTGATTTGGCCACCAGCAGCTTTCTCTCGCCATGGATTTTATTTTACAAATTCCCATGTGAGTATCATGCAGAAAATTAGCTACCCTGGCTCTGAGTGTTTCCGGAATTACGATTCTGTAACCCCAAAAAACGCACCCGTTTTCTTCTGATAACTCCAACCTACGTACAAAAAATGGTTTTAACAAGGAATCCGTAATTTTATCTGGCCACTTCGTTTGGATGAATTTACTCACTTTCTGCAACAACTCATCTCCTAAAGATTCCTTCTTGATCAGTTCTGCATTTACTGGAGAAGAGTTGACTTCATTAAAGAAATTCAGAGCTACGTTATCAAGGAGATCACCAGATTCTTTTATTATACCCGAAGGATTTCTAGAAAAATAATCCGCTACATTTTCATTCGATCTGATGTGCTTGATCTCAAAATCGTATCCTGACAAGGTTATCGCTATGCGTTGTAAACGGTTAGCTGCATAAACTGGAATCCCCTTCTTTGGGTTAAAAATGTAATGCAATGGCTTATTATCCGTTACCAGCTTAAAATGCCTACCGTACAGATAATTATGAAATTTCTTAACCCCAAACAAAATTGCTATGGCTTCCCTATCTAATTGTGAGTAGCGCATTTCCGCAGCGGACAATTTCATTCATTTCAGTTCAAAACATAAATATTCTTGTTTATAAATTAAGAAAAAAAACTTATATTTGTAATACTCGATATCACATAATTTTATATTATAATTCAAAAACAATAGCTTATTGCCATTTTCCCGTGCAGCCGAACAGTTAATGAATCGACACTCTCGATGCAGGAGCATACAAATAAATTTATTTTGATATAATATATCAAAAGCAATATTTTTTCAAAAGAGAATGTGAGCTTAGATATCACTATTCAAAAATATTACACTTTCCTGGATAACAGATTTTCATTTAGAAAAGTTTCCAATTCAGTATTCAATGAATAATTTCTTTCAATATTATTATTGCAATTAATATCACTATCATTTAAATCCCAAAGGCTCCTTTGACTTTTTTCTGAACGACCTACAAAAACAAGAGTTCGGTTTGTTTTCTGAAGGCGGACCGAACTTTGGTACCCGAACATGGCCTAAGCCGAAGTTTGTTTGTTCCTGTAGTCTCTTATGGGCAGTAATAGTTACCAAATTATGTCTGATTTTAAAAATCTAGGCTTTGTGACTCAACAAACATTTAAAGAGAAAGTCTTGCCTCGTAGCTTAGCAACAGTTTTCTTAATGAAAAGTCGCGCTCTAATGCACATATGTACATGCACATATGTATGTACATTGTACAGGGTGGCGCAAAAGTAATCCTCCTATCAGACAATGCTATAAATTTTGCGATTGGCCCCTAAAGTCAGTTCTGTTTTGACATTTGTGTAGTAAACACATGCGAAATACACGTTAATAAACAATGTTACGCTACACTGCTCCAGAACGCGGAATATTGCTGACTATTTATTTGACCAATAATCGGTCGGGGCCAAACGGTTACTGTGAATGGTGAGCGCTACAGAGCAATGATCAACGAGTTCTTTTTGCCGGAACTTGATGAATTGGGATTGGAAAACATGTGGTTGCAACAAGACGGTGCAACAGCACACACTGCACGTGCCACAACCGATATGCTGAACATCGGAGGCTTACTTTTGCGCCACCTCACAGTACCCGTTTGGCCCCGACCGATTATTGGTCAAATAAATAGTCAGCAATATTCCGCGTTGTGGAGCAGTGTAGCGTAACATTGTTTATTAACGTGTATTTTGGATGTGTTTACTATACAAATGTCAAAACACAACTGACTTTAGGGGCAAATCGCAAAATTTATAGCATTTTCTGATAGGAGGATTACTTTTGCGCAGTAACCGTTTTTCACCGACCGAAATAAATAGTCAGCAATATTCCGCGTTCTGGAGCAGTGTAGCGTAACATTGTTTATTAACGTATATTTCGCATGTGTTTACTACACAAATGTCAAAACAGAACTGACTTTAGGCGCCAATCGCAAAACTTATGGCATTTTCTGATAGGAGGATGACTTTTGCGCCACCCTGTACATATGACATCTTAACTGTTTATTTTTGATCATTTGTTGTCAAAAAATGGCCGCTGAGTGGTTAAATGTTGGCGGTATTCCATCGAAACACCGCCGCAATTACAGTTTCTGTCAAAATTTTGCATTATTTATTTATTGTTTGGGTTGATTGTAAAAAAGCCGCAACATTTTGGCCTAACAAACAGTATGAAATTTCTATTTTGAATACAAGTATCGTATAACCTGAATTTAAAAATAATAATTGCTGCAACGTGTTGTTCGCAAACTGCCGGATACCAAACAAATATGTATATACAAGTACTTGTAAAGCATTCATAAAAATAAAATATTTTTTCATGAGATGAGAAAGCACGTAAAACAAGCGGTGGATTGACCTGTTTTCACAGTAGGCTCTTTTTTCATTATTTTACTTATACGATAGTCAAAGTGTACAAATAAATATTTTCATTTGTATTTTATGGTAATTTTTTAATTTTTTATGCCCCCCCTTTCATTCTGAAACTCACCAAACTACAGTGATGTCAAGTCATGCACGTGCACAGATAACAAAAACTAGGCTAGCTAGCAAAATGCTAAAAAATGACTCTAATTCTAAAACGATTTAAAAAAAAAAGATGCGTAGATGCTCAAAAACACGTCAAAACATCCGAACTCAAATCGGCTAATGGTTGCATTCATCTCTCTTTCTGTTTGATTCCAGTGCTGCCCTAAGGCTCAGTGGGAGTAGATGTTAAAAATAAATAAAAATCAAATTACTGAAACATTTTATATGCCGGACAACTTCTTTCATTGTCAGTTTTTTCTGACCATATCTCGAGTTTAAATAAAAGACAAAAAAATGTATAGGTTGTGAAATACATTTTTAAAATGCTAGGATGCACCATAGAGTTAAAGAGTAAAAAGTTTAGCATTTTATACTAAAATTTCAAGCCATCCCACAAGAAAAAGTGAATAACTTTAACAATAGAATCCTCCAAAATATCCTCTGATACCCTATTGGTTAGTGGCCAAAAAACTAAAGTACAGAATTGTTCGAATATTTGGCGGTGGCGATAGTCGAAAAAGAGTCAGAAGTGCTTTCCCTGCACTACATTATAACCAAAAAGTATGTAGCGGTGGTAACTTCTATATTACTTTAAAATTTCTTCCAAAAATCGCCAAATTCCACAGAGCAATAGAATTTCGAAACGCCCTCCAAAAAAGACAGTTCTAAAGCTTCAAACTTCGTATTTCGTTACGTACGGGTTACAAAACTTAGCTATTCATCTAAAAACTAAACAATATTTGCTTTTTAAATATTGAAGTGGAGATGAGATGTGAAAAGAATAAAGTGTTTGAATGAATACTAGTTAATTTTCTACCGGGACATATATAAAAATGAGCCTTAGAAATCGAAAAAAGTTTGATACAAAATTGGCGAACTACAGAAGGTCTCTAACTAAGAAATATGTCAACCCGACGATTAAGCTCCGAACTTTGAATATGTTGAAAAATTTCTTCTTCTTCTTTAAATGGTCATCTAACCGCCTGGGCGATTTTGACCGTCCAACATAGCTCGCCAGCCTTTCTTCGTTGCGCCAACTGGCGCCAATTGGAAACACCGCGGGATCGCAAATCGGTCTCCACTTGGTCCTTCCATCGGAGTGGTGGTCCCGCTCTTCCTCTGCTTCCACCGGCGGGTGCCGATAAGAATACCTTCTGGGCTGGAGCATCTTCGCTCATTCGCACTACGTGGCCTAGCCAGCGAAGCCGCTGTGTTTTAATTCGCTGAACTATGTCGGCGTCTGCGTAAGGTTCTTACAGCACGTCATTAAATCTTCTTCGGTACTCGCCGTCGCGAACGCGTAGAGGTCCACAAATCTTTCGAAGAACCTTTCTCTCGAATACTCCCAGAGCCGCCTCATCAGATGCTGGTAGTGTCCACGCTTCTGCACCATATAGCAGGCGGGTGCGATGAGTGACTTGTAGAGTGTTATTTTCGTTCGTCGAGAGAGGACTTTACTTTTCAATTGCCTACTCAGTCCGAAGTAGCATTTGTTTGCAAGAGTAATTCTTCGTCGGATTTCTAGGCTAACATTATTGTTGGTGTTAATGCTGATTTCCAGGTAAACGAAGTTATTTACTATTTCGAAATTATTTCTGCCAGCAGTGGCGTGGTTGCCAAGGTGCGAATGCCCTGACTCTTTGCATGATGACAGAAGGTACTTCGTTTTGCCCTCGTTCACCACCAAAGCCATTTTTCCGCTTTTTTTCTAATTTGGAGTAAGCAGAAGTTTCGGCGCGGTTGTTAAGGTCAATGATATCAGTATCGTCAGCATACGCCAACAGTTGCATGTTTTTATAAAATATTGTTCCAGCCAAGTTAAGTTCTGCAGCTTGTGTTATTATTTCCAGCATTAAATTAAAGAAATCGCACGATAGGGTGTCACCCTGTCTGAAACCTCGTTTAGTTTCGAACAGTTCGGAGAGGTACTTCCCAATTCTGACCGAGCTGGCGGTGTTGCTCAAGGTCATTTTGCATAGCCGTATAAGTTTTGCGGGGAAACCAAATTCAGACATAGCGGCATATAGGCAGCTCCTTTTCGTGCCATCGAAAGCGGATTTAAAATCAACAAAGAGATGATGTGTGTCGATTCTTTTTTCACGGGTTTGGCGTATTGTAAAAATCTGGTCAATGGTAGATTTACCATGTCTGAAGCCCACTGATAAGGTCCACTCAGTTTGTTCACATCAGGCTTCAGTCTTTCGCACAATACGCTTGATAGGACCTTATATGCGATATTCAAAAGGCAAATTCCGCGATAGTTGGCGCAGTTTGCAGGATCGCCCTTCTTGTGGATTGGGCAGAGAACACTTAGATTCCAATCTTCAGGCATGCATTCATCCAACCATATTCTGTATAGAAGCTGATGCATGCGCCTTACCAGCTCCTCGCCTCCCTGTTTGAATAGCTCAGCAGGCAAACCATTAGCGCCAGCTACTTTATTGTTTTTCAACCGGGATATTGCTAGTCGCACCTCATTATAGTCGGGTTGTGGAACTTCAATTCCATCATCTTCGATTGTGGGCTCGGGTTCGGCATCTTCTCTGGTTTCTTGCTCAGTTTCTCCATTTAAAAGGGCAGAGAAGTGATCCCTCCATATTCTGAGTGCTCTCTGAACATCGGCCACCATGTCGCCCTTCTCATTCTTACAGGAGTTTGCCCCGGGTTTAAAACCTTCTGTCATTCGCTGAATTTTTTGATAGAATTTTCGGGCATTATTCCCGTTGGCCAGCATCTCAAGCTCCTTTATTTCACGCTTTTCTGCCTCTCTTTTTTTCGCCCGGAAAAGCCGCCTCGTTTCCCTCTTCAACTCGCGGTAGTGTTCACACACACTCCTCGTTGCATTCGATCTCAGCGTTGCCTTGTAGGCTTCGTCCTTTCTTTTCGTTGCAGCGCGGCACTCTTCATCATCATACCAGTTGTTTCTTCGCGTTCGCCGGAATCCAATTTCTTCTTCGGTTGCGGTACGGAGTGCTCCTGAGATATGACCCCACTGCTCATACATTCCACTTGAATTGTGCTCTCGGAGAGCAGGTGTGAGAGGCGATCTGCGAAATAATTGGCGGTCTGTTGCGATTGCAGCTTTTCGACGTCCAGCTTTCCCTGCGTTTTTTGTTGCACCTGTTTTGTCGTACAGAGGCGAGTACGAATCTTGGCTACTACTAGGTAGTGATCAGAGTCGATGTTAGGTCGTCGTATTGTGCGAAGATCTAAAACGCTGGAAGCATGCCGTCCGTCTATCACAGCGTGGTCGATCTGGTTGCGTGTTTATCGATCGGGGGACAGCTATGTAGCCTGATGGATCTTCTTGTGCATAAACCTAGTGCTGGATATGAACATGTTTCGGGCACCGGCGAAGTCGATCAGCCTGAATCCATTTGGCGAAGTCTGATCGTGGAGACTGAACTTCCCGACAGTGGGGCCAAATACACCCTCCTTACCCACCCTGGCGTTAAAGTCACAAAGCACGAATTTGATATCATGACGGGGGCAGCGCTCGTATGCTTCTTCCAGGCGCTCGTAGAATGCATCCTTTTCCACGTCGTCCTTCTCTTCCGTCGGTTCATGAGCGCAGATAAACGATATGGTGAAAAATCGTACTTTTATGCGGATTGCAGCGAGACGCTCGTTCACAGGTGTGAACGACAGTACTCGGTGACGGAGTCTCTCTGCCACCACAAATCCCACTCCAGTAGATGTTGCAAGGTGTTTTGATCGTGTCTCCTCGCCCCGTCCATCGCATCTGTTGTATGGCGGTGATGTCAGCTTTTGCTTTCCTCAGGACCTCAACCAGCCGGACAGCGGCACCTTCCCCATTAAGGGACCGGACATTCCAGGTACATGCCCTTGTTGAAAAATTTACTTCTATTTTATTTATTTACCTGTATTGTTTTTAAACCGGGAGCGCGCTCCTGGCAAATTGAGACCGGAGACCTGGTGGTCGATGTTCAGAGAGTACTAAGATTATGGAGTGAACACGTATTTGCCCTCTTAAATAGAGAAATTGAGCAAGAAGCCAGAGAAGATATGGAACCGACCCCCTAATCAAAGATGATGAAAGTTATGTTCGCGAACCCGAATAAGGCGAGGCGCGAATAGCGGTGCCGTCTCATAATGTCAATGGAATGAATGTCACGTATCGGACATTCCAAATTTACGCCTATGGCGCTTTTCTGAAAAATTTCAAAATTCATTAAATACAATTTTTTTTCATATAAATACGTATATAAGGTATGAAATGAAAATTTGCAGTAAAAGCTGCTTAGTCCATTACCCATGTACATAACTGCACCTGAAATAGCAGTTGAATGGTTTTTGTAGCAATTAGTAAAGCATTTATGATGTTTAGGGCTTTTGCCATTAATTCTCCTTGTAAAAGCGAATTAATGTCAAATTATTATGAGAACTATTGACATTATGACACGTCACCCGAATAGCAATATACCGATTAAAAAAAATAGAGCATGATGCAGCTATGCAGCAAATGGTTGGATGCATGCATGCCGAAGCTGATGTCTTTCATAAGCACTACAAAAATTTTATAAATCAATTTTCTTAAAAATGTTAATTGTTGCACAGGTCTCTAGCAATCATTTGGCTTTAACAGATTGAAAATATATCAATTAGTCGACGAGTTATAGCCAAAAACCCATACAAACAATATGTTGAAAATCGGAATTTGACTGCAAAGTTCGAAGGTCGATTAAAAAAAAAATTCGAACTAACATAAACAGACGCCGCGATACGGGTCTTCTAATTTAGCCTCTATTTTCACCCCTCACTCTCAGAATCGACTTAACTTTTGCTAACCTGAATTTCTTCCACAGTGAACATCATTATCATTAACAATCCCGCTGTAACTTCTGCTTACTAAAAACTAGGAAAAGAAGCGGAAAATATATTTGGTTGTGACAAGGGCAAAGCGAAGTATATCGTGCCACGCCACTGCTGTAAGCCATGATATCGATGTAGTAAAAGACTTCGTTTACCTGAGAACCAGCATTTACCCCAAAAATAATGTCAGTCTAGGAACCCAAAGAGGATTGAAAACAAATGCTACGTTTGACTGAGTAGACAATTGAGAAGTGTTCAAGAGAAAAGTTCCTGGAAAGATTTGTGGACTAGTAGCTGCTTCTGTTCCGTTCTTTGAAATTTTCAATATCGAAAAGGCGTGGTTCTGATGCGTTTTGCAATCTACCTTAACTGAAAAGTACACTCAGAGGAAAAAAACCATTCTAAAACGCAACACCACCGGCCTTAATTTCAGATTGTCGTGTTCCTCCTTTTTTGGTCTTAAAACTAGAACACTTGTTCTTGAAAATATACCATCCTGTCTCAAAATAGCAACCTTGTGCTTGAAATGCGAACGATGTTATTAGCATATGAACACCTATTCCACTAACGAGAACAATGTTCTCAAAATCAAACCAACGAGAAATATATAAACGAACGCTTGTGGGCAATTTTCCAAATATAGGTAATTTTTGGTGTACACTATGTTGTGAGAAATTTCACTTAAATGAGTAGATTACATACTTTTGCATTGCTTTGTAGCACTTATTAGCGTTTGGTATGAATAAAATAACGGTAAAGCATTGAGAATCTTAACTCGCAAGCTAAATTTTTTTATCCGTATTACTCACGAAGAAAATACTGCTAACAATTGGGGGAGGCAGTTAGTTTCATGACAAACTGGGTTTTTTTAGTTGATCACTGTTCAGATCTAGGTGTGTAATATAATTATAGTATTCACAAAGTGTCAAAACTAGTCATATTGTCAAAAGTCATAAACTTTTGGGCGACATAAAATTTATTTATTTATTTTATACGAAGGGTACGAAACGCTGCGAGGCAAATGGTGGCCTGCTTCTTCTGCCGAATGGACCAATTGACCACTGTTGTGTTATTTTTTTCCTTCAAACGTTTTCGATATTATAAGATAAACTATCAATAACATTTTAATAGTATTATTATTTTTAAGCCGTTAAAAAGTAACCTGCGAACATCGCTCGGGAAATACAACTTTTCAACGAAAATATTTTTAATAATTATTTTTAAAATGTTTAAAAGAAACATTTTCAGCTTCCTCATTTTGATTCCCGCGACCAAACGCGTCTTTGGGTACAGCTCTGGACAGTATTGGATTTTTTTGGCAGTTGCAGGCAAAGTAAAGTATCACCAAAATCCTTCTAGCAGAAACAATCACCAACATACGGTAACTATATCGCTGCTCACGGCACTCTTCGTAGTGTTCTGTTCACTTTAATTTGTTCGTTCTCCACGCTGGTGTGTACTTAAGTATACGAGTATGTGTTTTGGCTTTATTTTTAGAATGATCTGTGCATCTTCTGAGAACGTATTGAAATCATTTTAGCAACATATTTTGCTTGTATTGGGAATGTTTTGGCTTCATTTTCAGAGCATTTCGCAATTGAGGTAAGAACCATTTCCGTTCCATTTAAGAACGGGGTGGGCCTCTCTAAAGAACAAAATGTGCCTGTTTCCAAAAATGATGAATCAAAAGGCAATTTTACTAAGTTAAGCTTTTTTTAATGACATTTATTTACTAACAAATATTTTTTTGGTTTTTTAACATTTTCTTAAATTTTAGCATTTAATTTATAATTTTATTTCATATGAATAATGACATATACAGTAGAACACCCACAGAATGTATGGGATTTGCAAAAGTATAAAATTTTTTCGGTCCACCAGCAAATTCTGAGAGAATGGATAAGAAAACAATATCTGCAAAAAAATCTGGACATCCGTATTGAAAAAATTCCATGCGCATTTGACCTAAAGCCTGAAAATGCATCAAAAAATGGTGAATGTATTAAATGGCTTATATCTCCGGAACAAGTGATTTAGGAACAAATAATGATATGGAGACTTTTATGTAGAATGAATTCAGGAATAAATCCTCCATATAAATTTTTTACCTACAAATGTCCTTTCAAGGACTTTTAATAAGTGAGCGTAAATTTTTGTTTCTTTTTTTTTTCAACGGTCAAACTACGCAATAATAATAATAATAATTAACATTTCTAGTTATCCATGTTTTTTACATTTGACAATTATAATTTTGTAATTTGAATTCCGCAGTTAAATAAAATACTTTGTCACATAAAGTCGTTTAATTTATTCATCTATTACAAAAATAATTCTAACAAAATAAGAAGTGTTTTTTAATTGGTAAATACTTATTAATAAGTGAGTTTAAATACAAAAATTACAATAATCACAGTATTGTTTTACGTAGGATGGAAAAAAAAAAAATTTTAATGGCGACACACTTCCGAGTCGCAAAGATGTTTTGAGTGTCGTTTTTTATTTGTTACACGAAGAAAGAAAAAGTGCCAAAGAAAGTGCGACCATTCTGACGGAATATTTAATAGATGTTTACAAAAAATTCGAAATTCCGGTAAGAAGACGTGATGTTGTTAAAAGTCAGATCCTCAGAGTTTATAATAAGTATAAAAAAGTTAAAAAAGACAGAAAAAACTTAGTTACTAAAAGATTTAGCAGCCTCTTGGAAGAGCTTTTTGATATATCGCACGCCAACGCTATATAAATTTTAAAAAAAGAAAAAAATCAAAAGGCAATAGACTGTTTGACGGAGCGTCGCGAATCAATTGCAGCAGCGCGATTAAAGCTTGCCTTGGGTCCTGACAATGAATTCAGTGACATTGCTGCTGAAAAGTGTGTTGTGGTAGAATCTTTTGAAGACCAGAATAGCGCTATTCCGGATTCAGATGAAGATGAGGCCATTTTGGAACTACCATTTGTTAACAATGAACCATATTCTACTCCGAAGGGCAAAAAGAATAAGTTGGCCAGCTCTGTTAAAAACGTAGCAAACGGCGCATTAGCACAAGTGCTAGATAGGTATAAAGTAAGCAATGTTGGGGCTGCACCAATTATATGTCAAACGGTATATAATTTAGGTCACGACGTAGACTCATTATATGTTTCAGCAGAACATATACGTAAGCAGCGCATTAAGAACAGAGTGCTAATCTATAAGAAAATTAGAGACGAATTCTCTGCAAATGTAACATTTACGGTTCACTGGGATGGTAAAGTGCTCGAGGATTGTACAAGCTCGGACCAGATACTTTGTAATAGATAAGCCGTTATTTTGTCTGCCCAAGGCAATTCGAAAGTGCTTGGAATACCAAAAATAAGCAGGCAAACCGGTGCTATTGAAGGTGCTGCTGTATATTCCGCACTAGTCGATTGGAACGTACAGAATCATGTTAGAGCTTTGTGCTTTGACACCACAGCAAGCAACATCAGCACTTCTATTGGAGCATGCGCTACAATTCAACAATCACTTGGAAGGCAGCTCTTATATCTAGCATGCAGACACCATATATCCGAGTTGTTGTCTGGAGCAGCCTTTAAAACCTCAGTAGAGAAAGCCACAACGGGGCTTAAAATTGTATTATTCGAAAAATTTCGAAAAGCGTGGCCACAAATGCGACAGGACGATTACGAATATGGTGTTGAAGACTCAGACGTTGCGGAATTCTTTCCAAATGATATAAAAAGCGATCTAATAGTTTTTATCAATGACCAAATTGAGAACAGAGTAGATAGCACTAGGCATGACTATATAGAAATGCTAAAATTAAGTTCGCTGTTCGTCGGACAACAAATACCAGGCTTTAAAATTCCTCGACCCGGTGCAGTCAGTCAAGCTAAATGGATGGCAAAAATCACAAAAACACAAAAATTTACGCTCACTTATTAAAAGTCCTTGAAAGGACATTTGTAGGTAAACAATTTATATGGAGGATTTATTCCTGATTTCATTCTACATAAAAGTCTCCACATCATTATTTGTTCCTAAATCACTTGTTCCGGAGATATAAGACATTTAATACATTCACCATTTTTTGATGCATTTTCAGGCTTTCGGTCAAATGCACATGGAATTTTTTCGCTACGGATGTCCAGATTTGTTTACAGATAGTGTTTTTTTTACCCATTCTCTCAGAAATTGCTGGTGGAGCGAAGAAAATTAAAACTTTGCCTTTGTGGGTGCTCTAATATACAGTGGTGTGAGGAATAATATGGAGAAAATTTAAAATGGTTTTATTAGTAAAATATCTATTTACGTGTTTCTAATAATTTTAATTCAAAATATAGCAGAATCTGTAACAGAAACCAAAAAAACAGAAGTTTTAAAATCAACACAAAGTTCAGGAAAGTTAATGAACTTTCATAGGAAAACTGAATTTTTTTCATGCGTTGTATGAAAGGAAATGATCAACACCCTCGACACAAAAGTTCAGGGAAAGTTTTGAGGTGCTTCTTCTTCTTCTTTAAATGGTCATCTAACCGCCCGGGCGATTTTGACCGTCCAACATAGCTCGCCAGTCGCCATCGATAACGCTTAGAGGTCCACAAATCTTTCGAAGAACCTTCCTCTCGAATACTCCCAGAGCCGCCTCATCAGATGTGGTTAGTGTCCACCCCTCTGCACCATATAGCAGGACGGGTGCGATGAGTGGCTTGTAGAGTGTTATTTTCGTTCGTCGAGAGAGGACTGTACTTTTCAATTGCCTACTCAGTCCGAAGTAGCATTTGCTTGCAAGAGTAATTCTTCGTCGGATTTCTAGGCTAACATTATTGTTGGTGCTAATGCTGGTTCCCAGGTAAACGAAGTCCTTTACTATTTCGAAATTATTGCTACCAACAGTGGCTTGATGACAGAAGATACTTCGTTTTGCCCTCCTTCACGACCAATCCCATTTTTTCCGGTTCTTTTTCTAATTTGGAGTAAGCAGAAGTTACGGCGCGGTTGTTAAGGCCAATGATATCAATATCGTCAGCATATGCCAAAAGTGGCACGCTTTTATAAAATATTGTACCAGCGCGGTTAAGTTCTGCAGCTTTTATTATTTTCTCCAGCATTAAATTAAAGAAATCGCACGATGGGGGGTCACCCTGTCTGAAACCTCGTTTAGTTTCGACTGGCTTCTGACCGAGCTGGCGGTGTTGCTCAAGGTCATTTTGCATAGCCGTATAAGTTTTGCGGGGAAACCAAATTCAGACATAGCGGCATATAGGCAGCTCCTTTTCGTGCTATCGAAAGCGGCTTTAAAATCAACAAAGAGATGATGTGTGTCGATTCTTTTCTCATGGGTTTTTTCCAAGATTTGGCGTATTGTAAAAATCTGGTCGATGGTAGATTTACCAGGTCTGAAGCCACACTGATAAGGTCCAAACAGTCTGTTCGCATCAGGCTTCAGTCTTTCGCACAATACGCTTGATAGGACCTTATATACGATATTCAAAAGGCTGATTCCGCGATAGTTGGCGCAGTTTGCAGGATCGCCCTTCTTGTGGATTGGGCAGAGAACACTTAGATTCCAATCTTCAGACATGCAAAGAAGCTGATGCCTGCGCCTTACCAGCTCCTCGCCTCCGTGGTTGAATAGCTCAGCAGGCAAACCATCAGCGTCAGCTGCTTTATTGTTTTTCAACAAGCTTCTAGTTTGCATATTATTTTACTAAAACTGCGTACAGCAATTTTTCAACCTTTGGTTAACTTTCCTGGACTTTATGTTAACTTTAAAACTTTTGTTTATTTGGGTTCTGTTACAGATTTCGCTATTTTTTAAACTAAAATAATTAAAAACACGTAAAGAAATACATTTGATTTTATATCTTATGGAATTTCAATATTTTTAAATACTAAAAAGTAGAAAAAAAAGTTAAAAAATTAAAAAAAAAAATATTTTTTAGTAAATAAATCTTATTAAAAAAAGCTAAATTTAATAAAAATGGAATTTCATTGATCATTTTTGGAAACAGACTCATTTTGTTCTTAGGACAAGCCCGACCCGTTCTTGAAATAATCGGTAATGGTTGTAAACTCAAGCACGAAATGGTCTCAAAACGTTCCCAATACAAGCAGAAAATGTTCCTAAAATTAGCCAAATATGTTCTCAGAACATGCACAGAACCTTCTAAAAATAAACCCAAAACAGTCTTAAATGATTCCAAAATGTTCATCAATCAAGTTCAAACTGTTCATGCACAGAAAGAAATGGTGTCAGTAAAATCAACAACTTGGTACTGTTGTTATGGAATCAACAGAATTCTAGTCAAATTGATCGTATTTTAGTTAATTAAACCAAATTTTATGTAAACACAACCAATTTTTCCCTTCATTTGGACAAAATAGAAATAGTTCTTTCTAATTCAACAAATATCTGTAAAGTTGACCGATTTTCGGTTAGTTAAACTGATTTCCGTTTGAATCAACTAACTTGTTAAGTTACTTTAACAAAGAGGAACTGTTGATAATCTTTTGTATTGCATCATCCAATTTTAAAGAGATTCTTACGCTCACGTCTCTCACCATCCTTCATACGAAGAAATTTGCGCTTGCCTAGTTATTCTCATTTGTACTTGAAATTGTCAACGCGCTTGTCGGGTGGTGAACTTTGTGCACATTTTTAAACGTTTATAACGCGGAATAAATTAATTGTATTAATAAAACTGTAGCGCGAATACATCATTACAACTTTAATGAATTAGTTTAAAATAAAGGTAAGTAGGAAAAGTTGTTAAATTGTGTTTTGTGAAATTGTGAATTTGACGCCACTTTGGCTTCATCAACCAAAGTGCCGTTAGTTTTTCAAGTCCAACTGCATAGCATGCGTACGATTGTGAGACAACTTATGTACATATTTACAAGCATATATACATACGTACATGCTGTGGAAGTGTAGCAAAGAATAAAGTTATTATTTGTATTTAAAAATGTATGAACAATTTTAAATATCTTTTTCAGGATGGCAGAAGATGAAAAGCTATTGAATTTACTTAAAGATTGGACGTTAGAAAGTATTTTTCCTATTCTCAAAGGTAAGGTTTTTACAATAAACTTTATATGTGACCTAAAATCAAAGTATTTTGCAGAATCGGGCGTTGGTGCAGATGAGCTTCAATATCCACTGAAACGGACTTAGAAAAAACATTTCCGGATTTGAAATATTTTTCGTTCGAAACTACTAAATTTGAAAAATGTTAGTATTACGTAATGCGTACTGTGTATGCTCAAATTTTTTCAAATTTTTATCCATAACAATTTTATTTTAGAATGCTTTTGCATATACATTGCAGCCCCCAATTGCTCAAAGTGTCATTTTTCATATAGAGGTAAAATCCGCTTATTAATACTTTTATTAGAAATATTAATATACATTTTATTGCTATACTTATTTTCAGGAATTGCAATCAATTTTGGAAGCAACACCCATTGGACGAGATGCTCTGGAATATTATACGCATAACTCAATTTAAGTATATATATATATCAAAATATTTTTTCATTGTTGCAACCTAAGTCGACTTAAGAAATTAGGCCAGCTGAAATTTTTTCTGGCGATTTTTTTAACTTAACATGTTAGATATAATCGTTTGTAGGCAAAATAATAAAATACTAGTAAGCCTTGCAAAATTACACGATTTTGTTATTAAAAATAGCCAGAACAACTTTCAACTGGCCCAATCATCATTAATTTATTAAGTCGACCTAGGCTGTTATTGCTTACGACCAAAGATATATATATATTTATAAGCCTTTGAACATTTTTTGCAAAGTTTATGTATGCAGATGCAGATGTGCACACTCATCATAATACTATAAAATGATATACGGTGGCTCACAAAAGTTAGTACACACTTGGGTTATTCTGAAAAAAACTCATACGCAGTAGTTCACGGCTTAATTGATAATTTTCATTTAAAGTATAGTAAATTCCCTAACAGAAGCCAAATTTAAAAAAATGTCAATGCTTATTCAAAGGTCAGGAAAGTTTTTGAAAAATGGCCATCAAAATTTTCAAATCTTGTTTCAGAATTTCTAGAAAATTTTTGAGTATGCAGTTTTGTAGCCTATTCAATTTTAGTATAATAATGTGCAAGTAAGAAATGGCTTAAAAGTTTCACCGAATTTTCAGAATTTTTTTGTAGAGGCTGTTTAACATTTTCTTCCATACAAAATATATTTTTGTTCATGCAATGTATAGAGGAAAATGCCCAACACTCTCGACAAAAAAAATTCTAAAAACTCGGAGAAACTTTTAAGCTATTTCTAACTTGCACATTATTATACTAAAATTGAATGGGCCACAAAACTGCATACCCAAAAATTTTCTAGAAATTCTGAAACAAGATTGGAAAATTTTGATGGCCCTTTTTCAAATTTTGATTAACTTTCCTGACCTTTGAATAACGTTTGACATTTTTTAAATTTGGGTTCTGTTAGGGAATTTACTATACTTTAAATGAAAATTATCAATTAAGCCGTGAACTACTGCGTACGAGTTTTTTCAAAATAAACCAAGTGTGTACTAATTTTTGTGAGTGACTGTATGTGTATGTATGTAAATGTTTAGAAATTGTTAACTGGGCGCTGTTAAAAATGTGCGATGGAGTATATGTATGTTACTTTATATAAGCAAAATTTGCTATTAAATTTGATTGCGCTCCAATTTTTCGGAGCAAATAAGATCTTTTATACAAATGCATTTAAATGTCAAAGATGTTATATTTTTAAAAGAAATTCTATATAAAGGAACTTTGTACAAAACAAATTTTTATTTATGCTTAGATTTAAATAATACTCGTACATTACATGTACACAAAATTGAATATACTCGTATAGTTATCGACACTCACAAAAAAATCTATATTATATCATCAGAAATTGAAGTTCAACATTTTGATGACAATTATCAAACGTTTCTTACTAAAAAAAATACAAAAGTCCTCTTTTTGAATGAAATTAATAATTTTAGCACTTTTCGTTTAAATATTCATACATTGTTTAATGGTTTATCTTACGTAAGATTAAGATACTTATACAAGGTGGCGCAAAAGTAAGCTTCCGATGTTCAGCATATCGGTTGTGGCACGTGCAGTGTGTGCTGTTGCACAGTTTTGTTGGAACCACATGTTTTCCAATCCCAATTCATCAAGTTGCGGCAAAAAGAACTCGTTGATCATTGCTCTGTAGCGCTCACCATTCACAGTAACCGTTTGGCCCCGACCGATTATTGGTCAAATAAATAGTCAGCAATATTCCGCGTTCTGGAGCAGTGTAGCGTAACATTGTTTATTAACGTGTATTTCGCATGTCTTTACTACACAAATATCAAACCAGAACTGACTTTAGGGGCCAATCGCAAAATTTATAGCATTTTCTGATAGGAGGATTACTTTTGCGCCACCTTGTAGTATATGGACATATAATATTATAATATATGTACCTGTTCAAGAAATTATTCTTGTGACTGTATGTTGCAAGGAAAAAATTAAAATTATAAGGACAATGTATATGTAAAAAAAAAATCCTGAAATCCATTAATAAATCACAAATCTAAAAAAAAACAGCTGCATTTTGTTATTTCAACAGATATTACTGCAGACTTGAAATCAACAGTATTTATAACTCAATCTAACAACTTACTGTTAATCCCAAGTCAAGGGAAATCTTTGTTGTTTCAACAGTCTACTCTGTTATTTCGAAAGTAATAGAAATACTTTGTTAATTTAACTGTCCACGACGTAAATCTTAAGTAAATGGAAATATATGTTAATTTCACTGCATAAGTGTTGATAGTAAACCAACAGACGTCCCCGTTGATTTAACTGCTAAAAAGGTTAGTGTGGTGAAAACAAATTTGGTTAGGTTGATTCAACCGTATTGTGCAATGGATAAAAAATAACCATAAAATCGATGGAATTAACCCCTATTTTCATTGATTCAAATATTATTAATAAAGTTATCTTGAACACGGACGGACGGTGATTACTCAAACGAATTCTCTATTCATTCTAAGAACTTTGATATCTGGATATGTATATCTATAGCGATTATTTTATTTTACCTTTGAAAACCCTAGTTATATGGGCAAAACGGTAACACCCTGTATACTGGTATAGCTGGGTATTAAAAGTGGTGGGGCCTAGCCTTGTCAACCGACAATGCAATTTAGATTCAAATTACTAATATCCCTGTAAAAAAGGATCTAGTATCAGAGTACTCCAACACTTATCCAAAAGATGGTCCAATTTACCTGGTGATGTCCGGTGATTGCATCATCTAATTCATCTCGCAGTACCCTTTACTTTACTTCTGAATACTCTATGGAGCACCTTCGTGAGAATCCTTTAAAAATGCTGCCAAAGGATTACCGCATGGAGTATTCTACACCAAAGCGAGAAAGGATTAGGTGTACTTTTGAGGACCACCTACTTCCTTTCTCGCTTAAGTGTTGAATACTCCTTGGAGTAGTCCTTTGGGAGCAGTTTGAGAGTACTCTCCCGTAGGTGCTCCACGGTATTCAAAAGCAAAAAAATGGGGTACTCCGAGATGGATTAGGTGATCCAATCGCGGACATCGCCATGTAAATTGGACCACCTTTTTTATATCAATGAGGATAAGAGTTGGAGTACTCTAATACTTCTTAAGGAGTATTCTTTGGAGTGTGGAATGGAGTATTTCCGTTTTTTGAAGGGATATAAACACGTACACATCTACATATATTCATACACATGTACATCATTTGGTTTTCCTTGGAAAGTAATTATTGTTGAGTATACTTTTTAACACTATATAAAACCGCAAACACAAATTGCATGTGCAGCATACAACATTCGTTTGCTCAAATTCGCACAATTTAGTTTTATATATGTATGTTTATTTCCGATTCAACTAATTCTATCAGACAAAAAAAAATACACTGAGTTTTCCACATCATTGCACCACAAGTTGTTTGCAATAAACAGTTGCAAACTGAGTGTAATAATGGTAAAAGATTTAACCGACTTCAACAAGCATAAAAGTAAGTACTCGGCACAAATCGATTGATTATACATTACAAACCTCACTGCTTTTACACAAATGCATACATATTCGTACTCAAGTAGAAACAGTACAAAAGAAACAACAACAACAATTGTTGCACGTAAAAATATTCCAATCAGTTCTCCAAGTACTCGAAACAACCATTTCCACATAATGAAATCCACAGAAATAAAGTGAAATGAAATAAATAAAAGTAAATCAAGGGTAAAAATACTAAAAGTTTATTTAACTACTGTAATATATTGTACATGTCTAAACATGTTTGTATTTGTATGCATAAAACTTCAGAGATCGATTGCTGTCAAGAGTGAATACTTGTTTCGCTTGTCATTGTTTACCATGCAGGGGAACTCCGTACCAAGTGAGGTAAATTTTGGTTCAGAACTATACCTATAAAAAAGAGCTAGTTTGATAGCACCCAGTTTTTTGCTAGCAAAGAACGTATAGCCATAAGAAGGTTCAACGCGACGAATAGTTAGAAGTTAATGTTTAAATCGCGAGTTTTAAGGCTTTAAGTACTTTTATTTTTATTCAATGTTCACAATTAAACGTTTTTGTAACTGCCACCATAATTTGTGTAAATATACATTTAAACAAATAAGGAAGTCTAAGTTCGGGTGGAACCGAACATTATATACCTAGTACTGATCTATTAAGGCATCCCAATTTACGCAGGTCTATTTTAATACCTTCAGTTTGCATTTCCGCTCAAATAGACAGACGGACAGACAGATAGACGTATCGAGAGACGAACATGGCTACATCGACTCAGCTAATCCTCCTGATCATTTCAGTATACTTTTTGATGGGACATACGTATAAACATTTTATGTTCATGAAAGGTATGAATATCGAAAAAGATATGCAACTTGCTTCTGCAGTGGAGTATTAACTACTTGCCCGGATATTTTACTTTTCATCCTGAACGTTTTGATATACTCGTACATTAATAAATATATGTCTCGATTCGTTTATGCCGAATGAAGTAATATACCTTGTGTGCGTAACAAAAATAGATATAAAAATGTGTGTCTTTTATAGGCGTCAAAGAATTCATCCGATCTTTATGAAATTTTCACAATATATACTAGGGTTCACTGGGTACGGCGGAGCCACGCCCGCAGGCTATATAAAGTTTCAATTTGTCATAACTCCGAACTTTTTTGGTGTAAATTAATGAAATTTGGATATATGTGGCACTTAGACAATATCTACATAATTTTTCAAAAGTGGGCGGTCCCACGCCCACATATTTTGTGTTTTGTTTTGCTCTTGAACTTTCACGATAAGTTCAGGAGTTCGTTGGGCACTACGCAGTCTGTATATAGGAAAACGCCCCAGGTTATATAAAGCTGCAGTTCGGTATATTTAGGAGTTTATTTGGTTCAAGTTAATGACATTTTATATATAGATGTGTTCTATGTATTAAAACTTCTACCGGGTTTGCTAGTATATTATAAAATGGCGAGAGCAAACAACGAATTTCAGCATTCTTTTGTAAAACTGAGAGAGGGGTTTGCGTTCAAAAAGACAGACGGACAGACAGACAGACGGACGGAGAGACGGCCATGGCTAAATCGACTCCGCTCATCGTGCTGATCATTTTAGTCAGCTTTTCTCTTCTTCTTCTCATACTTACATACATTTAGCGTTTATGAAAGGTTTGAAAATCAAAAAAGATATATAACTTCGCTATTGCAGTGGGCTATTAACCACGTGCCCGAATATTTTGCTTGTGTGTTTTCCGATTTCGCTAATTTTTGGGAGGAGTATAACACATACTACTGAGAAGGAGCTGGCCACTTTTGAGCGATTGCCTTTTTTTGCGGCCGAGTTTTTCTTAAAAAGCTTATTTTGTGTGCAAAATCTGATTGATATAACTTGCTTAGTTGTAAAAATTTTGCTTTTTAAATTAAAAAAAAAATGCTCAGAACTATGTTAAAAAACTGGGCGTGGACATTAACCGATTTCGCCCATTTTTACACCAAATTTCGTTTCGGCAAATCAATTTTTGGTGGAGTTATGGCATAAAAAGTTTTGTGGAATAGTCCACTATAAAAAGGGCGGGGCCACGCCCATTTTCGAAAATTTTTAGTTTTTGGATTTCTTTGTTTACGGAAACTTTAAAAGTGAAATATGAATGATGTAAACCTATTTTACGCAAAGTTATTGCCCATTCAATATATCTACGATCCTCTTCAAAATCTTTCATATAAAAGTGGGCGTAGACCTTAACCGATCCCGCCCATTTTCTCCTGGAACATTCCTTGCATACCTGGAAACCTGCGTGCTGAATTTGGTTTCGATATCTTGAACGGTTTTTGATTTATGATTAATATTATTTCTAAATTTGACTTAATCAGAAGTGGGCGGTGCCACTCCCGTTTTAAAAAATTTCTTGAAAAATGTATTTATGTGTCAATCTCAATGTATTCACCAAATTTTATCCTTATAGGTGTATTATGTACAGAGTAATCACTTTTTTTGTGTTTTCGAAAATATTCTATATACAAAGTGGGCGTGGCTATCATCCGATTTCGCCCATTTTAAATAGCGCTCGGAGATGAGTGCCAAGGAACCCGCATTTAATTAAGATATCTCACAATTTACTCAAGTTATCGTGTTAACAGACGGACGGACGGACGGATGGACATGGCTTAATCAATTTCTCTTTCCGTCCTGAACATTTTGATATACATAAATCAATATCTATCTCGATCCGATTACGCCGTTGCTTACTGCCGTTAGGCGACTAAATTTAATATACCCTGACGGAGGGCCAAAAGTCCACCCAAGCTTGGGCAACCCAAATTCGCGACGAGAGACAGGAGCGCGAAATAAGGAAAATCGGCGAGAATAAGACCACCCAGGGCCAAGTCAAAGGCACTAGCTTCTAAGAGACAACGTTCTCAGGATAGCACCACTAGTGAATCCAAGAGGCAGCCCCATGAATGTCTGCGGCGAACCAGTCCAGAATGTTCACTTTTAGTGGCCAAAGAGCAGCTCACTCTCGCTGTACTAGACAAGAGGCACCTAGGTATTTTTATCGACATTGAAGGAGCCTTCAATAACGTATATCCCCAAGCCGCCATCAAGTCAAGGAGTGGTCCTATCCCCTCTACTGTGGAATCTACTAGTTAACGGTCTACTTCTGAAGCTGGAAAGGACCAGCTGCCAAGTCATAGCCTATGCCGATGGTTTCGCTCTTATGGCGGCTGGTAAGAGTCTTCAGACCCTAGGCGAACTACTATAAACTGGCTTGAGCCTTGTGGAGGACTGGTCACTGGAAAGCGGCCTCAAGGTGAATCCCTCCAAACGGAAATGGTTCTTTTCACCAGAAAGTACAAAGTAACAGCGCTTAGACCACTACGCCTAAATGGAGTAAAGCGCACACTTTCTCAAGAAGTCAAGTACCTTTGGCGCCATCCTAGATAGCAGACTCAACTGGAACAAACATATTAATGACAGATCCAAGAAGGTGATCACTGCCCTATATGCATCTAAAGAAGCGGTAATTAAAAGATGGGCTTGAACCCCCGAGTTATACACTGTCTGTGGATAGCGGCGCCTTCTAGGCTGAACTTATAGCCATAGAGGAGGCTGCGCCGGCTCCTCTCTAAAAACTGTACATCCCTGTCAATATACTGGCACAGTCAAGCAGCGATCAAAGCCCTTCAGGGAAGCAACACTACGGCCACATTAACCTAATCTATCTGGTTCAATTACAAATTTATTGAGCCTTCCTCTTGGGCTCAATGAACTAATTATAGTTGTTTGCATTTCATATACATATATATGGAATGCTTCCTGCTAATATGCATACTTGCTTCTTCCATTCGTTTCGATCAAGTACTTAGGATTTCCGATTCATTTTTTAAGTGAAATATGTCCATATGTATGTAAGTGCATAACTGGCGATTCTTTATATCGTCGGTGACACTGCAAAACCGCGTAAGTGACATTTGTGTCAAAAACTTTCATAGGCCCCTGTCATCAATATATTTTCATTTATTCTCGAGAAAACTATATGTTGTTTTGGAAAATAATTAAAAGAATCGATCTTGATGGGAACTTTTTCCATTAAGTCATTATTCGCCTTTAAATTAAGCAATTTGTACTTAAAAAACATATATTTGCCCCAATACGAGGGGGGCCGAAATATTTGGCCGGTGGCCTAAACATGGATAGCACTTACGCGGGTTTGCATTCATGCGTTACGCGGGTTTGCAGTGTCACCGACGATATATAATTCAATAAATTTTTTTCACAAATGCACCGATTTTTCAATTGAGTCCATATAAATTGAATGGATGGAATTTAAGGATAATACCGCCAAAATTCATCAAATCCGAAAATCCAACATGCCCACTTCAGAACGCATTTTAACAGATAGTAGTACTTGCTCTATATAAGTTAACGTAACATAGGTTACTGCCACCCACGTCGCCTGAAATATGATTGCGCATCATAAACCAGCCGACCCAAACACCCATAAATTGCTCATAATGATTACTTGCAATGGAGCAAGCCCATGTCGCAATAAATTACTCATAGTAATTACTTACAATAAAGTAGACCCGTGCCGAACATTTCCGCCCGAAATATGATCAGTCATAATTCGGCCGACCTAAATAAATTCCCAAGAAATGCATTGGCGCACAACGATCATTTACCCAAATCCGATCGCACCTCATAAATTATAAGTGCAATGCATTTATGCAAAGGCAAGACATTTCAAAAGCAATTAATTTCATAAGTCGCCTGAAATATGATTACTCGTCACATTTCAGCCGCACCGAGTAAACTCACTTCAAAGCGGCATTTAACTGTCCCATACGGTGCCATATCACAAGCACACATACTATGCTTGCCCAATGGCAACATGCCGAGTCGGCATTTATCAAAAATGGGTCACACGGAAAAATGCATTGTTACACAATGACATACCATAATCACCCATACTATGATTATCCAATGGCAACGTGCTAAGCCAGCACTATTGGAAATTGGTCAAATAGAGAAATGCGTTGTAAACGAATTTCTCTCCAAAATGAGCTCTTTCCCAATACATAGGAAATAAATGAATTCTTTTTACATAAGAAAATTTGGGTTGCAGAGCAGGCATAATTTTAGTATAAATAAGATAAAAATTGTAACTTATGCTAAGTCTGGTTAATGATTTCAATAAAAGTGGCCACGCTGCCCAATCAAAATAAAAAAATAAACTAACGTTTATTTAACTGGCGCCCGAGCGAAGTTCTTGGCACACGAAAAATATTCCTGAAAAAAACAAGTAAGGATTCGTGAAACGCCGCGAATAAAGAGCGAAGTTCTTGGCACGCGAAAACTATTCCTGAAAATAACAAGTAAGGATTCGTGAAACGCCGCGAATAAAAAGTAAAGTTCTCGGCAAGTGCGCGAAAAATATTCCTGAAAATAAAACAAGTAAGGACTCGCGAACGTCGGAAACACAGCAATCGGTAGAAAACATGAAATAGTGCCAATGCTGAAAAACCAAGAGCCGTGTTTAAGTCCTGAAAATAAAAAGTAAGGACTCGGCTTACGCAAAAAAAGGAAAGAAAGTGAGCAGGTGCCACTCAAAAAACAAAGTGATAAATTGGCTCCTTGATAAATTGGCTCCTTAGTAGCGTAAGCAAACAGGGGGTACTACGTACCAGCCATTATCAAAAAGATTTAAAATAACAATATAAAATCCCAGCAAAGAAGGAAGACGGCATCAAGCATAAACGAGGTGGAATATAAAATCCCAGCAAAGAAGGAAGACGGCATCAAGCATAAACGAGGTGGAATATAAAATCCCAGCAAAGAAGGAAGACGGCATCAAGCATAAACGAGGTGGAATATAAAATCCCAGCAAAGAAGGAAGACGGCATCAAGCATAAACGAGGTGGAATATAAAATCCCAGCAAAGAAGAAAGACGACATCAAGTCAAGCATAAACGAGGTGGAATATAAAATCCCAGCAAAGAAGGAAGACGGCATCAAGCATAAACGAGGTGGAATATAAAATCCCAGCAAAGAAGGAAGACAATATAAGGTATATCAAAGCGAAAATAATAAGTAAGAAAGAAATCTAAGTTTAGCTACGTATTATTGTTGCCCATATTTACAAAATACAGATGTAGATAACGAAGAGTTAGATAAAATAATAGGAAAATTAGAGGAAAGAGACTTTACAGAAAAAAAAGAAATTAAGAAATTTAAAAGTTATAAAAAATATTGAGGGCAAAGTTCAGCTTATGCAACGGATATTTGATATTATAGGAGAAGACAAGGAAGCTACAATAGAAGACTATTATAACGATAATACTAGGGAAGAGCAAACTGTTCGAATGATCAGAGCTTTGGAGAAATTTTAAATAGCTTTATGAGGACGAAGTTGCTTTAATAAAATAAAATTTTTTGCGAAAGAATAAGAAAATATAATAAATATGGCAAATCCCAATAACTTAGTCCGTCCTCCCGTCTTGGGCCAAAACCCCTCAGCCCCTCAGGCATCAGGCAATGCTCAAATAAGCATGGATGATTTGAGGAGTTTAATATCAAACATCGCTACAAACATATTGACGCAACAAGGACCACAGGTAGTCCAAAACGTATTGAATCCGAATGCGAGCTTGGCCACAGCAGTTGACCAGGTCATAGACGAAAGGTATAGGGGAAATATAAACGAATTAGACAAAATACCAGACGTAGTAAAATGTCTGAAGGAATTTTCAGGAAAATCAGGTGAATTTAATTCCTGGAAAAAAAGCGTGGATCGTATACTCAACGTATACGAGTCAATAAAAGGGACTCCTAAATATTATGGAATCCTGAGTGTGATTAGGAATAAGATAACTGGTCAAGCAGACACAGCTCTAGAATCCTACAACACTCCACTCGATTGGCCGGCAATAACAAAATGCTTAGCGATGCATTATGCAGATAGACGAGACCTATCAACCTTGGAATATCAGATGACCACACTCATACAAGGTGATAAATCGATAGACGTATTCTATCAACAGGTGTATAAACACCTATCTCTCATTCTGAACAAATTAGGTTATGAAGGTATGAGTAGTGAAACGCAGCGAATGCTCACAGAATCATATAGGAACAAAGCACTGGATACATTTATTCGAGGATTGAATGGAGACTTGCCAAGATTGCTAGGTATGAAGGAACCAGTCGATTTACCACAGGCCCTTCATTTATGTCAGAAACTAGACAACCAGAATTTTAGGACGAACCACGCCAATGGCATGAAGCAGTCATACCAAGGATACCAAAAACCAACCAAAAATTACCCGTCACATCAAAGAGCACAGCATTTTTATTCACAATTAGCTCATAACCCCCAAACAAGCCATCAGGCATGGCAAACCAATCGGGTAAATGCTAATACAAATGCGCCGCCAAGGCCACCCAAGCCCCAACCCAAACCAGAGCCTATGGATGTGGACCAGAGCATACATTCACGTAGATTAAACTACATGAATAAACCCACGCAGAGTCGGTACCAAGGAAAGAGACCTGCAGAAAATCCCATAACTCAAAAGGAAAAGTCACAAAGAACTTTTCACATTTCGGAGCAAGAAGAGAGAAGGTATGGAGAGGATGAACAATCAGACGTTCATTTTTTTAGCCTAATGAGCTCTTCGCTCCCTTACTTTGAGGCTAGAGCGGAGAGAGGGAAAATACTAAGATTTTTAGTTGACACAGGCTCCAGTAAAAATTATTTACAACCACATTTAGCAAAGAAACGTATAAAAAACAAAGCCTCATTCCACGCCAAATCAGTCGTAGGGGACATAAAAATTGAAGAGCATACCCTATTAAAATTATTTAATATTGATAAGGAGCTCAAATTTTTCCTGATGCCACCTTTAAAAACATTTGACGGAATTTTAGGAAACGATGCATTAAGAGATATGAATGCTGTGATCCATACCAAAGACAATATATTGATATTGAATAACGGGAAAAGGATCAAACTGAAACAGCTCCCCTCAAAGGCGGTAAACGCCATACAGATAAAGGACGAACATTTATCGTCACAACAAAGAAGGGACATGAACGAAATAATTCATGCATTCCCAAGGTTATTCTCAGAACCGGATGAGAAATTAACTTATACGACAAAAGTCGTTGGAGAAATAAGGACGGTAACAAATACCCCTGTTTACTCCAAATTTTATCCATACCCAGCTTCTCTCAAGGCAGAGGTTGAGAGTCAGGTAAAGAAGCTGATGGCTGATGGGATAATAAGACCTTCTAGGTCACCCTACAATTCACCAGTGTGGATTGTTCCGAAAAAAGCGGACTCAGAGGGAAATAAACAATACCGTATGGTTATAGACTATCGAAAGCTGAATTCAGTTACGACAGCCGATAGATACCCAATACCTGAAATTTCTGAAGTAATTTCTAACTTAGGAGAGAACAAATTTTTTTCGGTATTGGATCTGAAAAGTGGTTTCCATCAAATCCCTTTGAAGGAATCTGATATTGAGAAAACCGCCTTTTCAGTAAATAATGGTAAATACGAATTTACTCGTTTACCATTTGGATTAAAAAATGCGCCGTCAATTTTTCAGCGAGCGCTCGATGACATTTTGCATGAACACATAGCTAAATATGCTTACGTATATATTGACGATATAATAATCTTCAGTAAAACGGAAGAAGAACATATTGAACACATAAGTAAAATTTTTCAAACTTTACAGGAAGCAAATATGAAAGTTCAGTTAGACAAGTGTCATTTTTTTAAAAAAGAGGTTGAATTTTTGGGATTCGTTATATCGTCAGATGGAGTAAAAACCAACCCCGTAAAGGTGGAAGCGATTGCGAATTTTCCACAACCAAAAACTATAAAAGAACTTCGTAGTTTTCTCGGTTTGTCCGGATACTATCGGAAGTTTATAGAAGATTACGCTAAACTAGCAAAACCCCTAACAACTCTTTTAAGAGGGGAAGAAGGCAGGATATCAAAAAATAAATCCTCAAAAATTAAAGTAAACTTAGATAAGGAAGCAATAAAAGCTTTTAATAATGTGAAAAATTCACTTATCTCCAGGGATGTCATTCTTGCATACCCTGATTACAGTAAAAAGTTTGAGCTGACTACGGATGCTTCCAACTATGCAATCGGAGCAGTCCTGTCACAAGAGTCAAAGCCTATAGCATTCATTTCAAGAACGTTAAATAAAGCCGAAGAGCATTATGCGGCTAATGAAAAGGAAATGTTGGCTATAATATGGGCCTTGAACTCACTTAGAAATTACCTCTATGGATCAGCTAGAATAAAAATATTCACTGATCACCAACCGCTCACATACGCATTGAGCAATAAAAACAATAATGCAAAAATGAAAAGGTGGAAAGCAGCATTAGAAGAATATACGTACGAATTGTGTTACAAACCTGGTAAACAAAATGTTGTCGCTGATGCTCTATCAAGGATACATGTCGAACAATCACAAGTTAACAGCCTATCGGTAGCATCAAGATCAGATGACAGTTCATCACACAATTTAATTTACAGCGTCGAAGGACCAATAAATGCCTTCAAAAATCAGATTTTTTTAAATATTGATAGTAGGCCATCTTACGAATTTAAAATCGTGTTTCCTACATATCACCGCCATGTGATAGCACAACCGGAATATTCGGAACAGATTTTGTTATCAATCTTGAAGAAATATTTGAACCCGTCAGTCATTAATTGTATCAAAACTGAACAATTCATCATGGGAAAAATACAGACGCTCTACCCACTGCATTTTAGCAAATATAAAATAAGGTTCACTCAAGGAATGGTGGAAGACATACCTGAGGACCATAGACAACAGGAGATAATAATAAAGGAGCATAAGAGAGCTCATAGGAATTCTAAAGAAAATAAAACTCAAATTTTAGGAAAATACTATTTTCCAGGTATGGCATCGAAAATCAAAAAAATTATAAAAAATTGTGTGACTTGCAAAGAAAATAAATATGATCGCCATCCGGCAAAGCCGCAAATCCAACCAACACCTATCCCTACATTCCCAGGTCAAATCGTACATATCGATATACTTCATATGGGAAAGCAGTTAATTTTAACCGCAGTAGATAAGTTTTCTAAATACGCAATAGCAAAGCCTATTAAATCTAGAGCCACGGAAGATATAAAGCAACCATTGAGAGACATTCTTTTCTCACTCGTACCGGAGACGATAGTCATGGATAATGAGAGATCATTTAAATCAGAAGAAATAAATTTTATGATGGAAAACGAGTTTGGCATAGAAATTTACCGAACGGCACCGTACACAAGTTGCTCAAATGGTCAGGTGGAACGATTTCACTCTACCCTACAGGAAATAATGCGATGTCTCCAATGCGAAAAAACGCATAAAACTTTCAATGAATTATTAGAAAGATCAGTCAAAGAATACAATTATACAGTGCATTCCACTACAGGGAAAAAGCCAATAGAAGTATACTTCGGTACACGGGTCACAACAAACCCGCTACTGTTAAAAAAATATAGATTAGAAACAGCAAATAAACTTAAGGAGAAGCAAGTTTCAGATCTTGCATATCATAATAAGGATAGAACACCATTAAGGCAGTATAATATAGGAGAAAAAATTTATGTTAAAATAAATAGAAGATTAGGAAATAAGGTAACCCCTAGATACAAGAAGGAAATAGTGGCTCAAGATTACAACACCACAATTAAAACACAATCAGGAAGAATAGTCCATAAAAATAATATCAAACAGAGTTGAATATTATTTTTTCCATTTTTTTCTTTTTTTCCACAATTTTCCTCTAATATTCTTTCCAAAATAAAATTTGTACCAATTCCAAATATTAACAATATGTCAATAATATTAGATGATTATCAAATTTTGTTAGACGAAAGTAACAAGGTATATAATATATTTGTAAACGACAACATGGAAAAAAATTTAAAAATTGTAGAAGATGAATGCATTACAAATATTTTGAAACTCAAAGAAGCCAGCTGTAAGTTAGGTATAGCTTCTAAAACAAGTATTGTCGAGGTAATACCAGGAATATTAATATTTAAAAATTTCAATGCAGATATCGACCATAATTGCAATAGTTTAAAAATTAAGCAAACAGGAACTTTTATAATTAAATTTGAAAATTGTAAATTAATAATTGCAAATAATACATACGAGAATAGTAAAGTTAAAATGTATGACACATTTGTCTTGCCCAGCAAAATTACAAAAATTAAGGAAAACACCAATTTCACAACAACTGAGCTAAAATTAGAAAAACTATCTATTGAACAAGTAAAACAAAAGGAACATATTAAGTTCCTAGTGGATAAGAATAAAAATGTACACCTAATTAGTTTAAGTTCAGACCTACTAATTGCATTCATTATCATTATGTCAATCTTTATTTTCTTATACATTTACAAATATAAAATTAAATTCTATATATCGCCTGAACTGCAATTGCCAACGCGAAACACCACAAGCATAACAAGTGGTCCATTTTTACAAATAAAAACCAATTCGTAATAACTTTTTAATCAATTAGAATTTTTCATGTCGATTGAGGACACCCGACTTAAGAGGGGAAGAGTTAACGTAACATAGGTTACTGCCACCCACGTCGCCTGAAATATGATTGCGCATCATAAACCAGCCGACCCAAACACCCATAAATTGCTCATAATGATTACTTGCAATGGAGCAAGCCCATGTCGCAATAAATTACTCATAGTAATTACTTACAATAAAGTAGACCCGTGCCGAACATTTCCGCCCGAAATATGATCAGTCATAATTCGGCCGACCTAAATAAATTCCCAAGAAATGCATTGGCGCACAACGATCATTTACCCAAATCCGATCGCACCTCATAAATTATAAGTGCAATGCATTTATGCAAAGGCAAGACATTTCAAAAGCAATTAATTTCATAAGTCGCCTGAAATATGATTACTCGTCACATTTCAGCCGCACCGAGTAAACTCACTTCAAAGCGGCATTTAACTGTCCCATACGGTGCCATATCACAAGCACACATACTATGCTTGCCCAATGGCAACATGCCGAGTCGGCATTTATCAAAAATGGGTCACACGGAAAAATGCATTGTTACACAATGACATACCATAATCACCCATACTATGATTATCCAATGGCAACGTGCTAAGCCAGCACTATTGGAAATTGGTCAAATAGAGAAATGCGTTGTAAACGAATTTCTCTCCAAAATGAGCTCTTTCCCAATACATAGGAAATAAATGAATTCTTTTTACATAAGAAAATTTGGGTTGCAGAGCAGGCATAATTTTAGTATAAATAAGATAAAAATTGTAACTTATGCTAAGTCTGGTTAATGATTTCAATAAAAGTGGCCACGCTGCCCAATCAAAATAAAAAAATAAACTAACGTTTATTTAACTTATACTCGTATGTTTGTAGATAAGTATGTATGCATGATGTAGAAAAATGTGTAATTTTGTGAAGGTGACAATTGCAAAACAGGCATCTGCTCTAGCTTGTAACGGCAGTTCGAACTTTTGTATTTTACATATGATTTTAATTTTCTTTTTTTCGTAATAGAATATTTTTCACAATATCATCGAACGCTACAAACAAAATAAATTATTTATCCACTTTAGAATCCGGCACTTACAAATGCGAATGCATGCGCGTTTTCCAACGAGTGCATAGAATAGCAAAGCAAAGCGGCCTCAAGGATGTACACGAAGGGACGTGCTGATATACATATGTATGTATTGTATACGCCTTGCACTGAGTGAGATAAAATGCAAACAGAGAAAAATGGTAAATCTGTGCACTTATTTTCATTTTGTCTTACTTAAATTGCTAACTGATGTATCGTATGTATATAGTAGTTGTATGGAATACCGACATATACAAGTATTCAAAATTACTCTTCGTTTTGAACGATATATTACAAAAGGCGTTTTCTTTTGTGGAAAGGAGAGGTCTAAAGAAGAAGTGTCCGTTGCGTGCAAACATTCTGTTTGTAACATCTTTTTTTCTGAACTAATGTTATCAAGTGACTTACAGGCCCTTGCATAGTAAAGCATTAATGTAAGAATTCAAATGCTTTTTGTTCCTGCTTAGAATCTTTAGCAAGTAGGCCCGCTTACCATATAAAAACAAAATTGTTAAAGTCAACACTTTAATTTTAAGTTATGTTCCGAGTGTTCCGACATAGCATTATTTTATTATGAAAAGCTCCTTATATTCATTAGATATAGCCTAGTGGTTGAAATTCAGCCAAAGAACTGCACTCTGCTTTAAGTATTTTCTGTTCATTTCCTTCTTTTGATGATCCTTTTCTTCAGTTTAGTTATTTTAATTTCTTCTTCTCTTGCCTTTGCATAGTTTTCATTTTCTTTTAAATATTGTCCTTATTGTCACTTACTAATACAGTTTCTATTTCTATTTTAATTAATTCTATTTTACTGTATTTTATTCTCTTTTATCCTTTCCTTTCCATTTTTTCCTTGTTTTCCTTTCCTTTCTTTTCCTTTCCTTTATATCAACAACACATACAATGTCTATATATTGGGCATTTGTAGTGGTGTAATTTTTAAACTGATTTTTCTATATTATAAATAATTTTTATAAAGTTATTTTTTGATTGACGGCACTGCAGCTTGGACAGACCTATCGATACATATATAATTATTTATACCTTAGATGTATAGTTTGGCCGTAAATTGGGACAAACGTTTTCAACTTTCACATTTATATTATAGAGTATCTGGGCTCGGCATTTTGATAGGTTGCCATACAACTTAGTTTTCTTTAGATCACCGACGACCCAAATGGCTCATATGAGCATTATGCATTATAAGAAAGTTCTTTATTTAATTTCTTGTAGTTGGCTTTGGAAAAGTAAAAGTTAAAACTACTACTTGAGTAGCATTTTTTACCTTGACCATTACCCTTGGTTTCGTAGACTAATTCCATTGAAGGGTGGTAAAGGTCTTCTGGTAAAACCAATGGATCACAACGACTTACAGAAAATTTGTTAATATCATCAACATGAACTAAATCTAAGACTTTCCCAAACTTGTTACGGGAACCATTCATTTGATCAAGGCAGAGATCGGAAATTCCATCTAAAAAGTCATTGCCCATATGAGGTAGGTTGAAATCACCCAAAACAATTATTGCTTTAGTGAATAAGTTAACAGTTTTGAGCACAGAGGCATGTTGCATGTAGAACGAGAGATCTGATGCTGCAGGGATGTAGCATACAGATAAGTACGTTCTCTAGCTAAATGCGGATGCATTGGAACTCAGTGGAATCTAAGATAGGTATATTAACCTCCTCTGAAGGTATGGAGGAGTGATATGTAGATAGTAGTATTTGCTTACATATTAAATGTTTAAAAAAATATAAATTTTGTTATACTTTAATGCAATGAAGCCAGAAGCGCTAGACTAGTAAAACAATTGGCAACATCGACTCAATGTCGGCATTGACACTAGCAATAATGTCAGCAAATAATAGTTCTTTTACTTTGACGCACAATTTTCAAGGCGTCAGGAAATGTCGAGAGGGTGTCGAAAGGTGCGTTCCGGTCCAAGGAATCATAATCCCCTTTTGGTAAATTAATATATGAAACCATTTAATATATTTATATAATTTGTTTTTTTTTTGTCCATTACTTTTAAAAGTGTGAAAAAGTTGAGCTTCGACATCGGTTTCGATGGTGTTTCCTAAACTGCTCATTACAGAAGCAAACATTATTTTTCTTACTATATTTAGGTTAGGTTCCGATTTCGGATTCCCTATCTTAATATTTTTGTTTAATTTTTCGGTGGTGTTTCCTAAACTGCACCACCCCCAAAGTGGTATCAAAATTTGCTTACTTCATGGCATCAGCGCAACCAAATTTCCACCAATAACCCAGCCTGAACTTCTATCACTTTTGACATGACACTGACACAAGGAATTGTAAAAATTTATTGACAATCTCCGAACATGAGCTACCAACAAAATACACACCAGGCTTGCTTTTTATACCTAGTAGTGCTACGCACATAAGGTAAATTAACTTTAGTCGCGTAACAGTGGTATGTAACAGCATAAACAAATCGAGATAGATATTGACTTATATATATCAAAATGTTCAGGAGGAAAACAGAAATTGATTAAGCTATGTCCAAAATTGGTATAATGTCAATTCCCGATTTCGATATATTTAAGTAATAGAAGCCATCTACACCAACAAATACACAAAAGCTTTTGTTGCAGAGATTGTTGCAGGGACAATCGTTATACCTAGCGTGTACTAGTACACAGGGTATTATAGTTTTGGTCTATAACGGTGCTTTGTAACGGTACAAAATAATGAAAATAGACATATAGTCCCATATATCAAAGTTTTTAGAATGAACAGAGGAATCCATTAAGACACATCCGTCCGTTCGTCCGTGGACACGATAACTTGAGTAAAAATTGAGATATTTGAATGAAATTGCGCACACAGGTTGCTATTTAAAATGGGCGAAATCGAACAATAACTACGCCACTTTTTTCGATATCGAAAATTTCGAAAACCGTTTAAAAAGAGATAATTCAATAATGAAATTTGACAGGTTTATTCATTTCGTCGTTCTATTGACGATTTTACTAAGTTTTTGGGAAAGAGGACTTATGGACTTATGAGTCAAGCAAATTTCAAATACGACTGTTAATAACTTCAGAACGGTGTAAGATAGAATTACGAAACTTGATTTGAGATACTCTTTAGACATGTAGAGTACGGCTACGGAAAATAAGCAAAATCGGGGTACGACCACGCCCACTTTTGGACAACAGTTTTCTAAAAAAGAGGTAGGAAACCGTAACATGCCATGTCTTCTGCAATGATGCAGATAGAATGTTAAAATTTCGTAGTTACATTGACCTGATGATCTTATTAATGATTTTTTTTAACTTTGTAAAATGGGCGTGGCACCGCCCACACATAAATGAACAAAATATCAAATTTCAGCTATTATTAACCTCAGAACCGTGTTAAGTAAAATTACGAAACAAGATACGAGGTAAACTATCTACGTTTTTCAAAATGATATATAGCCTATGCTGAAACCAGTGAGCCCAAGAATCTACTGTAAAAATTTCATAAAGATTGGTTAAGTACTTTGGACGCCAGACACACATTTATTTTTATTTATAAGATAGCCCACATGGTAGTATCAAAAGTTTAAAACCTCTATAGATCATAACTCCAAATCCATTTACCACGACTGCTTTTACGCAGCTGGGTATTTAATGTTCGGTTCCACCCGAACTTAGACTTTATCACTTGTTTTTGCATGGTTATTGCAACGATTTTTAATTAGGTGCTTTTAAAATTATGGTTTAAAGAAAAAAAAGGCTTATTGAATAGTTTTTGGAAGCGAGAACACTGCCATTTTAGTTATCAAAATCGGTACAGTATATCGGAAGTTATTGAAATAAAAGGGACAAAAATTTTCAATTCGCCATAACACAGTATACAATTTTGTTTTCCAAAAATCAATGAGGCATTGATTTGTATTGTCAATAGCCACCAATCGGTACCATTATTGATCAAAACTAAATCTTATATATAAATAGACAAGATGAATGCAATGTAGAACCGTTTTCTGCTAAACTATAGTTCTAAGGTATACAAATTATATATGTATAGATCGGAAATTTTGAGATGTACTCTTATCCGTAAATAAAAAAAATTTTAAAAATCATTTTAATATAAAAACTTTAACATAAAAGTCACACCACTACACATTTACTTATTCACACTATAGACACGCTGTGTGTGTGTGTACTTGCTTTTTGTGTACTATGCTGAATCGTGAGCATGGCCGAGGAGTTGCTTTGTAGGAAAAAATTAAGAGCCGTAGTAGTGTGAGTAGACTTGCCATGCATGTTTTTGTGTTATTCGTGTGGTCGGCTCTCACTGTGAGTGCGAAGAGTTGGTAGTGGACCAATGAAAAATAAGTATTCGCACTATAGATACTCTGTTGTGTCGTGCATTTTTGCTTTAGTTGTTGTTATTGTATTGATTACTGGCTACGATGCCCAGTGTCAGCTGCTCTCCTGAGAGCACGAAAAGTTGCTTTGTTGGATACATTAAACAAGCAATGTAAAATATGAGCAAATATGTAAAATTCATTGCTGATACCTACAAACAGGGTTTACAAAAATAAAATAAATGATTACTCATAAAGAGTATTAAACACCGAAGAAAATTAAAGGAAAATAGAGGAAAGGAAAATAAAGGAAAGAAAAGGAAAGGAAAGGAAGGAAAGGGAAGGGAATGGAAAGGAGGGGAAAGGAAGGAAAATTAAAGGAAAGAAAGGAATGGTAAGGAAATGAAAGGAAGGGAAGGAAAAGGGAATTAAAGGAAAGGTAAGAAAACGAAGGGGAAAGCAAGAAAACAAAAGGAAGGGAAGGGAAAGGAAAAGAAGTTTGAGGAAAGTAAAAAATAAAATAAGAGAGTAAAAAAAGAAATCAAGGAAAATAAAAATATGTTAGAGGAAAGGAACGACATAGAAAGGAAGAAGAAAAGGCGTATAAAATATACCTACAGCAAAAAAATAAAATAAAATAAAGTTTATTGGTTGAATTTCAACCACTGGGCGAACTGTAGTTTTTATAATTTGAAATGATCTGTTCCAGAAATTCTTACCCTATTTTGCTCCCGCTTCTGATATTTCAGTATATATGCGGCATGTTCCCTTGCTTCAAACGGTAAATAGAATGACTGAACCATCCGATTCTGTGATTGGTTTAGGCGATTTTTACTATCCTCATATATCGTGAAATATCTTTGACCAAAACAATTCCATCCAAAGTGGGTTATAATGACTTTTTGTTTGAAATGTCTGACCTTTAGCTTACGTTAGTGATACATCTACCATCCTTCTTTTGAGATCGTTTACGAAATCATAACTAATGTAGAACGCAGTGAACTATGCGAATCTAGAAGTCGCTTTGATTTTGATTATGCTGAAACTAAATTTAAAAAACTAAGTAGAGAATTGTCTAAATTAAAATGGTCAGAATCTATCAGAAATACTTTGAATTGAACAAAAAATGTTCAATGCTTAAATCTGCAAAATTTAAAAGAACATTATGTGCAACCCCAAGTCATTTTATGGCTTCGGAAACTCTTAGCTTAACGTAAAGGGCTTTCCTTTTTCCATGAAATACCAAGATTGTATATCAAAACTTTGAAAGTATCTTTTAAATTTGGTCTGAATACTTACATGTTTCCTTAAAAAATTTGCAAACCACATTTACAAGCCTATAACTTATCTGTTCAATATGTCTTTAAAATGTGGCGTTTTTCCAGCTGCTTGGGAGGATCTTTCCTAATACCACTTTATAAGAGTGGGAGTAGGTCATCCGTAGATAACTACCGTGGCATAGCAAAGCTCTTTGCTATTCCAAAACTGTTTGAAGCTATAACCCTGCCAACCAGCGGTAGATAAAAATCTGGATAAACAGCGAGTCCCGCTTACCAAACAACTGGATAAAAAAGTGGGCAAATTTGTTCGGTTCACTTTTTAACCATGTTGAAAATATTTTCCGTGTGCGTGTTAGTGCATACTTTTAGGCACTTGTTGTTTTCCATAAAAATTACAAAAATATGCGTTGGCTTTAGTAAAAATCAGAGTTTCACCACGATTAGCCATGGTTGATAGGGAATCAGATCAGAGTTTCTATTCCCCTCACTGATTTCAGGTTGCCAACACGGCCTTGTTAGGGAAAATCAACAAGTTTTAACCTACTTGAGTTCAGAATCCATGTGTCAAATGTGTTTAGAGAACATATGCACACTCATGTTATATATACCGACTTCAGTTACTTATTCGCAAACTCAAAGGGTAGTTTTGAAGAATGCTATCTAATGTCATTAATGTATCTTCCCGAGTTCCGCAAGGTAGCCATCTTGGCCCGATTTTGATTTTGCTGTTCATTAATGATACATCCAGTACCTTCAAGTTTTCAAAAATTTTGATATGCGCTGACGAAGATTACACGTTGAATAAAGATAGAGCTTCACTTCAATCAGATCTCGATAATGTAAACTATTTGCCCCTCAATCTAAAAACTGTAAATACATGTGTTTTTCACACAGAACTTCACAACCAGCCTCCTACACAATCAATTATCACAGTCTTGAAAAGTGCATGATTTTGTTGATTTGGGAGTTACGACGGATTGCAAACTTAATTTCAACCTTATATTCTAAGCGAGTGAGTGGCAGACTGTATGTGTTATACCAAAGCTGATATTTGCTTAAAGATTCTTCTATCCTACCTACCTTACATGTAGTGGATAATCACGCAGCCCGGCGAAGGTAGCTTTGGCGGCACTTAGGTAAGACAGGTACGTAAATTAGGCCCATTTTCAAAGCATTTTACCAATGCTGCAGTTTTGTCACATTAAAGAGTATAATAAATGAAACTAAAATTCCAAAGTAAGATATCATACTAGCTGAGCTCAGGCCAAGGGGTCACTACTGACAGATAGTGGACGGCCTACCTAGGCAGGCTAGCTGCGAATGAACAATAGGCAGCCCTCGATCAAGAGCGCCTTAAGAACCGCCAGGGAACAGGCGATAACTAAGCATCACCAACCCAAATCGTGTTGCCACAAGAGAACAGGTCCGAGCATATGTGACTCTAACTAAGGAATGGCGGACATATTTCTTAATAGCTCACGCATAAAAATAGGCTGGGTATATGTTAGAAAGATACCACATGAGACAAAGAAGCGATGTTTCAAATGTTTTGGCCCAAATCACACCACTAGGGCCTGCAAAGGCCCCGAGAAATAGGCAGGGTCACAAACTCAGAGAGTGCACCAAACCCGCGAAGTACTACTTGTGTACTGCAGCAGAATTTAAGAAAATAGACCAAATACCGGGCTAGGGCAGATGCGCGGTGTACAACGTCTGCGGAAAGCCAGGATGACCTCAGACGCCCTTCTAACGCAGTTGAGAAAGGGGAGGAACATAGATGTTGCAGTCATCAGCGAGAAATATAAGAAAATAATGCCGGCTGCTGGCTAGAAGACTCCACCGAAACTCCGGCACTTCGGTTCTCCTACACGCCGCATTAACAGGCTGCTACTTTACACCCAGCGACAACAATGGAGAATTTCAAGGCAAGTTAAATGATATCGAGGACACAGAGCGAGAAATAGGTGGATCTTTCCTTTCCTTTACTTTCCATTCCATCCCCTTTCTTTCCATTTCTTTACTTTCTTTTCCGTTCCTTATCTTTCCTGTCCTTCCCTTCACTTTCTTTTAATAAACTTTGTTTTATTCTTTTTTATCTTATTTCTTTTATTTAATTTACTTTATTTCAATTCACACAAACCCAACCACAAATACAAAACAAACCTCATTTATTTTGTTTTTGTAAACACTGTTTGTAGGTATCAGCAATGAAGCTTACATCTTTGATCATATTTCACGTTGCTTGTTTAATGTCTCCAACCAGTGTTGCCATTTTAGCTGTTTTCCAGCTAGATCTAGCTTTTTTTTTAGCTTTTTCCAGAATTTTTTTTATGTGTTTGTAGCTTTTTCCCCCGATGTGGGAAAAGATCTCATTCAACTCATGAGCAATTCTAATATTTATGCTAATTCAGCGGATGACGAAGAAAATTGTTAAATTGACACATTTTAAAACGTATTTATTATATATTATCTCACATTACTACCTATTATATTATATATAGTTATTTTGCATGCGATGAAAGTATATTTCCTTTTAAAGAAGAATACAGTGATCTGTGGTTTACTCGTTGGACCTTTTATATAAATAGCAACTAATTTATATACTAAATAGAAATATTAGCCTTAGTTTGACGTAATTTTAAAAAATACAGATTTGAATTGTTCATTATAATTTCAATGCTCGAAAGTGCAAATTCTTATGAAAAGCATCTGTGCAAGAAACTTTTTTATTTTTATGAAATTTGAGTACAAACTTTATTTTTTTGTATAAAATATTACTTTTTAATATACTTTTATATACCTGTGATTAAAAAAACGAATAAAACATGTCAAAAGATGACTTCCTTTTTAAGCTGTGTTTTAGCCCTAACTAATCCAGCTGGATTGCTGAAAAAATTCTGGCAACACTGTCCCCAACAAAGCAACTTATAGTGCTCTTGGGAGAGCCGCTGTAATTGGACATCGTAGCCAGTGATCAATACAATAAAAACAACTAAAGCAAAAATGCATGAAACATTTGCTCACACAACAGAGGCTCTATAGTGCGAATACTTGTTTTTCATTGGTCCACTACCAACTCTTCGTACTAACAATGAGAGCCGATCATACGAGTAATGCAAAAACGTGCATGACATTTCTACTCACACAACTACGGCTCAATAGTGTCAATTTTATGTGTTGGTGTGTTTTTATAGCTGTGTTTTTATAGCTGTGTTATGTAAGTCTGTCTCATATCAAGTCACTAAATTTGAGATTTTTCATTAGAGACAACTTTTGTGACTTCAGATGATCTCGGTATTCTGTAAGAGAAAATCACAAAAAGTTCACCAATGATATTTGGTGAAAACACACTTGCATACATCTCAAGTACAGCAATTGACAGTGGATGATAGATATCGCGATAGCCCAGGTAGTAAGCGTGTCTAGTACAATGTGAGCGACGCAAGTTCGAGCCTGGAATCGCGGACAATTTATTATTTTTATTTTATTTTTTGTTAGTTAAATATTATTTTTTTTAATAATGTTTCTACACTTAAAATTTTTTATTTTTTTAATTTCTAACCCAAAGTTTTATTGTTTGTGACCTGCCTAGAACCAGCTGACAAATTAGTGACTATTTTTTTCAGACTAGAGATGTGAGACATCTTACTGAATACCAAATTGTATCAAAATTGAAATTGACCACAAAATGTCTCTATTAGTGACTAGATACTAGTTACAGAATTCACCTATTAAACTAATTTTCCAATATTATAATAAATTTTTTTTTAAAGTTTTTTTCATTGACGGCACTGCAGTTTGGCAATACTTATCCATACATATATAATTGTTAATACCTTAAATGTATTATTTGGCCATAACGTGGGATAATTTCAACTCAACTTGCGCATTAACTTTATAGCTATAAGTCAATATCTAGCTCGATTCGTTTATGCAGTTAAATACTACCGTTAGGCGTATGAAGTTAATATACCTTTGTAGCACTACTAGGTATACAAAAAAATCTGAATTCTGGCTTTGATACAGAAGGCAAAAAAGTGGTTAATGCGGTGAAAGATGACAAACCGAAGTATTTTCTGTCTTCAAATTTAGAATGCGAGCACCCGAAACTTGACAGCTACCTCACTATTTGTGGTTACAAATTAGAAATTGTGAGGACTTCGTCTCTTTGGCGACCAGTTTTAATGCTAAAATGTTTTTAGCAGATAAGTTTCACGGAGAACCACTCAGGTCATCGCTCCGCTGGTTATGCGTCACGTTATACGAATGAACAAAGAAACTGCGACACAGATCGTTTACCTATCGGTACCCAAATTAGGCAGCAGAAATAGGAAAAAAACAGGATGTCTCCTGTTGAGTAGAAGTGATATGTTTCTGTATGTGTTAACATGGGTCTAATTGACTTACATATCCATGAGTATGCTACACAAATAAAAATTTACTTATGTATATTGAATTATAGCCCACTATGGAGGAAAGGTATTAATCGCGCATCACTCTCTTTAGAAATTGATGGAAGAATTTTTGCAGGGATATTAATGTTTATTATCCGACTTTAAATATGTATGTACATATTATTTGATCAAAGAAGAATATTCGTTTATTAAGAGATCCCTTACAACATCACTTATACCTTTCCGTTTGTCTTCGCCTAAGCACAGTGTTTGTGTGTTCCTCTTTTTCGCTTGTCTTATTAGTTCGTTTATTTTAGTGCATCCGCTTCCGCTGGGCGGTTTCTCAGGCAATTACCAGCAACTTAACTCATTCCCGCTTTACTTGCTATGCTTATTGCAATGCTCAGAATTTCTTTTATTTATTTTTGTACATGTTTGCGGTTTTTGTTGTTATGTTTTGTTAGAATTTACTTTTATGCGCATATAAAAGTGTTTCTCGAATGGAGCTCATATGCTTTTTAATTCGTATATACTCAATCTACGGTGGAAAGCCACGTTAATCAGAAAAAATACCAGATTTCAGACCAAGAAAAACTAGTCCGAAGAAGTGTAAAGTCGTACGAACTACAACTGCTAAGTTTTTTGTTGCTGTACAGTTAAGACGTAGAAGAGTTAAAAAACCCAACAAGAGCTTCTAATTTACTCTGCAGATTTTGAACTAACTTAACCTGAAATAGGATTTTTTATTTTGACATAGTTTGGATTGTGGACTGAGCCATATTAAAAAAATATTTTTTTTTGGAAAATTATATTAGAGCAATTTTCTCACTTTAAAAAGCGTAGAACATTGTCTACCTTTGCTATCTCAAATTTTCTGAGATTACGAGAACGCGTAAAAAAATTGGTGTAATGCTTTCAAAATTCTTGTCAAAATTTTTTCATGACCTTGGGTGAACTTTCTACGTTTTTTATGATTTATTGATATTATTTTTAAGAATGGCGAAAAACATACTGTAAATGTTATGGATCCTAATATTAATTTCTAGAATTGTACATTCCTTGTCTAGATTTTGTAAAACTGATCTCAAATTGGGTGTAAAACTGCCAAACTATTGATGCAAAATAATTTAGCTTAATGCAGTGATTGAACATTTTCGGCAGGTTTGTTATTCCAGAGACTTCAAGCATTAAACATTGATATGGTTGCTACAAAATGTAGACTAGCAATGATAGAGCCATAGAAATTTATATTAAGATGTTTAACCTTTGCAGCATTTTTTTTTTGTCCATTCTAAAAAATAATATCAACAATATTTCCAACACAAAAAACATTTGGCTCAGTGTAATGGACCGGTAAATTTTTGTCCGAAGTCTAAGAAATGATATTTCGTGGAACAATGACTTCTTATAAGGAGCTGTTAACATGGAAAACTGAGGTACTTCTCTTCCCGAGAAGGTACAAGATCATTGAAGTAAGATCACCTTGAAATTATTGAGTAACGCTGGTACTGTCTGAAAGATTTAATGACCTCGGGATTATTCTTGAAAGCAAACTATCATGGTAGCTTATTGTAGAGTACAGAACTAGGAAGCCTTCGGTTGTTGTTGTAGCAGCGGTAGGAATTGGAAGTGATGAGCCAAACAGGGATGTACTGAGCTTGATATTCCTTTGTCGGATATGAACCTGGTATCGGCACCTTGTGGCACTGAGGAGAATACGGTGGAATTGAACCCGGAATCGAGGTCGATGATTTTATTCGGCACTTATGACAGCCATTATTACCTTGGTTATATTCTAAGCGCCTAAGCCGCAGGGGAGGCTTCGATTGATTTGTACTGCTGTCATTGGTTCGGTGGCCTGCGCTGGCCACCAATGTTATATCACTGGCTGTATGTTATGATGGTACATAAAAATTACACCCAATTAAATGAGTACCAATAAAAATGAGACAACACCCAACTTGTAGAGATTAATAACTCCCAAACAAGGAAATGAAATAAGTCCCAATATCTGGAAGTTATTTTATAATAAGACCTTAAGCCCAAAAAAATGAGATGAAATAAATCCCAAGAAAAATGAAATAACTCACAAAAGAAAAATGAATTAAAAAACAATATTATATGTAAATTTATACATAGCCATACTCGTAAATAATTTACTATGTAAAAACTTATACATTCATGTGTATATTAAGAAAATACAAAAATTTTATACTAGAAATGCATATTTCATTTACAAAAAAACTTCATCGAGCCGTATTGCAGATTTTCAAATGTTTGCAAGGAATCAGCAGCATATTGAGCTCTACCTCAAAACAAATCACGCATAGAATTTGAGAGCGTGGTGTTTCGGAAGGCTTTGGCACAATATCTTTTTCTTCTTCATCCACCTCCTCATCTTCAAGATTCAAGTGATCTTTAAAAATATCTTCTTCTGATTGTATGTGCATAGCATTTGTTCAACCAGTCCCAACGCATTGGGAGTTATTTCATAATTATTATCATTTTGTATGGAAAATATTTGGGACTTATTTCGTGGTACCGAGGTCTTGTAACAACATTTATTGATGGAGCAAAGCCATATGAACAACTTGGGAGTGGCGTTGTTGAAGTACTGAAATTAGGCAATTACTTGCAATTGTAGACCCTTGTAGACAGTGAATAAACATTTTGATGTAGTCGAACCTTCGGGGGCTTCACCAAATATCCATGTCCGCCTTCTCCTAAATTGTATTGTTGCTACGTAATGATTTCCTAATAATTTTAGCTAGTGTTGCCGCTGGACAATGTGGACAGTTCGCTGCATTGTACAAGTAGAGTTGTACAATTGTTCGCAGGATGGTCGGGCTTGCGATCCATACTAGAGCTAAGGTAGTTTACATCTGGTTATTTTGATTTCGGGGTGTTTATGTATGTACATGTTCATGTATGAATGTGAATCTGTGGTAGCAATGGGGTATATATGCACCTCGGAAGATATTTCCGAAAGAAAAGCCATTTTCCATTTTGCATTCGAGTGCGCACATTTATCCTTATCCTACTAAATATGGCGGTAAATGGAAAAATAAACAACACTGCATTTGGGCATAAAAGTACATCTACATGTATGTATGTTTGTATGTCGCTTGCGTGCTCTAGTGTTTGTGGATGCGCTCGTGCTGTATTTTTTGGTTGCTGCTGCAAAGTTGGCTACGACTGCAACTAAATGTTTCTTTTATGAGTGAATTTTTGTCCATTTATGCAATTGCATCAACGTAGAAATATTTATTTTGTATACACAGACGAACATAAATATTACTTTGTTGATGCAATTGCATACAGCAGTGTGGGCACATGTGGATTTAAGTGCATTCCAGTGGTTTAATATTTCTTTGCTTGCAGTTTATTAAGTTTTTCTTTTGAACACATTTAATTAAACAGCAAAAATCTCAGTTTTGTACATGCGCTTTTTAGCAAAACATTTTTAAAACTTTATTATAAAAAGTGAATATGCACTGCAACAAACACGGAGTGCATGGCTTTGCTTTTCCTAAAAAGTACTTAATTTTTTATCTCGCGTGTAAGCCTAATCGCAATAAATAGCCGAACAAACGCAACACATATCCACAAAACAAAACCTTGTTTCCAGAAATCATAATTCAAATGCCCCCTATAAATTTGTAATGCACTCAAGACAGTGGAGCATACGTAAAAAAACTTTTGGGGGTGGGGTCTTAGGATGACTTTTTAGAATTTTTTCGTTCGTCACGACAAAGTTTAAAGAATGACAAACACTCTTTAGACCATCTTTGAGCTCCTGCTGAAATAAATTTCATACCAAATATCCTTCTATTTTAGGAACATCAGAAACTACATCTAAACCATATGATTAAACATTATATTTTTTAAATTTTACTACAGTGCAGGAGATTCAGGATCAGTTACCGGATTAAAGGTTCGGTAAAACAAATACTCATTTATATCTTTCAATCCACCTAGTTTAATACATGTTTTTTAGTTACGTTGGTCCAAAACTTAAATCTTTTGAGACACTCCTGCAAAACACTTTGCTGTTCGGTGTATTTAGAAAATCTTTAAATTTACTCCTGCTCTAGGAAAATACATTCTTGCAATTTATTACTTTCACTTGTATCGTCTAGCCATCACCAGTCACGATGGTCTCTTAATGCCAGCCCTTGTTCTCCACACAATAAACAGCCCCAATTATTGGTTTATGCAAAACTGCGTAAGTGTTGTCACTCAAATTTTACAGAAAAAGCAACAACATGTGTTACTTCAGCACGACCCGTTATCTAATAGGATACATTTCCACAAAGCTAGATATTGAAAATATGTTTCCAAACCAACTATTAATTTTGGTGAGAAAAGCATAATCATGGTTATATTCTGATTAATTGCAGCATACTCGGTTTTAAAAATGTTTATTTTGGCTCATTGTGCACAATATGTACAAATGCGCGGTTTTGCAAACACGTTTATTTTCAAAGTAGCATTATAAAAAGAAATATGTTAAATTGCAGCCAAGCGGTTGGTGTGTTATAGTGGTAGAGTGCTAGTGTACCTTCTTCTTCTTCTGAAATCTTTTTCAACATAGATTTGTTCTTTGCCACTATTTTAGAGGCCCTCAGAGTGTAATTCTAGCGAATGCCGTTCAGATTCGGCCTCGACGCTTTAACGGAACAACAAAACAAGAATAAAATAAGAATCTTTGGGATGTCATATTCTGACAAGTAAATACTCATATCAAATTTACTTTCGGAATTATGGAGGTCGAAAAATTACCGAAATTCGATTTTCGTAAAAAGTAGTGCAAAAAAATTTGCTCATTATTTGCAATGAATGGGTGATAACAAAGCGCCCTTGGAGGATAAAAAAAAATGTTCCGGCCTTCATACCCTACTACTTAAACACACATTTTGCTTCAAATTGATGGTTATAGGGGCCAAAAAATATGCCAGGTTTTAGTCCTGATTGCGGAAGAACTATGCTTAATCTGAAAACTCTAATAGCAGATTAGAATTTTACGGAAAATACTCTAACGCCTCCAAAACTGCGCTAAAACCGGATTTTTATTACCTTTTTTTATGAAAATAAAACAGAGTCACCTTACGAAAAAATAGCCAAAAATCAAAAGTAGACCCTAGATACTTAAAATTTTGCACTTTGTTTTACCAAAACTAACTATTCTATAAAACTGCGTGCTGTAAAAGTTTCTTCTTCTTATTTTAAATTCTCTTTAACACCACGGGGCGTATGAATAACAAAAAAAAACAATTTTCAATTGCATTTCACAAGAGTAAGTGGCATGATATGTTAAAAATAAAACATGTGGGTGATGCAGCTGTAAATCCTCTTTCAGAATATATAGCTTTTTCTAATATGTCTAGCGAAACGTTGGGTTGGAAAAGTGGAATACTATCTTTTATTTCACTTCAAAACTAATGGTCAAAAGAGCCTAAATCCAAAATTTAAATAACACATAACTGACCGGAAAACATCAAAATATTAGGAAGGAAATATAGTTTTCCGAGACGGTGTAATAAAACGATTTTTTTCGTGGTTTTCACAAAAACGGCTCTGGCGATGATTTTTCCATCATTTCATTTAACTATATTCTTATAAGTAAGAGGTAACAATCCTTTCAGGTGCACAGTGAAAGCTTAATAAAGCCCTTACAACTCCAAATTTATAACCAGTTTTATTTTTTGTGATTATAGGCGTAAGTATTGGCATGAGCTTAAACGCCAATTGACATATTTACATATAAAAACAATATATTTTTGTTATCGAAATATATGCGATTCCGAGCAACAGACTGTAGGATCACTGAGCGCCGCGAGCAGCCCTGCAGAACTATGACTATTATTTGTAGATTAAATTTTCGAATGAGTAGCTATGACTGCATGGCTTAAAAGGACAGATTTTAAATCCATCCTCGCATTAGATGAATTCATTAATGTAACGATTGTAAGAGTTGAGAAGGGTTTGGATGTACCGTTTAAATAAAATTCGTTACTCAATAATGATTTTAATATTTAATAAAAATTTAATATCATATTGTTCGAACTCCGAAGATCATACCGAGAAATTATATTTTTCACAACTGACTTGAAATTCATTTCCTTCAATCGGATTGCTTGTTCAGAAAACAACCTGATCAGACTATGTAAAGTTGATCACCTTACAGTTCGGCCTTCCTGATCATGCGGGACGACCCTGTTCCGCTGTTGATGTACCTTCGCTTTCTTCATCATCGGTAACATCATCATCGTCAAACACTTGAGGCAAAGCACACCATGGTTTAATTTTGTCACTGACGTATACTGAAGAGTATTGACGCTTGGTTCGTTTGGACCCAGGAATTTCTTGGACAATGTATCGGTCATTATTTAGTACACGGACAATTTGAAACGGACCCTTGTACCGCGGTTCTAACTTTCGAGATACACCTGTGCTTGGTGTCTCGTATTCAACTACTACCAAATCGTTGATATTGTATTTGGTAGGAGGTACGTGCTTCTGGTCAAATTGATGTTTATTTTTCAAACGTTCAGCCTTAATACGCACTGCTGCTGTTGCCCGTAGTTCTTCTAAATTGTCGTTCACTGTACTATCATGTTGTAATGCCAGAACAATCTTGTTTTGTAGGATATCGCGTGGTTTAAAACTGAAGAGTAACTCTTGCGGTGTACGTGACGTGGTTTTGTTCTGCATACTATTAATGCACCATTGCAGATTCCTGAGAGACTCATCCCAACGTTTGTCATTGTTTACAGTTGGCAAGAGCATTGATAAAATAGTTCGATTGCAACGCTCAACCAACCCATTCGCTCGTGAAGTTCTCACTGCATTGGCAAGATGCTGGATATCGTTGTCTTTACAAAATCGTTCAAATTCTTTGGATGTAAAACCCGTACCGCGATCGGATATGACCCGACCTGGCATGCCCACAAAACTGCTGATATCGTTGAATACGTCAATTACGTGTCTGGACGCAGTGCTCTTTACAGCTCGTATGATAGCAAAGCGTGTAAACGCATCGATTATAACAAGTATGTGCTCATTACGTTTAGCACTTTTCGGAAAAGGACCAAGGTGATCCACATGAACTGTTCACCTTTCTCCTTACCACCAGGAACTTTGTTGTATGTGCATTGAATACATGACTTAATGTATCACTTAACAAAGTTCCGCATACGACTAAACCACATACGAGGTGTGTTCAAAACGTATCGCGAATTTTGAATTTTCGCTGGTTACGTATATTCGAATTTCGAGTTTTTTGTGGCGTTATGTTGGTACTCATGTCTCTCACTTATGCCGACAAGCTCGGCCATTTTGAATGTTCAGTTAAATTTTGTGTGAAAAACGAAATTAAGTACGCGGATGCATTCCGAATGTTGACTGTGGCATACGGAGAAGCTACCTTGGACCGAAGCAACGTTTATCGGTGGTACAAAATGTTCTCAGAAGGCCGAGAAGATGTGCAAAGAAGAACAAAAATTGGCTTTTGCACCACGATAACGCCCCTGCTCACGCATCGTTGCTTGTGCGCGACTTTTTGGCCAAAAACAACACACTAATGATGGCGCAGCCACCGTATTCCCCGGATCTGGCCCCCTGTGACTTTTTCTTGTTCCCTAAACTGAAGAGGCCCATGAAAGGACGACGTTACGCTTCTCTTGACGACATAAAGACGGCATCGAAGGAGGAGCTGAACAAGATACAAAAAAATGATTTTTTGAAGTGCTTCGAAGATTGGAAAAACCGTTGGCACAAGTATATAATATCTCATGGGGATTACTTTGAAGGGGGCAAAATAGATATTCATGAATAAATAAATAATTTCTGAAAAAACACAAAATTCGCGATACTTTTTGAACACACCTCGTATACTCACAGATGCGTTGTAGTGTTTTCTCCAAACCTAAATGTCCAGCCCTATCATGCGCGTTTTGAACAACCTGCCATCGTAATGCCTTTGGTACTACCCAAGCGTTTTTCCCATTGACTAACCTGAACAATCTTCCGTTAACAATTTTAAAATCTTTCGTAGTATTTCGATCGTCGCGTTTTATTTTGTCGATTATTTTCTTAATATTTTCATCTTGTAACTGCATTCCAAACAGCCAATCTTCTTCAACAATGTTAACTTTATCGGTACGTAGTGATACAGTTTCAATTTCACGCGCCTCTTCAGTAGGAACACGGCTTAACGCATCCACATGCGCCATTCGTTGCCCACTACGATGCTCAATATCTAGGTCATAATCCTGAATACGCAACCATCACCGAGCGATTCGTGGTATTAACTCGCGTTTCTTCATCGTTGCTGTTATTGTAATATCGTAAATGTAATACCGAAACCTCTCGACGGACTCGACTACCGCAAGTGTTTCAAGCTCGTAACTATGATACATCTTTTCCACGTCCGTAGTCGCGCGACTATAATATATAACGGGCTTCCAATTATCATTTTCGTTTTGTAATAGCACGCCAGCCAAACCGAAGGAACTCGCATCAGTGTGAACTTGATGTTCGGCATCAATTCGAAATGCAATCATCACCGGTCGCGACACTAAAATTGTTTTAAGTTTGTTAAATGCATTCTCTTGTTCGGCGGACCAAACAAATCGTTCATCTTTACGTAATAATCGATTCAACGTCGCGGCTATCAGTGCATATCCCGGAACGAATTTACGGAAGTAACCGCTAAACCCGAGAAACTGTCAGATAAATTTGTTGGCGCTTTGTAATCACGTATTGATAAAGGTTTCGCGAGACCGGGCGCAATACCATCTGGAGTTAGCTCATGCCCCAGAAACTCGACAGTGTTTTTCAAAAACTCACATTTTTGTATATTTAACGTAACTTTTGCTTCACGTATAGCACTAAACACTCTATTTAGTTTATCGTGCATCTCGTTTATCGTTTGACTACCTATTAAAATATCATCCATATAGTTCATCATGTCGTCACCTTTAACACGATCTTTTATTTTAGCAATTAATCGTTGAAACACTGCAGGCGCGTTTTTGAGTCCGAACGGCATGCGTTTGAATTCAAACAAACCCTCCGTCGTTACAAAAGCGGTATATTTTTGACTATCAGCCGCAATAGGTATTTGATAATACCCGCTATTCAAGTCTAGCACCGTAAAATAAATATATTTCTTTGCACTTTGTAGTTGTTCCTCAATGTTCGGCATTGGACAAACTTCTTTACGCATATGCTGATTTAACCGACGGAAATCAACACATAATCGTTCCCTACCGTTTTTCTTTTTAACAAGAATCATTGGACTCGCATACTCAGAACTAGATTTTTTTATAATGTCAGTTGCCAAAAGTTCGTTCACCATATCCGCTATAACCTGCTTTTTAGGCTCAGGAACCCTAAATGGCTTTTGTGCAATTGGCTTCGCAGTATTAAGTTCTATTGTCATTTCTACTAAATCAGTTTTCCCTATTTCGTGCATGTTTGTTGCAAAAATATCACTGTACTTGTTCAATAACTCAACAAGATTTTTCTTTGAATTTAACAGTATCAACATTAAATTTGTTGTCACTAGCAAATGTAATTCGCCCATCTTCATATCATCAAAGAGATCCTGCCCTAATAGCAAATCTGCTGACAAGAGTTCATCGTCTACCACGTATAACGTAACGAACCGTTTTACATTCTCAATCTGCAGTTCAACAACAATTTTTGCTTTTGCATAAATAACACCCCCGCAAAACCCACTTATTTTGAGTACGCATTTTTCTTTTTCACTATTTAAATCATTGGCTACGGTAGATCTAATCATGCTGCACTCACTACCCGTGTCAATAAATGCCATAAATTGTTGCCCGTTTACCATAACACATTGCTCAAAAATATTATTTACTATTGTTTCTTTCAGTGTATTTGTTTTTCTTACTACCGTTTTCTTCTTTCCGCAATTTTCCGGTTCACTTCTAGGATGCACTTTATCACAGTCACTGCATCTTCGCCTACGTTGCGGTTGCGTACATTTACTAGAAATATGCCCTGGTACCCGGCAATTAAAACAAACCACTTGTTTATTTTTATCACTTCTTTCGTTAGCATTTTGCTCAATGGGCTTGTCATACTTAACCGAACGCGTTGGAATGTTTTTAGTGTAATCAGTAATCGCCTGCCGAAATTCGCGCATAGTATTGAACCGAGTGACTGCCATAGCCACTTGCAACTCCGGATGTTTCAACCCATCTCTCGTATATTTCACAATTGCAGATTCATTTAATGCAAATCGCTTGCCTAACGCACTCATACGAAAACAATAGTCTAATAAAGTTTCACTTGACTTTAGCACTGCCTGATTCATTTTGTAATGTACGTATATCAGCTTCATCTGGCACACAGCTGAATTCCTCACATAAACCTTTCGAAAGTTCACTCCAAGTGGAATATAGTCGATCCGTTGAACCGAGCCACATTTTCGCGGCCCCTTTAAATCGGCTATACATGGCCAATAACAGACACTTTTCTTCCCACTGATACGCACGACTTACACTATTAACTCTGTCCACAATTGTTCTACGGTTATCGAGGATTCGTTAGTTGGATCAAAATCCGGAATAGTTTCCGCGATTTCTTTACCCGAATATTTGTTTTTATTCGCGTTTGTTCCCGACGCTTCTGCACGCAGTTGTTCACTATGTAAATTTGACGTACTCGCATTTCCACCTAGAGACGTATTCGAACTCGCTTGCATCATTTGCATCATCGAATTGAACATTTCACGTAATTCGTTTATTTGTTGCTGTACATTTGATTGATTAAATTCAATCACGTCTGTACCAACCGCTCCGCATAATCGCAAAACTAGTTCATTTTTATTCCCTTCAGTTTCCAACCCTCTTTTACTAAGTAACTCTTTTATTTCAGCTAACTTTAAGCTGTTAATCTTTACAATCCGCATTTTAATTTTTTTTTTATACGTTCAATTCAAACCGTCCAGGGATATTATTCGTTCATCCCTGTTTCGCTTATATCCGGCTATGTAACTATTCGCAACTAGGTTTTTTTTTATCGTTCAACAAATTCCCGAATACCAACGGAGCACCAACTTTCGCCCCCGGCGGAGTTTCACTATCCCGTTTTTTGCAATTTTAAAATTTTCACGCTGATTCTCTCCACTTCTGACCTGTAAGAGTTGAGAAGGGTTGGGATGTACCGTTTAAATAAAATTCGTTACTCAATAATGATTTTAATATTTAATAAAAATTTAATATCATATTATTCGAACTCCGAAGATCATACCGAGAAATTATATTTTTCACAACTGACTTGAAATTCATTTCCTTCAATCGGATTGCTTGTTCAGAAAACAACCTGATCAGACTATGTAAAGTTGATCACCTTACACGATGGTGTTGAAATCTTTTAACTTAGAAAATGTAGTCAAAAGTATCTGATAGGGACAATAGACATTATCACGCCAAGCTACAATGGACTACTCGACATGACCGTCAAAAATTTCATCATGAACCAAACACCAAGCTCCTAGACTGCTTTGTTTCGCAGATTTGAGGATAGGTGAGTTTATATTTTGGTAAACTGGATCGTCCTGAAAATAATACCAGAACGATTTGTGTCATCATCTTCTAATATTTGACAAAATTTTTGCTAAATGTTGTTTGTTGTGGTAACGACAAAAACACTCCCCGAAGGTTTTGGGGAGCGTTGTGGAATTAACAGTCCTTGGGCGGATTTGAACCCGGTACGCTCCGATACTCCCTTGCGTTACTGCCCGACTGTCGTGGTAGCGATTTATGACTAGTGAAACCTTATAGGTCATATCACCCCTCCTTCCGTAAGGAAGGATAAGAAGGGTAATGAAAGGTGAGAGGCATGATATCCGTAGATCAACCATCGAGTTGCACGTCATTACCTTTGTGCATATAAGTCGCTAAATCATATCTCATAAACTCTACCCAAGGCTTCCTTCTTCTTATTGGTAGTTGTAATCTATCCAGGAATATTTGCATATCGCATTAATCCGTAAGTAATTTTATTACCTAATTGGTCTATTGATGAATTACAATATAAATTATAACGCGGCGTTGGTCAAATAAGCTCCGTTGCAAGTTTCTATGAAATCAAAAGCAAGTTGTGAAAGTTTGTGAGTTTATTTGTTACTCAACAACGCACACAACGCGAAATGAATTTGCACACAAATAGTTTATGACTGGGATTGACAGCTGCATTATATGATTTTTTTTTTGTTGGAAAAGTTGACTATCCGCTGAGTGATTTATAAGAGAAATGTATCACATTCAATATGTAGCTCAGATATAAAGACTTTCGTAATTACTCAAATTCAAGTAGCCAGAAACATGAAAGTTTGTGGTAGATTTCTTGAAGAAATTAGTGCCTTACTTGTGTTACATATGATCAATAAATATCATCACAAGAAGAGTCATAAATCGTCTGGATAACATTTTTCTTGAGTGTTCCAGGAGTCATCCCCAATTTTTTTCGAAACGATCTGTGATTCTGAGCCATAGATATGATGAAAGACATATAGTCAGCATAATCTCACCAGTCTTTTATTTTGATGTGTCATGAAACTCAAAATAATATCTGTTTATAGTAAAACGACCGATTTTTTGCTGATGTGTAATATTTTTCACTATTTTAATTTTCTTTGTTGATATGTTACTGAAAATGACACGAGCCATCCCAGCAACTTATAATAAACTGTGGGTATTCTGGACCCACTATCTCCCATTTTCTATTTACTATGCATTTTATATTAAAATTTGTATACCTTTCATGAATATGAAATGGTATGATAACTTTGGACCGATGCTTGAAAATATGAGAAGAAGAAGAGATGGACCCACCAATAAGTATACACAAATGATCAGGACGATAAGGCTTGGGCTATAACTCTTGCCATTAAGTGGGTAATAAAGTAAAATTTTTCAGTTTTTTTTCTTATTAGATAGGTAATTAGGCCAAATGTATGCATGCTTTATAAAAAAACACTTGAGAAACCTTAGTGTAAAAAATTTACTTTCATATTTGTTCGCCAAAAAATGTTCAACTCAGACCTGGTAAATTATGATTACTAATCGTAATGATTACCGGGTTGATTAATTATTTTCTTGAGGATATGTACATTTAATGATCGATTCCCATTCCTTTAAATTTTTTATGATTATTTTCCAATTTATTAAAGAAATTTGGAAAGAAAAATCATTATTTTTACGACTATTAAAAAAATAAAAAACAATTGTTTTGATTACTTTTGATTTTTTTTAGTATAGGTAACATCAAAAGTGGTTTGAAAAAGTTTTTCAAAAAAGGGATCGCCCCTCGGCAGTGGTTTGGCAAACTCTCAGAGTGTATTTCAGCCATGGAAGGCTTCTAAGCAAAAATTCATCTGCTTTGCAGATGGCGTTTTGAATCGGCAAAAAACTGTAGGTCCCGCCAATTTGTAGGAAAAATTACAAGCAGCACACCACAAATTGACAGGGAAGCGCTGCCTTAATCTGCTCAGCAGAGATATATCGCTCCAATTATTTATTTGTTTAATTACTAATCAAATTTAACAGATCTGGTTCAACTATGGTTTATTTCTTATAACAAAAGGCTTTCAATATGGGGCCTGGAAACTTTAAGGAGTTCAGTTACATGCAATATTCTTTTCGTAAAACTTTTTGCTGTAATGATTTTATCGAACGTCAGGTTTATTTCCCATATGGGACAACCTTATGAAAGAATGGCTATGCTTTTAGAAAAACCACCTTATCATAGAACATTTAACTGAATATAAAGTCATTTTTCTGTACTTAAACCATTGGGGCAAGCAACGCTTACGCCGCTACTTTTATTTCCTATAGTTGACTACATGATTTTTTGCTGGGTTCAGGTTCAGCGTTCACGTGCTACTATTACATATGTATGTATATTCCTAATTTGTACAAAACTTGTATAAAGAGGAACTTTATACATCGCTCATACATATTTCTGAAACAATACAAAAAATTATCAAAAACAATCAAAAGTATCAAACAATCAAAAGTAATAAAAAAAATGCCTTTGATTGGTTTTGATTTTTTTTAAATCATAAAAAATCATGATTGTTTTTTAAAATAATCATTAAAGCCAGAAAACAATTAGTAATCAATCATTTATGTGCTTTTCCCAAAAAGAATCAATCAAACCGGTAATTATTATGATTATTAATCATTACTTAACAGGTGTGCTTTGAGAGTATTTGACCTTAATTAGTGATATTTGGACATACCTGTACTTTAGTAAAGATTTACATAATTTTGGAAAGAACTTTGGTGTCACACCCAAATATTGTATGTCTTTTAGGCCTTTATTCAGGTTCAAAGTTGATTGTCGCTATCTGGGGAACTTTCACAGTGGGTTCAGTAGCCCGTTTCTGTAACTTTTCGTTATAATACTGTATGATTATGTATCGCATGGCTTGTAACTTGATTTCGTTATGAAAAGCGTTTCTGTATGAAAAGAGTTCACCTTGCGATATGTTCGTGGTGTGTTATGTAAAAATTAGAAAATGATAGGCAAAAAGGCCTAGGTGACAAATAAAACATTTGACTCACATTGCGCAATGGTCTCAATAGACTAGTAGACAAGATTTTGCTCTAACTAACGGGAGGTTCGAGTTCGAATCGTGGCAAATTTTACTTTTTTTTCAACTTTTTCTTACATTTTATTTTTGTTTGTATTTTTTTATAACAATTAATTTTTAACAAATATCAATAACATTAAAAATGTGCACCTAATGCAATTATTTTGGATTTTACACTTGTTATCACTGCCATAGGCATCGTTATTTTTATCGAAATCCATAACGAGAGTACATTTTTACCACACTTAATTCTTATCGAAAGGTTACGCTAAGTACGACACAGGTCATGTATAGTTTTCGGAAAGCATTTCGGCATAGCAAGGAATTTTTTTGGTTCAACTTAATGATATTTTATATATAGATATGATATGCTATATATAGATTCGAAAAGACCAAAGGAAGATAATTAGCTAGGTACATATCAGTAACCACAGGGGAAAGAGGAGAAGAAGGTAGAGTCAGGGTAGAGGGGGTGCCACAGGGTGGTGTCCTATCCCCGCTTCTGTTTAATTATTACATATCGAGGCTCCCTTCCCCACCATAAGGCGTCTCGATCGTATCCTACGCCGATGACTGCACGATCCTGGCGACTGGATCCTCCGTTGATGAGCTCTGCTCGAGAATTAATTCGTACCTTCCAACCCTTTCCAGTTTCTTCGCTGCCCGGAACCTGACATTGTCACCGACCAAATCCTCGGCCACCTTATTTACGACGTGAACAGCGCAGGCGAACATGGAATTAGACGTCTACGTCGACGGCATTAAGCTTCCGACTGTCACACACCCCAAAATCTTAGGGGTCACGTTTGATAACATGTTCAAATACGGTGCTCATGTAGCCGCGATTGCCACCAAAGTACAAAGCCGTAACAAAATCCTCAAGTCACTAGCTGGCAGTACTTGGGGGACAGACAAAGAAACGTTACTGGCAACGTACAAGGCAATCGGCCAGCCGGTTCTGAGCTACGCGACGCCAATATGGTCGCCGGGGTTAGCAGACACACATTGGAGGAGGTTGCAGGCCTGCCAAAACACCGCACTCAGAACTGCCACGGGGTGCCTCCTTATGTCTTCTGAGCACCATCTTCATAATGAGGCAAAAATGCTCGATGTCAAAGAGCACTGCGAGATGTTGACCAGACAATTCCTGTTCAACTGCCATAAACCGCAGCACCCGAACAGGAACCTGCTCAATGAAAATCCGCCTCCCAGGAGAATAAGGAGTAAGCACTATGACGAGATCCGGCACCACATTTTCTCGCCGTTTGATCCAAAGGTGCACCGGCGGGCCCTCAACCTTATCCACACGGAGTCGGTAAACTCCTTTGTCAGGTCTCGTCCAGTGAATGCAGTCCTACAGGCACAAACCCCACCTGTTGCCGACGAGGAACGCGAACTGCCCAGGGAGACAAGAGTCACGCTGGCTCAACTTCGTTCTGGATACTGTAACAGACTAAACTCTTACCTATCCAGACTGAACCCTGACAAGCCAAATGTCTGCCCGGCATGCGGCGTGTCTCCCCACGATACTAACCATCTGTTCATCTGCTCAACTGAGCCCACTCTTCTAACACCAATTTCACTCTGGTCCACCCCTGTTGAAGCCGCGAGGTTTCTTGGACTTCCGTTAGAAGAGCCTGATGACAGTGTTCGATGAGGGGTGACATCCTAGGCAGGTTAAGTAGTCGCCACAACAACAACAACAACAACAACAACAGGAGAAGAAGGTGAGGAATAGAAAATTTTATATGTAGAGGAGGTGTTAGAGGAAAATGAAGAGGTAAACAACAGTAAAGGGATATGGGGGTGATGGAAAAGCAAAAGTAGGAAGAACAAGTAAGGAAGCTTAAGTTCGGGTGGAACCGAACATTAATACTTAGCAGTGATCTATTATGGCATCCCAATTTACGCAGGTCTATTTTAATACTTTCAGTTCGTATTTGCGTTCAAATAGACAGACGGACATGGCTAAATTGACTGCCCCATCGTGCTGATAATTTTAGTGAACTTTTCTCTTCTTCTTCTCATACTTACATACATTTAATGTTTATGAAAGTTATGAAAATCAAAAAAAGATATCTAACTTCGCTATTGCAGTGGGCTATTCACTACGTGCCCGAATATTTTACTTGTGTTCTATCCGATTTGCTTAGTTTTTGGCAGGAGTATACTACATACTATTGAGAAGCAGCTGACCAATTTTGATTGAAATATCAAGATTGAATTATAAGCGATTGCCTTTGAAAATACCAGAAATTTTATGCTAAAAAGTGGGCGGCGCCACGCCTACTTCTTCAAAAATGACAACATTTTTTTGCGGCCGAGTTTTGCTTAAAAAGCTTATTATGTGTGCAAAATCTGATTGATATAACTGCTTGGTTGTAGAAATATCGCTTCTTAAATTTTACAAAAAAATTTTTCAGAACTATGTTAAAAAACTGGGAGTGGACATTAACTGCTTTCGCCCATTTTTTACAACAAACAGTTTCCTTTATATATTGAACATTATCACCAAATTTCGTTTCGATAAATCAATTTTTGGCGGAGTTATGGCATAAAAAGTTTTGTGGAATTATCCATCCAAATTTGTGTTTTTTGGATTTCTTAGTTTACGGAAACTCTAAAAATGAAACATAAATGATGTAAAGCTATTTTACCTAAAGTCATTGCCTATTTAATATATCTACGATCCTCTTCAAAATCTTTCATATAAAAGTGCGCGTGGACCTAAGCCGATTTCGCCCATTTTTTCCTTGAAAATTCCTTGCATACCTGGAAACCTGCGTGCAGAATTTCGTTATCTTGAACGGTGTTTGATTTATGATTATTACCATTTCTAAATTTGACTTAATCAAAAGTGGGCGGCGCCAAGCCCATTTTTAAAAATTTCTTGAAAAATGTATTTTATGACTCAATCTGAATGCATACACCAAATTTTAGCTTTTTAGGTGTATTATGTACTGAGTAATCATTTTTTTTGTGTTTTAGAAAATATTCTTTATATAAAAAGTGGGTGTGGCTATCATTCGATTTCGCCCATTTCAAATAGCGCTCGGAGATGAGTGCCAAAGAACCCGCATACCAAATTTCATTAGGATATCTCAAAATTTACTCGGGTTATCGTGTTCACAGACGGACGGACGGAAGGACATGGCTTAATCAATTTTTCTTTCGTCCTGAATATTTTGATACATATAAGTCAATATCTATCTCGATCCGTTTATGCCGTTACGTACTGCCGTTAGGCGACTAAAGTTATAAGGTATAAAAAAGAAGATATAGGGATGAGGAGGAACGGAGTGGGGAGGGAAAAGATCAGAATTTGTTAAATGAACACTATAACTTTAGTAAATTTCGAAATATCTTAATGAAATTTGGTTTCCGGGTTCCTTCCAACTCATGTAAAATTTGCGAAATCGGATGATAGCCACGCCCACTTTTTATATATAGAATATTTTCGAAAATACAAAAAAAGTGATTAGTCAGTACATAATACTCTAATAGGGATAATATTTGGTGTGTACATTAATGTTAGTGCCGAAAATAAATTTTTCACGAAATTTTTGAAAATGGGCTTGGCACCGCCAACTTTTGATTTAGTCAAATTTAGAAATAAAAAACCGTGCAAGATATCTAAACGAAATTTAGCACACATATTTACATTGATAGAAGGAATGTTTCGAAAAAAATTTGGCGAAATCGGTTAAGGTCCACGCCCACTTTTATACGAAAGATTTTGAAAAGAATCATAGTAGGCAGTAACTTTGCGTGCAATAGCTTGATACCATTTTTTTTTCACTTTCAAAGAGTCCGGGAAGGACAAAAAGTCGCAAAATATAAATTTTTGAAAACGGCATGAGCCCGCGCCTTTTATAGGGCATTATTCCGGCAAAAATTAATTTATCGAAACGATAGTTGGTGAAAATGTTGAATATATAAAGGGAAATGTTTGTTGTAAAAATGGGCGAAATCGGTCACCAGCCACGCCGTTTTTTAAAACTGAAAAATTTGTTTGTGAAATGCAAAACGCGTATTCCTATAACTAGGGAAGCCATATCAATAAGATCTTGCATACATAATAAGCTTTTTCAGGAAAACTCAACCACAAACAAAGTTTGTGGATTTTGTCCAAGTAGGCGTGGGGCCGCCCACTTTTCAGCATAAAAATTCTGCTATTTTCAAAAGCGATTGCTTGTAGTTTGAACTAGATATTTCCATAAAAATTGGTCAGCTGCTTCCCAATAGTATGTAGTGTACTCTTACCAAAAGCTAGGCAAATCGGATAACACACAAGTAAAATATCCGGGCAAGTTGTTAATACCCCACTGCAATAGGAAAGTTATATACCTAGTTTGATTATCTTACCATTAATGAACATGAAAGGTTTGTATGTATGAGAAGAAGAAGAGATGGGCCCATGAATAAGTAAACTCAAATAATAAGGACAAAGAGCTGAGTCGATTTAGCAATGTCCGTCTCTCCGTCCGTCCGTTTTTCAAACATAAAATGTGCATGTATTGGTATTTTGAAAAAATGTGGTTAGCAGTTTTTGTAAGGAAGTTATCTATATACAAATAAATTAATAGCGACCGCCGTGGTGTGGCGGTAGTGTTGCCAGCCTAGCCCACCGAAGGTCCATGGTTCGAGCCCTGGTACAGGTAACATCAAAAGTGATTTGAAAAAAGTTTTTCAAAACGGGGTCGCCCCTCGGCAGTGGTTTGACAAACTCTCCGAGTGTATTTCTGCCATGACAGGCTTCTCAGCAAAAATTCGTCTCCTTTGTAGATGCCGTTCGGAGTCGTCAAAAAACTGTAGGTCCCACCAATTTGTAGGGAAAATTCAAATCGGCACACCACAAATTGGAAGAGAAGCTTGGCGCAAAAATCTCTTAGGAGGTTTATGATGATATACCTGTTGTATATCGCGCCATAGAGAGAGAGTATGCCATAAAAGATCTCCACTAGGTATATAATGTTCGGTTCCACCCGAACTTAGACTTCCTTACCTGTTTGTTTTAAAGATGTTCAGAGTTAGCAAGTATTATCAACGCTAAAGTTCCTTCATGCTCATAATTGCGAATACTCTAGTCAGATATTTCCCTCGGTGTACAATGAATATTTTGTTAGGATATACTAGGGAATGTCCTTATATATATGCATGTGGAGGAATATGAATAATAATAACTAATGAATCGGGGCAGCTTTAAATGGCTAATATAGATTGTAATGCAAGGGTGAGATATTAATCATAATGAAGCGGCCCTTACATGGGTGTCTAGGGCACATAATACTTATAAGAAAAACAATAAATTTGTGGAGAGTTTTATAGCTACATTATAATTTATCTTTTGAATAAATAAATAAATCAATTTGTAGAGAGTATGTGTGTAATATGCTGTTGACACGTATAAAGTTGGTAAACGTTGGCAGCTCGGCCGTGCCTTTCGTTATTAGAAGGTTGTGGCTCACGAGTGGCTCGAATGTCGTAGGTATATTTAATGAAAATAAGAAATGCAAACAATAACACACAAGCTTACATGCAAACCAACAAACAAATTAGTTGTGTATAACTGTAACAGAAAACAAAACGTTAAGAAAGTGAGAGCCAGCGGTGACGTAGGCACTCTCCACTGAAACGTCCTTAAGCGAGTATGGCTCTTGCTACATTGTATTCCAATGTTTCTTGGGACAAAGCTTTGAGTACGTGATATTGGAATACAAAAAATACAAATGGAATTGTTACTCACATCCGCAGGAGCGCAAAAGTTATTGCAAACAAAAGCGAAAGTTGAAAGCGAGAGAAAGGAGAGAGCGTATATTTTAGTTAGAATAATAAAAAATTTGATTATATAATTGAGTAAAAAACAACTGCGTTTGCATAGAAATGTATTACTTATATTACTTTATTGCAACTGGACGCAATTGTTTACAATAGTATTCGGCTTTTTGCACGCTCTTTAATTGGTTTCTCTTTTACTTTTATCCGCGCTTGCGCTTTGGCCAAAAGTAATTTATTATGAACAACACCCAAACTTTAATAAGAGCACAGTAGTCGAATTTGGCAAAGTAAGAGAATTGGACACATGGCCATAACTGAAAATGTGAACAGCCCGAGCGTTACAGAGGATCAGATCAAACGAAAAACATTATTTTCGGTTTAGTATTCGTATTGTATGGCCTATTTAGCCTCATTAACATTAATACTGACATTTAAGAATATGTTATAGAGTGTTCCTGTATGCAAGTTTCGTCACTTGGTTTGTGTAGAAGTGAAGCATAATTTAAGGCGTTAACCTTCACGTTATCATAGCAAAGCTGAATTGAATAGCCATTTGCCGCTCTTGTAGCCTTATTACGCCCTCCTGGCCCACATTGTTTTAAGCTTTTGCATCTCCATTATTAACGTCAGCAACTCTCCCTGTGTACCTATTTATGTGCTTGAACCTACTCTATATCGGCAAACTTCTATTTGGGCCAACTCTCTGAAAAAAGCTAGGCGATGAGTAAGGATAACCATAAATGACAACAAAATCTGCAATTACAACAAAGTTGCCACTTGCAAACTCTTCGTCAATTGAACTCGGCTGATTTTGGTGTTTACGTTTTGTATGTTTTTCTTTTGCTGCGACATACGAGTTTATAGGTATGAAAGTGGTTTTTTCTTGAATATTTCCAGGCCTCCATCCTGGTCTTTGCTGTGACGCCGTAGTTGGTTGATGCTTTACAACAGCAGCAGTAGCTAACAGTCGCATTGCTAATGTCGTCGTCGTTCGTTCACGTTGTGTCCGTATGCGGGTTGGTGCTTGTGTTCACGTCCGTGTCCAGTGCGTATTCAGTAAGGTTGTCAGTGCCGCCATCGTATTGTGTAAAAGTTTAGAGGTAATAAACGTGTGAATAACAAGCAGCACATATTTTTTCTGTGTGCCGAAAAGCCTAGTGACAGTGTTAAGGCGCCAATGTGACGGAAAGTTGTGACCAATATCGGCAGCTGTTAGCAAATGCTAGACGTTTTGTCGCTGCGAAAGTGGAATGCGTTCAAGGGGAATATAGGCGCCCGTGATAGTTATTTGTTCAGTGAGCTAAATGAAACGCACTCACACTTTGTCGCTTTGGCTGGTCTGTGAAGTATTCAAGAAGTGATCCTTGAAGTAGTTAAATAAATAAACAATAAATATGCCAAATAGTTCGACAATGCATATATATCAGCAATGAAATCTGAAAGAATAAGTGAAGCATTACAGCTAAGTTAGATTTCATTTCGAAGTGATTTGGATGATTAATTTCGTGTAGAAAGTGTTTCAGAAGTACCTTTTGTTCTGCAGTAAATGATAATTGAAATAAATATTTGCCAGCATATGTAAATACAAAACCAAGTTCTGTGAACAAATTCTAGTAGGAAGATACCATCCAATAGAGCAGAAAAAAGGTAAATGTGCTGAGCTCTCCTAACTACTCAAAACCTTTTATAAAATTATGTAAACGACCTTATATTCCACGGGCCTTATTTCCTATAAGGAAAACCTTCACAAAGAGAGTCATTATGTGCATGCAATGGTCATCCCTATGTGAAATCAAAAGTATTTCTAATCGATTCTAAGTGATTTTTATATTGTGGTTTGAATTTAATAGTATTCGTTTCTCATTTGCAAAAATTGTGCGTTTTAAAAAACTCAATTGATTATTTTATTTTCTTATTTGGAAAAAAAACCCACAAATGATATCTAATCCAACTTATCCAGTCGAGATAGAAGAAAAATCGATGGATTGAGAAAGTTTTTCGAACCACCCAAAAAAAAGCTTTTCGAAGTCTACACTAGTAAAGTCCAACAAAAAATCGCTGAAGCAAATATACATAGCACCATAACACTCTACCATAATCGGGAAAAAATTAATTTTTCACTAACAAAAAATATTTTTGACATCTTATAGGATGCACTACGAAAACTAGCTTTTTATACTATCTTCTTCTTTAAATGGTCATTCAAGATAGCTCGCCAGTCATTTCTTCGTTGCGCCAATTGGAAACACCGCGGGATCGCAAATCGGTCTCCACTTGGTCTTTCTATCGGAGTGGTGGTCTCCCACTTCCTCTGCTTCACGGTCGGGTGCCGATAAGAATACCTTCTAGGCTGGAGCATCTTTGCTCATTCGCACAAATTGGCCTAGCCAGCGAAGCCGCTGTATTCTAATTCGCTGAACTATGTCGGCGTATGCGTAAAGCTCATACAGCTCATCATTAAATCTTCTTCGTTACTGGCCGTCCCCAACCCGTAGATGCCCGAGAACTATTGCCTTTTTTAAAAAAAAACAATAGAGACATTTTCAAAGGGGAAATTTTGTGACAAATAAACAGTAGAAGAATATTAAGGCTTAAAAATATTTTTCAATCGGGGAGCGTATGCGCCGATATGACCCTTGAAATTGTTTCGAAAAAACAGTCGACATAACATAGATGTCTCAACTAGTAAAGGACTTATTGGATAAAAGTGTTGTTGTTATAAAACAAAAAAATCATTTAAAATTTGTGGAGCAAGCAGCTTTTGATACATATTTTTGAGTTAACAGATTTTGAGTTAACAGATTTTGAGTGAGAAGTGTACTCAGCAGCTTTTACCGCGGTGTTAATGATGTATGTCGCGCTGATTTGTAGTTTAAATGTGGAAAATATATTACATCTATTGATTTTGGTAGTAGAAAAATTTATTCCATGTAAAACTGAAAACTGACATTGGAAGTTTTACACCAGCAATACAAACCAAATTATTATGAGTCAGCAAATCTGGCCCCTCCATACCAGTGCCGTAGCAACATTCTTTTCACCGGAAAATAAACAATTTTGAAACTACTACATCCTTTTTGTATTCTGCCGCCTTAAGTTGCAGTCCAATTTCGTAACCACGAAATCATGTAAATTTGGTACACTTCCCCACACAAATCGCATTCACAAAATCACGCACTCAAAATCGCTTGATTGATACTTCATAACAAAGAAACGAACGCATTCAAAGCCGATATAAACAAATTCCAATAACTGGTCTGAAATCAACCGTATTAGATCAGTATACATTTGTTATAAAATAACTCCTGTAGGCAAATAGGATATGTTCATGCACGCGTATCATTCAAAAACTACTACCTTCAATTAAACTTTCTGCGTTCATTTAAAAACCAAAAATTCAAATATTTCCACATGAGCTCGGAGAGTTTGTTCTTATCAGAAGCTCTAGCGGCTTTACTTTTATCATGAATGCACAAAAATCTTTTATTTCTTGAGTTACATCTATTGCTTCGTTTAATAAGCAAGTATATTTTTGAACAATTTTCATTTTCATACATTTTTAAGACTAGAGATCACCCAGTGATTCAAATTCAACAACGCAACTATTTTTTAAAAATTATTTGCTTGTAATTTTCCTCACCTTTCTTTCGCTTCATTTATTACAGCTCCTTGCTTTAAATACACTTTACTTTCCTCTGCTGTAATATTTCTTTCTGTATATATTTTCATTTCCTTTTCTCTTCCTTGTGTCCCTTTATCCCTTTCCTCACTACATCATTTAATAAAAAAGTTCCTATTTTTATCCTTTATACTTTATTTTATTTTATTGTTTCTCTAGTTTGCTGTCCTCTTCTCTCATTTCCGTCCCTTCCACTCCCGTTCCTTCCCTTCCCATCAGTTCCCTTCCTTTGCTTTCCTTTCTTTTTATTTATTTTGTTTTATTTTATTTCACTTCACTAAAATCTAACACCAAAAACCCAAAACAAAAACTCCTGTGTTGAATCTTCTCAGCTGTATTGAGTAATCAATCATGTGCTTTGTTTTTGTAAACACTATTTGTATCATCAATATAATTCATAGTACCTAGGCAACCGAGCTTTGCTCGGCATTTTCATAGGTTGCCATACAATTTAGTTTGCTTTAGATACTCATCAGTAAAGATATTTTGGTGTTTGTATATAATTAGTTTTTAATTGAATAGAGTAGGACAAATTTTAGAGACAACCGCCATAGCTTTTCTTATAGATCCATTTCGGAAGCTGCTAGGCTTCTTCATCAGAGAAATTTTGGCACGCATTGCTAACCATTATTATTCTTGACCTTGAGCTCGTTTCATGAATACTTAAATTTAAAATATTTAAATTAAAAAATGTATAGACTACCTCCATAAATTGGCGATCCTGCGAACCTTGTTAATAAATTTGAGAATTTTCGATACCGAGGAATCAATTTAATCTAAATTCAAAACGGACATCTACAAATATATCACCAAATATCTACAAAACAATTAAAACTTAGGAAATCGCAACCAATTTTTACTATTATTACTAAATAACTTCTAACAATTTAATTAATAACAATAAAATCGACATATTTCCTTGTGAAGTAAACTATTTGAAAGAGCACATTCTATGAATGAACCGCAAGAATTCAATATTTAATATGACATTCGCTTTTTATGTGTGCAGTAACTAGTGATTCTACCCAAGACGTATTGATAAAGATAACAATTTTCGTGGTGCTTCAACATATCTATAAATTACAAAAGCTCAAATGAACTAAAATTATGATGTCTCGAATATTAATTATTACCAAAAACCACACAATAGCTGTCGACGGCAACAGGCACTGCAAGCTTATCTGCAACTACAACAATCTAAATTTCAATCGTTCAACTACCTAAACAACTAAAACCACAATCAAATTAAAAAAAAAGTTGCAACAATCAAAAAGAAACCTATTTTCTTGATTTATTTGGCTTTGTTGATTTTCCGACAAAGTGGAAAGTTGATGTATTTTGGAACGATATTCCGTCATCGCTTGTCAAATTTGGTTTTGCAACAAACCGGTTTCGGCGTTCCGCCATCCTCAATGTTTAATTTCGTTCTGATAAATGCTAATTTAAAATTCAATCGAAGTCTTAACCTTAACGACAATCACAATCTCAACTTTAGTCAACTTTTATCAACAAAAAGTATGACTATTCAACTCTAATGATATATTTATATTATATTTATTTTATCAACTCAAAGCTTGATTCTTTTAAATGTGTCGTTAACTAGAGGGGGAGTATATGTAGGGTTTCTTATAATTACTTTATATTTTATAATTTTATACTTCTTATTTTGTATTTTGTGTTTATACATAGCATTTTTAAAATATTTGAATCGTGTTCAATTTTTTAAAAAAACAAAAGTGGTAACCCTACTTACAAATGTTTTTTTTCTTAATACGAAGATAATACCTTTCGTTTAATATATACAAGAATAGCTCGTTTAAAGTTATAAGAATTTGCTTATTTTTACATTACTGTCTTAACGTTTCCAACAAAGCACCTCTTCGCGCCAGCAACTCACATACCAGCGATCAATACAATAACAGCAACTCATACCATGTCTACTCACGCAACAACGGCTTTATAGTGTGAATACGTGTTGAAGTGGTGCCATTTTTAAACTAATTTTTCTATATTATAATTAATTTTTTTGATCGATGACACTGCAGATTGAGCAGACCTATCGATGCATATATAACTGATTTTTGTTGGATTATTCTTTAGCCCCCATATTCATAAAAAATAAAGCTCTTATAATTCAAAATTTGTATGGAAATGTTATTTTAAAAAGCTTTATAAATCAATTTTATTTTTTATGAATATAGGGATAATGTATAGTTTGGCCGCAAACCGGGGCAAGCTTTTTCAAGTTGCGCATTTCTATTATAGATAGATATTCAAGAGAAAATTGGAATAATACTTCCTGTAGGTAAAATCAAGCAAATCGGTACCCCCACTTTTATAAAAGTTTCCGAGCCAATATCGAAAACAGAAACTGAAGAAAAGTTGTTTAAAACCCGAATTTAAAAGTGAACTTGCTTTGCTAAACCTTAGCCACAAAGCCTGCTCTTCGAAACTTTTCACATTATTTCAGTAGCAAACTCCGTTGTGTCCATATCCGAAATCGGATAAGTTTTCGATGAAACAGCGATATCACTAGTGAATGGTTTTACACGAATGTAGTATATCCACTTGTGCGATAGTAAATGATGCTAGAAAAATTATTTATGACTTAGCCCCTCCGAGTTATACATTCGAGCAATTCATTGTAGTATTTCTAGGCGGGCATTATGGTGTTAATGGTTGTACTTAGGTAAACGAGATCATTTACTAAAGAAATCGCACAGAGGTCACTGAAACCTCGTTTAGTTTCGAACTGCTCGGAGAGGTCCCTTTTAATAATGATCCATAATACTAGTACTTTCTGAACATCAGCCACTAGGTACTAGGTACTTATTTCTATAAGTGTTCGAGTTTAAAACTTTCCGCGGTAATTCTATACGACAGCACGTATTCCGCTTTCGGATTATTGATACGAAGGTTAAAACCCGTCGTTTGATACCTTTCCCGATATTTTTGGACCTATATTAGCAGTTACGTGCTGTCGTATAGAATTACCCTTTCCGCAATTCCTTGCATCACTTCTACTGTACTGAGGGGAGACTTTGGTATGAAGTCGCCCTTATCTGTCATCGATAAGTGCGCACAGATAAACAAGATGTTGAAGAATCGTGCTTGTATGCGGATTGCGGCAAGACGGCACTCTTTCAAATCCCATAGTAAGCCATCCAATCGATTATGTCAGGGTTGCCTTACCAGGTCGTCCGCGTCTCACTTTCGCCCACCTTCGAATGGGCGGTAGATACCCAGAAGATACTTGGACGTAAGCTTTCGCAAATAGTTATCTGTTTGAAGCGTATGCTTGCACTTCTACACACGGCCCCTCAGAAGAAGATACGATTTTCTGTACAGGAAACATGGAGTCAAAACTTTACGATTAATTTATTAACGATTTATTTTCATTATTTATGTATATATTAATCGATAGCTCTTTGAACTTAAAAGTATACAACTTAATATTTTTGAAATATTTAAATTTGTGCAAATCAAGGGAGGCGGAGGCCGGAATAAATTTCAAACAAAAATAACATTATGTGCAATGCAACCATTCGATAAAAACTGTGGAAACCATTATCGTTTAACCGTACAAATCAACGGCTTTCTCCACACTTCAACTACTTAATAAGAAATATATCAGCTCAGTCACATAATGATGAACCCAAATTCTCTATTTGTTCAATTCTTGCTTGCTTTCATAGAATTTTATGAGACTATGTGTGTAAGTCCCTTAGTCATTCAGTTGAAGCATTCGATCCCATGTATCACATGTACAATTTCCCACTCCTAATAAGTAATTTAGGTCGTTTATGTTATTAGTAGGGTATATTATTGACTTCCATATTGATACTTACACATGTATGTACACAAATTTGCTGAGATTTGGATCAAACACAAAATTTTGGTAAATATTTTATTATCATTAATTTAATTGATTGCTAAAAGATATCCGTCAACAATTTTAAAATAATTCATGAGGTTCGAATGCAAATATCATTTACATATATGCATACAGACAAGTATTTACATGTGATATGTCAACAACTTGTGTATATAATTTGAAATAATCCAATAATTCGTATGAGTTAACCAATGTTTCTTTAAAGTAATTCAGGCCCGTGCGCAGAAAATATCCGAGGGGGGGTTTAAACTCAAGTTACGTAATCAATGAAAAAAGATAAGAAATTTATTTTCGGAGTACGAAAATTTTACTGTCAAAAGTCATATATAGTTACAATTATTTAATAAATCAACTCTTCGAGGTACTGAAAAAAACTCTTTCAAAATTATTTGCGGATCGATTTTGACATCGCGATGTACATTGAGTGGGGCTAAGCCGTTCAGACGATCTTCAGACAATGTTGATCTCAAATACGTTTTTAGTCGCCGCAAAGTTGAGAAAGATCGTTCATTCGTCGCTGTTTTCACAGGCAAAACTGCCATAACGGGAAGCATTTGGTTAACATTTGGAAACGCATCTTCATTACAAATATCGAGTGCTTCAAGTGAGTTTTTTATTTCCTTTCCCGCAATGAGCTTCCGTCAAAGTTGTACTTCGTTCACCCAGATGTCACGGGAATCGTAGTGCAAAATTGAACAGTAAGATTGGAATAGTTTAGAGCAGGACGAAATTTGATAAAATATTGCCGTGATTTTACAATCGATCTTGCAATTTTGTCAAAAACGAATCAATGTACGGTATGTAGATTGTTATACGGAAATAATCTTCAACTGAATCAGTTTGTACGTTGGAACGTTGGGTTTGTTTCAATTGCAATCCTTGGCTTTCGCAATTCAATTTCGTATTGCTCACGGTTTTGAAAATTTGTCTGAGCTCTCCCTTAGCGTTTTCTCCTCTTTCCATCAAAATTTGTTTCACAGCAACAGCCAATTTGATAGCCTCTCCCAGATCTTGATTTTCTCCTTGAAGTAGTCGACTCAGAGACAATGTGATAGAATGCACCGAGCTCAAAATCTGCATGGATATCTGGAAATTTGCGGTTTTTATAGCTGAAAGCAGTTGGAAAGCTCCAGACGAAGTCGTTGGGTCTGCCCAGTTGGTGGACATCACTTCAAGAGCGCGAATTACTGCTGGTTGCAAATGGAGATACGTTGCGACGGACTCATGCTGTTCTACCCATCTGGTTTTACAAAATTTTTTCACTATCTTCACTCGAGTTTCCGATAGATGTTCATTTTCATTTATCGCATCCTGAAGGGCTTTTTGGCGTTTCGGATAAATGAAGAAGGAATGGATATTCTATATTTTTGATTCCCGTTATTTTGCACGCAGAGCTTACCGCTATGAAGCTATGAGCTGCACAATGGGAGTAGAGCGCGAGTGGATAAGTTTTTCTGACAATAGCTGGAGCCCTTTGCAACTCTCCGCTAACCGCTCTCGCACCGTCATATCCTTGCCCGACGAAATACCTGCAATCCAGTCCGGAAGATTTTAGGAAATCTAGGTAAGCAGTTCCTATTCCCTTTCCAGTGAAATCGTTGATAGGAATAAAACACAAAAAATCTTCCTGAGTGATGAACTTTTCGCCGCATTTATCCATGTAGCGAAAGCAAATTGAACTTTGTTCTACTCCTGCAATGTCTGGTGTGTCATCTCCAGAGAAAAGAAAAGGCCTTCGATTTGTTCACTCGATCGATGTTGTAATTCATGATGAGGTGGTGACAAATGTTGATTATTTAATTCTGGACACGGTTGCTTATGTACATAGCATTCTTTGGAGAATCACTCAGTTGTTTTTTCAACTGCTCATCAGTTTTGGCTCGATATCGTAAGAGAGCTTTAAAGTTTCCATAATTCGTCAACGGTTCGTCTTCAGAAATTTTTCCCGTATCATTGAAACCTCTGAGAGCAAATCCCTGTCGGCCACACAGGATAACTGTTTCAATAATTGGAATCATGCGTAGTTTGCTTTCATTCAGAAAGTCTAAGTTTTGTTTCTACAGTTGCAAATGAATGGGTAAAGCATTTTCTTCTTCGATTCCCATTCTCAAAGCCGCATTGCGGCTTAGTTATAAGTAATAAGGCAAATTCAAACTGCTTTACACATCCATGCCCACCAAAAAATTTGAACCTTATCTAAAGTTGTAAGGAGTATCAGTTGGAATGGAATTTGGGTATTTGGAATATAAATGTATGCTGAAATATCACCTGACGTAATTTATGCGGTTTTGAAGTCATACGAGGTGTGTTCAAAAAGTATCGCGAATTTTGTGTTTTTTCAAAAATTATTTATTTATTCATAAATATCTATTTTGTCCCCTTCAAAGTAATCCCCATGAGATATTATACACTTGTGCTAACAGTTTTTCCAATCTTCGAAGCACTTCAAAAAATCATTTTTTTGTATCTTGTCCAGCTAATCCTTCGATGCCGTCTTTATCTCGTCAAGAGAAGCGTAACGTTGCCCTTTCATGGGCCTCTTCAGTTTAGGGAACAAGAAAAAGTCACAGGGGGCCAGATCTGGGAAATACGGTGGCTGCGGCATCATTAGTGTGTTGTTTTTGGCCAAAAAGTCGCGCACAAGCAACGATGCGTGAGCAAGGGCGTTATCGTGGTGCAAAAGCCAATTTTTGTTCTTCCACAAATCCGGGCGTTTCTGGCGGATTGCTTCGCGCAAATTGCGCATAACTTGCAGGTAATATTCCTTATTGACCGTTCTTCCCTGTGGCAAGAACTCATGATGCACCACGCCCCTGCAATCGAAGAAAACTGTCAGCAAAACTTTCACATTCGACCGAACTTGGCGCGCTTTTTTCGGTCTTGGTTCGTGCGGCAGCTTCCATTGAGATGATTGAGCTTTGGTTTCCACGTCATAACCATAAACCCACGATTCGTCACCAGTTATGACCCTCTGGAGCAAATTTGGGTCGTCGCGGACAGAGTTTAACGTCTCATTAGCAATATTCATGCGATGCTGTTTTTGGTCACAATTGAGCAATTTTGGTACGAATTTCGCGTAAAAATCGAAGACGATCCAAAACACGTGCAAGCAAAGCATCTGTCAACAATTAACTGAACATTCAAAATGGCCGAGCTTGTCGGCATAAGTGAGAGACATGAGTACCAACATAACGCCACAAAAAATTCGAAATTCGAATATACGTAACCAGCGAAAATTCAAAATTCGCGATACTTTTTGAACACACCTCGTAGTATACACAGTAAACTTATTATAACAGATTTTATAAACTTTTTTTTTTAAACTGTTGTCTATGTTGTATGCACACATCTTGGCTCCAAATAGCGTTTTTCTCGACGAAACAATATCGAAGTGAAAGGTGTCGATTTTTCCGGTAATCTTATATTATGAAAGATAACAAAGTCAAGTGTTATCTATTTTTATATGCAATTATACTTGTATACAGGGTATTGTAGTTTTGTCAACATATCCGGGCTTTGTAACGGTCCTTTAGTCCGACACCAGTATACCCGAAATATATCAGAGAAAAAAACTAAAACTTAGTTGTTTCATTTAAAGACATTGAGCCATCTCTACACCATATAAATAAAAATTCCGCTGGGCGGCTCACGTGTCGAGATATTTAGATATTTTCTTTTGATCTAGAGATCTTTAACTAATATGAAATAGTTCAGAACTCGATGACAATGCAAAATTAAAAGAAAGCCATTCACATACACCGAAATATTTCGAAAATTCATGTCAAACTTAATTTATTGAAACTTGGAATATATTTCTCACACAAATGATAATGATATACCCTAGGAACGAAATTCCGGTTGTTGGACCGATATATTAAGAAACTCAAAGCAACAACCGTTTACATAATTTAAAATCTCGCTGTCGATTTTTAAGTAGCTTCCGGTGAGCTACTGACTTTCAACTTGGAGTGCAATTCTTAACCTGTTGGAGGTAAAATATTGAAGAAGCATGGGTCGAAATTTTCAAAAATAGTAGACTCGAAAATACTACTGAATTCAGTATGAGCGTACTCATCAGCTGCAGGGTATTTATACACATGTATGTCCTCATGATTATATGAATGAATGTTCGTACTTATATGAAAAATAATATATTTTCAATTACAATTAAAGCAAATGTTTAGTTTGCAAGAATATGCAATGAAGCTGACAAAAACTCTATAAAAGCCAGGAATTTTCGGTAATGTCTATCATGTCAATGAAACATTGCTTATTATTCAGTTGTGAAATGTTTTTAGTAAAATAATATTGTACGCATAGTAGTGTAAAAGCGCGTAAAGAACAATTGTGTAGTAAATTTTCTGATTCTGATATGTCAATAGAAATAACGGCTTAACAATTATTTTGTGCTGAAAATGAAAGGTCAAATATAAATTTTGTATTTAACTTGAGAAGGTTGAGTCAGTTGTTTTTGAATTTTTACAATAAAAATCACAACCACTAACCATGAAAGTTTTACCTTGAATTTCTCCACGTGTCAGCACTTGAGTGCACGTGTACAATAATGTATTGATATCCGTAGGATCATAAAAGTTAGGCTCATCAATGAATTCAAAAGGCATGTTAATATTAATTGTTGATATTCGTATAATCAATATGGGCGTTCTCGAGTAGACAGAATGGTTGGTTTCTATTATCATATACGACGAAAGCAGTGCACAGCCGCGCTTGGGGCGAACCACAGACTGCCAATTAAGCAGACAGATTTTACAAGTACATATCATAGGTATTATCACATTATCCTTCCCGTGGAACTCTTGGCTTGCAGTTGGTTTCGTTATAATTTGCAGCAAAAGAGTGTTGCCTAAAGAACGCAAATACATGAAAGCAACACCACTAGAATAACGTTCAAGTGCAACCACACCAATACAAAAAATCAAGTTATAGTTCGATTAAAAAAATAATAAAATTGTAATTAGCGGTGCAGTCAGATATTTCAACAAGATCCATTTATATAGAGTTTTTTTTTGCTGAAAACAAGTTTACACAACCACCGCTATTAGTCAAGGACTTTTCCACATAACCTTCTTATATGGGCTGTTGTTAGATACATATGTACATATGGACTCGTCAGTAATGCTTAAAGGCTCGAAGTCTATTTTTGTTTAATTAAGTAATTGAATGGCATATGTAGTTATACAAACATAAAGAGCGTAAAAGCTTGTGTGAGGACTGAGTTCAATTAACTACTCTTATTGTCAGTTGATTGAAGCTTTGTTACGGTGCTTCAGCTGCCCGATCATTTATCGCGCATTCTATAATTCGAGTAAAAAGAGATTCTTAGATGAAACTGCATGCGCCATTAAATATGTACAGAATTTAAGTAAATGTTGCTTGTAAATTATAAGCGAAAGGCCTTTGTACGTTAATAGCTTATAAAAGTGAAATTTTGAAAATAAGACAAAATAAAATAAAACAAAATTGGTAAATATTCTTAGCTTTATCATTACTCAATTACAAGAGGCTTGCGTTGTGCCAACAGCCAGGTTTGATACTACCCGACTTGATTGTCAATACAGGCTATTCCTATTTAGGAAAGTAAAATGTAAAATGGAAATTGTAGTAGTAAAGTACTTAAAGTGAAAAACATATATATTTTGTAAATACTAGTACCTTTACGAGAAATTATGCTGTTTAAAGTAAATACTGTACCGCAATTGTTATAAACAGGACGCATAATATATTTCATTGTAGCTTTAGCAGCGAAACTTTAGCTACAAACACTTTAACTTACTTACTAATAATTAGTACACAAATAAAAAAGTCGCTCCAAGCAAGTCCAGTTTTTATAATTTGTGGTATGTAGAATAATTCACTGATATTTCAAGTTTGTTGTAATATTGTAAGTTTCAAGGAAAATTATCTTATCCGACATCTTCCTGAATAGCGGTGCCAATAAGGAAAACTTATAGGCAGGAGCTTTTTGTTTGCTGGTTTTTTCGAGCATCGATAAAAACACTTCCCGACGTTTGTACGTATTGAGCCAATTGTTTATTGTCAAGGCCTAGGTAGCGAAGAGCGCGGTAGGAGAGGGCTTTACCTTTTAATACTCAGCCCAAAGAAGAACTTGGTGACAAGGGTGTTTCTGCACTGGACTTCTCGGCTGGATTTTTCTTAGTTTTTAAACCTGGTTCCCAAATACACAAATTACATCTACAGGGAGGTGCCTCCAAAGACGCAGCGCTCGTTCATCACTTACAGGTGTCACCTCTTTATCAAGGCCATAGAATTCCGAATTGTGTCTATGCGGTTTCGTTTGGGTGCTCGATTTATGGTCTCCAGGATCAGTTCGAAGTCCTTTCCTGGCGGAGCTGTTGATATACCTCTACTTAATTTTTCATTGCGGAATAAGCTTTGTATGGATGTCAAATCGAATAAAGCAACGTACAGGCTTTCTCCCTCTTTTACAATTAATCAAATCTTATGTAGTCATAGTTAATTAGCTACAGAAGTCGGTAGCCCACCGAGCGTATTTCTGCCATAAAAAACCTTCTCAGCAAAAATTCATCTGCATTTGCATACGGTGTTGGGTGTCGGCATAAGATATGTCGTTCCCATCAATTTGTAGAAAATTTAGAAGCAACACACCACAAATTGGTACACAAGCTCGGACTCAATCTCTTCGGAGGTATATCGCGCCAAATATTTATTTTTTTTCGACCAACTGCAAATTGGTGCTTTTTGTTATGAATTATTCGAATGATGTTCTAGTTTGCGACGTACGTATGGAATTATCTCAATTTGGATTTACGAGTACACTTTTGTAATTTGGTGCATAACTGCACACTGCGGAGAAAACCGTTTGAATATAAAATTTTTGAATAAATGTATCATTTTTATCGGGATATGTTGTTCTAAATTTATGCACGTTATATTTCTATTTCGATATAATAACACATGTATGTATAATAGGGTGGGATAAAAAAATACCGAATTCCTAGTGTAGTATACTCACCAAATATTAGTTTTTAATTTTGGTTCGGAAGATGTGCTTACCACACTTTTTCTCTTTCCTTCCCAGTAGAAAAATATTTTTCTACAGATTTTACCATTGCCGAAGTAATCGCGAGAAATTAAGAAGTTCACTTTCAATGGAAGCAACAAATTATGCTCTGCATATTTTTTTTATAATTTTTTCCATATTTCATCCTTAATAGTAGTAAACCTTGATAAGCATAGAGACAAATGACTTTTCGTCTATCGCAACTGGCCTATATATGAGGGTATTTTTATCTATCAATTATTGTTTGGTCCCCAATAGGATATCTATATTTTTTCATTAATGCATTCATTACAAAATTTTTCAAGGTCAAAAGTTGAACAATTTTTGTTAAAAATTTTGCAGCTTGTTTTGGGTTTGTATTCATAATTTTTCATATCTGGTTTATTGGTTCTCAAATTACTTCTCTACGAGCTCACAGCTTTTTAGTAGTCAGACTAATGAAAAAAGGACGACCAACCTTTTTTGTGGGGCCTGACATTTGCTAAAAATATTGGGGAAGAGATCGACTGACCGGTGTTTCAGTGATATGATATAATCAAATTCATAGCAGCCTAGAGGTGGCCATGCCCCTTTAAAATTAAAAAGTCAAATACTTTTTTTTGAGTAAACAAATATTAAATTTAGAGTAATTGTTGTTGAAGTTCTTAGTGTTTGTATGTTAATTGTTACATTACAACGATTTTCACACCGATGGTATGAGATGACATGTTTCGAAGTCACCAACTTCTCATCAGACCTCTTCTCGGACACTAAAATGCGAACCCAAGAGCCTGCATTAAAACCCTATCAGAATATTCTAACAACTAAGCTAGGTGGTGCAGAAGTTGGTGACTTCGAAACATGTCATCCTATACCATCGCTGTCCAAATCTTTGTAATTTTTCTCTTACATCAATTAACAAAAATTAGGGTTTCTTTGGCCACCCGAATGTATAAGGTTACTGCATAAATATGAACTTTTATATAAAACTTTTTATCACTTTTGAATTTATTTATAATTTTGCGTGTTTGTTTTGCTTTGCGTCATTTTATGTTTACAATTTAGCTGCCTGCCCTGGTAAACATACGAAATTGCCTATAATACCGTTGTACCAGTTTACAGAAAAATTAAATAAATATACATAACCTTTTTGTGCTTTTACCTTTGTCACATGCACGATTGGTATAAACCTCAGCGGGGGATAATTATGAAAGAGATAAAAGTTGCGTTGTTGTGTTTTGTGGTGTTGGTTTTTTGGAATATCCATCTGCGGGCAAGAACAAAGTGTTGAATGAAGTGAGCAACAAATATAATAAAATAATTAAACACAAATAAAAATATAGTACCTGGGTGACCGAACCTTGCTCGGTATTTTTCGAATTTGTCGCATAATCTTACTTACCAAGAGCACTCAAATAGATAGAGCACCGAGATAGTGGTCGATATAAGAAGGAGTAATTAAAATGCAGTCAGGTGGCAACCCTAGGTGGCAATCCTACTTAAAAATGTTCTGGTTGGTATACGGCCTCAAATACCTTCAGTTTGATACCCATATTGCCATATATTGCTTAATATTTAAAAAAATATCGGAAAGGTGGCAGCCTTCTAAGCTTCCTTTAGTGACAACATCCAAGTAGAAAATCTTAGAAGGAAGCATACTATCCATCTGTCAAATTTCATCGAAATCGGTTTAGCCGTTCCCGAGATAGTGGTCGATATCTGGAGGAATAAATAAAATGCGGTCAGGTGGCAACCCTACTCGAAAATACTTTGGTTGGTATACGGCCTAAAATACCTTTCATTTGATACCCATATTCCCATATATTGCTTAATATTTAAAAAAAAATTGATATAGGTGGCAACCCTGTGAAACACCCCAAGTGGCAGCACCAAAGTAGAAAATCTTAAAACAAAGGATAATACCCATATACCAAATGTCATCCAAATCGGTTAAGTCGTTCCTGAGATAGTAGTGGATATACAAATATACAACTATACAAATATACAAATACGAGTATACTCGTACAAGAATAACTCGTTTAAAGTTTTAAGATAAATACATAGTAGTTGACATCCGCTATGGGATTTTATTTTGTGATTTTTACCATTTAAAATTGTTCAAAGACCAAACTAGGCAGAAAAAATAGTAGTTTACAACTGTGAGTAGCTGGGTGAAATCAGCCTACTTCCAAATAATACAGTCCTGTACAAAATTCAAAACGAATATGAATGCCTTTTAAAAACGGCCTATCTCAACCTTCATTCAAAAAGATTTCCAATTGCAATATAATCAGTTTGAAGCATTTTCTTTTAAGATTCTGAGACATGACTTTTTTGTTAAAATGCTAAGGGGTGTTTTTTAGAAAATTGTATGCTTAGCCGATTTCTAACAAGCAGCCATTATAAAGTGAGCTTGAGTGAGTCCCCTTTCATTAGTGAGCCTATAAACATATTTTTACCTCAATAGACTTATTAATTTATGTGTATGTAAATCAAATAAAATTAATATAAAATATTTGGTCCATATTTTGGTTTAGTAATGTTTCATCTCTTTCCATCTAGTTTGAGACTACTTATATGAGTACACTTTAATTTTATTATTACATATCGTCACTGCAAAACCAAGTAACTGACAAATGCAAAACCGCGTAAGTGTTGCCACTCAAATTTTATAGGAGAAGCAACAAACTGGTTTACTTCAGCTCCAGCCGTTATCTAACGGTATGAATTCCTACAAAGCTAGATTTTTAAAATATATTTCCAACCCAACTATACATTTTGGTGAGAAAAGCGTAATCATGGTTATATTCCGATCCATTGCAGCATACGTACATATGTGCTTTGCAGACATGGCTTTTTCTTCAATGTTGCATTATAAAAAGAAATATGGTAAATGGCAGTCTACCTTACCAAAAGTCCCAGACGTAAGCCTCAGGGTAGTTAAAATCAGAATTCTTCCGAAAAATTTTTCAATATAGATTTGCTTCTCGCCACTGTTTTACAGAATGTAACTCCAGCGAATACAGTTCAGGGTCGGTCTCGGCGATTCGTAGGAAAAACAAAACAAGAAGAAAATTGGAAGTTTTCCGGGGTGTCCAACGAAAATTGTTATTAATTGATTTAATTGTTAAGCCTACAGATTCAGCAAATCTTAGAGGCTAAGTATCATAACGTAATTAAACTGGTCTTGAGTTCGTTAAACTTACAAAAATACGTAAAAATGAACAGACCATAAAACTAAAATAAATTTATACCGGAGCACGCGGTTATGTACAATAACTTTCTTCTAAAAATAGAAAGAAGAATGTACAAAACCAAAGTCCAACATACATGATTTACATATAGACAGAATGTCTAAAACAGCGTTACACAAATCCTATCACCGGTGCGGAGATTTTTTATGCTCTCACACCGATGAGGGCACACGTACAAGGCAAGCGCTCTCTATGCACTGCGAGAAGAAGGTATGTTTTTTAATTAGTTGCTTGACGACTGTTGACCACGAAACATCGCTAATGTATGTATGCGCTGCTTATAAGCATAAAAAATGTTCAACATTGAATGGGAAGTCAAACACAAGGTGGCGCAAAAGTAAGCTTCCGATGTTAAGCATATCGGTTGTGGCACGTGCAGTGTGTGCGGTTGCACCGTCTTGTTGGAACCACATGTTTTCCAATCCCAATTCATCAAGTTGCGGCAAAAAGAACTCGTTGATCATTGCTCTGTAGCGCTCACCATTCACAGTAACCGTTTGGGCCCGACCGATTATTGGTCAAATAAATAGTCAGCAATATTCCGCGTTCTGGAGCAGCGTAGCGTAACATTGTTTATTAACGTGTATTTCGCATGTGTTTACTACACAAATGTCAAAACAGAACTGACTTTAGGGGCCAATCGCAAAATTTATAGCATTTTCTGATAGAAGGATTACTTTTGCGCCACCCTGTATTTATTTTCCGAAAACTTTTTCGGTAATTCTGAATTTTTAAATTGCCAATACATAGCAATACGCAATAGCGAATATTACGTCAAACAGCATTCTTTTAGAAATCATGCCAGTAACCGGCAGTCATAGAGAAACCCTGATTTGTCATATAAAAAAACAATTTGATGAGCAGTTTATTATTGATTCATTGGGTGAAAATACAAGTATACGTTATGCTCACATAAAAATTAGGTTTGTTGTTGCCTTAGAGCTTGAAAAGCAGGGTAGACCATTTGAAGATGGAATTTTTTTTGGCCCATGTTTCAAAGGGCTGTACAATGCTTCGGTGCTATAGGTAAATACATATTGGATAATATGAGCACAGTACGTTTATCAAGGCCTACTATAACTCGACGTACCGAGGAAATCGGCAAATATATTTACTGTATGACCATGCGAAGGGTTTACAAATTAATATTTTATTTAAAAAGGTATATATTTTTTTAAATTAATCCTGAAAGTTTCATAAATTTATCTAGAACGGTTTATTTAAAATCCATTTTTGAATAAAAAGTACCAAAAAGTTTCTTTAATAAAAATATTTATTGATATTATTAATATCAAAATTTTTTGAAAATGTTTTAGGGATCAATTTTTTATATTAACTACTTGTGATATATTATGCCACAATAATTTTGGATATATAATTCAACTAACGTGAACTGAATCGATTTGCAAAATTTTAGTTGGCTAAATTTTTCGGGTGTACACGAGAGTTCTCTCATATTCTAACGCTAGCGCAAAATGTCATTGTATGCGAGTGAGCATCACTGGTATAAAATATTGTTTATACCGTTGGAAAGATAACAAACAATAATTAGAGGAAAACTTGAATTAAGCAGCTTGCAAAACTACACGCAGCATAGCCTATGGGTTAGGCAGCTGTGCTTGCAATCAGAGTGAGTGGGTTCGATTCTCCACAAGATTCTCTGAAATAGCAAAACTATACGAATTAGTCTGACGAGAAATCGTGGCTGTTTTGGAAATAGTACTATACCTATAGCCTGTATATATTTGTTGCTTTCAATTTTTCCTCTAATCAAAAATAATAATAATTAACTAAAAATTATTATCAACTGGTCTTGAGCTCGTTAAACTTACAAAAATATGTAATTAAACATATTTAAGAACAAAAAACCAAGCATTTCTTGGCGACTTAATAATAGAGGCCGCTGTTGAAGGTTTAGACTGTTGCAATAGGAAAAAAAATTCCGTATGTCTCTCAACGCGAAAAAATTGATTCCATTTTATCAGAATGAACGTGATAACGCGAGCTCCACACTTATGAAGCATATTCCAAAATCGGACTTTCCAATGAGGTATAAAGCGTTCAGGTAGTATAAGGGTTATTGAATTCCTTAGACCAATATTTCTATTTACATTCTATTTACATTTAGAAAAAAATGTAAGTCCGAAAAACTGTCTCATAAGTAATAACGACCGATTTTAATTTCTGTTAATATAATTACTCGTATTTCCATTTTATAGTCTTATTATATATATATATTATAATAAGACTATAAAATGGAAATACGATATTATATTTACAGGTACTTTTTCGGTTATCCTTGTTCAAATTTAAAATGTTTAAAAATGGATACATCCTAGCTGCCCGAGGTGCATATTCGTAAATTACTTTAATCGAAAACATACTAAAAGTTTCAATATTTCGATCTATTGTTCGAAGCATTTCAATTTTTAGTATAAACTTCTTGGGAATAGTATGGTAGGCAAACAACCGAAGACACCAGGACTATTAAGGTTAGAGGCCCGTCAATTAAATAATATAATACTTTAAACGTATACTGAGTCATAGTTTAATAATAATAATAATAATAATATTTATTTAGTCTTGAAATTATTACATCTCTTACAGACTAGTTACAGGTTCAGATAGATTACCAACTAATTTAACAGGTCATTTAGTAGCAATTTAAATCTTTTTTCACAGTAGGAGAAGTCCAAAACTGAAGAATTTGGGAGCAAGTTAAACTCTTTAAGAGCTCTAACAACAGGAGCATTGGCCGCATAATTGGTTCTCGCAAGCCCAACATAAAATGTGGCATGATTCCTTAAACAAATATTAGGAATAAGAAAGAATATGCGTTCAAGTAAAAAGGGGCAGTCAACCACCCCAGATATTAAATTAAAAATGAATGTAAGAGATACGAAGGTTCTCCTACAATTTAATGTCTTGAGATCAATAAGCATACATCTAGATCCATAAGCCGGAACAGGAAGTTCAAAATGAAGGGGGCGCAGAGCGTACTTTAAAAAGACTTTCTGCACTCTCTCCAAACGACTTATATGACAGGAATAATACGGACGCCAAATAACAACAGCATATTCAAGCCTCGAGCGCACCAGTGAGGTAAAAAGTATTTTTAAAGTATACGGATCAGAGAAATCAGAGCTGAAACGTCTGACAAAGGCCATCATAGAATAAGACTTAGCTAAAATATAATTAAGATGGCTTTGAAATGAGAACTTCGAGTCAAAGACCACCCCAAGATCAGTGATTTTGGAAACAAAGCTTAGTTGTGAGCCTGCAATAAAATATGAAGTAGGGATAGGAGAACGGGATTTGGAATAGGAGACATGGGAGCATTTTTTAATATTTAAGGGAAGCATATTTTTCTGGCACCAAGCTACAACATTGTCAAGATCACTCTGAAGTTTCAACGAGTCAGCGGAACACGTAATATTACTAAAAATCTTCATGTCATCAGCATACAAAAGAAATTTAGAAAACTTAAAGCAACTAATGATATCATTGATGAAAATCACAAAAAGAATAGGACCTAAAATGCTTCCCTGAGGAACGCCTGAAGAAGCAATGAAAGAGTACGACGACACCCCATCAACTACAACTGAACAATATCGATTTGAGCGATACGATTTGATCCAGCTTAAAAAACTTGAGTGGAAGCCAAAACTCTGTAACTTCGATAACAAGATACGATGATTAACTTTATCAAACGCTTTCGAAAAATCAGTATACACGGTATCAACTTGGGCCCGGTTACTAAAAGCTTCAATGCAGTATTCGGAGAAAACTGCTAAATTAGAGGTAGTTGATCTCCCCGACATGAAACCATGCTGATCTACCGAGATGAGACGACTAATGGAAAAGAAAATTTTATTTTTTATTATACATTCAAAAAGTTTTGATACAGTTGAAATTTTGGAAATAGGACGATAATTGGTGATATCATTTTTATTGCCAGATTTAAAAATTGGCGTAACAAAGGAGATTTTCCACGCATCAATGAAAACGCCTTGCACAAGAGATTTATTAAAAAGCAGCCATATTGGGTAGGCGAGAGCTGAACAATTCTTGAAAAGGTGAGCCGACAAACCATCAACATCAGTCTGCGACGACAATTTGATTTGACGAATACCCAGTTCAACATCGTCTAAAGAGATTTCAAGAGCCCCAAAGTTTAGCGCGGAAACACTAGCACCAAACCCACTGTTAGAATCACTAATACTCAAATTAGAGTCAGCCACAAAATTCGAGCTGAAAAAATCCGCAAAAAGATTTGCAGCTACTAATGCTGAATCAGCTTGTGTATCCTTGTAAAATACAGCAGAGGGAATACTCGAACACGATTTTTTAGACTTCACAAAACGCCAAAAAGCTTTCGGATTCAGTTTAATATCCTCTTCGAATTTTCTTATATAGTTCTGCTTCAAGACTTTACTCAATGATTTAAACTCGTTCAAATATTTTAAATACATTTCTTTGTAAAAAGGAAACCTTGAATTTTTAAATTTTTTCAAAAACTTGTTTCTCAAATTCTTAAGTTTTTTCAACTCCTTCGTGAACCAAGGAATTTTGTAAACTTTTTTCTTTACTTTAGGAATGTGCTCACTACAAATACAATTTAGATTATTCTTAAGAATATTGAAACAACCGGCAGCATCAACCTCAGTAAATAGCGTATCCCAATCAATAGAGTCAATTGCCGCATTAACAACATCAACATCATAATTTTTAAAACAGAACTTGGAAATTGTATCCTCTACGTAAGTATTAAACTCATAAAATTCCAAATGAAGAACCAGCGGAACATGATGCGGACCAGGATTGGACAAAGGGTCTAGACATTCCTTGAGGCAAAAATTCATGTTATCATTTAAAAATATGAGATCCAATATTCTATGAAGACTGTTATTAAAACTGTTGATCTGACTAAGGTCACATCTTGAAAACCCGTCAATCAAATAAGTTTCAGCAAACGAATTTGAAGACTTTGGAAGAAGCCCCCTACTATTGTCAAAAGTAGACCACTCTAAATGACTGAGGTTGAAGTCGCCAATTACGCAAACATTTTCATTACTAGATGCCAAGGCTAAAATATTATCAACATGCTCTTTATAAAGTAAGTCGCTACTAGAAGGAGATATATAAGAAACACAAATTAAAAGTTTAGAAACTCCATGAACAGAAACGCAGAGACTATCCAATAGGGAATCAGCATTCGGCATAGGCACCAAAGTCGCACGAAATTTTCGTCGAACCGCAATTAAAACGCCACCTCCTGTAGACAGACCAGTTTTTAATGCATCGCGATCTTTACGAAAAACGCAGTATAAATTTTCATCGAAGAATTCACCATCCATAAAAGTATCATTAAGCCAAGTCTCAACTATTACGAAGATATCATAATCAAGGGTTGAACTCATCATAAAGAGTGAGTCGGATTTAGTTCTTAGGCCTGATACATTTTGAAAGTAAATTTTAAGATCTTTGTGAGAATGTGTATTTACTACATCCCGTGTTGAGGTGGCCCGTCCTTGCGAAAAGAACGAAACGGTCGTATCTGAACATTCGTAGGCCAGATGCTGGCGTTTACTACCTTATCGTAGAAGGAGAGCGGCACGCCAAGTTTAAAACTAACTTTAACCAACTCTTGAATATCAACATCCCGCTTAACGAGGGCATAACAGACCACAAACTTAGGGTTGATTTCAGCGTGCTTCGAAACATAGGCGGTAATATCAGCATTCGTCACGTTTGCAGAAAAAGAAGACAGATGCAGCCACATCATTTTAGGAGCAACCTGAAGTTCAATGTTATCACTCGAACCAACCACAATAGGCTTGCTCAGATTTCTAAGTGGATTTATGCCAGCATTCCCACAGGGTGCATTTACTTCCTTTACGCCAGCATTCCGACTGGGTGCATTTACTTCATTCTCAGCAGAGGCATTTGTCACAGAAGCAATAACAGCGGCGGCCGACGTCGACGCCCTTTGTGGAGAACAAGGCGCCAAAAGCGAATGAGCGCAAGACAAACTAGCAGCACCAGCATAAGTGTGTGCACTAGCGAGAGTAGCAGCTTCAGCAGCAGCACCAGCAGCATTACCTTTATTTGCCTTTTTTTTGCATTTTACCATTATTTGGATTTTTGCTAACACTACGGCGCAGTTCTTTGACCTCAGACGTGAGCGAAGCAAGTGAAACAGCAATACCTTCATCGAAAAGCTTATGGAAATTAGTGAGTTCAGAGCGCACTATTTCTAACTCGCCAAGTAATTTGTTTTTGTCAGCTTGCAGAGATTGAATACCAGCAACTGCACTTGCTTGCTCTGCTCGTAGACTTTTGAGTTCAGCAAGAATAAATGATAAAACATTATTTTGCTCTTTCTCAGTTACATTATCGTAATGCGGTGCAAACTGTTGTTGTAGCTGTTTTGCGACAGCATTATTTGAAGAAAAACACTCTTCATGATGAGCAACAGCACAATCACCACAAACATAAACTTGATCTGGATTTTTAAAAAAATCCAAATCAGCAGCCAATGTACCAACAACGCACTGCATGTGGTAAACTTCTTTGCACTTATCACATTGTACACTGCTTTGCGCGCGCTCCACTCGGTGACCACAAAAACAAGGCATATCGAACGAAGCAACGAAAAATTGATAAATAATAAATTAATAAAGTTATTATCGCAGCTAACAGTCTCTAAGACAAATTGTTAATTGTTTAATCTTTTATTTATTTTTTTTTTTTAAGAATCCAGCCGTGTTTAGCCAAAATTGTTTATTTTATTTGTGAAAATATTTGTATTTCACCATTATGTACAATTATTAGTAGAAAAATAGCACAGAGCTTAAATAAACACGTCCGTACACGGCAAAGAGACACAAACAGAAAAGGGTGCGTTATTATTTATTCGGTTTAAAGTTTTATATATATAAGAGAATGCATAGAATTCACCCCAATGAAACACAAATACAATAAGTCTTGCAGCAATATTTTAAATTAGATCAACGTTCGTTTATTTTAACGAAGTAGATAAAACATGCGCGGTTTTGCAGCCATATTTAACGGAACTATGTATCCGCGGTTTTGCAGTAGTACCGTTATTTGACATCCTATTGTACAAAAAACCGAATTGGTACTATCGAATAGAGCCTGGTCCCCTGAGGCCCAAGTAAGCGAATCGCGTTTTTAACACAAATGACACCTACGAGGTTAAAAATAAACTAGTATTTCGTGACTAGTAGACACCTAGTTTTTTCTGATACAAATCTTACATGAACATCGTCATGTTAAAAAGTACCAGGTGCACATATGAAGATACTTTACTTCAATAGTTGCACTTGGTGTTCATACTAGTTGCTAAGAAGTGTGCAACTAGTTGGTTTGACTGCCAGGTGGATACAGATACGATATTGCTCGTTATAGCTCAATACTGTTAGTGTGCCTGAAATGTTTCTCATACGCCCCCGTGCCAGTGAATCCATTCCCAGAGTCAAAAACGATAATGCTGAAATCTATTTTTTGAAATTCTTCCGAGATAGAACATAACTAAGTAACTCCTCTGCCAATCTTAGTGGAGTTCTCTCTAAGCAGGCATTGGGGTTTCTCTTCAGATCCCAACCTTCAAAGGCATTGAACAACGCCTATATGTGAAACATTTCTCTAAAATTTTTTTATTTGTATGCAAATGACAAACAACTTGTCTTCCTCTGAACTTAACGTGTTTCTTCTTTGTTTTGACAAATTTTCGTGGTAAATAATTTAAGTTATAGTCACTTAAGAATCAGCTTTTCGGGTAGAGTGCTTATTTAACATATTATAAATAGGCCAACGATTTGTCTCCGAGCGGAAACGCACATTCGGTTCCCACTAAAAAAGCGGGTCTAAAAATCCTTAATTATACCATTTACTTTTGCGGCAATCGTATAAACTTTTAGGAATGTCATTAAGAAATACAGAAAGACGCTTCAAACTCAGAAAGGTACTTAAAAAAAAAAGCGGCCAGTAAATATTTAACAATTTTGTCTTAGGCCCGGTTTTTCAGTCCTTGGTTAAGCTCAGTTTAAACTAAGTTTGCTTAAACTCGGCATAAATTTAAACCACAGTTAAACTGCAGAGCGGTTTTTCAGTGCGAGTCTAAGGCCGCTTTTAATATTTGCTTTTTATACGGCAACATTGGATTTTTCTTTATCTAGATACGGCAACAGATAATATTTGTATACATATTCAACGCCATTGCTTCTCCTCAGTATTGTAATAGTTAGCATTTTGCCAATTTCTGCATCACTATAATCACTTTCGTCAGATGATATATCCAGTATTTAATTAAATATAAAAATATCGTCCTTTCTTAATTGCGTTCAGCTTATTGTTTCACAACCAAAACCATCAAATATGCAAAACAGCTGACAGGTTAACTAGAGTTTAACCCTGCCGAATTGACCGCTTAAACTACGTTTAAACTTCGTTTAAAGTTGACTGAAAAACTGCGCAACAAGTTTAAGCTTAGTTTAACTGACAAATTGAGTTAAACTTGTACTAAAAAACCGGGCCTTAGAGTGGTAAATTCAGGGCTTCGAACATCAACATTTTAAAAATCGACTGTATTTTACGAGCTGCTGGCCCAGGATCGTCCATATCTGAAACGATCTTGACTGAATTAAGGAGCTCTCTGGGATATGTCCGTTATATAAAATCCAGCTGTACAAAAAGCAGGAAAATAAGGGTGAAATTTTGTGTGAGCCCCAAGATGACTAGAGGTAGTAAAAAATATATCCCGTAAAATAAATATAAATATAAGCCCCAGCTATTTCCAAAAATGTAATAGAAATTAAATTTTTTCGTTACAAAGCATGATGCATGGCTTCGTTTTTAATTAGATTTTTCATGTACGTTCCATTGACATTGAATTATTGGAGAACTTTAAAAAAACACAAATTGAAAACCAAATGCTATTTATATTATATGAGTGTATATATCGTCGTGAAAGTGCAAAACCGCGTAAGTTATATCCCAGTCAAACGGGATTTGCTAATTGTTTAATTTTAAGGGGAATCGTGAATTTGAGGACAACCTTCCCACCAATAACGATTTTTTGGGTACCCTTGCGAACCATCATGAAATTTCAAAGTAAATCAAAAGATCTTAATGGGAGGCGCCTTTAAAAAAGTTTCAGGCAAATTTTACTTGCGCGGTTTTGCACTTACATTTACGATATGTGCAAGTATGTATTGTATTCAAATTCGAAAGATAGCAATAGAGACAAACAAAAAAGGATAACAACAGGAATATATAATAGCAAACGTAAACAGATAAATATTGGTATTAAGTAAACAAAACGAAAACATAAAGATTTAATGCAAATGCAAATATGGGAATAATACAAAACAAATCAAATATGAAAATACACACATAAAATTACAAGTTGACATAAACATTGTATTTACATAAATTGGCAAACAATAGCCTCAATTGCAGTTCAGTGTTGTTGAATATTCTCGATATCACAACCTCCGGTGTGAATTTCGATACAGTGTTCCAATGAAATACATATGTGTGTCTAAGGAAACGACATGTATAAATACAAATATTTTCAAAGAAATAAAAATAATCAGTTGCATTTGACATCCGGAAACAAAAGAAAAATCAAAAAGGAAAATAATAGGAATGGCTTATTAGTTATGAGAAGTGGTAGGAAGAAGAGGTAAGGAAGGAGGAGAATAAATATGAAAAGATATTTGACTTTTATCCCGTGTCGCGACTGCGAATGCCGATAACATACAAATCATCAGCAAATGCCAACAATTGACAGGTAGAAAAATATAAAGAAATCATTATGAATGTCAAAGTTCTGCTTAAACCGAACATTGAATACCCTGCAATTTAAAACTCATTACGACCATTTTCACCACATATACTATACTACAGTACTATGCTTTGTACCATTTTACATCTTTTATGGAGTTCCAATCTGTACAAGTTTTGCACTTCTGATAATGTGGTCAAAGTAAAACGCCTATAAATTTTTTTATTTAGGTAATCAGTTACCTAAGAATCTGCTATTATGTGGTTTTCGATCACCATTTTATATCAAAGGATAATTTTTTACACGGATTTGCAGCGTAGTACAAGAAGTGTAAAATAATGTATTTCTGTAACGTGGTTATTACACGAATGCATATGGCAACGCCCATTTCAATTATTTCATTGTACAATAACAATATCATATAATACACCAACAGAAAAAACTCCCTCAACTGTCCCTCTGTACACGGCGTAACACACCGTATGTAGGTTTTCCTATTTGTTATTTGGCAACGGATGCGGTTATACCGGCATTAATATGTGCGTGAGTATGTGGTTTATTGAAATTTTTTGCTGTTGTATGTGTGCTTGGGCATTTTTAAGTTACAGATTACATTAACAATGTAAATTAATTGGATTTTATTTGTTTTTGGGTATTTGCTTAAAATAATCGCCGCTAGGCAGTGCGGTCGCAAATGTGAATATTTTTGTAAATTTATTTGAATAAGCGGGTAAAGTACTCAGCCAGGTACCTACCCAGCGAACAATTGAGTGCCTGATCTCTAAAGAGAGTGAAACGCGATTAGTCTACAGTGGGCTAAAATTCAATATAAGTGAGTTTTAATTAAAATACATATTTCATTTGTGTACAATAATTATAACAGTTAAAAGAGTTACGGCACAGTACCCGTTTGAGTAGAATCGAAATTAGTCCTGTTGTACCTATAGGACATGCTCAATCAAATGTGGTCAACCCACATAAAGAGCTCAGAACTTGTGCTACCCACATAAGGTATATTAGTTTTGTTTGCCTAAGAGCAAAGCGTAACTGCATAAACGAATCTAAATAGATATTGACTTATCTATAACAAAGGGTTCAGGATGGATGATGAAGATTATTTAGCCATGTCCTTTGCTCCGATAACTTAAGCAAAATTTACAATATCCTATTAAAGTCTAAAGATGATAGTTTGGAGAACAACCGTCTTGAAAGGGCATATCTTTAGTAGAATGTTAAGGACTCGAATGATATTTCTCAAGTTTTTCATCGTGTGTTTATATTTTATAATTATACAATGAATTGTTTTATTCCGCGGGTACCACCCAATTAGGGTTGTTGCTGTCGTTGTTTGTAACGTCAAAAACTCTCCACAAAGGTTTTGGGTAGTGTTGTCTAATTGACAGTCCTTAGCCGGATATGAACCCGGTCCGTTCCGGTACTCCCTTGCAACCATCTAGGTCATGGGACCCCTCCTTCCTTAAAGAAGGAGAAGATGGTGAGATCCGTAGATCAATCATCAAGTTGCACGTTATTAAAAATAAAATTTTGGGGCGATATATACCTCCGAGGAGATTAAGCCTGAGCTTCACTAAAAACGTGTGGTGTGCTCCCGAGCGGCATCTGCAAATCAGATGAATTATTGCCGAGAAGCCTTCCATGGCAGAAATACCCGTTTTGAAAAAACTTTTCCAAACCACTTTTGATGTCAACTATTCCAGGGCTCGAACCTTGGACCTTCGATGTGGTAGACCAGCATCACTACCGCAACATCACGGCACGCCATTACCTTTTGCATTTTAGTCACCTCTCAAACCCACAGGGGTACCGCAACTAGGGTATTTCAAAACTATTATGTTTTATTCACCTATTCGTCAGTATTTGAATTGCAAATTCCTGTGGCGTACATTATTTTAACGAAATATTGCCAATGCTGAATTTTTATTGTTTCGATATTTTCCAATAAAAATTAAAAAATTGCTAAGCATTCTGCTTCTTTATCATTATTTTTGCACGCATATTTGTAATAAAATTTTTAAATAAAATTCAATTATTGAGTTTTTGATGGCCTTATGTACATATTTTTATTTTAGTATTTTAATAAGTTATTTTGTTAATGTTCTTAACAACTATTTTTAATAAAAAAAACTATTGAATTTCATTTTTTAATTTATTTTTAAGCAATAACATAAAAAAAAATTTTTAAATAAGGTAAAGGAAATGTCAACTTTTTAAAAATTCGTAAATAATCACAAATTTTTAATAAATGAACCTTTTTTTGTAATTTGATAAACATTTATTTCCAAACGCAATAATAAAGATTTTCTTCTATTTCTGAATTAGGGACATTTTTCCACGGAATTAAGTATATCACAAAAATTTTTGGCACGGAATTAGGGGCTTCTGACGTGGTCGGTGCTTTTAATTGTTATAAATAATAATATTAGTTATTAGGTGAATTGATAATTGGAAATAAAAGAAAATTGAGGAAAAATTTGATTTGTAGGTTCTACTTTTTTGTTTCAACATATGAGGAGTACAAAGTCAAACAAATCCTTAGTACCGCGGAATACACCACAACAACAACAACAACAAATTTAAAAAAAACCTCATTCCGCATTTGATATATGACTCCTATGTATAATTTTCATCTGATTCCAAATATTTAATCAGATAGTTAACAAGTTTAACAGTTTTCGAGACATTTTGAAATTTCAGATTTTGAGCTAAGAAAAAAGTAGGATTACTAATCTGTCAATATCTCCGCCATTACCGTATCCTTATCCTTATCCTTATGTTAATTTCATTTCATTTTGAGAGGATGAAATACCATTTCCACTAAAACAAAAATAGTAGATTAGTAATATTACTTTTTTTCTAACCTTAAAAACTGAAATTTTGAAAAATATCACGAAAACTGTTCTACTTTTAAACTATCTGATTACACATCCGAAATCAGCAGAAAATTCTACATAGGAATCATATATCAAATGTAGGGTATCTTTTTGTCGGGTCGTGATATGGGACTTTTACCTTATGCTGGTTCCTTATCAGTCATCGCCGATCGAAAATTCAAATTGGCGAAATCGAATAATAGACAAATCTTTTGTCCTTTCCTTCTAATAATTTATGAACGGCGCAGTTCATTTATTCTAGTAAATAACACAGGCCGCCAACGCCAAAATGTGATTACGTTCAGAGATCAAAGAGTTCTAAGGTGGCGAACGAACTAATTGAACGACTCAGTTCACTAAATTGAACGACTCAGTTCACTAAACTAACGAACTCCACATCTTTGTGGTAGTCCTTTGAAAAATTTGCAATTCGTTGACGAACAAAATAAAAATAAATCTCTAACATATCCCGAAAAAATTCTAGTGTTTTGTTAGAACAATAAAACTAGAGAAGGGATTATACTACTTCGGAGTGTGTCACCTCGAAGAAATATGGGATTAGAATCCTCCGATAGCAACTAGATTTTGTATGTGGAACATCTAAACCATTCGTTCAAGTATATTTAAAAGAAATCAATACCATATTTAGAAAAATGAAGATTTTCGGTAAGGAGCATGGAACCTCCCATGAAAACCGAATTTGTATACTGAATCTTTAACCTTTTTTATAAAATGGGCTTTGTAATTCCTATTCAAACTGAATTTCAGTATATTTCTGACTAAAGATTTCTTGCCGGTATCAATATAATGACTAAAACAGAACTAAATCTATTATAAGTTCTGAGACTCATGGAAGCATAGGCGGGTTCGCTAGTATTTGTTTTGATAATGCACAAACTGTGGAATGTTTCTTGACACTTTGATTACAAATTGAATACTTGTACATTTTTATAGCAATATCAATGCTTTGGGTCGGCATTCTAGTTCAATAAATTAGCACAAACAAGTTTTTCATTGCTTGAAATTTATATAATAATTTTGTAGTGGGTTTCAGCAAGAAACTACCGTGCAAAACTTCAAATGCCAGAGTTTCAAAGTTAGAAATTCAGCTATTAAAGCAACTTAGTTTTTCATTACTGTTCATAATTGCTAATAATTTTCAAACGAAAAAGGACAGGAAGAACATTCGTGCACAAGTAACTAAGACAATTTTTTATTTCGGATCTTACTCGTAGATGGAAGTAGAACCAAAATTTTGTTGCCAAAATACTAACACACATTACTGACCTCTAAAGCAGAGCCACTCAATGAGAAGGCAGGGGTTATGCGAGCAACGCACAATTCGGGTTTCGTTCTTTTGTATGTTGAAATGTAAGTTCCAAACTTCCAAAAATTGCGTTTAAGAATACAAAACAGAATTGTAAAGGAGCTTGCATAGGTCAGACAGTACAGTATACAAATAAAGAAAATTTACTGGAATTAAAGTGAAAGTAGAGGGGGTTGGTGAGGAACACTGATGTTATCTTGAAGCTTTCCATCCAATTCTGTACACTCCCTGCCTGGCTACATTTCTACTTTCATTTACATACTCAACTTTTGAAGGTGAAGACCATCATCTGCCTATACAATTGTGTCAAGTGCAATAACGAAGGTTGACGTGGAGCAAAGAAGGAAAAAATGTGGTGGTAATGAAAGCGGGTGAAGCTTTAAAAGGCCAAAAGAAGAAAATAAAGAATGTTTAAATTGTACACATTTAGCACTAAACAAATATTCAAGGAAAACGTGCCAAGCCAATTTAAATTTTCCATAGGAAGAAGAGAACTAAGATTAAAACGTACATACATATGTTAAGCACTGAATATGTATATCTTAGATCTTTTAAGCATTTCATTATCATCAGCCTTCATTTGGCTATCATCGCCAGTCAACCCTTTTCATCCATGACTAACCCTCGCCTGTTCTTTACAACGCAATCGGTTCTCTATAGGAGATATTCTGGGCTCAGCGTATTCCATTCAGTTAGCATGATCAATGGGCTTTAACTCAGTGCACAATAGAGTTGTGTAGGTCGCGAACAAACTACTCCAATTGAATGAATCAGCTCCCTGAACGAACGAACTACTTTGTTCAAATACTTTCAACCTAATTGTGAATGTAATAAGTAGTTGAAGTGCTACTGTGGCATTAAGCAATAACGACCAATGGCTAGCCAAATCTGATATAGCAACCAAACTTAATATTGGGTTGGAAGTAAAGCTTAAGTTATCTCTATGTATAATAAAATTGTAACAGGTCCGATGTCTGTACATTGCAGATAATCAAGAAAAATAGATATGATGTAAGCCAATAGAACCCAGATCAACAATTTTTACAATTTTTGTCTCTCTGTCTGTATATTTGGTCTAGCATCACTCAAAAACTGTTTAATAGAATTGCATTACTAGACGTCTAACTTTAAATTTAAGATATTTTTTATTTCAAAAGCTCGATCGGTTTCGGAGTTATCGACCAAAGTGTGAACCAGGGTGACGGGTATAAAACAAAAGGTGATAATGAGTGATGCGATAGGCGATGTAATTAAGTTCCATATCTTATCTGGCGTGGAAGATAGAATGATTAAAAACGAACTCAGAACTTATAACAGGTTCTGAGACGCAGCGAAGCTTGCCCAGGCTTTCTAGTTCAAAATAAATAGCGCTTTCCCAAAACTTACATTGCCTCTTCTTACCACAATAAATTTTGTTTGCCGAACGGTGAACTTCTACCCGAGTTCCTCTACGTCGTTTGTGTTCATGCTTTTTCTTTTAACTACCATGTTCATGGATATACACTGATTTAAAAAAAAATTAGTATTGAACGGTCAACCGACTGAGCAAAGTGAGCGACTCAGTTCACAATCGCCCAATTCTACTGTCAATGCTCATATTTGCGTGGAGCTCGTGCAGCTGATCGAGAACAACACCACTGTTCGCAGCCTTGAAATAGAATAAGACTTCGTTTACCTGGGAACCAGTATTAGCACCAACAATAATGTCAGCCTAGAAATCCAACGAAGAATTATTCTTGCAAAGAGATGCTATTTCAGGCTGGGTAGGCAATTGAAAAGTAAAGTCCTCTCTCGACGACCGAAAATAACACTCGGCCCAGAAGGTATTCTTATCGACCCGCCGGTGGAAGCAGAGGAAGAGGAAAACCAGCAGTACGATTGGTGTCTCAAATTTCGCGCCAAATGACGCAATTAAGAAGTAACTGGCGAAGTAGACTCTGTCACATCTCTGACAAAGCCAAACGGTAAAATCTCTATCGCCTTAAGCTATAAGGACCCGATAAAATGTGCGAGCACATTCTGCCTCTAATAGTACTGCATCGTTCGGCTGATAGTGAGAAAGGGCGAGATATCAGACTTTCGCAAAACTCGAAAAACAGCCACGCGCCCACTGCCTTCACCTTCACAAAGGTAGACGTTATGCGGATGATAAACCATCTTGACGATGAGGTAGTCAGCTATTTAACGGTTATCTTCAACTTGTTTATGACGACTTGACCATTCCGAAAACGATAGCAGGCATGGGTGGGTGCCCTTCTAAAGCCTGGAAAACCAGCTAGGCAGTGGGTGTTGTTCCAACCGATATGTCTCCTCAAGCCAGTACGTTAAAGACAGTAGTGTTCACTTTCTATACCGCGTTCGGTGAATACTCAGCTAAATGGTTGTGTAAACTGTAAAAGAGCAAAGAGTCAAAAGCCTTTGATCCGGTCAATCACCCACTGCGACTTAGACTCGATTCTTGCTCCCTGGTGGTTGGAAACCGCAACATCCTAACAAATAACTGCTTGAATAAGAACCGAATCCGGAACATAACAAAATATATTTGCAAATTTGATGCACCGGCAGCGTCCAAACAGACTCGGTAGACTACTTTTTAGCTCCCGCGCAGTGAATGCCGTTATATAGCCACAATCAACACCACGCGATGTGAAAAACACGCGTCGTCCTGGCCCAACTTCGATCTGCATTTTATATTAGGTTAAACTCGTATGTGCTGTGCTCGACGAAGCACACTATTGTAAAAACAATTTTAATTTGGACCAACCCAATTGAAACTGCCAGTGGGACTTCCGGTAGACGAGATTGATGCCAATGATTGGTAAGGCCGTTTAGACAGGGCGAAATATCCGTGCAATGTTCGGGTCATACAAAGTCTGTCGGACCTGATAGTAGCTTTGTACATTTTTAATTTTTTTTGTGTAAAATAGAAAAAGTAACACCTACATAGACATATGTATATTAAAATGCTTTGTTTCGCCATCAAACACAAAGAAGCCATTAAAAACCATAAGCGTCAATTTTACCACAAACAAAGAACAAAAATCCAAAGTTAGAACAACACGGTAGATACTTTCTAATCTTTGGGATGAAAGAACTTAATTTTGTCGTTGGGTTTTTTCTTGGCCATTTAATTCTTGTTTTAATGCTTGAACACAAAACTAACAAAGCCTTGGAAAAACAAAAGCGCAACAAGGCGAAAACAACAACATTAATTACAAAACAACAGAGATAAAGACGACTGTCACCACAAAAAGGATAGCGGCATGGACACAATGACAAATATTTAACTGAAAATGGATTTCCTTGAGTAGGTGGAAGCATTGCAAGAAAGCTAAGAATATAACCAAGTCAACGCTAACTAAGTTCGTTGTTGCCGTAATTTTGACGTTACTCAAATAGAGGTACGCTTTTTACAGCAATTTTGTAAAGCGTTTTCGCTTTGAAGTAAACATATATAGTTACTACTATGTCAAAAATTGTATATAATTTTAAATTTAATTATTATACACACAAAAGTTAAATAATAATAAAATAAGTGAAATACAATCTGCTCATTACACAAATGTGAAAGAAATTCTAAATTTTTCTAATTAAATTTAGTGTGTTGTTAGTTTACCTGTAGTTTAACAGCAATTAAAAATGGCTTCAAGCGTAAGGTTCAGGTGCGCTAACTGAAGGTTATTCATGTTTTAATTGTTTGAAACTTTGCTGCTAAATTTAACACGTATAACCCGACAGCAGAGTAATAGTTATAAATGAGTTAAAGAGAAATAATGAACTAATTGCAAATTAGGAAAATAACGTTAATTATTGTAATGAAATATACTGTAAGAAAGATTGATTCCAATCCAACTGCACCAAATTTAAAAATTGTGTAAATTTTTTTTTTCTTAATCTTTAAAATATTTTATTTGTCTTAACTCTATGATCGTATTTTACACTTGATAAAGTTATTTGTTTGGTTTTGACGCTTATTTAGATTAAGATCGGTTCCTCTTATACGAAACCAACAGTAGTCACCCATCATTGCGACATCCCAGAATCCTCCAGAAAAGGATGTTTTAAAGATTTTTTTACTCCTGAAAAGAAAATAAATAAGTAAATTAGATAAATAAGTAACACATTTGTGTATAATTTTCTTACGCTGGATTCATCGTTCAGTTCCGAACAAATTTTTTGTTTACATTTTACTCGTTCTTTGTCCACTTCTCTGATACAGAATGAGAAGAGAACGAGCAAAATATAAACAAAAAATTTGTTCGGAACTGAACGATGAATTCAGCTTAAAGGCCGTTTATCGGGCAGATAAGTTTTAAAGTTTACTTTAGAAAACGGCCTTAAATATGTTTTTTTATCTACCCCTTTTCGCATGGGTAGTTAGGACTTTTGCGTTTGCCTAAAAAAAAAGCAACAACCTTTTCAAAAGAATCCCACGCTGCTGCCTCCACTGGTGACAATAGTTCTTTGAATTGGTTATTGTTAGGCATCTTTCTTATTTGCGGCCCAACAAAAATCACTTCCTTTATTTTGGCTTCTGAAATCTCTGGATAGATGGGTTTTAAATGACGAAAGGCTTATGTGGAGCGAGGGTAATTTTTTTTTCTTTCTTTAAATAAAAAAATAAATTTTTCTTTTTCTTTCTTTATAAGACTCCCCTTTTATGTTATCCACACCAACTTTAATTTCGATTCGGTCTGGCCAATCCTTTAAGATGTAGTGGTCTTTACGAGCTCGGCTATCCCATTTGCAGAGAAAGCAACAGTATTTTGTGTACGCACTTTGTAGACCGCATAGCATTCCAACGACTTTAAGATCGGCACATATTCTCCAATCATGCTCTTCATATTTGATAAGTTTAAGTAACTTTTGCATTATCTCTTAGGTTTCCTTCGTATTTACTGCATGCGCGATCGGGATAGAAGGCTTTTGGTTGCAAATATGTAATAATACGGCCTTTAAACTTAGTTTATTGCCGTCTATGAACAATCGCCTCTCTTTGGAATCATATGGTTCACCAAACTGTTTGAATAAGCCAATAATGTCTTTGCAGTAACAAACAATAAATTGTTGCATACGAGAGGCGTGTAGCTCGGCCTTTACCTTGGACAATTGCAAATCTCTTATCCAATCATTGAGTTGTGCTTGTGACAAAGAGTTTCTTTCGTTTTCCGTGTGAAGTTCAGTACAACTTGATGCCGCGTAATCAGATGGTGCTGATGACAATGAAACTGGACCCGGAACTAAAGTTGAATGTGGCAATGGCAATGTAGTTAGATGAACAACTTCCGTTGAATTTGGTACTGGCAATGACGCTGTAGATACGCTGGCATGCGTTACTTTTCTTGACTTTCCAACCCCAAATACTTCTGTAGTACAAATATAGCAGTTCGTCGAATGGCAAGTTGGTTCCCTCCACTTCATTGGTGTACTAAATTTCATATGTTGGCTAAGTAGATAGTTTCAGAAAATAGTCAGAAATGCATTAAAAAGTAGTAAATTCCTAAATTTTACCACGCACCTTTTTTTTCGGATTCCGAATGAATCAATTCGATTCGGCATGTGGTGCACACAGTATTCGGTGTCCATGATTTTCCAGTGTTTTTAGGCTGAATGCCAAAGTACTTATAGTATGTAACTTTCAAATGATTTGAAAACACACGTCGCATCCTTTTAACAATATATTGACCGCAGATGAAACACAACATATTTAATATAATTTTACACATAATTTTTACACTCAAACTATCGCGTTTTTATTCATATTATTTTTTAAGTAAATGACGGGTTATAAAATGCACTTATAGACTGAACAGTATCCGGTGAGCTTTGCGGATATTATGAAGAAACAATTCGTATTTACTCCTATTTATACTCAGATCAAGTAAAAATCGAAGCTTATCTAGACAAAAAGGTTCCTTAGTTATACAAAGAAAACACTATCTGCTTTAAAAAATTTGCTCTTGCTTCAAATGTGCCTGGGTTTGAAATTTTAAAGTTTAACTACTTGAGAAAACGGCATTAACAGTTTTTGTATCTAATAACCCTTCAAAAATCTACCAACGTACTATCTAACATATGAATACTAATACATATGTACGTGTAGGGTACTTCAGTATTATATAGCAATGCTTATTTGAATGCTTATAACTTTTGTATTAGTCCATCGATTTTATTGGCTGAAAGCTTATTTTTTTTCTTAATAAAACAGAGCTTACAGCTTATTTTAAGTTTACTTTGCTTGCTGGGTAGTGACGGGAGGCACCAGTCAAATGCAAAGCAAGTACTATTAAATGACCCTTAAGCCATGTTTTAAAGATAAAAACATATCCCAGATACGTTTGTTATAAAAAAATTTGATTTACTTTGATTACGTCGATGTATGTATATATTAAGTTTGTGTATGCCCGTGTGTGGGTGTGTTTTATTTGAATATTTGTCATATAGAATATGGACGTGTTCGAACATAATTTAGCTGTAGTGTATGTATGTGTTGAAATAAAAAGCATTGAAATTGGTAAAACAAACGAAGCGAATATCAATTTGTGTAAAAATTCAATTCCAGGCATTCAACTCTACAAAAGATTTGCAAAAAGCGGAGAAAGCAAATGGATGTTATAGAATAGAGACTAAAATGAATTGAGTTTTATTTTTGGTATTGGCTTTGTTGGGCGTTGTTTTATGGTTGTAAAGCAAGTGTCGACTCATTGATATTCAGAAAACTGATTTATACATAGTGTGCCATTTTATTTAATCAATCTTAGTTTAAAGTATTCAATCTAAATATACCAACGCATCAATCATTATCTGGCTGATCTTAATGTATGAGTCCGAATATGTGAATCCTGTTAGCCTCAGAAATATGATCATGTAAGACTTGGTATCATAACGGGCCTTCTGATAGTGGCCCAAGTGTGCCCTTGTGGCAGCCACTTCAACCTAACCTAACCTAAGGCGATTACTTGACTCGCACAAAATGAAAAGTATGGCCATTTACCAAGAATAACCCCCATATTCATAAAAAATAAAATTGATTTATAAAGCTTTTTAAAATAACATATCCATACAATTTTTGTATTATAAGAGCTTTATAAAGCTTTTTTATTTTTTATAAATATGGGGGTAAATGTTTACCAAATCAAGTAGCAAATCTTAAAATTTTTATTTATACATTTTTCCTGTTATCTGCTTAAAATAAAAATTGAATTTCTTAGCAACTTATAAAGTCGCCTACCTTAAATTTTTATGGGTGATATTGGGTAATATTCCCCTTCAAGAACAACTGATGTAACTCCAGTTTTTATTGTTTAGACATATTAAGGCATTGCTATATAAAAATCAGTATTGTACTTTTACTCCATTTTTTTCCATAAAAATGTCATCATTAAATTAAATGGACGTTTTTTAGCGTACTTACACCATATGCATTAAGGTATTGTATTGAGGTGCTATTTTTACAAAGTCATAATTAATAAAACTCTGGTGTGTTATACTAAAAAGTGATATAATATTTTTTGTACTCATTGCTACTTTCTTCATGTTCTTCCAGAAGTGGGGCAACATCTTCATCATTCTCTATATTGAGAAGTCTCTGGAAATAATTGTGGTGTATTGGAGGGATGTATGGCAACAGGCCCGTTTTTTTATGGCAATAAGATTTGTACAAGCATGCTATAAAAATGATTTGATAACAATCTACCTTCTTCGCTGGATATATCTGAGAATGACGGCAAATATTCATCCTCTGATTCATTGTCAGCCACAAAACTTGTTCCAAAACTGTCATCTTCACTTGAGGCGTTTTTACCAAAAGACAAGTAAGCAGAGCTGTTCTAGACTGTGCCGAAGGCTTTATCCCTCTCATGAAAACTCATCACGGTGTTCAGTGTCCGATCTTTATTTACAATAAGTACAAACTGTGCAACAATTTTAAGGTTTTTCCCAATTAATTATAATATACACAGCCCAAACCCCGTTTATCGGTAAAATGGCTATCCGATATATTGGTGTAATCTTACTGATTTTTATCACACACTACACATATGAACGAGTACAGTATCTGCAAAATTTCATATTTATAGCTATTAACATGCAAAAGTAATAGCCCAAAAGCCGTTTATCGGAACAATCGATTGTATGGGGGCTATGCGTAGTATTGGTCCGATCTTATTGGTTCCGACAAATGACTAATGTATTACAAAACGGCGGGCACATACCAAATTTCAGCCTGATAACTCTAAAACTGAGGAACTAGTTTGGGTTCAATCAGATAGCCAGACAGATCGACTCAGCTCATCGCCCTGATCATTTCGGTATACTTATTGGTGGGTCTATCTCTGCATGACAGTTTTCAGTGTCCGATCTTTATTTATAATAAGTAAGAACTGTGCAAAATTTGAAGATTTTTCCCAATTAATTACAATATACGAGGTGTGTTCAAAACGTATCGCGAATTTTGAATTTTCGCTGGTATATTCGAATTTCGAATTTTTTGTGGCGTTATGTTGGTACTCATGTCTCTCACTTATGCCGACAAGCTCGGCCATTTTGAATGTTCAGTTAATTGTTGAATTGTTGTCGATTTTTACCTATTCGAAAAAATGGATCAAAGAACCTGTATCAAATTTTGTGTGAAAAACGAAATTAAGTGCGCGGATGCATTCCGAATGTTGACTGTGGCATACGGAGAAGCTACCTTGGACCGAATCAACGTTTATCGGTGGTACAAAATGTTCTCAGAAGGCCGAGAAGATGTGCAAAGAAGAACAAAAATTGGCTTTTGCACCACGATAACGCCCCTGCTCACGCATCGTTGCTTGTGCGCGACTTTTTGGCCAAAAACAACACACTAATGATGCCGCAGCCACCGTATTCCCCAGATCTGGCCCCCTGTGACTTTTTCTTGTTCCCTAAACTGAAGAGGCCCATGAAAGGACGACGTTACGCTTCTCTTGACGAGATAAAGACGGCATCGAAGGAGGAGCTGAACAAGATACAAAAAAATGATTTTTTGAAGTGCTTCGAAGATTGGAAAAACCGTTGGCACAAGTGTATAATATCTCATGGGGATTACTTTGAAGGGGACAAAAGAGATATTCATGAATAAATAAATAATTTTTGAAAAAACACAAAATTCGCGATACTTTTTGAACACACCTCGTACACAGCCCAAACCCCGTTTATCGGTAAAATGGGGGTTATCCGATATATTGGTGCAATCTTACTGATTTTTATCACATACTACACATATGAATGAGTACAGTATCTGCAAAATTTCATATTTCTAGCTATTAACATGCAAGAGTAATAGCCCAAAAGCCGTTTATCGATACAATCGATTGTATGGGGGCTACGCGTAGTATTGGTCCGATCTTATTGGTTCCGACAAATGACTAATGTATTACAAAATACCAAATTTCATCAAGATAAGTCTAAAATGAGGAACTAGTTTGCGTTTAAACAGATAGACAGACAGGCAGACAGACAGATCGACTCAGCTCATCGCCCTGATCATTCCGGTATACTTATTGGTGGGCCTATCTCTTCTTCTTCTGATAAAGTTATAATACCATTTCATGTTCATGTAAAAATACTAAGCAACCTTGCATCAGTTATGTTTTGTTACTTTTGATAAAAAACACTACAGAGTATATCAAGCCTTTAGAGAAGTCACTGCACAAATAGTGTATCTCTCAACTCCGCAGGTTGTGCTGTTAGCGAATAGGGGCAGCATTGAGTACACAAGTAAGTTCTGCTATCTATGAGGTTGCTATGGAAACTAGGAGGTAAACCGCTAGTGCATTAAACAGCATACATTTTTCCGTATACACTAACATGTCTAACTAAAAGAACGAAAATTGGAGTTACACTACTTGTGATTTAAACATTGTTCTTAACCTACTTCAAAAACGGTATTAAAGGAATCTTTTTAGTGTTCAGCTATTCTACATGATTAATAATCAGGCTAATATTATCTAGTAAACAAGGGAAATAAGTTCATTTCGGACCTGCCTCCGATTTAGCACTACTTTCAGACTCTTTTAAACTTTAAAAGGGCAAGGCTGCCTTAAGTCAACATTTACAAAAAATTTAAAAGTCTAACGGCCGTTGCAATTTTTGCACAAAGACCATCGATATTATTTCCTTGAAATTTAATTTTAAGAAGTAATTAGTTGTTTGGGTTTGCTTTAATTTTCCTTGTTATGCTCTTAACTTTGGCATTTCTGAAGATACTAAATAGCATGACGATGATTGCATTGTTTTAGAGAAATGGATGCCAACAGGGCGCGGAATTTTTCCGATCAGAGTTGTGGCATGTTACTCATCCCCACATCACCAAAAGTAGCTATATCACGGAAATAGTAATAAAATGTCTCGAAGGTATTCTTTTATTTTGAATTATCAGCGTCTTATAAAATAAAAGATATTGCCAAATGTGCAAATACTCGTACATGTTGTTAATGTTTTGAACTTATAACATTTTTAAACTAAATACAGGGACATTAAAAAGAATGGTTTCCGTTTACTGCTTAGTAACAATCGTGTGTATTCTTTCTGCCTTATTTTCTTTTGATATAAAAATCATATAAGGAATGGTGTCTCAGTTTACTAGTTAGTAATAGAGTTACTTACTCACATTAGCTTTTTAAGGCCCACTTGCAGAACGGCAGGTTATCTTTTTAACTCAGAGTGGGAATTTTTAAATCGTGAACAAGTTTTTGGCCTGTTTTTCATTCATAATCACTGTATGCAGTTCAAAAGAAAAATCTCAAGAAATATTCTCTATAGTTTTTTTAGCATAAAATAATACCAGCCAAGAATTTTTAATTTATATAAACAATTATGCAGGAATTTACTACGCCTGCTGCCTATTTTATTGAAAAAATATATGAAATACATGGAATTTCATTTATTTCTTGTCATAACCAGAATTACCTTGTGCTCGTTTTTATAGTATTAGAAATTGTATGAGTTTAATTTGGCGCTACTTACTGCGTAAGAAATTTTTAAAAATTTAATTTTTTTTAGCTTTTACTATCCGGCTGTTACTAAGTGGTTTACTAACAAAAAGGGTCTAATATAATCAAATGTTTAAAATTATCACAGCATTAACATTGGTCTCGTACATAAATAATCACATCTAATTTTTTCCTGTCAGGTTCTCCCAGCTTTTATAAGTAGATATTAATGTATTATCAGGATATCACATTGCGATGTCTGGGAATTTTTTCATTCAGGACAAAGGCATTTTTGCTGTTGACAACATCGTTAGGCACATTAACCGCAGTCGCTTTACATACTTATGTATGAATGCTAAAAGAAAGAAAATTATGATATAAACATGAAAATGAATACCAAAAACTCACATAGAAAGAATATTAATTTCATTCAAACACGAAAATTGCGTGGCTCTTTGATGTATGTATATAGGATGGAAGGATGTAATCATAGAGTAATTTCATGCTTAGCTGTCCAGTTTTCGGTAGAACTATGTGGATTCAAACACTTCGAACATGGATTACCTTATTATTCTGCATTACTCACATTAAATGAATTTGCGCCTTTCATTCTTCTTAGTTTTTCCGTCCTTCCATTGTACATCAAAACTTAAATTATTTTGAGTTACTTAAATATGTTTTCGCTTGGAAAATCTTATTTCTCTGATGCCGCACTAACTGATCATAAAGAGAGCGGGGATTAGAGAGCAATATTTGCTATTAACATTTCACTTTGAAATATATCTCTATATCCTTGTGTGCGACTAAAGAGATTATGCCAGTAGATTACCTCTTTAGTTTCTACGAAAATTTTTACTTTAACTTTTTATAGATATCAAATCACTTTAGTTTCTTCTGAGTTAAACAACTATATTAACATACAGAAAATTATGGTGTAATTATTTTCAAAAAACATGTATGATTATGTACAGATTTTTTCATGTACCAACTTGGTCAAAAGTTTTTAAATTTCAAAGTTTCAATATTCGAGATTAACTCTTTTCAATTTCATAAAAAAAAATAGACTCTACTGCCCTTCAAATAATTCCACTTATTAGGACCTCCTTCTCTCCAGCTCATCGGTAGTTTCATTTTCATATATCTAATATGCCCCTTTTATTCCATCTGAAAATGATTGAAGATTGTACTTCATCGATGACGGCCACAGGCCCTTAGACTTCTAGATACTTCAACCGCTTCTATTGTAAGCGTAGATCTCCCGCGGAGTTCGTAGGAAGCATAAAGGAAGGAAGAAATAAGGACATGGCGGTGGTGTTGGAAATATTCCGCAAGCTATTCCACAGGTGGTGCTGAAGAGCACACTGAGCATCGCGGAACCACGTTTAGAGTTTACGAAATAGGAAGTATATCGCATAGAGCCAGAGTAGCGGTTCGATGACACCAATCTTCCATAGATTTGCAGTAGGCTCACTAGCTACAAGCTTTGGGATTACAATTTTCTACTACTAAGGCGCATAGAGCATCTTGTAATACTTCCAGAGGCTCACCTCAATTACCTCTTCTTAGAAAATATTATTTTCAGCATTGTCACATACTGAATAGATCATAACAAAAATAATGACTATTGATATGAAAAGAGCTCTTGAATTTTCCCAAGCATACCTAAACATATCTATTGTCACAATTATAACAATAGTGTTTGAGTTGAATTTTGGTATAGTTCAAGCATAAGGCTGTTAGTCTGGAAGTTATGAGTCAAGGCAAGGTTATGTTCACCGTACATTATTAGGGAAGTGAGGATACTGTGATAAGAAAACCAAACTTTCCAGTCCATCTGACAACAAAGTGAAAAAATATAATATTTTTCTGAACCGACTTAATGTATTCAACAATAAATGTTTTTGGTGCTATGCATGTCTGTGGCATTTTTACTTACGCCATATAAAAATAAAATAGAAGGACAGGAAATGGATGATTTCAACGCGGTCATTGTAACATTTTCGACGCATTTCAGCTTCATTTGTGGTCGCGTACGGCTTCTTATCCGCTTTTGAATTTTGTGTAGGTACGTGTGTATATATTTACTTTATTTGTTTGCAGAAAACAAAGTGACATCATCATTATTGTTATTATTATTACAGTTATCGTCAGTTTCAGCGTCATTGACACCATTTTTCCCTTAAGAAAAGAATAATGCGAAAATATGTACAGGGTGTTTTTTTTTACAGGTTTGTTTTTCGAATAGAGATAAAACTGGCATTTTGTGGTCAAATCTGGCAACTCTAATGTCATTTATGTTCAGTTTAGTTTGCCATTTCATCATGAACAGGTTGACAAAAGAACAACGCTTGCAAATCGTGCAAATTTATTTCGAAAATAATGGTTCAGTTCGCGAAGTTTACCGTGAGCTCCGTCCATTTTATGGTCGACATAATCGTCCATCAGAGCAATTAAGTCGGTTAACCATGGATCGTTTTCGCACTACGTTTACTCTATGTGATAATACGCATCCGCAGAGACGTCGAACAGTGCGCACCGAAGAAACAATTGCCGCTGTAGAGCAAAGTATTGAAGAGGACCCGAATGAATCGATTCGCCACCGTGCACAGCAATTGGAGCTTTGTCCATCAACTTTATGGAAGATTTTGCGCAAAGATCTTGGCTTGCGACCTTACAAGATCCAGCTTGTGCAAGAATTAAAGCCGCGAGACCATGCAATGCGTCGTGATTTTGGTGGATGGGCCGAAAATGAGATTGATTTCGATGCTGATTTTCATCGCAAAATTTTGTTCAGTGATGAGGCTCATTTTTGGTTGAATGGCTACGTCAACAAGCAAAATTGCCGCATTTGGAGTGAAGAGAATCCACATGAGACCCTTGAAACGCCATTACATCCACAAAAACTGACTGTTTGGTGTGCTCTATGGGCTGGTGGAGTCATTGGGCCATACTTCTTCCGCAATAATGCTGGAGAGGCAGCTACCGTTAATGGAGACCGGTATAGAGCCATGATAACCGACTATTTTGTTCCCGAATTGGATGGCATGAATGTGGATGAGTTGTGGTTCCAACAAGACGGCGCTACATGCCACACAGCGCACGTCACAATCGATTTATTGAAGGAAACATTCGATGAGCGCATAATTTCGCGGAATGGACCTGTCAATTGGCCACCAAGGTCGTGTGATTTGACACCATTGGATTATTTTCTTTGGGGATATGTGAAGTCGCTCGTCTACACCAACAAACCAGAAACGTTAGGTGAATTGGAAGCTAACATTCGTGGCGTTATTGCCGACATACGGCCCCATATGCTCGAAAAAGTGGTTGAAAATTGGACCTGTAGAATTGGCTTTATTCGAGCCAGCCGCGGCAGCCACATGCCCGAAATCATATTTAAACATTAATGGCATAAAATTATCCTTCCAATAAAGCCAAATTGATGGACCTTAAAACGATTTTCTTGTGTTTTATTTCAATTCGAAGTTTTATACCCCTAAAAAAAACACCCTTTATTATATCCAAATACATTTATACTAATGTGTGCATAGCTTTGTATGTAGAAGCGTGATTATACCCTGTAAAAAACCATGGAGCATCAGAGTACTACCTACTCCCACTCTCGCTTTGCTGTTGCATACTCCATAGAGTAATCCCATGGGAGTATTTTGAGAGTACTCTCACGTAGGTGGTCTATAGAGTATTCAACAGCAAAGAAACGGAGTACTCCGAGATGGATTAGGTGATCCAATCACCGGGCATTGCCATGTACGAGGTGTGTTCAAAAAGTATCGCGAATTTTGCGTTTTTTCAAAAATTATTTATTTATTCATGAATATCTATTTTGTCCCCTTCAAAGTAATTCCCATGAGATATTATACACTTGTGCCAACGGTTTTTCCAATCTTCGAAGCACTTCAAAAAATCATTTTTTTGTATCTTGTTCAGCTCCTCCTTCGATGCCGTCTTTCTCTCGTCAAGAGAAGCGTAACGTCGTCCTTTCATGGGCCTCTTCAGTTTAGGGAACAAGAAAAAGTCACAGGGGGCCAGATCTGGGGAATGCGGTGGCTGCGGCATCATTAGTGTGTTGTTTTTGGCCAAAAAGTCGCGCACAAGCAACGATGCGTGAGCAGGGGCGTTATCGTGGTGCAAAAGCCAATTTTTGTTCTTCCACAAATCCGGGCGTTTCTGGCAGATTGCTTCGCGCAAACTGCGCATAACTTGCAGGTAATATTCCTTATTGACCGTTCTTCCCTGTGGCAAGAACTCATGATTCACCGCGCTCCTGCAATCGAAGAAAACTGTCAGCAAAACTTTCACATTCGACCGAACTTGGCGCGCTTTTTTCGGTCTTGGTTCGTGCGGCAGCTTCCATTGAGATGATTGAGCTTTGGTTTCCACGTCATAACCATAAACCCACGATTCGTCACCAGTTATGACCCTCTGGAGCAAATTTGGGTCGTCGCGGACAGAGTTTAACATCTCATTAGCAATGTTCATGCGATGCTGTTTTTGGTCACAATTGAGCCATTTTGGTACGAATTTCGCGTAAAAATCGAAGACGATCCAAAACACGTGCAAGCAAAGCAGCTGTCAACAATTAACTGAACATTCAAAATGGCCGAGCTTGTCGGCATAAGTGAGAGACATGAGTACCAACATAACGCCACAAAAAATTCGAAATTCGAATATACGTAACCAGCGAAAATTCAAAATTCGCGATACTTTTTGAACACACCTCGTAAATCGGACTAACTTTTTTATATGAATGAGAATAACTGTTGGAGTACTCTGATACTCCTTTAGGAGTATTCTTTGGAGTATGAAGCGGAGTATTTCCGTTTTTTGCAGGGTAGTAAGGCAGAAAGCTTTCCCTAAATGAAATATGTATATCGGCTTAAAAAATATATACGTATTCATGTATACACATTTACATATACTTTTGTATTAATGTTTATGTAAAATATGTACAAAACCATTCAAACCATAGAAGCCTACATTCGGGCGTTTCACAAGCTTATTTCCACATTTTACCACTTAAACATGCTCAGATTTGAAAACGAAAATAAGTAATGCACTCTCACGTACACACTGACACAAGTACTGGGTACAAGAATGTCCATGCCTCGGTGCCTTCTGTCATCTTGTTTCACATTTTTTAAAACCTACATTCTCGTTCCACTTTTTATAGCCGGTTTGCTGCTACCTTTCTTCTGTTACCTTTTAGTACCATTCGGTTTGGCTTTTCACTTTGTCTTTTGCGGTCGTTATAACCGTCATTATGTAGCCACTAAACCGACCGTACTTTGCTGACTTTGTGCTGGCAATCTGCCCCAAAGCACTTCTTACCGGTCTCGCCCACTTAACCGTTTTTTTCTTAGCCAAAATTCTCAAAGAATTTCTCAGAAATTTCGATAAAAACATATTATAACATATTAATTTTTATTATAAGGAAATATACGTACATATTTGCCTCTATTTATCTATACAAATTTACATATATGTATATTTCCTTTTTAAATTTTTTCTGTTGAGATTTTTACAGGATATTATTATGATGATGATGAGTCCATCCAAGTAAAACTCTGAAAAATCAAATCTGTCTTCACGGCCTTTTAACGCACCGATTGTATAAACTCAAAGGCCACCTTTTGTGAGCTGGTCCACGTCCTCATTAATTTTATTGTAAAAAAAGTGTATTTCATCGAAACCATCAAAACAAGTTTTGAGAATTTCTGTTGTCGTGCACGATATAGCGTGGCCTACTCTGCCGGAAGTAGTTGACATCGTTGCTTAAGCTCCTAAATGAAGTCCTTTTCTACTTGTTGATTGATCAACGGATATGATGACTCTCACCTCTAATTAACAGCGGAAGGCGGGGTGACATGACCTAGAAGGTTGGAGTGGTCATACCAAATCGCTCCCGCGACATTCGGATATGTACCGCAAAAGAGTACCGGAAAAGGGCTGTCGCTTTCGAACCCACTCCCCAAAGCTTTTGGGGACTTAATCTGTTTTTGTCATTATAAACAAAAAGCAACAACAACAACAGTATTAAATATCAATTGCTTCTAATTCGAAATCAGCAGACTTGCGGCGCGATTGAATTGTTAGATGATGTCATGGTCAGCATAAATCAGGTTTTAAAATTTGTGTTACTTTCTTTTCTCTAAAATATTTACAGAACGAGTGCAACTTGACGTGTTTATTCGACGTTACCAGCTATTTTGGTTGTTACGAAACTAGCCGGCAGAATACTAAGAGTGTAAGAGCTTTATCAAAAGAATGTTGCTACCACATCAAATAGGATAACATCCTATATGATAGAACCCTATATGTCAGTGTATCAACTCCTCACCATACTTGAAAACGTTAACTTGAGATATATTCTTGAAATTTGGTAATTAGTTCTCCTGGCACTCATTTTCACTGCTTTTTAAAATTGAGGATATACGATTATAGCCACGCCCACTTTTTATGCATCGAATGTTTTGGAAAACACAAAAAAAGTTATTATTCAGTACATAATACACCCAAATGTATATATATATATACAGTGGCGTAGCCCGGATTGGGGGAAGGGGGCGATAAACAATTTTTTTTCGAAAATTTGAGGCAAACAATAAATTTTGTTTTAAAATAGTACGCAAAATTCGCCAAAATTAAAAAAAAAAATTTTACACAATTTTTAGAATTTTTTAGAGTATGCAGTTCTGTAGTTCATTAAATTTTAATGCAACAATGTGTCAATCTTGAAGTCGTTACACATTTTTTTGATTTTTTGCAATTTTTTGTTTCCAAAGAGCTAAAGTGTTTTCTTTCATATAAAAGAAATTGCTTACATAACCTTTATTGAGGAAAACACAGAAATCGCAAAGAAAATATTACAGTTTTTAACCTAGAATTAACAACAACAATAATGTCAACCTAGAAATCCAACGAAGAATCACTCACGCAATTGAGAAGTAAAGTCCTCTCGAAGAGCGAAAATAAAAAAGTCACTTATCGTACCCGTCCTGGTTTATGGTGCAGAAGCTTGCACTGACCACATCTGATGACTCGTCTCTGGAAGTATTCGAGAGAAAGATTCTTCGAAAGATTTACGGACCCTTACGCTTTGGGAACGGCGAGTCCCGAAAAAGATTTCATGATGAGCTGTATGTGCTATATGCAGACACCGACTTAGTCCAACGAATTAAAACCCAACGTCTTAATTGGCTAAGCCATGTTGTGGGACGGAATATAGGTGTTCCGGCCCATAAAGTATTCTTATCGGCACCCAGAGGAAGAGGGAAACCACCACTCCGATTTAAGGACAAAGTGGAGACCGATTTGTGAACCCGTGATGTTTCCAATTGGCAAAAAGACGTAACAAGTGGCGAGCTATGGTAAAAGGCTAAAATGGCTTAGAAGTTAGGCGGCATTCAAAGAAGAAGAAGGGTTGAAAAGGTGAGTTCTACTGTAGAAGTGGGAACGGGAGCGTTGCAAAAATGTTTTGGAATTTGTATAAGTTATCAAATGGCGTTTTGTCGCAGCTCTGAAGCGCGTAAAACGTAGTTTTTTGCGGAAGATTATGTCAATTTCAAGAGCCTTCTCCATTAATTGGTTTCGGCCACTATATTTTGGTTTTGAAGAAGTGGTTCATAAAGTTCGGCAAACTTAAATAAATTTTTGTCATTTTCTTCTCTGTAGTTTGTTGAAAAACCAAAGCGAAATCTGTAAAGATAGTTCTATGTCGAGTGAATCGATTATCTGCTTCCATTATTATATGATCAATACATGAATGGATAAAAACAGTAATCTTGAAATAAACATCTATGTTACATGCTTGCAGACTTTGACTAAATTTGAATCGGTTCTATTTCAATATTCATGGCACAAGTTCTGCACAATTTTTCATAGTCATGTTCGTCTGAAGGAATACGTGTAACTCCAGTACTAAGTCTTTTGCGAAATCCACTACAAGCCCTAAGTCTATCTTTATTGGTTGAAGTTTATTACGTAAGGGCAGAACGCATTGTAATAAAAAAGATGCTAACAGATTGCTTTTATTATTTAAAAAATTATAACTTTTAATGTTGACCTAAGAAATTTTTAATACTAAGCAATAGAGAACATGTTGAAATTTTAACAAAACTGACACCATAAATTTATCAATAAATACCTAATGGCACAATTTCTATCAACTTCACCCTGGCACCTTATTATAAATACTGCAATTTAATAGGTCATAAAACTGAAAATCCAATTTTTTTTATAAAAATTCGGATTAAAAAGTGTTCGTTCTTGTTTGTTTTTTTTTCGATAATGGGCTATACTTTTATAAAAAACGTGTAAACAATTCTCCTCACTATCTATTTTTCCACCTTTGTGTGCTCTGATTTAATTATTGAGCCTGCCTACTCTAGTATTTTCAGACCACCTGAATTCGGACTTTTAAAGACGTGAGAGATAAGGGAGTAGAGTTTTATATCAGCAATATCAGCCCTCGAAAATTACGGTATTATTTCGATCTGTTATTTTATTACTACCAGAACCAATGTGTACGCATACCTCGATACCGATTTTATCGTCTTGAAAGCCTTGTGAATTTTGTAGAAGGTCTGAAAAGAAGCCTATATGTATATAGACTAAATATTCAAACGCATAATCCACTAACCGATAATTTCATATATTCATAAAACTGCCCTTTGTCATTTATAAAATAAAAAAATTATAAATCAGAAGCATAAAATGGTATTGTGTTATTCAATCGAAAGTAAACCAAATTGTAGTTCATCGACGAAGGGGGCAGATCTATCCCCCGAAATCCACCCCCGCCTGGCTACGCGGCTGTATATATATATATAATATCAGGTGTAATTCAGAATTTGAATTTTTTTAGGAGTACACAAAGTTTTATTTTGTCGCAGAATTTCATAATTGAAATGAGATTCAATGACATCCATACGAAAATTTTGAGCTATGGTCAAATTGTTCTGTAAATTTATATTGTGGCATTTAGTAAGATTAAGTAATTTTTTCAAATATGAATACTCATAAATCCAAAACCGATCAGGGCATCAAACCTAATTCGGCACTGGAATTACCCTTATTACAAGGAAACAAAGGATCATAGAAAATATGCCCCTGCGGGTTAGGGGTTTAGAAGTTAGGCATACCGGTCGTAAGAGGCGACTAATATGCTCAAAGGTAATGACGTGCAACTCGATGGTTAATCTACGGATATGATGCCTCTCACCTCTCATTACCCATCTTATCCTTCCTTACGGCTACCACGACATTCGGGCAATACCGCAAAGGAGTACCGGAGCGTACCGGGTTCAAATCCGGCCAAAGGCTGTTAATCCGACAACACTCTTCAAAACCTTCGGGGAGTGTTTTTGTCGTTACCACAACAACAACAACAACATAATAGAAAATAAAATAGGCAATATCTCTGCGAAACACAATCATACCTATTCTATTTAAAAAAAATTAATTTTCGAAAATGGTGGATCATTCCACAGAATTTTTTATGGCGTAACTCAAAGAAAAATTGATTTGTATCCACCCCCTTTTTAAATGTAGTTCTGAAAAATGTGTTTGTATGACTAAGTTACCTAAGTCGACCGCATGCCGGCGCCCAGTGTCAGTGTAAAAATATTGCAACTTTCGAAAGTATAGGGTGTTTTTTTTACAGGTTTGTTTTTCGAATAGAGATAAAACTGGCATTTTGTGGTCAAATCTGGCAACTCTAATGTCATTTATGTTTAGTTTGGTTTGCCATTTCATCATGAAGAGGTTGACAAAAGAACAACGCTTGCAAATCGTGCAAATTTATTTCGAAGATAATGGTTCAGTTCGCGAAGTTTACCGTGAGCTCCGTCCATTTTATGGTCGACATAATCGTCCATCAGAGCAATTAATTCGGTTAACCATGGATCGTTTTCGCACTACGTTTACTCTATGTGATAATACGCATCCGCAGAGACGTCGAACAGTGCGCACCGAAGAAACAATTGCCGCTGTAGAGCAAAGTGTTGAAGAGGACCCGAATGAATCGATTCGCAACCGTGCACAGCAATTGGAGCTTTGTCCATCAACTTTATGGAAGATTTTGCGCAAAGATCTTGGCTTGCGACCTTACAAGATCCAGCTTGTGCAAGAATTAAAGCCGCGAGACCATGCAATGCGTCGTGATTTTGGTGTATGGGCCGAAAATGAGATTGATTTCGATGCTGATTTTCATCGCAAAATTTTGTTCAGTGATGAGGCTCATTTTTGGTTGAATGGCTACGTCAACAAGCAAAATTGCCGCATTTGGAGTGAAGAGAATCCACATGAGACCCTTGAAACGCCATTACATCCAAAAAAACTGACTGTTTGGTGTGCTCTATGGGTTGGTGGAGCCATTGGGCCATACTTCTTCCGCCATAATGCTGGAGAGGCAGCTACCGTTAATGGAGACCGGTATAGAGCCATGATAACCGACTATTTTGTTCCCGAATTGGATGGCATGAATGTGGATGAGTTGTGGTTCCAACAAGACGGCGCTACATGCCACACAGCGCACGTCACAATCGATTTATTGAAGGAAACATTCGATGAGCGCATAATTTCGCGGAATGGACCTGTCAATTGGCCACCAAGGTCGTGTGATTTGACACCATTGGATTATTTTCTTTGGGGATATGTGAAGTCGCTCGTCTACACCAACAAACCAGAAACGTTAGGGGAATTGGAAGCCAACATTCGTGGCGTTATTGCCAACATACGGCCCCATATGCTCGAAAAAGTGGTTGAAAATTGGACCTGTAGAATTGGCTTTATTCGAGCCAGCCGCGGCGGCCACATGCCCGAAATCATATTTAAACATTAATGGCATAAAATTATCCTTCCAATAAAGCCAAATTGATGGACCTTAAAACGATTTTCTTTTTTATTTCAATTCGAAGTTCTATACCCCTAAAAAAACACCCTTTATAAGTCGTAATTGAAGGAAGATGTTGTAATGAAAATATTCAAGCAGATTTTCATTGGTATATAGCATATTCGTGTGAAAACTAAGCAAATGTGAGAGCAACTGGACCCACTGCAAAACTTATATATCTTTTCCGCTTTTCACTCTTCTGCGTAAAAAGGGATGGGATAATACATTGTTGCTTGGTATATAATGTTCGGTTTTAACCGAACTTAAACTTCCTTACTTGTTTTTTTTTTGATAAGATTCCATGGGATTGCCTTATGCTCTCAGAGAGCAGAGCTGCGAATGTATTGTTCGTCTGTATCCATTGCCATTGTAGCTGTTTACGATCAGCGGATATCCATGTGGCGTTCAGGATCCTTTCATGTTTGTACGATAATGTTTCGGGTAACGGTGAATCAGCTTCAAGCGACGTATCCTGGTGAACTTTATTTATTTATTTATTTATTTATTTACTGCCTTAGCACATTAAGACGTCGAGTCTTTTTTTGTACGTTTTACATATAAATTACAGAGTTTCCTTGTGTTTTATTCTAAAATAACTTAAACTATAGTATAAAACAAGAAACATAAAGGAAATAGTAAAGAGTTTTGATTAGAGAGGGGAAAGCCTCAAGGATGAGGCAGAGCGGGGTGTACGAGGAATTCCTAGGAAAAATGATTTTCAACTGCCGCCTTGAAGCATCTATCCGATTTAATACATTTAATTGACATTGGCAATGAGTTCCATAGTCTGACAGCACTAACGAAGAATAATCTAGACCCCGTTAAAGAAACAAATCTTGGTACTACGATATTATTTGTACGAGATGATGTTACAAAGCTGAGTTTTTCATAAAGATAGCCGGGTTTCTGGTACTTAATTATTTTAAATAAAGAAGTTATGTTTCTAATCTGAAGATAATTTTCCAAGGTCGTTCCAAGAATGTTTATTGTGTAAATAGAGATGGGATCAAACTTTCTCTTACAGTATATGAATCTGGCGGCATTGTTCAGTGCTAGGTTCAATTTTCTTTTGGATGCTGCATCAAGATCTCCAAATACTATTTCAAAATAAGTAATTTGTGGAACAATGAGAGCTTTTACTAGTTTGATTTTTGTGTTAACTGGAAGAAAAGAGCAGCCAAGCCACAAATTCCTAAGAACATAATATATTTTCAAGACAGCGAAGGTAATGTGATTTATTATTTATTATGATGCTATTTATCAGTTTTAATGCAATTAAACTTCATAGCGCCAAATATTTCCGAAAGGTATTAAAATATTAAATGTACATCAATTTTTAATATTTTTTGTATAGCTTTTAACATAGCAGTAAAAAAATTACTGTTTAAAAAATTAAAATACATGCTTTATAGTAAATCGAACTATAATGTAAAAAAAAGTTTAACGAATATTTGTAAAAAATAACTATTAGTCAATAGTACAGTGATTGAAAAGAAAATTAATTTCATGGTGTTAAAATCTTGGGGCGTCGTAGTTAATTTATGTATCACAATTACTAACTAGTAACGAATTATACCAATTGATTTCGATAATTCTAGGGATCACTATGAAAATTAGTATTCCTAATCAGGAGATGGGATCAACATGTCAAATTATTGTATTGCGATCCGCCTTTGATAAGTCTTTAACGTGAAGCTAATATAAAATTGCCCAGCTCCAACGTTTTGAATAACATTTTTGTATCCAGATTTACTATAACACAAGGTATTGTACTTTTGTTAAAATAGTGTAGTTGTAAACAGCCTAGATTAGTGAGTCAGCCAAGTCAGCCTACCGGTCTGTGAATGTAATGTCAGGGATTTACTTTGCGTTTGCGGGATAAAAAATCCCAAATTTATGCCCCTGAATTTATTGATTTTATACATAAGTATATAATCGTGCAATTTTCGTGTTCATTTCATTATTACTTGAATTCGTCTTTAAAACAAGTTCACTGTTTGTATTAAGATCGGATGATTGTAGAGTATTCGAAAGAAAAGTTCTCCGAAAAAGTCGTCCCGTGATGCCTAGGGTGCATTACGAAGAATTTCGGAAAAGTCGCCTCAGAATTAAATTTATCACGAACGATACAAAACTCAATTATTTGTCAATATGAAAAAATCGGGTACTGGTAAAAGTTTCAAAACTACGTTTTAAAATCCCTTTAGAAAAATAGATCAAAAAAACCAAATGTTTATTTTTCTTAAAAATCGAGCATATAATAAAGTTTGAGATGCTGAAAAGTAAAAATTTTTTTTCCATATCCCAGTTTAACATCTCAAAATCTATAATAGGCTTGATTGTTACATAAAAACATTAATTTTTTTCCTGATAATTAAAAAACGACAAATAAATGATGTTTTTCAAAACCATTTTTCAATAAGTAGTTTTCAAATTTTTACCATTTTGCATAGTTTAGCGTGCATATATCGAAGGAAATGTAGCGATTAACAAAGATAATGAATGCTAGGTAGGTCATAAGTAACTAATTATTAGAAAAAAGGTAGCCTAAAATTATTAATCTAAAATTAAAATATATGTTCTGGCAGCCTGAAATCAGACCAGGGCAAGGGAAATGTGTTACGGTTGTACTTTTATATACAAGGTGGCGCAAAAGTAAGCTTCCGATGTTCAGCATATCGGTTATGGCACGTGCAGTGTGTGCTGTTGCACCGTCTTGTTGGAACCACATGTTTTCCAATCCCAATTCATCAAGTTGCGGCAAAAAGAACTCGTTGATCATTGCTCTGTAGCGCTCACCATTCACAGTAACCGTATGGCCCCGACCGATTATTGGTCAAATAAATAGTCAGCAATATTCCGCGTTCTGGAGCAGTCTAGCGTAACATTGTTTATTAACGTGTATTTCGCATGTGTTTACTACACAAATGTCAAAACAGAACTGACTTTAGGGGCCAATCGCAAAATTTATAGCATTTTCTGATAGGAAGATTACTTTTGCGCAGTAACCGTTTTTCACCGACCGATTATTGGTCAAATAAATAGTCAGCAATATTCCGCGTTCTGGAGCAGTGTAGCGTAACATTGTTTATTAACGTGTATTTCGCATGTGTTTACTACACAAATGTCAAAACAGAACTGACTTTAGGGGCCAATCGCAAAATTTATAGCATTTTCTGATAGGAGGATTACTTTTGCGCCACCTTGTACTTCATAGCTATATTATAAAACTAGTAAACACGGCCCGCTTCGCTGCACCTTAGAACTAATAATATACTGAGTCCGATTTGAGTCATTATATCCCATACTAGATAAGATATGGAACTTACATAACTACATCGCTTATTACATCACTCGTTATTACCTTTCGTTTGATACCCATATTGTACTAACCACATTTTGGGTGACTTTGGCTAACATATCGGTCGATACCGAAACAGATTTTTGAAAGTAAAATTCCGCTAGATGGTGCGATGATCGAGATAGGTGAAAAGGGGGGGGGGGAGGAATCTTGCCGAGAATTCGAATGTTTTGAATGTGAAGTAGGCGGTACATATGTATGTACTTATACACCTAAAACTAAAATAATCACAACTGCAAATACCAATTTGCAGGTAGCACTAAAAAATACATAATAAAAAGATGATCAAAAAATTTTAAATACTACCTTTGTATGTACATATGTCGCAAAAAGCAATATGTGAGTTTGAGTTTTGAAATTTTAATCATTCCAATTGTAATCAAAAAAACGTTTCCAAACTAAGGCAATACAATTTTTGAAGCCAAAATGGCGGTTCGACAATCGACAAAACAATTAAACTCTATTAATTGCACGCCACCTCTATATTTTCAAATCTCAGAAATTTATTACAATTTCTACCTATGGCTAAAAATCCATGAGTTAAACTCACAGATACCATATCTTTGTTTAAGGACAAATATGCCTTAACGTTTTTTTTTCATCTTTTTATTGTTAAGAATCACGTTAAAAATCCAATTACGGGCTAAGTTATTGTTAAAAGTTCGTAATGAGTTGTCCTACTACGTGTCAGTAATTTTCCCCCATTGCTTAACTTACACTAGTAACAGTGCAACTAAGTTACTTGAGCTACTGTTTCCACATGGTATCATGTGAATATCTGATAAACTATAGAGTTGAAATCGTTTTTCAATCAAAAATGTAGGAATGTTTAGTTCTGCGATTTAACTTTTAATTTTTTATCTTTGCTACAAAATTTGTTCTAATATCTCTCTTTCCTCGTAGGTTACCGATGGTTTTTCCAGCCCTGTTCATACCAAATGTTTAGAACTAGTTCCGCAACCAACCGCTACATTTGTCCTCAAATTCAAAGCAGGAGTTCTCATACATTCCAAAGTGCATACCTATGAATATACACATTTATATTAGGGTGATTAATTTCAGCACATTTTTTCTTCATGTTCTCAAATATCAAAATATCTCACGAACTTTTAGGCCTTGCTTTTTTACTTTTAAATAATTTTAATTTTAAGTTTAATAAATGATTTTCTTTTTCGAATGCTCAGCCTACTTTTGCAATATTGTTAATCAGTTGTATGGACCTTGTGTGGTCAAAATACAGTTTTCCTAGAAAAATAACACTGGTCAACAGTGATTTTGGTGCAGCTAAAAGAAAAACTGATTTCAAGTATATTCGGTACCCTGATAAAAACTGTATACTTACTTTTTTAGTGCTACGTACAGTTTTCTAGATAGGGTCAACAACCCCTTTTTAAGAGGTTAAGGCATGTATGGCCCCATAACTTTGTTTCTGTTTATTCTATCAACACAGTTTTTATGTCGCTGAAAAGAGTACATTTCGCCACTTCTATCAGTATACAAGTTGTTAATATATCTTCATAAACGTCAGAGAAGTTGCAAAAATAATGTGAACTATTCAATTTTTTGTTAAATTTTTTCATTTTTAATCACGGGTTTCTCGAATAATTTGTCAACCAGTGCATATGTATATTATTTTAAAACTATCTCCTATTAATTCTGTTTTCAAAGACATATAACTTTTTTATATCCGCGTAGATCTTCCTAATATATTCTATTTTAGTAAATTTTTACTGTGAAAAAAAAAGTTTTTTGTTATTTATTTTATTATTAACTTTTTATTTACATAAAAACTTTCGTTTACGTGATTTTCGTGAATGAGGTATGGCAAGACAATCACGTTGCATTCCCCAGCAGTAGTCAGCCATCATATTCTGATCCCATCGGCCTGGAACCTTTCTTCCACAGTTTTTAGGTCCTGGTGAAACCGTTCGCCTTGTTCTTCGCTATAGGAACCAAGATTTTCCGGAAACTGGTCAAGGTGGCTGTGGAGATAATGAACTTTGATGGGCATGTCACATCCTAAGTTTTTGTAATTCTCTAGCATGTTGTTAACAATATCAGAGTAGTTACTTGACTTGTGATTTCCCAGAAAGTTCTTAGTAACTTCAACAAACGAATTCCACGCAAGCAGTTCCAAACTGGTCATTGAATTTCAAAAATCAGTATATTTTTATCAACATTCTTGTCTGTGGGCCATCAAAAAATACCCGCTTTTATTTTTTCTATGTTTAGCCTAGGAAATTTTCTCGTTATGTAAAGAAAACATTGTCCATTTTTATCTAACGCCTTCACAAATTCAATTCAATTCATTTCACTTTATTAAGTCTATGATTGCATAAATCTTACAGACTAGCAGTTACAAATCGAGATGTTAAACGTAAGTTAGATCAGAATACATAAATATATATAATTAACAATAATACAACGTAAGTTTAAGTTACATGATCTCGGGAGTGCGAAATCCAGATCAAGAATACAAAAATTTTTATTAAATTCAACGAGAGCCCTCGTGATAGGTCATAATCAAATTGTTTTATTATACCCAGTTTAATGTACAAGGGTGGCAAAATAATTGAATCTCTTGTAACTAAAGGTGGGTTTATCACATTCTGCTTTCCCATTTCCAACATCTTACGTACAGGCCAGTCCCTTTCTATCCAGTGTTGGTCCTTGGCACGACTATCCCACAGTCAATAAAAACATGGGTATTTGGTGTATCCACTTTGTTGTTCTAACAAAAAGTTAACCATCTTTAGATCTACACAAATACTCGAATTATGTTCGTTATACTTGATTTTGTCTAAACCAAGTGTAATATTTTGATATTCTTCCTTTAATTTGGTTGAATGAGCAATGGGAATTGAGCCATATTGGTTGCCATTGTGTAAAAAAACACACTTAAGGCTTCGTTTAGAGCTGTCTATGAAGAGACGCCATTCATTTGGGCGGCATTCTGAAAGAGCCATTTTGAGAAGGAGGCCTTGCACATCTGAACAAAAAACTATATCATTTTCCGAATTAAAAAATGGCAGCAAGTCTTGCTCTCTCGTACGGGAGAGAGTCACTTTCGTACCTGTAGCCAACAAGTTTTTTTCTTTTAATCTAGAAGCCAATACTTCTGCAGATTCCTTAGATAATTCAAGATCCCTTATTAGATCGTTTAATTCTACTTGGGTAAAAGTTGTTGGCTCAGTAGACGCTATTTCTTCGATATCACTATCGCTATATACTTCACTATTCGATGACTCACGGGTAGAATAAAATGTTGGAACAGGTGCTTCCCCTGAATTTGGTAAAGGTCTCTTAGCGGATTGAACGTTTGGATATATCATTTTTTTAACATTAACACCACGTAAATCGACACAGCAGAAGTAACAGTCATCGCAGTGATTTGTTTGTTCTCTCCAATGCATAGGCACCCCGAATCCCATATGGCCTGTTTTACCATTGACCTACTGTCTCAAGTGTTCACAGCACATTTTGCAAACTATTCGAGGTATCCACGGCTTGTTTTTGTCTACAACTTGCAATTTAAAGTACAAAAAATAAGCACTTTTTATAAAATCTGTTATACTTCTCCTGAATTTTTTGACTGTGTATTCCCCACAAATGTAGCAAAACACATTTGGGTCATTGACACAACTACCTCGTGATGAAGACATGATATTGAATTTTTTTTTTTTTATTTAGAGAAAGGCACTAACACTTGACACCCCGCTCCCGAAAGTACTAATTACAGAAAATTTAAAAAATAAAGGGGAAGGAAACATTTTTTATAAAATATAATTATTTTTTTTAACAGTAGAAATGTACTAAAGTAGAAAATCCCAGGAAGATCTACGCGGATATAAAAAGGTTATATGTCTTTGAAAACAGAATTAATAGGAGACTGTTTTAAAATAATTTACATATGCACTGGTTGACAAATTATTCGAGAAAACCGTGATTAAAAATGAAATAATTTAACAAAAAATAGAATTTTTCATATTATTTTGGCAATTTCTCTGGCGTTTATGAAGACATATTAACTAACAACTTGTATAGTGATAGAAGCGGCGAAATGTACTCTTTTCAACGACATCAAAACTGTGTTGATAGAATAAACAAAAACAAAGTTATGGGGCCATACATGCCCTAACCTCATAAAAAGGGTTCTTGACCCTATCTAGAAAACTGTAAAGTAAGTATACAGTTTTTATCAGGGTACCGAGTACTACCAAATTTGGTTACAAGTAGAGCTGCACCAAACCAAAACTCTTATTTTGTTGACCTGTGTAATTAATGAATATATTAAGCCCACGGAAAATACACGAAAACATTCACAGGAAAATGCTAAAAATTTGGGAGAATTTTTTGTCTAAATGTAGGTTAATATTTTGCTTGAGCACCAAAACAAAAAGACTTAGCGGAAATGGATCACCCCTCATGTATGTATGTATATACATATGACCTCAAGTTGCCTTAGAGAATTCAGCCGCATAATTGTTAGACATTTAAAATGGAAAAATATAGTAATAGAAATATTGTGCGAAGTCGATTGTCGGTTGGCCAACAACGCAACTCCTTAAAATTCCAAGAATTTCTGGAATTTCATAATTGCTGGTTCAACTCAAATAATATATGGGTTGGCAAAAGAGGCCGGACGGAAGTGCAAATAGTGAAATAGCACCGTGCCATACTATTCGTTGTAATGGCCACAAAAATAACTTCGTAATAAACTTCCTTTTGCATTGAAATAGCACTCAATTCATTCAACTATGGAATAAACATAAGTACGCAAGCATACATAGATACGTATATACAAGTGAGTGTATATCCCCACACAACAAGCAAAGTAAATTTAAAATAAAAGTTTAAAAAGGTTTTCGAAATAAATGTTAAGCTTACAAAATTCAGATTTTTCGATTGTAAAATTTTTCAAAATAAACGTTTTATAATTGAAACGACACAATGATTAGCAGATTGCAGACGTGGTAAAGATGCAGCCATGATTTTTGCTTTTTGTAAAATCTTTCATGAAAAGAATTTGAAAATTTTTTGAGTTGAAAAATCAAAAACTGGCAAATAGTTTCTTCTGCATTTTTTGAAAACATTGGTATTTCACTTTTAAAGTAAAATGATTTATAATATTTGTTTTTAGAGTTTATAAAAAGTTTACTTTAAACTTTCAAATAAATTAAACTGAAAAAGCTTACATATCGGTTATTGTAGCAAGTTTACTTTAAATTATTTTTAAACACACCCAACAAGCAAAGTTAACCTAATATAAATATCTAAGAAGCTTTCCGAAATAAGTATTAAGCTTACAAAATTCAGATTTTTCGTTTGTAAAACGTTTGAAAATAAACGTTGTGTAATTGAAACGACACGTTGATAAAAAGCTTATTAATTTAAGCCTACAAAAAAGATTTTAAAGAAAGTTTTCTAAAAGTTTTAAATTTTATTCAAACCATATTTTTTGTATTATTTAGCTATTGAAATAAAATAAATAACTAAGTTCTAATCATACATTGAACGCTGCAACTTAAACCAACTATTACCAGTTTGCGGAAGTGGTTAAAATGCAGCCACGATTTTTGCTTTTTCGCCGTCATTCTCATATAAAATTTTGTTTGAAAAGAATTGGAAATATTTTAAGCTGGAAAGAAAAAAACTGACAAATATTTTTTCTGAATTTTTATAAACATTTGCATTTCACTTTTAAATTGAAATTATATATAACAGCTTTTTCTTGAAGTTTATAAAAAGTTTACTTGAAACTTTCAAATAAATTAAAAGTGAAAAAGCTTGCATTTCGCTTACTGTAGCAAGCTTACTTTAAATTATTTTGAAAAACATTTACAGGAATGATTGTTGGGCATTTACAGAAATGCTTGTTGGGCATGTATGTATACATATCCGCATGGCTTTTTACACCTATATTAGCCATAACACAGCGAGCATATGGCAAAGAAAGGTCAACTGACCAATTTAATATTTATAAGCTAACGCTCCACTAAATACAACCGGAGGCCTTAATACCAAACAACACGAAATAATGTGACCGACGATAATATGCACGTCGGAATATTTGAAATTTGCATGAAAATGGTGAAGCCAACGATAGATGCTGCCAAATTATGGTTTAGCATTTTATTACAGCGCTGAATGAAGTAGGCTTGTTGGGGCATTTGGCTACTGCTATGCATTCCAGTGAATTAGCTAAAAAGGATAACGGTCAGTAGCAGGTGTAACCCTGTTATAATGACCTGAGGCAGGACGACGTAAAAGCTATTCAAAACAACTCTATGTATACATCAATTTATGTGGTTAAACGTGAAATAAATACATAAATAAATCAGGTTAAATAAACAAAGACAAATATAATATATGTATAATTAGACTGACTTAGCTCCCGTGCAAAAAATGGCAACTGCATTTAAGCGATAAGTATATTTTCAAAAACAAATAACCAATTATAAGATCAGGGAAAGCCTGGGCTCCTAATGTTTCCTGTAGGGTTTTTTCATTACAAACATCAAAATATGACGCATTGTTAGAATCGATCTTCATCTGACATAACACACATATATAAATTATTGTTCTGAGCTGATGTTTTTGCAAAAATTTCTCTAAAAAAGTATCCAAATAGCTCCAAATATGTATTTATGCGCTTCATTGTTCATTTCTGCCTTATTCGAAACGAAGTGGAAGCTGTACTTCGCTGTTGATATAAGGGTCGTTGGTCGCTCAAAAACTGTGTCAACCCGTTGCTTGGAAGCGGTGGTTCTACTACTTTGAAAAATAAAGTAATTTTTGGAAGAAATATTTTTACTCATCAACATTCTTTTCCCATTAAATTTTGAGTTACTCAACAAAACCATCAAAAACAGCTATAAGCAAACTTTAAGAAATGAATATTGGACTTTACCTTTTTATAACATCAAAGATTTATGTGTCATGGTAAAACAATTAAATTTTCTATTTTTATACCTAGTAGTGCTACTCACATAAGGTATATTAACTTTAGCCGCCTAACGGCATAACGTAACGGCATAAATTGATCAAGATAGATATTGACTTATATATATCAAAATGTTCAGGACGAAAAGATAAATTGATTAAGCCATGTCCGTCCGTCCGTCTGTGAACACGATAACTTGAGTAAATTTTGAGATCTCGAGCGCTATTTAAAATGGGCGAAATCGGATGATAGCCACGCCTACTTTTTATATATAGAATATTTTCGAAAGCATAAAAAAAGTTATTACTCAGTACATAATACACCTATAAAGATAAAATTTGGTGTATACATTAAAATTGAGGCACAAAATAAATTTTTCAAGAAATTTTTGAAAATGGGCTTCGCACCGCCCACTTTTGATTAAGTCCAATTTAGAAATGTTATAACCATAAATCAAACACCGTTCAAGATATCGAAACGAAATTCAGCACGCAGGTTCCCAGGTGTGCAAGGAATGTTCAAGGGAAAAATGGGCGAAATCGGTTAAGGTCCACACCCACTTTTATATGAAAGATTTTGAAGAGGATCGTAGATATATTAAATAGGAAATAACTTTGCGTAAAATAGCTTTACATCATCTATATTTAATTTTTAAAATTTCCGTAAACTAAGAAATCCAAAAAATAAAAATTTATTCCACAAAAATTTGTATGCCATAACTCCGCCAAAAATTGATTTGTCGAAAAGAAATTTGGTGATAATGTTCAATATATAAAGGTAACTGTTTGTTGTAAAAATGGGCGAAATCGGTTAATGTCCACGCCCAGTTTTTTACCATAGTTCTGAAAAATTTTTTTTTAAATTTAAAATGCGATATTTCTACAACTAAGCAAGCTATATCAATCAGACTTTGCACACATAATAAGCCTTTTACGAAAAACTCGGCCGCAAAAAATTTTGGTCAATTTAAAGAAGTAGGAGGGGCGCCGCCCACTTTTCAGCATAAAATTTCTGCTATTTTCAAAGGCAATCGCTTATAATTCAATCTTGATATTTTAATGAAAATTGGTCAGCTGCTTCTCAGTAGTATGTATTATACTCCTGCCAAAAATTAGCCAAATCGGAAAATACACAAGGAAAATATTCGGGCACGTAGTTAATAGCCCACTGCAATAGCGAAGTTATATATCTTTTTTGATTTTCATACCTTTCATGAACATGAACCGTTTGTACGTATGAGAAGAAAAAAAAAATAGTCCCATCAAAAAGGATACTGAAATGATCAGGAGTATGAGCTGAGTCGATGTAGTCATGTCCGTCTCTCGATACGTCTATCTGTCTGTCCGTCTATCTATTTGAACGCAAATAAGAACTGAAAGTATTAAAATAGACCTGCGTAAATTGGGATGCCATAATAGATTACTACTAGGTATATAATGTTCGGTTCCACCGAACTTAGACTTCCTTACTAGGATTATATAAACTTATTCAGTATTAGCACCGAATCGCTGTATTCGTAAAATTTATAGCACAAGTATATATGAGCGTATATATTTTTTATTAAATTTATCCTACTTTTTTATTAATCTTTTATTGCTATATGTAGTACGTGTAATTTGCAGACATGAAGCTTTTTTGTTTACATTCAAAAAAGACGTAGTAGTTATATGTACGTATAGTTCTGCTATTTTTTTTTTGAGCGGGAAGTTAATATAAAGGTCGAAAACCTGCCAACATTTTTTGTAGAGCCACCCTAATGAACAAACTATAAAACACCATTTACATATGTACATATTTATGAATAGAAGCGAGGTCAAATAGGCTATGCGTTATGGAAAGAAATTATTCACTGCCGCATGCAAATTGGCAATTAAGAATTTAGTAATTCGTCGTTTACCATGACCATTGTTTGTGGCTTTTGCAACGTAAATCGAATTTCGACTTTGAAAATTTGTGCATTCGTTATCAGTTAAAAATATATTGTATAGCGCATTATATTTGCAAAATATTTGCATTTAAATTATTATATTAAATGTTCCTCAAAAACTCACACCATGAAATTTTGCATTTGTGTTAGGTTAGGTTGAAGTGGCTGCCAAAAGGGCACACCTGGGCTAGTATCAGAAGACCCGTTGTGATACCACGTAAAGACATCATTACACCTCCTCTTCGAACCAATTTCAAAATTTGATGAAGGCCATTAAGTCCTTGATGTCATAAGGGAACTCCCAGGCAGCGCCGTCTGGCGCCGCTAAGTGCGGGGCAGTTGCAGATGAGGTGTTCTACCGTTTCTTCCTCTTCGTCTCCTTTCCAGCTCCTACAGCACGATAGGGGCCACCTAGCCTCACCGCGTGCCTCCCAATAAGGCAATGCCCAGTTATTATTATTATTAACTTGGAAATATCGACCCTTCTAAGGGGTAGATTTGTCGAGATCTCTTGGGATCCCTTTTTGACCAGGTTTGCTTGGCTATCCGACAACCTGGATAAGTATATTCATTTAGAAATAGCAGTGTTTTGCAAAGGGTATACCCCAGAGTTCTTTGTCAGGAAGAACCTGCTCGGTAATGCCCTGCCTAACAAGCTTATCTGCCCTACAGTTTCCCTTAATGTCCCTGTGACCCGAAACCCACGTGACGTTCACACAATTGTTCTTGGCCATCTCTTGAAGAGATCGGCAACAGTTTAGCGTTAGTTCAGAATTGTGTTAAATTATGAAAGAACTCGTTGCTACACCCAAAACAATTTCTAAACACAATATTTTCAAAGCAGTCAAACTTATAGGGCCGGTTTCACCAGCTCGACTTAACTTAGTTAAGTCGAGTTTTTCACTTTTTCAGTTTCACCATCTAACTTAACTAAGTCACAACTTAGTCAGCCTGCCAGCTGACTTATTCTCGACTAAGTCAGTGTTGCTGTCGTTCAAAACCTAAATGTCAGTAATGCGCCTAATTTGTTTTGTACAATGTCACAGCCGGCAAATTCGTCAAGCATGACTTCAATGGCGTATGCGTAGATGCATGTGAACGCTTGTTTTCTAGCATGCAACCATTACGAAGCTATCGTTTTTAATGAAGCGCTAAATTTAGTACCTTCCAACTAAAGAGAAATGGGTGCAAGATCAATACATTCCTTCGTGTATGGCCATACATGCCCATTTCGCACTGGGGTATTGGGATGCGCAGAGGTATCTGGTATAAAAAAATACTACTATGCATAAAACAGCTGTTCGGGTTGTTTTGTTCAAAATTATTTAAGTCGCTCAGTTGGTGAAACCCAAAAGTAAGTTAGTCTCGAATCTGTGCTAACTTAAGTCACGACTTAGTTTTAGTCTTAGTCGCGTTGGTGAAACCGGCCCATAGACTCTAATAATTTTATTTTAATATGCTTGCATCGAGCTTGCAGAAGTTTACATTTAAAAGTTCCGGTAAAAAAGAACGATTTTGTTTTCGATGTACTAGGATTATACATTCATAAATACATATATCGTTCAAAGGAACTAAAATTGGTATTTAATTTTTTCCTAGCACAACAATTTAACAAAATTGTTCTATGGCGCCATTGAGGACTGTATAATATAACAAAAATAAAATTTCAACAAGTAAGGAAAGCGCTGTGTTCGGCTATGCCGAAGGCTTTATACCTTTCATGAATACGTACACCGGTTTCTATTCTCCGATCTTTATTTACAGTAAGTACAAACTCTGCAAAATTTGATGGTCTTATCCTGTTAATTTAAATATACATAGTCCAAACCCCGTTTATCGAAAAGATTTGTTGTATGGGGGCTTTACGATATATTGGTTCAATCTTCATTAGTTTCGTTACACACATTACATATGTAATGAGCACTGTAGATGCGCTATTAAAGCAGCTGCCAATAGTGATGCGCCGCATAGTGGAAATCTGGTGGATGGTAGTTCCGAAGCCGCACTGATAAGGCCCAATCGGTTTGTCTTCGGTGGCCTTCAGTTTTTAGCACACTACGCTTGATAAGACCTTATTTGCGATAGTAAGGAGGCTGATGCCGCGATAACTGGTGCAAATTGTAGGATATTTTTCTTGTGGATTTGGCAGAGGACACTTAGATTAAAATTGGCAGATATGCACTCTTCCGACCATATTCTGCATAGAAGCTGGTGCATGCGGCTTTATTGTTTTTCAGTCGTGATAGCGCTACTCGTATCTCGTTATAGTCGGGGGGAGGAACAATAATTCCATCATCTTCGATTATGGGGTCGGGTTCTTCTCTGTGTAGTTGCTAGGGTAGAGAAGTGCTCCCTCCATAATCTAAGCACTCTCTGTACATTGCTTACTGGGTCGCCATTTTTGTAATTTGCACGTCTTCGCCCCGGTCTTAAATCCTTCCGTCATTTGCCGGATTTTATGGTAGAATTTTTTAGCGTTGGTCTTACGGGCTCAAGCTCTTCGCACTCACGATTTTCTGCCTATCTTTTTTTCTTATGGAAAAGGCGCCTCGCTCCCTGATACAACTTTCCGTAGCGTTAGCAAACACCTGGCGTTGTTCTTACTTCGTCAGCGGCGGTATGGAGCGCTTCAGAAATATGCTCCCACTGCTCGCATATCGCGATAAGCTCAGTTGTGATCTCATAGAGCAGGTGTGAGAATCGAGTTGTATTGTGATTGCAGTTTTTCGACATGCAGCTTTCCTTGTGCCTCCACACGCGTGTTTTTAGCCGCGCAGAGCCGATCGGAAATCCTGGCTGCAACAAGATAGTGATCGGAGTTAACGTTAAGACCTCGAATCGTACATCTGCAGCGCTGCAAGCATGGTGTCCTTATATCACAACGTTGTCTTGTTGCGTGTTTTTTTATCAGGGTACAGACACGTAGCCTGATGGATTTTTTTTACATAAACCTAGTACTGGATATGACCATGGTTCGGACACCGTCAAGGTCGATCAGCCTGTATCCATTTGACGAAGTCTCATCGTGGTGACTGAACTGTTAGACTGTGAGTCAAAACACACCTTCTTTGCTCACCCTAACGGTAAAGTCGAATAGCAAGACTTTTATATCATGTCGGGGGCGGCGCTCATAATTGCTTTCTAAGGGCTCGTAAAATGAGTCCTTTACTACATCGTCCTTATACTCCATCGATGCGTAGGCGCAGATGAACGACAGGTTGAAAAATCTTGCCTTTATACGGATCATGGTGAGATGCTCTCTCTCCCACCACAAATCCGTTATCGAAACTGCGCTGGTTTGCATAGCCACTCCAGTAAAGGTTGCAAGGTGTAATAGTCATGTTTCCTTGCCTCGTCAACACCGTCTCTTAGATGGCGGTGACGTCAGGCTTTACGTTCACTAGGACGGCGTCCCAAACCCAGCGCACAACCCGCTTTGCGGAGGGGGATATCTCTTGTATACCGAGCCGCTTGGACCAGGCAAGACGCCCGCTTGCAGCCGCACCTCACGGTGAACAGACGATTGATGATGAAATCCCCTGTAAAGACCTTAAAGCAATTAATTATGAGTGACCTTGTCATGTTGTCGCCTTGTCACTTTTAGAACACTACCGAACGGGTGTTCAGCATATCAAGAAGATACGTGGACGCAAACGTTCGAATATATTGAGCAGCTTGAACCGCATGCAAAAAAATCGTCTGGCGATTTCTAGGTGATTCCGAGCAGGTATATTATTTAGGAATTGCTTTGATTTTAAGATTTCTACTTTAAAATTTTTTTAGTTATTTTTTAAGATATCGTTAAATTAGTTGAATAAAAAATATTGGCTTATGAAAAGTTCAAGCTAAAATTAATGAAGATGTAATTAAGTTTATTTAACGTGGATGATCTTATTGTTGGTTACACTAAAACAGCACTTTGTGCTCGATATACGCAATAAAGCCAGCGAATAAGAATTTAAAACATACATATGTTATGAGTAGAGAGAGATGCCACGAGTATTCGGCAACTATTCAGAATATTGCAAACTATGTTAATTTGCTGGTTAAATAAAGACCTTTGTAAGTAATTTTTTGTAGTTATTTTTTTTTCATGATTTGCTATTCGGTATTTGGTCGAATATTGAAAACTATATCAATATTTAAAATCAATACAATAAAACCTGCTAAGTCCAAAACCCTATGAAAAGCTGCTAACTCCACTCAATTTACACATTTTTGGTGTATGTCGCTAACTCCGAAACCGGTCGAGTTATCGAAACAATCGATATCTTAAATTTCAAGGTAGACGTAAAGTAATGCGTATGTGAATTCCTATAAATTCTTATTAAATATCTGCAATGTACGGACATCGATCTCGTACAATTTTATTATATGTAGAAATGACTGTAAGTTGTAGCCCGTGAAAAGTACTAAGCGCTGCCTAAATATTATGCCGAATGTTGCGGCGTATTACCTTAAGTTGCGAGCGGGTTGATGGATTACCTCTTTCCTGGTAATAATGCGAGCGTGGACTGTAAGCGATAGTTTGTACTTACAAAAAACGTAAGTGGCGGGTCTTCTGCGATGTTGTAGAAGTGATGATCTGCGGAGTATGAAAGGTTTGCCCTTTTCCACGGAATGTAGTTTATAAGCTGAATATCCAAAAGGCGTACCGAAATAAATAATACACGAACTGTTTTCAATAACTCTAATACAGTTTTATTATACTTTGGTACTTTGCAAAATGTTGGCGAGTGGTAGTGGAAAAAGCACACTTTTCTTGCAAAAATCTGTCTAATGAATAGCGAAGGAAAAAGGTAAACAAAGCAAACGTCAAAGAAGATTAGTTACATAAAGCAACGAATAGATGTATCGACAACGAGTGTTAACCCTTATATTAATTACGTTAAAATGAACCCAACATACCGCCGCCCTTGAACTATCTTGATATGTTCAATGTAAATTACAAAATAGAAAGTTAAGTACAAAGTTTAGGAAAGAATAGAAATTTCGAATGTAAATAGCTTAAATTAAAAATATCAGCTCTCTGCGGAAAATATGTCGCCTTTTGTTGGTAAAAGACACAGCTTCGATATAGGTCTCGTGAATTCTCCGTTTGTTGTTTTTACCGTGACAACGCGTACACGCCCATCCGTACCAGGATGGCAACGAGTTATTCTTGCGAGCGTCCACTTCGTAGGAGGAGAAGACTCATGGAAAATAGCCACCACGTCGCCTTCTTGAAAATCTCGTGACGGACGAAACCACTTAGCGCGTTGTTGCAAGTTAACGAGGTACTCATCCCTCCAGCGACGCCAAAAGTGTTGTCGTATAGCAGAGACCAGCTGCCATCTTTGTTGTAGAGTTCCAGAAAACCCTTGACCCTCAGGTTCTGGAATCGCCCTCAATGGTTCGCCTACAAGAAAGTGACCAGGCGTTAAAATCGATAAGTCGCTTGTATCACTTGAAATATCACATAGTGGGCGGGAATTAACACATGCCTCCACCTCTGTTAAGAGCGTACTAAACTCTTCATAGCTTAATAGAACCTCACCGAGGGAGCGTTTCAGGTGGTACTTAATGCGCTTTATTCCAGTCTCCCAATATCCTCCCATATGAGGTGCAGACGGTGGATTGAATCGCCATTCAATAGCGGAATCAGCAAAAAACGACCGAAGATGGGGGTGTTGCATGCACTCTTGATATTTCTCATGAAGTAACCTTTCTGCCCCAACAAAGTTCGTTCCGTTGTCTGAGAACATGGTCTTGCAATAGCCTCTTCTATTGATGAATCTTTTAAAGGCATTTAGAAATGAAGAACTAGAAAGATCGCCAACGAATTCGAGATGCATTGCGCCTGTGCACATGCAGATGAATGAAGATATATAGCCCTTTACGGATTTTGCCCCTCTTCCATGAGTAAACTTGAACATATAAGGTCCAGCGAAGTCGACGGCTGTGCGAGTGAAGCAACGAGCATAAGTTATACGATACGAAGGCAGGTTTCCCATTGATTGCGTAGCGAGTTTTCTATTCAAAGCGGTACATTTGACACATTTTCGATAGATATCGCGGATTAGGTTGCGAGCACCAATAACCCAATAGCGGCGTTGCAGGATTACCTGCATTATGCGGGGGCCGGAGTGTAAGGTATAGCGATGTATGTCGAATACAATCAGTTTCGAAAGAGGTGAGTTTTTAGGCAGTATAATAGGGTGCTTCACATCAATAGCAATGTCTGCGGACTTCAGTCGGCCTCCCACACGAAGAATTCCAAACGAATCGAGAATAGGTTGTAGACGTAGTAAGCTACTGCGCAAGGGAATAGCCCTTTTTTCCCTGCAATGACTTATTTCATTAGATAAATAGAAATTCTGCGCATACTTAATTAATCTGCGTTCTGCCTCGAGCAGCTCCTGACAGTTAAGGAAACCGATTTTTCTGTAATTGGTACTAAGCGAGCGAGAGCGGGTATTATACACGAATCTCAAGACGTAAGCGATGACTCTTCGTAATTTCGAGTAGAACGAGAACTTGGTCATGACCGACCAGTGCTCGTCGGGAGCTGCGATACAAGCGGTAACCTTCTTTCGTAAACCTATTTCGGTGTTATGTGATACTTGCGTTTGTTGCTTCCAGAACGGATCATCTTCGCGTAAGAATTCAGGTCCAGACCACCATAGTTCATGACGTAAAAGTTGTACCGGAGTCATACCTCTGGACGCGCAGTCCGCAGGATTTATTTCCGAGCGTACGTGATGCCAGCACTCGGGCGGTAGAACTTCGTGGATATAGGCGACACGATTGGCGACGAATGTTTCCCATTTGTTGGGATGCGCTTGCAACCATGCCAACGTAATCGTAGAATCTGTCCATGCTACCAGTGGATAGCGGGAATCGTTCCAACTATCCATAACATTTTTGACCAGCTTTGCGGCGGTGTGTGCAGCGCACAATTCCAGACGTGGTAATGTTGTTGTTTTTATGGGAGCGACCTTAGCTTTAGCCGAAACTAACCTGATCGTGATGTGACCATTCTTATGTACAGTGCGCGCATATATGACGGCGGCGTAGGCGCGCTCAGAAGCGTCGGCGAAAACGTGCAGCTCCGTACATGAACCAGCCGTTCCAGCTCCGACCCAGCGACAAACCTTAAGGTCCGATAAGTGTTGCAGTTGCGTGCGATGGTCAAACCACATCTTAGAGATCGCATCTGGCACCAGGTCATCCCACCCAATGTTGGCGCGCCAGATGTCCTGGAACCACATTTTGGATCTTATGGTTGCGGGGGAAAGTAAACATAATGGGTCAAAGAGTTTGCTGGCATCGGCCAGAAATGCTCTCTTGGTTAAAGTAAAGGGCGGTTTTTCTAAATTGATCGCAAATGTGAAGCAGTCCCTTTCCATATTCCAAATCAGTCCCAGAGCGTGTACATTGTTGCCATCTACGGTATAGTGCGGTATATCCTTGGATTCGCTGGCAATAGTCTCGTTAAGTTCTGGACAGTTTGACGCCCACTTTCGTAACTCGAACCCACCTTCCCGTAGAATATCGGACACGTTTTGCTGCAATGCTTTGAGTTCCGACTTACTGGACGCACCGGTAAGAAGGTCGTCCATGTAAAAATCGTTTAAGATTACGTTAACTGATTTCAGACAGGGATTGGATGATTGTTTCGCGGTTTCCTGCATAGATTTGACAGCCAAATGAGAAGCTGATGCAACTCCATAGGTAACGCGCAGCATTCTGTAATCTGTGATGGGCAGAGATGTGTTAGAACGCCAAACGATTCGCTGTAGGTCGACGTGTTTGGCCGAAACACAGACCTGCCGATACATTTTTGCAACATCTGCGGTTACTGCGTATTGATGCATTCGGAAACGTAACAGTATGGAGAACAAGTCTTGTTGCAATTGAGGACCCACATATAGCGCATCATTGAGAGATTTCCCCGTTGTGGTTTTTGCAGAGGCGTTAAACACGACTCTTAGTTTAGTCGTTACGCTGGACTCCTTTACAACTGCATGGTGTGGCATATAATAAGCATCTTTATTCGATTCCGTCACAACCTCCATATGACCCATTTCTAGTAGTTCTTGCATGAATTCCTTATAACGATCCCAGAGCTCCTGATCAGCGGAAAATCTTCGCTCCATGCGTAGGAGATTGTGTATGGCGAGGTTCCTTGACTCACCCAATAGTACGTTGCCCTTAAGGGGTAACTCAACCACAAACCGTCCGTCAGGCGTTCTAGCATGTGTTGATTCAAAATGCTCCTCGCAGTGCCGTTCCTCTTGGGTAAGATATCGAGTTTGCGGTGCTTCTTCAAGTTCCCACAATCTAGCCAGTGCTCTATCTAATTGCACGTCGCAGTGTAGCGATTGTATTTTTATAGAAGGCGAAGCGGAAGTGGTTACATTCCCACACAACGTCCAGCCGAAAACTGTCCTCTGGATTATTGGCGTACCAGGCGGGCCTTTACGTAGATCAGTGAAGATGAGTCGATCCATGAAATCCATGCCCACCAAGATGTCAACACGTCCCGGTTTCATAAAGTGAGGATCTGCTAAGAACAGCCCCTTTATGTGAGACCATTCAGGCACATTTAACTTCTGGGACGGTAAATCGCCTGTGATCTTTTGCAGAATTAATGCGTCAATGGCGTAACATTCACCCAGGTGCCGAGAGGAAAGCAATAACGACGTCTCGCCCTTACATAGGCCACCCTGAGATGAGCCAATTCCTGACACAAGTATGGAGGAAGATTTGCGGGTTAAACCCAGACGTTGTACGCATGCCTCAGTAACGAACGTGGCGTGAGAACCTGAATCGAAGAGTAAGCGGGCGGTCTGCCATCGATCAGCAGAATCACGAACTTTTACAAGGGCGGTTGACAACAGTACTGCCTTTTGCGTTGTAGGCATTGGATTGACCTTGGAATTCAAACAAGCGGAGATAGGCGCGACAGCAGAATGCGAATTAGAAGTAGCGGTGGATGATGCGATTACAGCGGAGCGCGGTGAGTCAACGACGTAATGAGAAGAAGTGGATGCGGAAACTGCCTCAGGGGAAGCGTGGAGCAATGTGTGGTGGCGCTGCCGACATATTCGGCAGGAAGATGCACTATTGCAACGTTCCTTAAAATGTCCGGTACTTAAACAATTTAGACACGCCTTAGACTCCCTGATAAACTTTGATCGAGCATTCGAATCTAAGCTGCGGAATTTTTCACAAGAGTAAATCTTGTGAGCTGCGTTACAATAGGTGCAACGCGTTTGGTCTGAAGTGGCATGAAAAACCTTTGCTGATTTTCCGACCGGTTTTTGTGTGATCGGCTTTCCCGTCGATGGTTGATTTGCAGGTGTTGATAACATTGCTAGTGAGCGGCACCTTATTTCCAGAAACGACGAAAGTTGATCGAAGGTCGGGGGCTCGTCGCTAACTAGCGACAACTCCCACTGTTTACGAGTTTCGTATGAAAGCTTTGTTACAATTTCGTGGACAAGCCAATCGTCCCAGAACTCGACTGGGCGCCCTAAGGCCTTGAGTTCGCGTATGTGTTGTTGAAAAGCATTTAGGACATTTTTAATGGAGTCAGCGGTGTCGTTCGTTGCCTTGCGAATATCTGCTATTGCCCGAAGATGAGCTTCGACAATGACTCGCATTACTTTATAACGCGACTTTAACAAATTCCATGCCTCCTCGTAGTTGGCATCAGAAATTTTAAAACCGCTGATAATGCTAAGCGCGTCGCCCTTTAAACAGCTACGTAAGTAGTGTAGCTTTTGCCCACCTGACAATGAGGCATTAGCATCGACTAGTGTACAAAAGGCGTCGTAAAAAGCGACCCACTCAGTGGAATCGCCCGCGAATGATGGTAGGTCCATTTTCGGCAATTTAATCGATGCGGATACAGAAGCTTGCGGATATGTGGGATTCGTAACTGATTCAGCTCTACATTTCTGTACGCGCTTGAAATTGGATAGAGCTGTAGCGTACCAGGTCTCGGCCTGGATGCGCGCGTTCTGTTCGACCTCGATGTTGTCTGCACCACAAGAAGTCTCGACAGCATCTTGCGCGGTATTAAAGCGTAACCACTGTTCGTTTAACAGCTGGAGATAGCTTTCGACATTATCAATGTCTAAAATAAATGCTTCGTCGATGCTCTTGGTCATGTACCTTTTGATCGCACTAAGTGCGGAGTCTCGTGTTTTGACAAACGCTGACATTTTATGTGATAAATGGCCAGAATGGATTAAAGGGAGTTTTGCGGAGAGTTAATTAATAAGCATATATTTGAAAAAAAGTTTATTGTAGATTAAATCAGCAATTGTGGTTTGATTTCTATGTACTAAAATTGACGTATGTATTAATTAGATGCGGGACCATGCGGCGATTGTTAACATAAGAAATTTGAGGTTATACTTGCGGCTTTGATGTGTGTACGTATGTATGTGCGTGTGGAGTTATCCGGTTCGGAAGGACCAAAAAATGTTGCGGCGTATTACCTTAAGTTGCGAGCGGGTTGATGGATTACCTCTTTCCTGGTAATAATGCGAGCGTGGACTGTAAGCGATAGTTTGTACTTACAAAAAACGTAAGTGGCGGGTCTTCTGCAATGTTGTAGAAGTGATGATCTGCGGAGTATGAAAGGTTTGCCCTTTTCCACGGAATGTAGTTTATAAGCTGAATATCCAAAAGGCGTACCGAAATAAATAATACACGAACTGTTTTCAATAACTCTAATACAGTTTTATTATACTTTGGTACTTTGCAAAATGTTGGCGAGTGGTAGTGGAAAAAGCACACTTTTCTTGCAAAAATCTGTCTAATGAATAGCGAAGGAAAAAGGTAAACAAAGCAAACGTCAAAGAAGATTAGTTACATAAAGCAACGAATAGATGTATCGACAACGAGTGTTAACCCTTATATTAATTACGTTAAAATGAACCCAACACCGAATATTATGCGCTTCGGCCCAGAGTTCCGTCGAATATTGGTTATTCGTACAAATAAGTATTCGTGGCATCTTTAGTTATGAGCAACACTGACAAATGGAGTGCTGAAAGCTAAAGTCAATGAAATTGATATTTTAATTACAAAAAACGCACACAATTGTCAAGATTTTTGCTTTGAATAAACGAAAAACAAAATGGTGTTAGAAAAGTGAAATGATACTCGTCAAGCCTGGAAAAGTGTAAGATGCGAACAAAAATAAAAGGAAATGTAAAAAGCGGAGTGAAATTTTTTCACAAATACCTGGAACGACAGCTGCATCAGCGATGTTGCTGAATTGTTCCTATAACATACCCAGCCAACTTCGTCTCTTCTCTTTCGTTTCAGTTACGACCGTTTTTTATTTCATTGCTGCAGCTTGCATCTTGCTTTTATCAGATTTCGTGTTTTTATAAATTCTCCATCGATTGGTTTGGCAGATACACTCCGCGTCAGCGTTTAGTATCCGCGACTATATATGGTCAATATTTTAGTCTTTAATGTTACAGAAATACGTATATTTCTGTTCATATTTCTGAAGTACTGAACAAAAGCTGAATATATTTTACTTATTCTCATAACTAACCCCAAGGGATATATTTTATACCCATACACTTTTCTTCAATTCTTTGTTGTTTTCAAGATACAGCCAGTTTTAAGTGGTCTTTAATGTTACCGTATTTGGAAGTGAGTTACGAAGTAATGTCACACTTACGGAAAATTCAGCTCATCCTGCCAACTAAAAAACTTAAACAAAGGAATTTATTCAAGACCAAGGTTGAGAGAAACGGCAACTATTTTAACTTTTGAAAAAAAAAATTTTCCGGCAAGTCTACGATTCAAAGTATACGGGTCTTTAACGCTACACAGAAAAAGTCTTTAACGTTACCATTCGATCTCCTTGGAGAATATACAGGGTGTTTTTTTTACAGGTTTGTTTTTCGAATAGAGATAAAACTGGCATTTTGTGGTCAAATCTGGCAACTCTAATGTCATTTATGTTCAGTTTGGTTTGCCATTTCATCATGAACAGGTTGACAAAAGAACAACGCTTGCAAATCGTGCAAATTTATTTCGAAAATAATGGTTCAGTTCGCGAAGTTTACCGTGAGCTCCGTCCATTTTATGGTCGACATAATCGTCCATCAGAGCAATTAATTCGGTTAACCATGGATCGTTTTCGCACTACGTTTACTCTATGTGATAATACGCATCCGCAGAGACGTCGAACAGTGCGCACCGAAGAAACAATTGCCGCTGTAGAGCAAAGTGTTGAAGAGGACCCGAATGAATCGATTCGCCACCGTGCACAGCAATTGGAGCTTTGTCCATCAACTTTATGGAAGATTTTGCGCAAAGATCTTGGCTTGCGACCTTACAAGATCCAGCTTGTGCAAGAATTAAAGCCGCGAGACCATGCAATGCGTCGTGATTTTGGTGTATGGGCCGAAAATGAGATTGATTTCGATGCTGATTTTCATCGCAAAATTTTGTTCAGTGATGAGGCTCATTTTTGGTTGAATGGCTACGTCAACAAGCAAAATTGCCGCATTTGGAGTGAAGAGAATCCACATGAGACCCTTGAAACGCCATTACATCCACAAAAACTGACTGTTTGGTGTGCTCTATGGGCTGGTGGAGTCATTGGGCCATACTTCTTCCGCAATAATGCTGGAGAGGCAGCTACCGTTAATGGAGACCGGTATAGAGCCATGATAACCGACTATTTTGTTCCCGAATTGGATGGCATGAATGTGGATGAGTTGTGGTTCCAACAAGACGGCGCTACATGCCACACAGCGCACGTCACAATCGATTTATTGAAGGAAACATTCGATGAGCGCATAATTTCGCGGAATGGACCTGTCAATTGGCCACCAAGGTCGTGTGATTTGACACCATTGGATTATTTTCTTTGGGGATATGTGAAGTCGCTCGTCTACACCAACAAACCAGAAACGTTAGGGGAATTGGAAGCCAACATTCGTGGCGTTATTGCCGACATACGGCCCCATATGCTCGAAAAAGTGGTTGAAAATTGGACCTGTAGAATTGGCTTTATTCGAGCCAGCCGCGGCGGCCACATGCCCGAAATCATATTTAAACATTAATGGCATAAAATTATCCTTCCAATAAAGTAAAATTGATGGACCTTAAAACGATTTTCTTGTGTTTTATTTCAATTCGAAGTTCTATACCCCTAAAAAAAACACCCTTTAGTAGATAAAAAGATATAAAACAAAGTAAAATTATAGTAAGCTTGAAAACTAAAATATTTATTCAATTGAATTCAATTCAACGTACATATCGCACACCTCGATCTAAAAGGAGCTAAGTCCAAAATCTTAAATATTGAAGCTATGCATACCACTGGGTTAAGCAACTCAATACCTATCGACCTATATATTCGATCAAGTAATACCTCCACTATCCAGAGAGAAAAGGCTAAATGAAAAATAAAAATTACATTGACACATATACATACATAGGGGAGGCAGTCGGATTTTCGAGCATCGTGATTTTTTGAACTGATCGCTGTTTAGATCTAGTTGTGCGATGTTTTATGTTACCTAAAAAAAAGCAGGAGACAAACTAAATATATCCTTCCCTAGACGTGTCAAAAGTAACTATTTTTCCATCGACTACTTGAATTTGATGCGATGGAGCGATATTTCGAACATTTTTCGCATTTCGCGTGCGGTAGACAACAACATTTCTGTAGCTTTCGATGCCTCTCTTCGTTTTTTCATTAATGCAGCCATTTTTTTCTTGTATTCGCCATACTTGTTCTTTTTTTTCAAATTAGCAATGTAATTCTTATTGATTTGTGCCCGGCTTTGCGGTTCCTAAAACGAATTTTAAAAGTTGCAGAAATCGGGCTTTAATGTTACACAAATTCAATTCCGAAATGCGGTCAAACGTTAGGGATTTTAATATCAATAACTATGTCTCTCTAAACTAGACTAAAGTCTATAGGAAAAAATACATTTTTGGTTGCTTCCCGTTTTTTAAATTTTTCACAATAAAACATTTTCGTTAATTTGGTCTTTAACGTTACACAGTTATAGAAGTAGAATTTAAAAACGATCAAACTCACAAAAAACGCGTCGAATTACATTGAGTTCTACTATACTTAATTTTTTAAGGCCTTTTCAATATAAAATACGAGCTCACAGCATCGAATAATTAGTAAGACATTAATATATTTACCTTCTTGTTTGGATTAACGTTTTTTTCCATATTGATAGCTCGCGAGACACAACTGAAATGAACGTGTCTCGTGAAAGCCACATACGTCGGATGTCTGTAAGCTTTTGTTTTTAAATACTACAGAATGTATGTAATCCAAATATGTTGGAATTGGGGCGTGATTCAAAGAAAAATTTTTTATCCCGCGTTCCATGTTCCCGCGTTTTTGACCATATATGATAACTTAAAATCATGTTTTCAGGCTACATTGTGTGTTGGTGTGCAATTTTATAGCCCAGTACATTCTGGGTAGAGTTTGACCCGTGGTTGAAATTCAACAAAAATCGGCCAAAAAACTAATACTTTTCAACTTTCCTTTGAACTGAACTTTAACCTTTTCACGACTTCTAGGACAAAATGTCCCGCCTTTATTCAATATAGGTTATCTGTTATTATCTGTGAAAACTTTTATCTGAATTGACCCAATAGAAGTTCTAGATATTATTTATAATATATATTCCTCGAAACCACATTTGCAATGTTATGGTTGGTAACACTGGTCAAGTTTTCGACACATGTTGGCAAATTTCTGCGATCTGGCAGTTGTAAAAATTAAGAAAACATTTATTTGTCAATAGCCATTTTGTTTTCCTTTGTAATAATCGGTAGTTGCTACCACATTGTATGAGTATATTCTCAAATAAGGTTCTAAAATACCAGAAAACGTGAGTTTTATATAATATTTTACCTTTTGGGATATATTGACGCAGTTTGTGTTTTACGTGGGACTTATTTGTACCAATAATGGTTTTTTGCACATGTCGAAGAAAAAGTATACAGAAGAAAGGTGGTGGACATTCTGTTTGAAAGCTCTGATGAGGAGAGCAGCTGTGAGCCGTAGTCTGATTATCTTTTATAACTCGCTCAATTTTAGCACAATAATGTGCCCTGGTTACATCAAACGCGGTTTGAAAAAGTTTTTTCAAAACGGAGTCGCCCCTTCGCAGTGGGTTGGCAAACTCTCCGAGTGTATTTCTGCCATGGAAGGCAAATCAGCAAAAATTCGTTCGGAATCGGATCCATGGTTCCTTCGGAGTTTGTCTATTATGTGGCTATGTTGGATCGCAAAAAAGACACAACGCAGAAGAAAAATCCAAGATCTGGACTACAATGACATACACTGGAAAAACGACACACAAATTGGCAAACTTCTTCAAGAAACACGATATCAACACAGCGTTCAGAACATAGAACAACTTAGGACAAAAACTAAGAACCAACACTAACTCGGAAGAACCATTCAGGAAACAAAGAATATACAAGCTTACCTGCGAATGCCAGCACATAGGGCAAACAGGACGAAAAATAAGTACACGATTCCGGGAGCACATCAGGGACTACAACAGAAAAACACGGAAACCCACTATCACAACAGAGTCAAACTATGCAAATCACATGTTCAAAAACAAATGCACCCCGACCAACATCAAAAACACAGCCAGAATACTTCACGTACAAAGAAAAGGGCGGCGCTTAAATGTGCTAGAAAACATGGAAATATACAAACTTAAGACATTTGACGGAAGAGTAATTAACGAACAAACAAACACCATTTCTGACGCAATATTTGAACCGCTAAAACTAATTTACAGAGGACCAAACGACACCGCAGGTACAATAACAAAACGAGTAACAATAAACGAGCACACACACAAAACAAATCAGAAAACCAAAATCACTGACTTCTACATGACTAACGAGCGTCAAAACCCACCCTTAAATATACACTTAACATTACCTAACCTAACATCCTCAAACTTATTACCTGATCTAAAACCAGAACTAATGACTTCTACATGACTAACGAGCGTCAAAACCCACCCTTAAATATACACTTAAGATTACCTGACCTAACATCCTCAAACTAATTATCCGATATAACACCACAACTAATAAACGAGCTTTAAAAACAACCCTCATTGCAGGTACCCGTTCGGATACGTTCGCAAGACACGACTCATATACACGAATACTAACACTGATACAGCATCCAGACTATAAATACATGACAACGGATAGACACAGATCAGAACGAAATCAAGCACTGAAGATGGCGGTTCGCCGAAACCGGTTTGTTACAAAACCAAAATTGACAAGGGATGACGAAAATTCGTTCCAATATAAATCCAGTATCTATTGTATTGCTATTTTCAAGCATATAATAAAAGTACTTACTGATTTTGTATGTATGTGTGTATGCAGCAGGGTACAAAATTAAACCGTACAAAATACTTTACATATGTTCATCGAGTATTATGTCATTTAGGGTGTTGTACACTTTGTTACATTTTCGAAACGATTGCTCTTTGTTTGTGACAATAAGAACAAATAGTAAGTTATAAACGCAAACGTTTCAATCGAAAGAAAGCAAGATATTAAAAAAAATATTTTTTACATTACAAATGCATACTGACAAAATGTCTGGAGTACGCGAAACAGTCAATTAACTCGTATTGCTGAAATTATTTTGGCAGTACTTAGTACTCAAGTTAGTGTAGAGCGATTATTCTCTGCTTTAAGTTTATTTTGTTCGACCAACGTAACAACTTAACATCCACGACCTTTGAACATATTTTGCTTGTCAGAGCTAAAGGAAGATTCGATTAGACTATTATATAAATGATCGCATACAGATATATTTATTAAATTTATTAATAACCTATATTTGTAAATTAATATGGCTTTGAATGTAATATCTTTAAAAAATATTGAAGGAAATGTTATAAATGGTTGTAATAAAGAAAGAGAAGCGTCCTTCTATAATAGAAAATGAAATATTTTGCTGTATATTAGTAATAGTTTATTTGAATTCAGTCTATAACTGTATTGCTTTTCAACTAGCTGTAAGGGCTTCCAGAATTAAATAAATAAAATTAAAATAAAACCAATTGTATTTTTAATTTAAACCCAAGTTTGTGAAATCTTTATTCGGCTACTTTGGTTAAATGTATGTCAGCGCTTCAACAACAAAGTGAAGGAGCCGATATTAGATCGTGACAGGTTGGTTTTTTTGAAGGTCGGATTTAGGCCTCCTACGGAGAAAGCTTTTCTGCGAAAGTCCTATGGATAGGAGATGATCGGCAGAAGTCCGAGTGGTACTTGTTCTTGAATAGGGGAATTTTCCGACCTATACCACCATGCTCGTACTAACCGTTATAAGTACGGTCATATGTTAATCCAAACAATTAATTGTTAGAATCACTATAAACACTTGTTTTTTGTTTCGTCTGTAAATTTCAAAAAATGTATTTTAAAACTGACAAATAGAACTCAACCGTTTGGCTTTGTTTTGTTTTGAACTATGGAAGTAATAAACGAAACGAAATGGTAACGTACAATATCGTTTTTTTCGTACACTGGTATGCAGACTGGTATGCAAATTCCGTCGCCAAAGGGTAAGGTGTGTTTACCTTAGTAACAAAAACTATTAGTCATAAAAATTTCGAAGTTTTAATTAATTTCCTTGCTATTCCTTTATTTTCCTTTCCTTTACTTTACTATTCTCTCTTTTTTTTGCTTCGTCTTCTTTTCTTCCTATGCCATTTAATAATGCATTTTATATTTTGTTTTATATATAACTTATTATAACTTTCATGGACATGAAATGGTATTATAACTTTGGTACGATGTTTGTAAGTATGAAAAGATGAATAGATAGACCCACCAAGAAGTATACCGAAATGATCAAGGCTATGAGCTAAGTCGATATAGCCATGTCCGATATAGTCTGTCTGTTTGAACGCAAATTAGTCCTTCAGTTTTTAAGATATCTCGATGAAATTTGGTACAGGGCCGCCATTTTGTAATGTCTTAATAATTGTCGGAACCAACAAGAACGGACCAATACCACGAATAGCTCCCATACAATAGATAGTTCCGATAAATGGGGTTTGGGCTATAAATTTTGCAATTAAAAAGGTAGGAACGTAAAATGTTGCAAATTTGGTACATATTATAAACGTAATGTGACAAATGCAAATCAGCCGGATCGGTCCTACATAACCAATATCTCCCATACAATCGATTGTTCCGATAAATGGGGTTTTGGCTATAACTAATGCAATTTAATAACGAGGAACGTGTATAGTGAAAATCATAAAGATTAGACCAATATATCGTATAACCCACATACAACACATTTTTTCTATAAACGGGGTTTGGGCTATATCTTATAACTTTAAACGAGTTATTCTTGTATATTTGTATATCCACTACTATCTCAGGAACGACTTAACCAATTTGGATGAAATTTGGTATATGGGTAGTATCCTTTGTTCTAAGAGTTTCTACTTTGGTGTTGCCACTTGGGGTGGTTCACAGGGTTGCCACCTATATATATTTTTTTTAAATATTAAGCAATATATGGGAATATGGGTATCAAATGAAAGGTATTTTAGGCCGTATACCAACCAAAGTATTTTCGAGTAGGGTTGCCACCTGACCGCATTTTATTTATTCCTTCAGATATCGACCACAATCTCGGGAACGGCTAAACCGATTTCTATGAAATTTGGTAGATGCATAGTATGCTTCCTTCTAAGATTTTCTACTTGGATGTTGCCACTAAAGACAGCTTAGAGGGTTGCCACCTTTCCGATTTTTTTTTAATATTAAGCAATATATGGCAATATGGGTATCAAACGGAAGATATTTGAGGCCGTATACCAACCAGAATATTTTTAAGTAGGATTGCCCCCTAGGGTTGCTACCTGACTGCATTTTAATTATTCCTTCTTATATCGACCACTTCTCGGTGCTCTATCTGAGTGCTCTTGGTAAGTAATATTATGCGACAAATTTGAAAAATACCGAGCAGGGCTCGGTCACCAAGGTACTATCTTTAATAACAACATAAAGCGGATAGAAAAACCGACAGCTGTTTCTATATGTAGTACGACGAATACCATAATAATTGTAAGACATGAAAAGCACAATAGACGTTTAATAATCGGAGCTGCAGCAATTTGATATTTTGGTATTAAAGTTTAATAAATATAAACTACACAAGGTGTAACGGAGAAAGCTTAGGTTCTTAATTTTACCTATGTACCTATGTGGAGCAGAGTGTTTGTAAGTACTTCTCCATCATCATTTCTACTGCCATAAAACGTTGGGCATGAGTGAAAAGACCTGAAAAAATGCACATATACATACATATAAGTATTAGCGTGATTAAAAAAAATTGTTTTCCATGCTTATTTTTATTCAAACTTCTGTAACTAAAGAACCGTACATGGCAATCCTTCATTGATGTCAAACTACATCACCGATCTTACTGATGCTTTCACAGTGCGTTCAGGGGTACGTTAGGTATGACACTGGCTATATACGCTCCGAAGCTATATACAATTTCCATCTGTCATAACTATGAATGTATTTGCTTTAAATTATTGATTTCGGGATACGTGCTCCCGTTAGTCCAGATTTACACAATTTAGAAAAATAGGGGTGCCGCGCCCACATATTTTTGAGTTGAACGTCCTACAAACAGATAAAGAGACAGACAAAAACTCTAAAAGTGGTTCAGATTAACTCTACAACATTCCCTATGTCACCTTCAGTAATTTTTTCAAAGAAATATTCAATATACGGACACGACTTTTCTGGAGTCATATATATTAAAGATATCTTCGGAACTTGTACATTTCAATATCAGCGGAGCCCAATGGGGAAGAAGAGGAATAAGAAGAGCGAGAAGGAGGTTGTAGAGGAGTATCAAGAGGAATGGGGGTAGGGTGAGAAGTAAAAGGGGCGGAAGATAAAAAAGATATAGGGATAAATGAAGAGGAATCACCAAATGCGGAGAGAAGTGACTACAATTTGTCAAATGTAAGCAAGTAAATTTTTGGGCGGCACGGGTCTGCTAGTATAAATATTAGTTTGCTTAAACATGAAAAATAAACTACTTCCAATCTCACTGTGTACCTTAAATGTCGTCTGTCAAGTACCTAATTCCCACCCACGCCTACTCATAAATACTCGGACACGTTGGCATTACCAAAGAAAAAGAAACTTCCGGTGATTAAATTCGAAAAGCGGAAAATGGCACTCAGGACGTCTCAAATGTTTTAGCAAACTAAATGTGTTGTAATTAAACTGAAAGGAGAAGGCACGCGATTTAACAGATTCGAATACGTATTATATATCTACATATGTGTGTATGTGAACACATCTTACTTACAAAAAAACCCTTTTAAAGTATGAAACCACAAAGCGGGGAAACTCTGTCGAGTACGAGCCTGTAATAATACCGCAATTAACGGACAAAACAAGAAAAATTATGACTTTTTCAACTCACAGAAAGTATCTTCTTTTTTAAATGTTTGGGGAATCAAAATTCATACTTGAAAAGTTGAGTTGGTATATATAAATTATCCTACTTTGGTTACTACTACTTAATGAAAAATTTTCGTCAAACGTTCAGTGGCCTCTATCCAGATTCCGAAAAAACTTTTTCAAACCACTTTTTGTTACCTGTATCAGGGCTCGAACCTTGGACCTTCGGCGTGGTAGGCCAGCAACGCTAACGCCACACCACGGCGGCCGGCAATATATGCGTAACTGAAACTAAAGTATCTGCTTGGCTTTTGGAAATCAAAAAATCGATGGTTTTTATATATGTACATAGAGGGAAAATGTAATTTATAAGTAGTACACTTTGTACACGTTTATGTGTATAAAACAATTCATTTAAATAACAAAATTAACCAAACAACAATTCATCACAACGATATAACGTCAATAAAAATGTCACGAAAAACAAATTTCGGATTTTGAGTTAGCTTTTAACGCACGGAACTCAATTTCGATTACAACTTATATGAGCATGAGGAAATTCTGACAGAAAACTCACGCCGTGAGTTTATATATGGTTGAGCTGTAAGTACTTCGCATATGAACACGGGCGGTGTATACACATCAGTGTCAACCATGACTTACTACTATCCGGTATATCCCTGGTTACCACCAACATTCCGTTTGACTCTGTCCGGATGGTAGAGAGCAACGGGCTGCGCTACCGTCACAAACACTCACTTTTGATATACTGTCCAGGGTTTTGACCAACAGTTCTGAAGATGAAGAGCGCAGATGTCTTTAGTGGCTTTTGAGATGAATGTGGCTCTCAGCTCTTACCGAAGCTACTTAAATTAATAATTTATATCGTCATTGCAAATAAATACATATTGCTTAACAATAAGCGGATGCTTGCACGAACGAAAGTATACTCGTATAAATACAAAATACCCAGTGCTTGGTGATAGCTTAAGTTTGTGTGTTCTTCTCAGGGATGCTCAACTAACGAAACGATTCTATTTCGTATTATAACGATAACGATATAAATCAAAGAAAATATCTCAGTTAAACTGTGCTGGCAATACCTTCACGGGCACATACATAGCTTTCGGTTACACCAAATCAGTTCGTGCAAATATAAATTCGATTTTATCGTTTAAAACTGTTAAGAAACAAAAATGAGACCACAGAAGCACAGTGTTGTCAGAAGTTTTCACAAAGGAAACAACCATTCCAAGATTGGGTGCACCATTTGTGGTAGGTGTTTTTCCACCAATCATCATGGAAATCTTAAGTTGCATCTGCAACGATAGCATATAACTGTTTTTAACACTTGCGAAAGCGAGCCAGTTCAGGAAAGAAATAGTGAACTCGTGGATGTCAGGAGAAAAATTGTATTAAAAATGTCGCAAAATACTATTAAAAATGTATGTGCTTCCTTAATCACTGAGTGCGGTCTCCCGTTGAAAGTTTTTAGTAGTACTTGTTTTCAAACCCTATTAGGTCCAATTTGCGACCAACTCAATTTAAGCAAAATAACCAGAAATAATATAGGTAATATCATTCAGCAAATCGAGATAGAATCCCTTAAAAGTTTTCTTAAAAGTAAAATATTTTCACTGAAAATAGACAGTGCACAATGCTTTTATAGACATATTGTTTATATAAATGCACAGTTGTTCGACAATGGTGAAATTATCGTTAAAACTCTAGCCGTGCAGAATTTGATTGATAAACATTCAGCGGATAATTTAAAACAATTCATTTTGGATACATTAGAGAGGTAAGCTCAAAAACGTTTGATCTTAAAATCATCAACTTGTAAACTTGTTTGTCCTTTATAGATACGAAATTAATATTGAGCAAATATATAGTATTACCAGTGACAATGGGCGAAATATGATAAAGTGTGGTTACCTTTACAAAGTGAGGCTCAATATGAAGAAAATTCAAGCATTTTGGGCTTTGATCTCGATGAAGATGAGTATATAGCGTGCGATACCATTTTTGTTCGACGATTGTATGGCCTCTAACTTCAGTAAGTAATGAAAGTACTAGTTACGTACTTTTTGGAGTTATTCATATGATTTAATAAATCGCTTAAAAGATGTACGCGATTTCGTTCAAAGCAATTTGGAAAATACCGATGTCAACTGGAGAAGATTTTTTGAATAGTTTAGCTCCTATAAAGGCAGCAACAGGAAAGCTACAAAGCCAAAACTTGCTCTTTGGGGATTTTGTCAAAATATATTTAGATATGTGCTTGGCAGTAAAAAAAATCTACTTCATCTAATATTTCAATAATATTATTCCAATCGATCGATGAAAGAAAGAAATTGCTATTAAGGAACGCAACAGTTGCTGCAGCTATTTACTTAGATGCCCGACTACACCGCTTATTGCTAAGCCGTGAATTTGCACATATGCGGGTAATAGCCGTTGAGCATTTGAAACACGTACAGTTAAAATTTAGCATATTTTATCCCCAGGAACTTTTTTGCATTATTGTTATATTTAAAATTGAAGATGGCTTAATTTTTCTTAAAACTTTTTTGCAGTCAGACAGGATTATACGCGCATAATACAAAATGGGCATAATACCGATGATACGGGTACAGATTTGCTTGAAGAATTGTTAAACCAAATAAGTATGCCCGTATCCAGTGCTTCATACCCTTTAGAAGCTTATTTGGCTATTGAAACATTTAATGAATCCTCCGACATCAAAATTTGCTTAGTTGGCTTTTGGGAACAAAAAAATACAAACACAGCATTTTATATCACCTTGCCCAAATAATACATGCAACCAGTGTGACCAGGTTAGCCTTTTCGAGGCTAGATTTAGCTTTTTTTTGACCTTTAGCCTCATAATTTGGGTTTTAGCTTAGTGGCTTTTTTCTAGCCTTTTTTTACTCCAAACCTTTTCTGGTCCCAACGACATATTTTTCATATAAAATTAAGTTAAATGAAGGCAGTATTGATGACGAAATACAGAAAATTATTCGTAAAAATTTTCAACTATTTTTAATGGAGTTGATAACCCATAAAACCAGAGAATATGCCGAACCCGAGCCCACAATCGAAGATGATGGAATTGACGTTCCACAACCCGACTATAATGAGGTGCGAATAGCAATATCCCGATTGAAAAACAATAAAGCAGCTAGCGCTGATGGTTTGCCTGCTGAGCTATTCAAACACGGTGGCGAGGAGCTGGTAAGACGCATGCATCAGCTTCTATGCAGAATTTGGTCGGATGAATGCATGCCTGAAGATTGGAATCTAAGTGTTCTCTGCCCAATCCACAAGAAGGGCGATCCTGCAAACTGCGCCAACTAGGAATCAGCCTTTTGAATATCGCATATAAGGTCCTATCAAGGGTATTGTGCGAAAGACTGAAGCCTGATGTGAACACACTGATTGGACCTTATCAATGTGGCTTCAGACCTGGTAAATCTACCATCGACCAGATTTTTACAATACGCCAAATCTTGGAAAAACCCGTGAAAAAAGAATCGACGCGCATCATCTCTTTGTTGATTTTAAAGCCGCTTTCGATAGCACGAAAAGGAGCTGCCTATATGCCGCTATGTCTGAATTTGGTTTCCCCGCAAAACTTATACGGCTATGCAAAATGACCTTGAGCAACACCGCCAGCTCGGTCAAAATTGGGAAGTACCTCGCCGAGCCGTTCGAAACTAAACGAGGTTTCAGAGAGGGTGACCCTCTTTCGTGTGATTTCTTTAATTTAATGCTGGAGAAAATAATACAAGCTGCAGAACTTAACCGCGCTGCAACAATATTTTATAAAAGCGTGCAACTGTTGGCATATGCTGACGATATTGATATAATTGGCCTTAACAACCGCGCCGTAACTTCTGCTTACTCTAAATTAGAAAAAGAAGCGGAGAAAATGGGATTGGTGGTGAACGAGGGCAAAACGAAGTACCTTCTGTCATCATGCAAAGAGTCAGCGCATTCGCGCCTTGGCAACCAAGCCACTGTTGGCAGCAATAATTTTGAAATAGTAAAGGACTTCGTTTACCTGGGAACCAGCATTAATACCAACAATAATGTTAGCCTAGAAATCCGACGAAGAATCACTCTTGCAAACAAATGCTACTTCGGACTGAGTAGGCAATTGAAAAGTAAAGTCCTCTCTCGACGAACGAAAATAACACTCTACAAGTCACTCATCGCACCCGTCGTGCTATATGGTGCAGAAGCGTGGACACTAACAACATCTGATGAGGCGGCTCTGGGAGTATTCGAGAGAAAGGTTCTTCGAAAGATTTGTGGACCTCTACGCGTTGGCGACGGCGAGTACCGAAGAAGATTTAATGATGAGCTGTATGAACTTTACGCAGACGCCGACATAGTCCAGCGAATTAAAACACAGCGACTTCGCTGGCTAGGCCACGTAGTGCGAATGAGCGAAGATGCTCCAGCCCAGAAGGTATTCTTATCGGCACCCGCCGGTGGAAGCAGAGGAAGAGGGAGACCACCACTCCGATGGAAGGACCAAGTGGAGACCGATTTGCGATCCCGCGGTGTTTCCAATTGGCGCCAGTTGGCGCAACGAAGAAACGACTGGCGAGCTATGTTGGACGGTCAAAATCGCCCAGGCGGTTAGATGACCATTTAAAGAAAAGATAACCCAATTGCGACATCGCCTACCTGATAATATGAACTCTTTTCAAAAGATACATTTTCTTTCAGTTGATAATTCTTTGAAAGTTGCAAAGCCGAATGTATTTTCTCACTTTCAAAAATAAAAGTCTAGGTATTCTCCAAGTCAAGTAGCACTGAGCTGCAGTGGCGAAAGCTAATAACCGTACAGTGGACAAGTGTGACCTCTACCATAGAATTTTGGGCGGAAGTTCGAGAACATAAACATTCCTTTTTTAGAACTGGCCGAATTCGTAGTTAGCTTTTTGGTATTACCTTTCAGTAATGGGGAGGTTGAAATAATTGTTAGTGCCATGAACATTTTAAGAACTAAGTTAAGAAACAGATTAAAAATTAAAACGCTTAACTCGCTGCTTAATATTAGATGTTCGTTAAAACGCTTATTCAAATGTCGCACTGATTTTGAAATCATCATCTCTATGATACAAACTTTGTACGCAGACTCAAGCTCTATGAAAAAAATCCTAGTCAAGGAAAATGTGCCTGATATGTGTTGAAACAAGAATAGTTTCTTTAAGTTATATATATGCGGGCGCTTGGTTAACAGCGCCATTAAAATTCAAATTGTCTTCCTGTGTTGTTGAGGTTTGTTCCATGTTCTCTTTTTTCAATGCGTAATGTACAACTGCCTCTTCAAGTCTGTTCAGATATATCTCCCAATGAAGAATGAATAATCAAAGTACAATTTTATAGCCTTCTGACATTGACTATGGTAGGAGCACACTCGGTAAAGCGATATGCTTTCACCTCGTTTCCTATAACCAAAACATGATAACCTGACGTACTCAACGTACACTTTGATCCAGTAAGAAAATTATGTTTACAATGTACTTAGATCCAAAATGATTTCATTTAATGAACAAAGTAATTCGTTACATAACATAGCAAGGTTTACAATTCATATAAATACGGCGACACGGCCTTCCTGACAATCACACGCCCTCGTGTCTATATTAAAATGTCAACAATACAAATCAAATAACTCAACATCTTTTACAAGCTTCAGAGGCAAGTTTTTCTATGACAGGTTTTGGGGACTTCCAATTAACACACCCACTACTTTCTAACTTGCACCACCCGCCGTGAACCAATATTTTTTTTTTGGCACTTGAGCTTGCAGATTAGACAAGTAGCTAAACAGTATTGACGTCACTCTCTACAACAACGTCTCTTTCTTCTTTAACGTTTCTTTCTTCGTCAATGTCATCTCCAGGTAACACATTTTCATTACCATTTTCAGTAACACTTAACTCACTAGGAACTTTTCCCTCTGGAAGCTTTCTCAAGTATTCATGCGAATACTTATACGTTCTTTTGCTACTCAGAGACTTTAAAATATATCTGTCCCCTTCCAAAACCTCTATCACCAAAAACGGGCCTCTGAACTTAGGATCTAACTTCGTCTGATGCCTTTCCTCATTTTTAAGTAAAACATAATCTCCAACTTTGTGTGGAACTATTTTAGCCTTATTTTTGTCAAACCGTGTCTTTTCATAACATGCGCTTTTTTGAATATTCTTAACAGCTTGTTCTCTTAACTCTTCAACATCAACTTTACTTTCTTCTGTACTAATTGCCGTTAAACCAAATGGTCTTGCTTCTTTACCAATCATTAATTCTAATGCACTGGCTTTTGTAACTCGATTGGTCGTGGAATTAAGTGCCAGTTGTATTTCACCTAAAGCATCTTGCCAAGAACGTTGACTAGTTTCAACCGCAGTCAATAAATTTTTCAATGTGCTCATGACCCGTTCTACTTGTCCATTCGCGCGACTTGCACCAGTAGCAATTAAATGCAAATCAATCTTTTGCGAAACACAAAAATCTCCAAATTCCTTACTTGCAAAGCACCGACCCTGGTCAGCGATCACACGAGAAGGAGCACCAAATAAAGATATGGATGTTTTAAGGGACTTGATACAACTTTCAGTATCAATATTCATAGTGTGATGTAAATAAACATATTTTGTGAAAGCGTCAATTTGAACAATAATGTATTCCTTAAGGTAATTTTTACCACTCAACTTGCCAGTGATATCAATGTGCACCGTGTGCCAGGGAATTCTAACTTTTGGAATAGGATGAAGCTCTACCTGAACTTTGCCTGATTGTGATTTAGATACTCTACAAGTTATACAATTTTCAACAAACTTTCGTACATACTTGCACATATGCTCAAACCAATAATAATCATAAACTTTATCAAGGGTTTTCTCCCAGCCTAGATGCATAACAGACTCATGAACATGGTTCATAACCGACCACCTGAAAGATCTAGGTACAACAGGTAAACATGTTGTTTTCCCATTTCTTTGTATTTTCCTGAATAAAGTACCAGCTCGTAATTCGTACGTATTTGCCTCATGTTGACCAAGTTCATTATTACGTAATTTATTAACAACTGTTGCTATCTCAGAATCTCTTTGTTGCTCGGCAAGGAGCCAGTTATCGGAAATACACGCAAGATTTACATGCTTTTCCGGAACTTTCTCAACCTGCAGGTTATTCTCAGGCAGCACATTTCTAGAAAAAAAGTCAACATGTGCCATTCGTTTTCCTTCTCTATACTCTACGACAAAATCAAAAGATTGCAAATATGCCCACCACCGATGAACTCTTGGGGTTAAATCCATTTTAGTGCTAGAAGCTTTAAAAGAATTACAATCTGTGAATACTACAAACTGACGGCCTTGCAAATAATGGCGGAAATGTTTAATAGAATTAACTACAGCTAATGTCTCTAGTTCATATGAATGTTATCTAGATTCAGCTGGCGAAGTTCGTTTACTGAAATACTCAATGACGTGTGGTTTATTATTAATTTTATGCATTAGTATAGCACCATACCCATCAGCGCTTGCATCAGTATGCAGTTCAATAGGATACTGCGGGTCAAAAATAGTCAAAACTGGCTTATTTGTTAATATAAAAATTATTTTCTGGCGTACTTGCTCATGTTCTGCTTTCCAAATAAAATTATCCTTGTTGGAAATAAGAAAATAAAGTGGTTTCATAATTTGCGAAAATTTAGCTACAAATTGCCGGAAGTAAGATGCCAAACCTATGAACTGTCTTAATTGATGAACGGACTGAGGTGGAGGTAAAGCAGTCAAAGCACGAATTTTACTTAGATTAGGTCGAACCTCTCTTGACTTTATTTCATACCCAAGATATTCGACGCTAGTTTTAAAAAAAAAAACATTTAGTAATCTTGAACGAAAACCCGGCTTTTGTTAATGTTTCTAAAACAATATCTAGTCTTTCAAACGCTTGCTCTTTCGTTGAAGCCACAATAAGAATATCATCCATATGCTTTCATTACTGCTCGCTGAAAAACTGATGGGGCATTTTTAAGACCAAAATAGGTATTTGATGGAAACCACTTGCCATATCCAAACAAGAAAAATAATTGGCTCCACGTAATCTACCTATTTGATAAGAGATAAGAGGTAACGGATATTTATCCGATACTGTATTCGAGTTGAGCTCACGATAATCAACGCAAAGCCTATCAGATCCATTTTTTTTCTTTACAAGAAGGATAGGGCTAGCAAACGGCCAACAACTGGGTTGAATAATTGTATAATCTAATAATTCCTTTATGCTTTTCCTGACAACTTCTTTTTCTCCCTCACTAAGCCTATATGGACGCCTTTGCACAGTCTTATTAGGATCAATTAAACGAATTTCTAACTGACCAGTAGTTACAAAAGTGCGCAGAAACCCTTCTATAAAATATTTTGCATATTTTTCCATCAATAAGATTAACTGTGCTTTATCATCATTAACTAACTCAGTATTGACAACAAACGAGTCATAAGAACAAGTATTTGCAGTTTTCTCTTCAAAAAGATCGAATTTGTTACTCGTTATTCTAACACCGAAACCTTGACTAAGAATTTCACGACCAACCAAGATATCATATTTTAAATAATTATCTAGAACTACATGAAATAAAACTTCAAGGAAAAATCCACTAATTTTAACACGTCAATATTTGCAAAGAACTGAATATGGAAGCATTCCCGATGCCTTTCAACACAACAATATTGTTAATTCTCTTCCCCGTAAACTTCTTCGATATGGTTTCCTTTAAAAGGGAGCACTCAGCACCGGAATCAAAAGAAAATTGGAACAACTCACCAGACTGGATCAATACTCCCTTTGGTTCAGCCACGTCACATATGTCAACCCTCTTTTCATAACTATTGGGATTCTTACTTGAAGTCTGAACGCCATTTTTTGAGCACTTTGAGGCAATATGACCCTGCTCTCCACACTTAAAACAAACCAATGACTTTCGACCTCTTTCTGCTGACGAACCACTCGAAATTTGATTATTTTTGGACATTGATTTTTCTCCCTCCTTTAAACGACATTCAGCAATTTTGTGCCCAGCTTTTCCACAATAATGACATTTGACATGCAGTGGTAATTTGCTCCTTTTAGTTTTCAACGGATTTTCAAAACAATTCTGTTTCCTTTTGCCATACGCGAAAGCTCTGAGTTCCAATTGAAGTTCGTTACGTGTTTCGATGTTTGTTCTGAACACTAAGCGCTGCAACCCAGCGTCAAAACGGGATGTGTGTGCAAGGATTACCAAAACAACTATCTCTTCAACAGGCATATTCTTCCATTTTGACATCAACAACGTAACTAGCCGAGTTGCATAAATTGACAGACACTCACCTTCATTTGGATGACCATTCAATATATTTACCATTGTAGCTGCTGAAGTCTCAACACCCTCAAACCGCTGTATAAACAATTCTTCAAATTGTGTCCAAGTTATACCAGGATAATTTATTTGGGACAACCAATGTGATGCGCAAGCTTCTAAAGATTTACTCAGGGCTACAATTAAGGCACTACCAACCAACGGATTATCTGCTATTATCATATCAACAGTGCAACACCAAGAAATCGGATCTGCTCCGGAAACATCAGGATTGTATTTGGGTAGCGAGATCCTTCCTCCATGACCTGTGGAGATTTTACCAATTCAAGCAAATTTCGATTTTGAGTTTCTAAAATGTTTTGCAATTGCGCATTCTGATCAATTGGTGGCGGAGTCCATCCCACTTCTGATGCGGGCGCTTGGTTAACAGCGCCATTAAAATTCAAATTGTCTTCCTGTGTTGTTGAGGTTTGTTCCATGTTCTCTTTTTTCAATGCGTAATGTACAACTGCCTCTTCAAGTCTGTTCAGATATATCTCCCAATGAAGAATGAATAATCAAAGTACAATTTTATAGCCTTCTGACATTGACTATGGCACACTCGGTAAAGCGATATGCTTTCACCTCGTTTCCTATAACCAAAACATGATAACCTGACGTACTCAAAGTACACTTTGATCCAGTAAGAAATTTATATTTACAACGTACTTAGATCCAAAATGATTTCATTTAATGAACAAAGTAATTCGTTACATAACATAGCAAGGTTTACAATTCATATAAATACGCCGACATATACATCCTTATATACAAATAGTTTAAACGAAATTAAAAAATTTTTAAATGGATTTCTTAAAAAGGTTTGATTTTTTTATAGCTTCTTTTTTTTCTTAATTTTAGCGTTTTCTAACCTTTTTTTTTTGCCGATTTAGCCTTTTTCTTTGCTAACACCTGGTCACACTGCATGCAACCCCCTCATCGCAAGTGAGTGTTGAACGAGCATTTTCTACTTTGAAATATATCGTCAATGACTACAGGCCAAATTTAGGCGATGAGCTCACAGAAATGATTTTAATATTAAGACTAAATAATAAATAAAATATTTGTATTAGAAAGTTAATTTTAATGGAATTTAAAAATTTTGTGTTTTATGCTTTGTTTTTACTAAGATTTAGGTGAAAAAGATATTTACAAAACCTTTGTATACGAAAATTAAATACTAATGAAGGCTGAGTATTGAAACAATTTTGTTTTTTAGTCAACCTGTGTGAAAAATGTTTCTTACTTAGGAATTCCGGTAATTGAATAAATCACAAGGTTAGCAACAGAAACAACAGAGAACAACAGAAAAGTAGGAGCACAGTATACAGTACACTTAGACTTTTTGGACAGAAATAAAATAAATTTGTCAAATAAGCATATTTACATTTTATTGTTTTGCTTACCTGTTCTACTCTATACTGTGAGTAGAAGTAAATTTTCATTGTCAAACGGATGATAACAGAAAAATCAAACTAGACACAACCATACACATATCTACTTAGGGACAAACTCCAAGACAAATACGTAAAGGTATATTGTATTTCTTGAGCTGTATTCCACAAAAACCAATCAAAAATACCTACATATGTTCAAACATGTATAAAACTTCACGCTTTACATAATTGTGTATGGATATACATAAACATCTACATGGGTTTTACAAAAAATTGATATGGTACATGACGATGTTGTTTTAGTTAGAAAAATTCTGGGTACTTCTATACGACCGCACGGAAAGGTATTAAAAGATGCGTTTCAACTAGTCCGAAAGCGGAAAATAAATATTTTGTTTCAATTGAAACTTATTAAAAAAATAACCCTTAGCCGGTCCAACGCGATCCTCAGTATTTTTGCAAAAAACACACTTTTGGAACACCATATACTTGTGATTACAACAACCACATTAACGTCTTCTAGCAGTTACGCCCGGTCTTATAGAATTACCAAATCCCGTAGCACTATGGGGGTGTATCAATTGCAATTCCTGTTGATTCCGTCTGCGCTGGTCACTTGCGTAAACATGCATCTAAAGGAAAAAGGGATTATAAAAGTTATCATATGTGTGGATATGCATAAAGTATTCATATTGAGGAACATTTGCCTTATTTTTTTCTCTCTTCCAAGTTTGTAGTGCTACTTACATTTGCGAAACGCGATGGCTGTTCTGCTCCACTTCTCTTAAGACTTAGATTGAACAAAGACACTTTGACAATTTACCATGGGAGTTATATTCTGCAAATAAGTAGATTGTATAGTTATTTATATTATTAAAAAGTTAAGATTTGATAAAAAAACTTACCCAAACTCACGCATTCCAACACTGTAATGTTTACTTTTCTTTCGTATGTCAGTCTGCGACTGTTCATGACAGCATTGCCAGCAGAATAACAACTAAAAACTTAGAGTTTGAACGTTATCAACCACGTTTCGTTTACATCAATTAACGAAATAAAATTATTTCGATAATTTATTTTCGTTAATCAACGAAATGTTATTATTTTGATAATTTCATTATGGTTTTTAGCGCAAAGAAATTATTTTGATAGTTGCCTAAACGAAAAAAAACTGAATCGTTTCAATAGAAACGATTGATTTTTTACGTTACGATGCATCCTTGGTTCTTCTTTACCGTTGCTAAGCTACTAACGTTATAGTTGACTTAAGCATTTAGCAACGGCTAAGTTGCTTGGCTGTGTTCTAATACACTTTATGCAGTTTTTTTTTTTATAGTCATCAACCTCATTATTCGCTGCTCTTGTTGAACGGAGTAGATTATGATGGGCTTCGTGTCGCCATATCTGTCATATTGTTTTTTGATTTGCTCACTTTTGACTGCTTTTCATGAAAATTTCTCCCCGCCCAGCGGCCTTTGTATGCCTGCCGTCATGTTGTATATTTTTTGTTTTTCTGTAGATTTTCACACTTGAGTTATCATTCCATTTAAGATAAACATCATGCGCAGTCACTAGATGGTTTTCGATTGACGTGATATGATAATGAACGCCTTAGTGAACAGCTTAGTTTCAACCCAACAAGCAAACATCATTTGCCTCTTTATATTTATTTAATTTAACCTCTCTGAACTTTTCTTCTTCGTTCTCTTCATCACCCACTTTTTATAAAATTTATATATCGTCGGTGGCACTGCAAAACCGGGTAACGCACAAATGCAAAACCGCGTAAGCTACATTTGTGTCGAAATCTTTTATAGACCACTGCCGTCAAGATCCATTAATTTATTCTCAAGAAAACTATAAGTACACGTTGGTTTGGAAAATAATTAAAAGAATCGATCTTGATGGGAACTTTTTCCATAAAGTCACTATTCATCCTAAAATTAAGCAATTTGTAGTAGCAAAACAACAAAACTGAAATATCACTTACGCGGGCTTTGATTTGTGCAGTGTCACGGACAATATGTTCTTGACTACCTTTTTACATACAAATCTAAGTTGACTGCCTGAATTTCGTACAGTATATACTGACCCCCGTTATTCATGAGATTTACAAAATCAGCAGGCTAGCATTTTCGGTATTTATTTTGAATTTAACAACAGAAAAGCGTGATAAACACGCATCACGGTTTTAATTGTCCGATCCTTACTTACAATAAGCTCTGCAAACCCCATTTATCGGAAGAATGTGTTGTATGGGGGTTATACGATATATTGGCTCAATCTTGATGATTCTCACTACACACATTACATTTGTAATAAGTATAAGCACTGACCAAATTATGTGTTCCTCGCTTTTAAATTGCAATAGTTATAGCCCAAACTCCATTTATCGGAACAATCGATTGTATGGGAGCTATACGGTTTGTAGGTGCGATCTGGCTGATTTTCATTTGTCATATTACGTATATAATATGTACCAAATTTGCAAAATTTCACGTTCCTACCGTTTTAGGTGCGAAATTTATAGCCCCAAACCCATTTATAGGAACTATCGATTATATTGAGCTGTATGTTATGTTGCTACGATCTGGCTGATTTTTAATATCCACATTACGTATATAATTGCATGAGTTATAGGCCAAAATTCGTTTATCGGAACAATCGATTGTATGGAAGCTATCCGTTGTATTGGTCCGATCTCGTTGGTTCCGACAAATGATTAATATATTACAAGATAGCGTCACCCTACCAAATTTAATCAAGATATCTCTAAAACTAAGGGACCAGGCTTGCCAGTATTGGCGACTTGTCGCGAAATTGGCGACTTTACAAACTTTGCCGACCAAATTATGAAAATTGGCGATGGTGACTTTTTGGCGATTATCCAAATATTATGAAGCTTGAGTAAATTTTTTAGGTATAATTTTAACTCTGTTTTCATCCTTTATCTACACCTCGCCAATAAATCTTACGAGAAAATGAAATAGAAAGCAAACGAGAGTTTGGAGCAGATCAACACGAAGGATCCTTACTCGTATCAAATGGTAAGAAAATTAATATGTGTATAGGCACACATACTAATGTTGCCTGTTGGCGCCAATTTTCTGTCGACAATGTCAACGAGTGACGAAACCCACTTTTGTCAAAAAGAGGGATACAAATTCCTTGATGAAAAATGTTGACAGTGACTCAGCGTACTGTCTTCTTAAGGAAGCAAAATTTTGGCATACTTTATTATAAAGAGAAAAGTTAATCGTTAAGGATTTCCAAAGGTGATGTAACTGTCCTTGAGAAGAATGCTTTTGAATATATTAATACCCTTTGCAAACAAATTGATAAACGGTTGCCAAGAATTTTGAAAAATTTTAAGGAAATTCAGATTTTTTCTCCGAAAATTTGTTTAAATCAAAATCGACCTGAATGCAAAGATTTATCATGCCTGGAATTAAATACGGTAGTTCTATACGACCTACGAAACTGCTAAAACACCTCTAAAAATATCAGGAAAGGTATCAAAATACGCGTTTTGACCTCAATATCAATAATCCGAAAGCAGAAAAGAAATACCGGCAACCCTGTAGGTGATGTGTCATAATGTCAAAAGGGAACTAATGGCATTATATACCTTATATGTATTATATGCATTTTATACCTTATATGTATATGAAATTAAAAAATTGTATTAAATGAATTTTAATAATTTTCAGAAAAGCGCCGCAGGAGAAAATTTGAAATGAGAAATCGCGCGATTTTATATTTCAAACTCTCTTTGTAAAATGAATTAATGTCAAATTCTTATGAGAACTAATGTCATTGACATTATGACACATCACCACCCTGTAAGGGACTAGTTTCCGTTCGAACAGACAGAAGGACAGACGTACATGGCTGAATCGACTCAGCTCATCGCCCTTATCATTTCGGTATACTAGTTGGTGGGTATATCTTTTCTTCTTCTCATACTTACAAACATCGGATCAAAGTTTTAATACCATTTCATGTTCGTGAAAAGTATAAAAAGTTCAGTTAAACCTCTGTTTGAGCACTCTTTTTGTATGAGACTTTTTTTAGTGCGAATTTCTTTTTGATACAGGTTTTTGTGCGCTTCTTATTTTGTGTGTTATAACTTTTTCACATATTTATCAAATACTCAAGTCAGTGCTGAAGGCTTTGCATATTTTTTGTTCTTTTTAGCCTTTGTACATATCTATATGCCGCATACAAAATTTAATTGAACAAAAATTTAACTATAAACTATTTTATTATGCTAGAACCTTTGGTTGCTAGTAACATTTCAATAAATACGAGTATATATATTTAGTTTGGAAACTGGACACAACGTCCTGCTTTCGTGAATGGGTTTAAAAAAACTGGGCACGAAAAGAGTCCAGAGAGTCAAACTACATTTTTATGATTCCACCTTTATTCATATGAAAAAGTACGTTTATTTTAACGGTGGTATGTGTCGGCGTAAACGGATCGAGATAGATATATCAAAATGCTCAGGAGGAAAAAATAAATTGATTAAGCCATGTGCGCCTGCTAACACGATAACTTGAGTAAATTTTGAGATGTCTCAATGAAATTTGGTATGCTGGTTCCTTGGAACTCATCTCCGAGGGCTATTTAAAATGGGTGAAATCGGATGATAGACACGCCCACTTTTTAAATATAGAATATTTTGGAAAATATAAAAAAAGTGATTATTCAGTACATAATACACTTATAAGGATACATTTTGGGTGGCTGATGAATTTTGCTACATTAAGAAACTCAAATAATGTTTTTTTCAGTGTATGGAATTCATTTTTCTTTTATTCATGTTAAAGCTCATTAAATTTTATTAAATATAGCTTAATTAGTTTTAAAATTAATGGAATTTAAATGCCCCCCCTGCTCGTCGATGCATGTGCGGCATCTTACCAAAAAGTTGTTCATTACTGCTTGGAGAGTTGAGACAGGAATAGCCGCAATTGTTTCTCGAATGGATTGCCTTAGTTCATTCAAATTTGTTGGTTTTGCTTTGAAGACTTCCTGTTTGCAATAACCCCACAAGAAAAAGTCAGGTGCAGTAAGGTCAGGCGACCTGGGTGGCCAACGGAATGTGGAGTTTCTGGATATCAGCTTATTGGGAAATTTTCGTCGCAATTCTGTCATAACAGGTTGGGCTATATGAGGAGCTGCACCATCTTGCTGAAACCACACAGAGTTGAAAGAAATTCTCATTCGGCGTAATTCTGGATAGAAAAACTCTCTCAACATGCTCAAGTAACGGTCTCCAGTAACCGTAACGGTGTGACCGTTTTCTTCGAAGAAGTAGGGCCCGACAATGGAGCGTGATGAAACTGCACACCACACTGTGACACGAAGTGGATGCAATTCCGTCTCATGGAGTATCTGTGGGTTGGAAGCACTCCATATTCGACAATTTTGTTTGTTTATGTTGCCGTTTAAATCGAAATGGGCCTCGTCAGACATGAAAAGACAGTTCAACATGTTTCCATCCTCTTCCACCATTTGAAGCATCTTCTGGCAAAATTCCAAGCGAATCGGCAAGTCTGCAGCGTTCAGTTTGTTGGCCATTTGAATTTTATATGGGAATAAGTCCAAATCTTTGTGCATAATTGACTGTAATGACTGTCTGCCTACACCCATTTGAGCAGATAAGCTTCTTGTCGAAACACGTGGATTGTTTTGTATGGCAGCAGCTACAGCAGCGATTGTTTCCTCCATTCGAACTGAAGGGTTTCGATGGTAAGGTCTTCTGTTGACTGTCCCATGCTCGGCAAAATTGTTTACAAGTCTTATTATGGTCTATCTGCTCGGAGGATTGCCGCCAAACGTGCGCCTATACTCTCTTTGAACCGAAACTACGGACTCCAGTGCGTGATAGCGGCGGACAATCCAAATTCTTGTTTCAGTGTCCCAGTTATCCATTTTTGTTAAATGTAAAAGTCAATCTGCAAAATAAAAAAAAAATTAACCAGATTCATTAAATAGAAAAAAAGTTATTTAATTTTTTTTTGGTAGCGGCTTTCATTAGCCACCCTGTACATTGCCATTATGGAAAAAAACAAATTTTTAAAAAAAGATTTTGAAAATGGGAGTGGCACCGCCCACTTTTGATTATGTCAAATTTAGAAATAATATTAGTCATAAATCAGAAATCAGTCAAGATATCGAAACGAAATTTAGCACACATATTTATATTCATACAAGGTATGTTCCGGAATCGGTTAAGAACCACGCCCTCTTTTATACGAGAGATTTTGTAAAGGATCATAGATATATTTAACAGGCAATAACTTTGCGTACAAAAGCTCTTGATCATTTATACAAGGTGGCGCAAAAGTAAGCTTCCGATGTTCAGCATATCGGTTGTGGCACGTGCAGTGTGTGCTGTTGCACCGTCTTGTTGGAACCACATGTTTTCCAATCCCAATTCATCAAGTTGCGGCAAAAAGAACTCGTTGATCATTGCTCTGTAGCGCTCACCATTCACAGTAACCGTTTGGCCCCGACCGATTATTGGTCAAATAAATAGTCAGCAATATTCCGCGTTCTGGAGCAGTGTAGCGTAACATTGTTTATTAACGTGTATTTCGCATGTGTTTACTACACAAATGTCAAAACAGAACTGACTTTAGGGGCCAATCGCAAAATGTATAGCATTTTCTGATAGGATGATTACTTTTGCGCAGTAACCGTTTTTCACCGACCGAAATAAATAGTCAGCAATATTCCGCGTTCTGGAGCAGTGTAGCGTAACATTGTTTATTAACGTGTATTTCGCATGTGTTTACTACACAAATGTCAAAACAGAACTGACTTTAGGGGCCAATCGCAAAATTTATAGCATTGTCTGATAGGAGGATTACTTTTGCGCCACCCTGTATTTCACTTTCAAAGTGTCCGTGAACGAAGAAAGTCGAAAAATAAAAATTTTTGAAATTGGGCGTGGCCACGCGCTTTTTATAGTGGATTGTTCTGCGAAACTTTTTATGCCATAACTCCGGTAAAAATTGATTTATCAAAACGATATTTTGCAAAAACGTTGCATCTATATAAAGGTAACGGTTTGTTGTAAAAATGTTCTGAAAATTTTGTTTGTAAAATGTAACACGCGATATTTCTCTAACTATGCAAGCTGTATAAATAAGATCTTGGTGAATTTTGGGGAAGTAGGCACATAAACTATCCGGGCAAGTTGTTAATACCCCACTGCAATAGGGAAGTTATATACCTTTTTTGATTTTCATACCTTTCATGCACAAGAAATATTTGAAAGTATGAGAAGAAGAAGAGATGGGCCTATCAATAAATAAACTGAAATAATAAGGACGATGAGCTGAGTCAATCAGCCATGTCCGTCTGTCTATTTCAACGCAAATTTTTCAAACATAAAATGTTCATGTATTGGTATTTTGTAAAAATGTGGTTAGCAGTTCTTAGTAGGAAAGCTATTTTTATACAAATAAAAAAATGGCGTGACGGTAGTGTTACGGCCTACCCCACCGAAGGTCCAAAGTTCGAGTCCTGGGACAGGTAACATCAAAAGTGGTTTGAAAAATGTTTTCAAAACGGGTCGCCCCTCGGCAGTGGTTTGGCAAACTCTTCGAGTGTCTTTCTGCTATGGAAGGCTTCTCAGCAAAAATTCATTTCCTCTCTAGATGCCGTTCGAAGTGGGCAAAAATCTGTGGGAAAAAATACAAAACGGCGCACCACAAATTGGAAGGGAAGCTCGACACAAAAATCTCTTAGGGGATGATATACCTGTTGTATATCGCGCCATACATTTATATTTTTATAAAATTAATTTACCCGTCAAAACTCATAGCAGAAGTTTTTTTATTGAAAACAATCAGCTGGCTTTATAAAACGAACTGAATAGTATTTAAATAGACCTGCGAAATTGGGATGTCATACTAAATCACTACTAGATATATAATGTTCGTTTCTATACGAACTTAGACTTCCTTACTTGTTTGTACTGTCAAAAGGAGCTTTGTCACCTTAGGCCCCGGCGAGAAAAATCATGTTTTTGACACAAATGCCACTCACGTCTTTTTGCGGTGTCACCGACAATGTATCGACAAATACTATACTTTTTAAAAAAGTGCAAAAACTACTACCAAAATAAATAATGTCTTCGTATATCAAACACTAGCTACAGCTCCTTGTATTTGCAATTTAATAATATAACCAAATGATATCTAAAGAATATTTCATACTGAAAACAAGTCCTTGGTCCAAATTTTCTCAGTATACATAATTCCAGTAGAAGGATAAGTGGGAGCTCGAAATTAGTAGATTTTTCGAATATCTTGTAAGGGAGAATTGTAAATACGATACGAAAATATTGCGAAACATAACTTTTCTATCTATTTTTGAAGTTCTGGAAAAAAAATGTTTGTGGGATTTTTTTTTTTTGTACGGGCCTTATCTACCACACTAAAAAAAGTTTGACTGCAATAATTTTATTCAAGCAAAAATCGCATCGATTTCATGCACTTGATTTCTTAACCTTTGAGATTTTCAGTCAGGCAGGACAGGAAAAATAATTCACTTGAATAAATACACCGTGAGTTACATAAATACCTTAGATTACAGATTTCTGAATTTTAACAATCCCGGGATTTCCCGGTATTTACTATTCTTTCATAATTAAGGTCGAAAGAACTGAAATAATTATTTAAAAAACTATCTGATCTTAAAATATCAAACAAACCATTTTATCTTGAATATATTTTGTTGTTATCTAATTTATTAATTACAAGAAAAAATTAGCTATCAAAATTTTTTAATTGATCGTGTGGGTGTGTGTTTACGTTTTCATGAAAATTTATAAGTTTAAAGTTTACAAAGGGCTTTATTAATTATTATATTTAGATATAATCCGCCAAGCCTTTCAGCAGGTTATAAATCGAATATTGAATATATAATTGGAAAAATTGGCATAGTGAGTGCGTTGGACCATAGTTTTTGATTAATTGATCATTGTGTCTTTGCAACACAATCAACAAAGAAAATTAAAATATTTCAAAAAAATTTAATTTTTAGGAACAAATGTATTTTCCATCCTGAAAACCACGAGTAATTCGAAAAGCTTTATTGGTATCTCTTCGCTTAAGTGCTGTATGCATTTTAATCAAAAATCAAAACTTCCATATCAAATGACAGATAACAAGAGCTCAAACTAAATTTTGTTTGTTCGAAGTTTCTTACGCAGCACTCAGTCCCAAAGAAATTTTTTTAATTTGTTTATATATTTAAAATACCAAAAATATTTTTCTTTTTTTTCTTTTATGGCATTTGTGTCTATGCACAATGCAGGTTTTTCTTTAGAACAGCAAACAGTGATTTAGAGGTATTTCTTTTCGGCTTAGTGATTATTATTATCATTATCTATATATTAATAGGCTAACATTTTTTTCATACAATTAATTGCCGGAGTATATCTATATCTCTAAACATGCATAATTTCAATAAAAATGTATTTTGATATCTTCATATGGGTTAGGAGCAGTGTATATTCATATTATGTTTAACAAATAATGCTTCATTTATTTGTAATAATTCATTAAAGTTTTCTGCATAAAGCCAAAGCTGTCAAGTACAGTATCTGACTGCGTTATTGTACATACAGTAGTAGCGTAGGTGGTAAGCGTTTCGGCGACGACGCTTACATTCCAAGGTTCGAGCCCAGGCTCCGGACAACTTCTTTTTTTGTTAAATTTAATTTGTTTTTAAATATGTATATAAAAACTTCTTATCAGGATTTTTTTTAAATTTATTATATTTTTAACCCAATATGTATGACCTCTATTTTGGAGAGAAAAAATCAAATTTTTGCAAAAAAACGCCAGAAAATGTTTCCAGTTTATCAAAACAAAATACTTAAAAAATACCTACATAGCTTCATGAATTTTTAAAGAAATGAAATTTTTTCTCAATAATATTTGACTTAAGGTAAATAATATGTAGCCCAGATGTAATAATATTATAATAATTTTATATATCACAACACAATTCCGTCGGAACGAGAAACTCAATAGAGAATTTTGATAATTTTCATTATTTCTATCGGGGTTTTCCGATGAGACAGAATGGCTGATATACCCTATATTTAAAATACAAAAAGGTGAAAACACAGTTTGTAGCTTCTTCAACTTTCTATTTTCGAAGTGGTTAGAAATCGTGTTGATTTTCCTGAAGACATCAACTATTTTCTTCTTCAAATATTTTAATTTGTCAAAGGGCAGACATATACCCCGAGCCTTTACATATGTAGACTAAATTTGACCAGTTAAGATGAAGATGATAACCTACCTTAAAAATCAACATGAAATGTATTTTAAATATGTGGTTAATGAAAAAAGCCAGACAACCATCATTTCAGTGTAGTTCCCCCTAAATTGACTTCAAAAAAGCCAGACGTAAAGAAAAAATTGAGAAAACTGCCTGTATATAAAAAAAAAACAAATATGGAAACCGGCGTCACGCTGTTGCGAAAAGTGCAAAGGGACCCTCAGCTACGGACCGGTCTGTCTGCTCATGCAACCTTGCGAAGTCGACAAGACAGACGACAATTACATTATGACAATTAGCACAACAAGTTTGCATTGCAGGGAAATTGGCGGATTGGAGATACGTCTGGCCATTGCGCGGCAGCAACATCACGTGAAACTATCCGGATCCGGAAAGCGATAACGACGCCGGGGCATCAGCCGTAATACGTACTCACGCACCTCAACAACAACTACCGGTGATACCAAATTTAACAGGTATGACACTTTATGGCGGTAACAGCAGACAACAACAGTGAGGAAGGCGCCAGATAGTATTATATGCACTAACGTAGCGCCGACGGCAGGCGTAAGCGTAAGAAAGTGGAAATAAAAAGTTTGACAGTGCAGTACAAGGCACATTCAAGTTTGTGTATGACAGAGTGGCGTTATTCGGGTTAGTGACATTATTTAGCAGTATAGTTGTGAACTGAGAATTTCTCTCGGCGCTACGGAATCACCCAGCCGCGAGATTGTCATCTCGCGAAGGAGAAAAACGAGTTATTCGATTTGTCCATACTATAATGAATCAGTCGCTGGTGAACCGGAGTTCGGGAGCTGTTCCAGAGTAGCTTAGATTATAATTTACATAATACGTTTGTTTGTTAGTAAGTTGCATAAAAGAGTGTGCCAGCGAACGGTGTGGACTGTTAGCAAAAAAACTCGTTCACGAGAGTAATGCAAATGTTTAGCGCGGTAACGATTCGTTGCGAATTCAAACGAAACTAAGCATCCAGCCCTAGTCTTTCGCCGGCACATGTACAACCCATATCGCGATCGCCTGTGATCCAGTCAGAAACAAAATAGTATTTATATATCGCCATTGTGAGCACACGGTATACGGGGAGTGCTAGTTTGATCGATATGCATATATAGTTTGCGGGCGCGCTTGCTTGCCCACCCTATTAGCTTAACACCAAGGCGCCTTAGGGAGACAGCATATAGGTATAAACCGTTTTAATCACCAGCTAGAAAAGCGAGAGCTCTACTTGGAAAGTATCACCCTCCGTATGTTGACTGCAAAAGCGCTTGAAATGTCATCAACCCTTGGGCCCACAAGAAAACATATAGTGGGAGATATTGAATAAGTTATCTTTTGCACATTAGTTATTGCCTCTGCACCACTATAAAATATAAAGTAGTATAGACACTCATTGGAGCATACAGGCGTAGATTCGTATGTGCAGGCCAAGTCACACACAATAAGTTGCCTGAAACATGCATATGAGGCGGCTAAAGCAACATTGTTGTCATGATGCATGTTTGAAGATGTTGATAACGAAGATAATTTTTCTTTATTGTTATTTATTAACTTTACATCATTTTTGCTGTGCAGTTGTGAAAATTTAAGCTTTGCTTTATTTGTGAAGAAATTATAAGTTTTAAAGTTTTTATTCATACTCTGTGATAAAATTAAGTGCGAAAACCAAGTGGTCTACCTTGAAGTTAAAATTTAATTGTTTCCTAGTGTTTTTTATATTATATGAATATAAGTTATTCAATTAAATTTGCCAAGTCATTTTGCATATTGTTTTTGGTGCTTTTGATTGGCTTTTGTCATTTCTTGCTTTTGTTTTTGTTTTTTGTGCACACTTTTTGTTTTCTTGCCTAATTCTTTTATCACATCTGTTTGCGTTGTGTTTATAGAGTGCCACAGAACAGTGTATCTCAAACTGCTCACTACTATTGCCTTTCAGTTTTTGAAACTCTTAAGTTTTTAGACGAAATCTCCCCTGATTCAAACACTGATATCCGTGAAAACAGTCCTAGAAGTACTGATGATTCCTCATGTCCTGTAATCCTTAACACAATTCCAATTCCTAATGCTATCGCACCTTTATCGTTAGAGCTCATTGATTTAGCCTCTCCAAAACCATCAGCGCAGTCATCGACTTCCAAGACAGCCTCGTCGAAGTCAACTTAAAAAAAAACCCGAGCCCTAACCTATTAGGTTGGCACCTGAACCAACTATTGAAAATCTGGTTGTGGTTCCACGAAATAACTCTATTTTTGTGATTCGTTTCGAAACTGACACTACGGAAGAGAACTTGAAGTTTTACATTCAACCTAAAATCAAACCCGATAGTCTGACTATAAAAAAGTTAAAAGTTAATTATGAAAGAAACGTCTCCTCTTTCAAAATTGGTCTCATTGAATGATTTTGATTCAGTTTTGAAGAGTTGGGTTTGGCCTTAAGCCAAAGAAAAACACCCAGAATGTAGCTAGGGTCCCACGTGATAGTGCAGTGTCAAACAACTAAATATAAAGTCTGTAAATTTTTGCTATCAAAATTTTAGTTTTAAATACCAAACTAACCGAACTTTATTTAAAATCTCTTTTCTGTAATTACAACATTATTTCCTTTACCGAAGCTGAAGTCTTATCTGATGATTATCAGGTATTCAGAAACGATCGCATTAGCAGAGTCGGGGGTGGCGTTCTAATATCTATTAATTCGTCAATCCCCTATGAGGAGGCTAATGTTCCTTGCATCGAGTCATATGAATTCAAGTGCGTCCGAATACAACTGGACAACGCTTATATATACTTAGCGGTTTGTTATATTCCTCCCTCATCTGATATCTCAATCTAAATGCAGCTTATCTCATTGTTGAAAACTGTAAATTTAATGACTAAACTTTTCGATTCGATGATCGTTCTGGGCGATTTTAACCTACCGCATATATCGTGGAATATCTGTGACGGAAGCATTGCCCCAATTCCATCCAAAGCGGGGTATACAGACTTTTTGGATGAAATGGCAGACCTTTGTCTTAATCAAATAAATGTTATCCCTAACAATTTCGGAATCGTACTGGACTTAGTTTTCGTCGATGATGCATCTAAATTCTGTTTGAGTAGGTGCGATCCTTTGGTTTTACCGGAAGATGTTTACCATCCTTATTTTGAGATCGTTTACGAAATCCTAACTAATGAAGAAGGCAGTGATACTAAACCATGCGATTCTAGTAGACTCTTTGACTTCGACTTTGCTAAAACCAACTTTAAAAAATTAAATAAAGAGTTGTCTAAATAAACTTGGCCTAAATATTATGGCGATATTGAGCTTAACATTTCACATTTTAATAATACAGGGTGGCGCAAAAGTAATCCTCCTATCAGAAAATGCTATACATTTTGCGATTGGCCCCTAAAGTCAGTTCTGTTTTGACATTTGTGTAGTAAACACATGCGAAATACACGTTAATAAACAATGTTACGCTACACTGCTCCAGAACGCGGAATATTGCTGACTATTTATTTGACCAATAATCGGTCGGGGCCAAACGGTTACTGTGAATGGTGAGCGCTACAGAGCAATGATCAACGAGTTCTTTTTGCCGCAACTTGATGAATTGGGATTGGAAAACATGTGGTTCCAACAAGGCGGTGCAACAGCACACACTGCACGTGCCACAACCGATATGCTGAACATCGGAACCTTACTTTTGCGCCACTATATAGCTCTTTGAATAGAATGTACCCAAATGTAAATATTTCTCTGATGAACCATGGTTTACTAAAGAACTGAAAGCTTTAAAAAATAAAAAGAACCGTTCATTCAAGCTATACAAGAAATCCGGTGTAAGCAAAGATTACTTAAAATACTCCATCCTACGACAGAAATACTTTGAACTGAATAAAAAATGTTACACTGCTTATATCTGTAAAATTAAAAATAATCTGTAACCCAAAGTCATTTTATGGTTTCGTAAACTCTAAACGTAATATAAGAGGGTTTCCTTCTGCCATGAAATTCCAAGACTGTATATCCAGCCATAATAAAGATATTGTAAATTTCTTTGGCCCATTTTTTAAATCTAATTATTCTAGTGCTACCTTTTCTCGATTAAACAAATATCCATATCAGTTAAATGCAAACAACATTATTAATAGTCCTATAATTTATCCTGAAAATGTTTTATTCTATCTGAAAATCTTAAATTTATCATTTAAATGTGGGCCTGATATGATCCCGGCATGTTTTCTCAAAAATTGTGCTAACTACATTTAGCAGCCTCTAACCGATCTATTTAAACTGTCTTTAAAAAGCGGCGTCTCCCAACTCCTTGGAAAGAATCTTTCCTTATACCACTTTATAAGAGTGGGAGTAGGTCATCTGTAGATAAGTACCGCGGAATCGCAAAGCTTTCAGCTATTCCCAAATTATTTGAAGCCATTGTTACAAATCAGCTTACAACTTCTATATCCACATTGATTGTAGATTGCCAGCACGGCTTTTGTAAAGGAAAATCAACAAGTACAAACCTACTAGAATTCACGTTTAGAGAATAAATGCACACTGATGTTATATATACAGATTTCAGTAAAGCGTTCGACAAAGTTTGGCATTCGTTACTTATTCATAAACTTTTTCTACTGGGCTTTCAACCCAGTCGCACCCGCTGGATATCTTCTTATCTTCTTTTCAGAACACAAAGAGTAGTTTTAAAGAATGCGCTATCTAATGTCATCGATGTATCTTCTGGAGTTCCTCAAGGTAGCGATCTTGGCCCGATTCTGTTTTTGCTGTTCATTAATGATATATCACGTTTTCAAAAATGTTGATGTACGCTGACGAGCTTTACTTCAATCAGATCTTGATAGACTGGGTGCTAGTCTTGAACAAGTGCACGATTTTGGGAATTACGATGGATTGTAAACTTAGCTTCAATCTCCATATTAATGCAACTGTCAATAAATCTAGGGGTGTTTTATCATTCGTTAAGCGATGGTTGAAAGAATTTAGTGATCCGTACATGACTAAAGCCCTTTTTACAACATTAGTAAGACCGATATTAGAATATGGTTCTATTATTTGGAATCCGAGCTACCAGGTCCACGTTGATCGGATAGAATCGGTTCAAAAAGAATTTTTACTTTTCGCTTTAAGAGATCTTTCATGGGATTCCCTTATAATTTGCCTCCCTATACTAATCGCTTGAAACTTATTAACCTTCCTACCCTTGCTAGTCGTAGAGAAATGCTCGGAACAATATTTGTGATTAAAATATTAAACGGGATAGTCTCTAGTCCATTTTTTTTGGGAGAAGTAAACTTTAACATTCCTCTTCGGCCATCAAAACATTTTAAACCTATTTTTTTGAAAGAGTGTAGGACTAATTTTGAATTAAATGAGCCTTTCCGATGTTTGTGTGACAATTATAACACTCACTCCAGCACATTTGATATTTCTGACACGCTTTTCAGCATTAAAAAATCGATACTATCCTCGCTTAACCCATAGCAACTTTATGAATTTACTCTTTACAATCTAACTGATTCCTTCTTCTCTTAATACATTATTTATAAGTTTTAATTTCTTGTGTTACTTAGCTAATAAGTTTCCCTCTGTAGTTGAGCAGTTTTAGATCTCGACACTTAACAAACCCCTGCCTTTCAACGACTCGGCAGTATATATAAAAGAAAAAAAGCCGTGCGTTATGCGGATGCGCCCCTCGTGTCGGTTGGGCGAGATGGTGGGTTATCCGTTGGGAATTATTATTATTATTATTATTATAAGACGATATGCTGATGAATTATGCGATATTAGGGGTTAATAATGGGTTTAACAACCACGAAGTGGGCAGGTGCCCATCATGCTGGTAAGCAGTGTAATTATTGATTAAGTAATTGAATAAATATGCAGTGAATTGTTGAAATTTAAAGTGAGTGTGTGATGAGCAAATTTCTTCACGGGGCGTTGACAGACGGACGGGACAACGGTGGAAAGAGGGTATGAGTGAGGGTAAGGACTCATGAATGAGGGAATTTGTAACACTGTAGGGGCCAGCCACAAAGCCTAGGTTGGCAAAGGTTGGGGAGGGGCGGATTGGGACGGACAAGGACAGCTAGGGTAGAAGTGAGCTAGAAAGTCTGGAATGATTATGTAATGCCAGTGACTGACCAGAGGCTATGAGGAGTGGTTGCTCCGAAATCATTTAAGGGTACGATTTTTTTTCTATTGCGGTTGCGTGGACCAACGAACACACCCAATTCCGACGAGCTAGTTCGTGCTGAAAAGCAAGCTTACCCGGTTCCGCAAGAGGTCCACGCGACCTGGCAGAGGCCATGAGGCTTGAGGCCCTTGGCTAAAATTTGGTATGGGGCCTGTAATGTATTAATCACTATCAGACCCGGCAGACGTTATCCGACTTAAAATTTGACTTGCCTACATCTAACTAATTTTTCCTGCTACTTTTGCTTTCCGTCAACCCAAACACCGTTACTCTAGGTCTATTTTAATAGTTTAAGTTCGTATTTGCGTTCAAATAGATAGACGGACAGACAGATAGACGTATCGAGAGACGGACATGCCTAAATCGACTCCGTTCATCGTGCTGATAATTTTAGTGAACTTGTCTCTTCTTCTTCCCGAATACTTTGCTTGCGTGTTTCCCGATTTGGCTAATTTTTGGCAGAAGTATAATACATACTACTGAGAAGCAGCTGACCAATTTTCATTGAAATATCAAGATTGAATTATAAGCGATTGCCTTTGAAAATAGCAGAAATTTTATGCTGAAAAGTGGGCGGCGCCACGCCTACTTCTTCAAAATTGACAAAACTTTTTAGCGGCCGAGTTTTTCTTAAAAAGCTTATTATGTGTGCAAAATCTGGTTGATATAACTTGCTTAGTTGTAGAAATATCGCTTTTTAAGTTTTACAAAAAAGTTTTTCACAACTATGTTAAAAAATTGGGCGTGGACATTAACCGATTTCGCCCCTTTCTACCGCAAACAGTTACCTTTATATATAGAACATTATCACCAAATTTCGTTTCGACAAATCAATTTTTGGCGGAGTTATGGCATACAAAGTTTTGTGGAATAAATTTTTATTTTTTGGATTTCTTAATTTACGGAAATTTTAAAAATTAAATATAGATGATGTAAAGCTATTTTACGCAAAGTTATTTCCTATTTAATATATCTACGATCCTCTTCAAAATCTTTCATATAAAAGTGGGTGTGGACCTAAACCGATTTCGCCCATTTTTCCCTTGAACATTCCTTGCACACCTGGGAACCTGCGTGCTGAATTTCGTTTCGATATCTTGAACGGTGTTTGATTTATGGTTATAACATTTCTAAATTGGACTTAATCAAAAGTGGGCGGTGCGAAGCCCATTTTCAAAAATTTCTTGAAAAATTTATTTCGTGCCTCAATTTTAATGTATACACCAAATTTTATCTTTATAGGTGTATTATGTACTGAGTAATAACTTTTTTTATGCTTTCGAAAATATTCTATGTATAAAAAGTAGGCGTGGCTATCATCCGATTTCGCCCATTTTAAATAGCGCTCGAGATCTCAAAATTTACTCAAGTTATCGTGTTCACAGACGGACGGACGGACATGGCTTAATCAATTTATCTTTTCGTCCTGAACATTTTGATATATATAAGTCAATATCTATCTTGATCCATTTATGCCGTTACGTTATGCCGTTAGGCGACTAAAGTTAATATACCTTATGTGAGTAGCACTACTAGGTATAAAAATAGAAAATTTAATTGTTTTACCATGACACATAAATCTTTGATGTTATAAAAAGGTAAAGTCCAATATTCATTTCTTAAAGTTTGCTTATAGCTGTTTTTTGATGGTTTTGTTGAGTAACTCAAAATTTAATGGGAAAAGAATGTTGATGAGTAAAAATATTACTTCCAAAAAATTATTTTATTTTTCAAAGTGGTAGAACCACCGCTTCCAAGCAACGGGTTGACACAGTTTTTGAGCGACCAACGACCCTTATATCAACAGCGAAGTACAGCTTCCACTTCGTTTCGAATAAGGCAGAAATGAACAATGAAGCGCATAAATACATATTTGGAGCTATTTGGATACTTTTTTCCTTGTGTGAGTAGCACTACTAGGTATAAAAAGCGTGCACCGGCCACTTATATATATTTTGAAAATTTCATAAAGATCGGTTGAGTACTTTGGCGCCTATAAAAGATCCCCTTTTTTATACCTAGTGGTGCTACTCACACAAGGTATATTTACTTTAGTCGCCTAACAGTGGTATGTAACGGCATAAACGGATCGAGATAGATACAAGGTGGCGCAAAAGTAAGCTTCCGATGTTCAGCATATCGGTTGTGGCACGTGCAGTGTGTGCTGTTGCACCGTCTTGTTGGAACCACATGTTTTCCAATCCCAATTCATCAAGTTGCGGCAAAAAGAACTCGTTGATCATTGCTCTGTAGCGCTCACCATTCACAGTAACCGTTTGGCCCCGACCGATTATTGGTCAAATAAATAGTCAGCAATATTCCGCGTTCTGGAGCAGTGTACAGCAACATTGTTTATTAACGTGTATTTCGCATGTGTTTACTACACAAATGTCGAAACAGAACTGACTTGAGGGGCCAATCGCAAAATTTATAGCATTTTCTGATAGGAGGATTACTTTTGCGCCACCTTGTATAAAATGTTCAGGAGGAAAAACGAAATTGATTAAGCCATGTCCGTCCGTCTGTTAACCCGATAGCTTGAGTAAATTTTGAAATATCTTAATGAATACGTGTATTATGTACTGAATAATCGCTTTTTTTGTATTTTCGAAAATATTCTATATATAAAAAGTGGGCGTGGCTATTATTTCGATTTCGCTTATTTTAAATGGCGCTCGGAGATGAGAGCCAAGGATATGCATAATACACGTATAAGGATAAAATTTGGTGTGTACGTTAATGTTAAGACACAAAATAAATATTTCGTGAAACTTTTGAAAATGGGAGTGGCACCGCCCACTCTCGATCAAGTCAAAGTTAGAAATAATATTAATCATAAATCAAAAACGGTTCAAGATATCGCAACGAAATTTAGAACACATATTTATATTAATACAAGGTATGTTCCGAAAAAAAAATGGGCGACATCGATTAAGCTCCACGCCCACTTTTATACAAAAGATTTTGAAAAGGATCATAGATATATTTAATAGGCAATAACTTTGCGTACAAAAGCTTTATATCATTTCTATTTCACTTTCAAAGTGCCCGTGAAGGAAGAAAGTCGAAGAATAGAAATTTTTGAAAATGGGCGTGGCCCCGCCGCTTTTATAGTGGATTATTCCACAAAACTTCGCGAAAACGTTGAATATAGAAAGGGAACTGTCTGTTGTAAAAATAGTTCTGCAAATTTGTTTGTAAAATGTAAAACGCGATATTTTTATAACCATGCAAGCTGTATCAATAAGATCTTGCACACATAATAAGCTTTTTAAGCAAAACTCAACCGCAAAAAACTTTGTGAATTTTCGGTTAGAAGCCGTGGCGCCGCCCACTTTTCAGCATACAAATTCTGGTATTTTCAAAGGCAATTGGTAGTTTCAACAAGATATTTCAATCAAAATTGGTCATCTGCTTCTCAATAGTATGTAGTATACTCCTGCCAAAAATTAAGCAAATCGGATAACACACAAGTAAAATATCCGGGCAAGTTGTTTATACCCCACTGCAATAGGGAAGTTATACTCGTATACCTTTTTTGATTGTCATGCCTTTAATGAGCATGAAATGTTTGTAAGTATGAGAAGAAGGGATGGGCTCTTCAATAAGGAAACTGAAATAATAAGGACGATGAGCTGTGTCGATTTAGCAATGTCCGTCTCTCCGTCTCTCCGTCCGGCTGTCTGCCTGTCCGTCTGTCTATTTGAACGCAAGTTTTTCAAACATAAAATGTGCATGTATTGGTATTTTGAAAAACTGTGGTCAGCAGTGGTTGGTAGGTAAGCTAGTTATATACAAATAAATGAATGGCGGCCGCCGTGGTGTGGCGGCAGCGTTGCCGGCCTACCACATGGAAGGTCCAAGGATCGAGTCCTGGGACAGGTAACATCAAAAGAGGTTTCAAAAAGTTTTTCAAAACTTTTGTTTGAGAGTTTGGCAAACTTTCCGAGTGTCTTTCTGCTATGGAAGGCTTCTCAGCAAAAATGCATCTCCTTTGCAGATGTCGTTCGAAATCGAAAAATATCTGTAGGTCTCCCAATTTATAGGAAAAAATTCAAAACAACACACCACAAATTGGGAGGGACAAAAATCTCTTAGGAGATTTATGATGATATAACTGTTGTATATCGGGCCATACATTTATATTTTTTTTATTATTAATTTACCCCTCAAAACTCATAACAGAATTGTTTTAATTGAAAACAATAAACTGGCTATATAATACTCGCTGAAAAGTATTAAAATAGACTTGCGTAATTTGGGATGTCATAATAGATCACTACTATAATGTTTGGTTCCACCCGAACTTAGGCTTACTTACTTGTTATTTACAAGATCTGTCGGAACCAACAAATCGGACCATCACAACATTTAACTCCCATACAATGTATTGTTCCGATTAATGGGTTTTCGACTATAACTCTTCTCATTTTGTAGTTAGGAACATCAAATATTGTAGCTTCTGTGCAATTGAATAGCTAGGAACACAAATTTTTGCAGTTTGTACTTATTGTAAATAAAGATTCGACAATGAAAACCGTGATATGTTTTTATGAAAGGTATGAAGCCTTGTGTTGATAAAAAAGTTTGTTTGCAAATAACTTCCAAGCCAAATTACAATTGAATAATCAGTTTTCCCGTTTTCGTTCAACTGATATTTGAAAATTAATGAGTTACAGCCCCTGGAGAAGATATTTTCATAAACTTTTGTTCACTTTTGTAAGCTTATAGTAAGCTCATGGTAGATTTGTGTTGCTGGGATGTTTGCAAGGTAAAAAGTTTAAATTTGAAATCAGTCATAGGTCGGCAATAAATTGTACACCTATCATTATACTACATCGATTTTTAATTTCTTTGGTTTGAGACTTAAACCCTAACTGAATAGAAAGTCCAGAAAGGTAAAACGTTTCTCTGATAAGAACAAAAAACTTTTGTCTTGTTTTTATTTATTTCTAGTTTTTAAAGTCATCCAACTTTGGATAAAAATACTTTTGTGTGCGTCGTAGCTCAGGGGGGAGAGCACGGGATAAGGAGCACTTCGGGTCAAATCTTTCCAACACAAATACACTTTTTTAATTGCTGGGAAATTTTTGGTTAGAAATTACAATCCTCTTTATCACACTAACTGGTTGGAAAACTGCACTCACTATATGCAGTCCAACAAATTTTAAAATAAGGCTCTAATATTTGCCTTGTATGATTTAGAAGTCTTTCAAATATTTTAGTTCCATGTTTCGATGAATTATTTGTCATTTTGTAAAACTTATTTAATGTTTTCTTTCCTTTTCAGGTAAATACCTTGGTAATAACAACCACAAATGCCTTCGTCCATATGTAACCTGAGCTTAAGTTTGTAGAAGTCTTGAAATTTAAACTGTTAAACCAGCTATTAGAGGATTTCTGTGTTGCAGCAATAAATGAAGAAATCGAACTTTACACAACCAGAATCAACATGTGTACAAACAAAACCAATGTTAGCTACCACAATAACACCACGTACGAAACCTAACTCAAGTTATAAGATAATAGAAAGGGCAGGGTGGAGATAAACAAAGTAGGATATTTGGCTGTCGGTTTGCAGAATTTGTTCCAGACGCAAGCCTGTAAATTGAAGGCTAATGAATGTAGAAGCCAACTAATATATATTATATATTATAATTATAATTAGACATACCGAGCATATTACTACGAAATACTGAAAGGTCTATATAAATAGCTAAATATTGTTATAGCAAACCACTAATCTACAATATTCAATATATCTATGGAAGGAGCTAATAAGAATGAAATTCAAGGCTAAAATCTGCACCTTTTGAGCAAAAGTCATACAAACTTAGTACGAATTATTCAATGCTGGTAATAACCCAATTTAAACGCTTTTGACTGCTATTGCTATTTGCTATACATATATCACTCCAAGCGGAAACTATTCTCAAGCCCTGGATCAATCATGTTCTACTTAAGAAAATTAAACTTAAAAATAAATTACGCGTGAAATGTCGTAAGCATCCTACAAACACTCGCCTCCGGAAGCGTCTGAAACTCCTCACTTACAGTACTAATAAAGAATGTCGTTTTAGGCATGATAGTTTTTATAAGAATAAATTTTTAGCTGCGCAGGGTGACGTGAAGAATGAATGGAATGTGGTCAACGACATTCTAAATCGTAATAAAGAAGATCAAACTAATTCGTTTCTTTTGGATATCGACGGCGAAATCGTTTCTCGCCCATTAGACGTTGCCAATCACCTCAATGATTTCTTCGTTACAATTGGAAAAGAGTCCGCTCCAAGTAATAGTAATATACCTTGCAATTGTAACAACCGCTTAATTTATTCTGTAAATTCTTCCCCTGGTTGAAGTTTTTTCTTTAAACCAATTTCTGGGTCAGAGATTTTAAGTTTAGTAAATTCTTTAAAAAATACTGATTCTTCTGGAAGTGATGGTATCTCAAATCGTACTTTAAAGAACATTGCCTTCTATATTGTTGACTTTTTAAAGCATTTATTCAATCGTAGTATAGTCACAGGAGTGTTTCCAGCCGATCTAAAATGTGCTATTGTAATACCACTACATAAGAAAGGGAATAGGAAAGATAAAAATAACTACAGACCCATTTCTCTCTTGCCATCGATCTCTAAAGTTTTTGAAAAGACTGTTAAAAGCAGAGTCTTGCAATATTTGGAAAAAATCAAGTTCTTTAGTCCATTGCAATACGGATTCCGGTCAGGGGTTTCTACTGAAGATGCTCTTCTCAACCTATGCTCGTTTATTTATAAAGCAATGGATGAAAAAGGGACTTGTGGTAGTCTTTTTGTTGACATAACGAAAGCTTTTGACATGGTCGACCATAATATTCTCTTAAGGAAACTGCACTCAGCTGGTTTCCGTGGTAAAGTTCTAGATTGGTTTGAATCATATCTAACTTTAAGAAGCCAAAAGGTGAAAGTAAATAATAATCTAAGTACACCTAGACTAATTGATTTGGGAGTCCTGCAGGGTTCAGTCCTTGGACCAATTATATTTCTGATTTATATAAACTCGCTATTTTCAATGCCTTTTATAGGTAAAGTCACAGCTTTTGCCGATTACTTGGCAATTGCATATACATCACACAATGCTTTTAATCTGTTTGGGGATATAAATCACAATGTGAGCCTGCTAAGAGAATGGTTCGCTTCTCATAAGCTTATTGTAAGCAATAAGACTAAACTAATGTATTTTAGTCTTGGTGGAAAGGAAGTAACAAGTGGTGATATTATTTTTCACTCTGCAAGTTGCTTGCGGCACAAACTAAGTACACATACTTGTATGGAGAATGAGTCAAGAGTAAATTATTTTCCGGAATTAAACTGTGACGCAATGTGTTTCAACGTCGAAGTTGTTCAAAATTTTAGGTATTTAGGTGTTATAGTCGATCAAAACCTGAGTTGGTCTTCGCATATCTCTGCCATGAAAGTTAACTTGCTAGCAACTGTTCGCTCATTTGATCGCCTTCAAAAGCTATGTGCAAGCAGTGTACTGAAAACGATATACTATGGACTAGTTCAATCTAAACTAAAATATGACATAAGCTGCTGGGGTAGTGCATACTCTAATAAAATTCGTCCACTCTTAATGTTGCAAAAGTGTCTTATACGTAGAATTTGTAATGCTAGTCGTTTAACGCACTCCATGAATCTCTTTAAAAGATTAAACATTCTTCCTGTAAGGCACTTGTACTATTTAAAGTTTCAAAAATTTTTTTTATGAGAAGTGGTTATTTACGAAGTCCATTATTCACCTCACTCATGGTAAGGAGCAATTCTCACTCAAATGTTACAGTTCCTGCACAACTCTGTATCGAAACTTCTATACCATCGTATCGTGTATGATTTTCAATAAACTTCCAAACCATATACAATCAATTCGAAACATAGGCGTTTTCCTAAAGCTGGTAAATTATGGCTTCTTGCTTTAACCCATGACGATATTGAAGTTCTGTTACGGCCTATCATATAATTTCATTGCAACAGGTTTTCTTACTTCTTTCTTTTTTTCTTCAATAAGTTCACTTGTTCTGAAATCCACCTATGTAATTTATTGCTATTTCATTTTCAAATACTTTTTTTAATCATTTATCATTAATTTTAAATATTTATAAATCCGTTTAAATGTAATTTGTTTGCACCCCACATTTCTCAACTTCTATTGTAATCATTACAAGAAATGGCGTCATCACTGTTCTCATTTTGAACACTAAACGCCATTAGCTATTATCTTACTACATTAAGTTTATTGTATTTTCGCTCATGTACTATTGTTAATTTCTTAGAATTTTATAAGATAATAATGAATAAAAATGAAATGAAAAAATTAAAGTTATTTTTCTTTCATTTTGTAACACGAAGCTCTAATTTTCTCTACAGTTTCAAGTATTTTTGGGTGCCTGGTCTTCATGCGGTGGCAAGACAAAATCCCGCCAACATATATTGTGTTATATGTGCGTTTTTTCACGTTTTGGTCTGTCAGACCAGAGCATAGAAACTACATGAAACATTCACCAGAATTTCTTGCATCATCTATTCGTCCACTGAACAGAAGCCTAAAGAAATGGAGGATAACTAAACATAAGAATAAGACGGCTATGCAAAATGACCTTGAGCAACACCGCCAGCTCGGTCAGAATTGGGAAGCACCTCTCCGAGCCTTTCGAAACTAAACGAGGTTTCAGACAGGGTGACAGGGTGACCCCCTATCGTGCGATTTCTTTAATTTAATGCTGGAGTAAATAATACAAGCTGCAGAACTTAACCGCGCTGGAACAATATTTTATAAAAGCGTGCAACTGTTGGCATATGCTGACGATATTGATATCATTGGACTTAACAACCGCGCCGTAACTTCTGCTTACTCCAAAATAGAAAAAGAAGCGGAAAAAATGGGTTTGGTGGTGAACAAGGGCAAAACGAAGTACCTTCTGTCATCATGCAACCAAGCCACTGTTGGCAGCAATAATTTTGAAATAGTGAAGGACTTCGTTTACCTGGGAACCAGCATTAACACCAACAATAATGTTAGCCTAGAAATCCGACGAAGAATTACTCTTGCAAACAAATGCTACTTCGGACTGAGTAGGCAATTGAAAAGTAAAGTCCTCTCTCGACGAACGAAAATAACACTCTACAAGTCACTCATCGCACCCGTCCTGCTATATGGTGCAGAAGCATAGACACTAACAACATCTGATGAGGCGGCTCCGGGAGTATTCGAGAGAATAGCCCAGAAGGTATTCTTATCGGCACCCGCCGGTGGAAGCAGAGGAAGAGGGAGACCACCACTCCGATGGAAGGACGAAGTGTAGACCGATTTGCGATCCCGCGGTGTTTCCAATTGGTGCCAGTTGGCGCAACGTAGAAACGACTGGCGAGCTATGTTGGACGGTCAAAATCGCGGGCGGTTAGATGACCATTTAAAGAAGAAGAAGAACAAGACGGGAGTGGTTCCTGGGGCTAGCTACTTGATTTTTATCTAAATATGCTGGACATACAGGGTGCCGCAAAAGTAATCCTCCTATCAGAAAATGCTATAAATTTTGCGATTGGCCCTAAAGTCAGTTCTGTTTTGACATTTGTGTAGTAAACACATGCGAAATACACGTTAATAAACAATGTTACGCTACACTGCTCCAGAACGCGGAATATTGCTGACTATTTATTTCGGTCGGTGAAAAACGGTTACTGCGCAAAAGTAATCCTCCTATCAGCAAATGCTGTAAATTTTGCGATTGGCCCCTAAAGTCAGTTCTGTTTTGACATTTGTGTAGTAAACACATGCGAAATACACGTTAATAAACAATGTTACGCTACACTGCTCCAGAACGCGGAATATTGCTGACTATTTATTTGACCAATAATCGGTCGGGGCCAAACGGTTACTGTGAATGGTGAGCGCTACAGAGCAATGATCAACGAGTTCTTTTTGCCGCAACTTGATGAATTGGGATTGGAAAACATGTGGTTCCAACAAGACGGTGCAACAGCACACACTGCACGTGCCACAACCGATATGCTGAACATCAAATTTTCCAGGCTGATGTGTGAAGCACATTAACTGTCGAAAGAGTTATTTTGATCTTTAGTGATAGAGTTTAATTCAAACCTGGCACTGTACTTAGGTCGATATCTGTAGGTGAGAGCTCAGCAGAGTAGAGATTTTAGAAAGGCATGCATGCTTAAGAGCAAAAAAATATGGCATAAAGAAATATTTGCAAAATATGACTTTGATATGATATTGTGACTCAGTATCCCGTATAATTTCATGGAGCATCGGTCCCTGACATGCCATTCTAATGGTCTATGAAAGGCACTGGATAAGTAAAATATTCATATGTATAAGCTTTGTCGAATATTCTTTTTTTGTATGTCAATTTCTTTTATACTCTACATACATACATTTTTTTATTGTTGTTTTAGTATTTTCTTGTGGCAAAGTTTTTGATGATTATGGTAGCACTTGAAAGCACATGCAATGCAATGCAATTGAATCAGCTATGATGTACATATGTATTCACTTAAGTAGTGTAATTTTACTTGTATACAATTTGTATGTCTGTTTTACGATTCTTACGAGCAATACACGCAAGGTAATACAGTTTCGTACCCCACAAAGAAAAGTTTAAGTCTCGTAATTACGTACCGAAGAGCAAATAAAAAGCAGACTAAGGATGGTGATTATATGCATATGTATGTATGTGAATAAAGAAGTGAAAGGATTAAAGTAAGAATAGCACAGTAATATGGCCATGTAGTAACAATCCTATGGAAATATATATTTACAAACAAAACAGGGTGGCCAAGAAAATTGCCTTATTAAAAATCCATAATTCTTATACTCAGCTCTACATAGTACTCAAGCATAAACCAATGAAAATATATATATATTTATACATGAATATTTAAATATTCAGCTAAGTTCGTATCCCCTTCGCAGACCAGAAAATCAGGATTGTTTCGGAATAGAATACATAGATTTGAATAATGAAATGGTTGCATCTTCCATGGCTTGACAACTCTACTACCTTTAAGAATTGCAATGGAAACCACATTACTTGGGAATGCTGTATTTACCAATTGTAGTCTAAATGCCCTTTATTAACAAGTAAAATTCTTGTACATTCGTTCTCTTCTGTAACAACCAATAAACTCAAATTAATCAATAAATTCGGTAAATCAATGAAACAATTTATCTCTACGGAAACTTGTTCAGGTTAGTATATTCTATAACAAAGATATTTCAACAAAATCTGGTTCTTGGCATACAAATTACTTACACAAACGGCCAAAGGACATGACAACCACGCTCATATTTTATACATTCAAAAGTAACACAGTACATCACAGTTTCTGAAAACCAATTTCACATATTCTTTAATCATATCTCATGCACTTTCGGGATGCCTATATAGAGTAAAGTAGGCAAATATAGACCAATACAATAAAACTGTTACAATAAAATTTATTTTAACTCCTTCTACCTTATCCGGGTGTCTATATAATATATTTAAAAAAAATTAAAAATTTCCACAAAGGCGGAATGAAAATTTTGGCCAGATAGCTCTTGGTCACAACCACTGTACTTAACGTGCAAACAATTTGGTTCGCTGAATACCAGTGTTGTCTACGAGGTGTGTTCAAAAAGTATCGCGAATTTTGAATTTTCGATGGTTACGTATATTCGAATTTCGAATTTTTTGTGGCGTTATGTTCGTACTCATGTCTCTCACTTATGCCGACAAGCTCGGCCATTTTGAATGTTCAGTTAATTGTTGACAGCTGCTTTGCTTGCACGTGTTTTGGATCGTCTTCGATTTTTACGCGAAATTCGTACCAAAATTGCTCAATTGTGATCAAAAACAGCATCGCATGAACATTGCTAATGAGATGTTAAACTCTGTCCGCGACGACCCAAATTTGCTCCAGAGGGTCATAACTGGTGACGAATCGTGGGTTTATGGTTATGACGTGGAAACCAATGCTCAATCATCTCAATGGAAGCTGCCGCACGAACCAAGACCGAACAAAACGCGCCAAGTTCGGTCGAATGTGAAAGTTTTGCTGACAGTTTTCTTCGATTGCAGGGGCGTCGTGCATCATGAGTTCTTGCCACAGGGAAGAACGGTCAATAAGGAATATTACCTGCAAGTTATGCGCAATTTGCGCGAAGAAATCCGCCAGAAACGCCCGGATTTGTGGAAGAACAAAAATTGGCTTTTGCACCACGATAACGCCCCTGCTCACGCATCGTTGCTTGTGCGCGACTTTTTGGCCAAAAACAACACACTAATGATGCCGCAGCCACCGTATTCCCCAGATCTGGCCCCCTGTGAATTTTTCTTGTTCCCTAAACTGAAGAGGCCCATGAAAGGACGACGGTACGCTTCTCTTGACGAGATAAAGACGGCATCGAAGGAGGAGCTGAACAAGATACAAAAAAATGATTTTTTGAAGTGCTTGGAAGATTGGAAAAACCGTTGTCACAAGTGTATAATATCTCATGGGGATTACTTTGAAGGGGACAAAATAGGTATTCATGAATAAATAAATAATTTTTGAAAAAACACAAAATTCGCGATACTTTTTGAACACACCTCGTACTTCCCAAATACCCAACCTTGCCGAACGATCAAATTCAAATTGGAGGCAATGAATCGAACAACGGAAAATCAAAGGCATGAAAGTCAAAATAACCAGGTGGTCCATATTACCCGCGGAGTATATATTACCCACTTTCACTCTAATCATGCATTCAAAAATATATTATACTCTCGAAATAAGTTCCTTCCACCTTATCCCGGTGGCTAAATTTTTCAAAAGATAGCGTCTGAAAAAGTTAAATAAAAGTGTTACTTACTTGGTAAAAAAAATTATTTTATTTCTTGAAAATTATATTGATTCGTTAGCTCTTTTTTATGGCTGTTTAATTTTAAGTCATTAAAACTACGTTTTCTAAGAGTAAACTCCTATTGAGCCATGGAAAAAACAGGAACTTTTAATATTTTTAACTTCTATATTAAATAACTTTTGAAAAATAATTTATAACAATTCTTTTGACACTTTCTGTTTTTACCATACGATTTACTTTAGGAATTCAGCCATGAAATATCAAGACATTATATCTAGCGATAATCAATGTATCGCAAATTTGTTTGCTCAATTTTTCACTTCTAACTATTCTGCTGTCACCAATTCAAACTTTCAAAACTATCCCTATAAGCTAAACGGGACAAATTCAATTAATGCACCAATTATATGCGCCAAAGATGTTCTAATTTACCTTAAAACCTTAAAAGAATCTTTTAAATATGGTCCTGATAGGATTCCTACATGTTTCTTGAAAAAGTGTGCGAACCATATTTACCAACCCCTTACCAATTTGTTCAATCTATCACTAAAGTGTGGTGTTTTTCCAACTGCGTGGAAAGAATCGTTTCTTCTACCGCTGCATAAAAGCGGGAGTAGGTCTTCTATAGAGAACTATCGTGGCATCGCAAAGCTTTCTGCCATCCCAAAATTGTTTGAAGCTATTGTTACAAATCAACTTACGGGTCCGATCTCTACTTTGATAGCTGACTGCCAACACGGGTTCAGTAAGGGAAAGTCCACAGTTACGAATTTACTTGAGTTTACCAGTCATGTCTCAAATGGCTTTAGAAAAAATCTGCAAACCGACGTTATTTATACGGATTTCAGCAAAGCTTTTGACAAAGTGTGTCACTCATTACTTATTCATAAACTCGATCAGTTGGGCTTCCAGCCGGGTCTCAATCGCTGGATCTCTTCTTACCTTAGTGACAGGACACAAAGAGTAATGTTCAAAAATTTAGTATCCGATGTCATTTATGTCTCTTCGGGGGTTCCTCAAGGAAGCCATCTTGGCCCGATTCTGTTCTTGTTGTTTATAAATGATATTTCTACAATAATAAAATTTTCAAAAATGTTAATGTATGCCGACGACGTAAAGCTTTTCATGTCATTCGCGTCATTTGAAGATAGAAATAAGCTAAAATCAGATCTAGATGCACTAGTTACTTGGTGCGATTTAAATTATATGCCACTTAACCTTAAAAAATGTAAACACATGGGTTTTTCGCGTGGAATTTCTCAGCCGGCTTCCTATACAATTAAAAATTATAGTCTTGAGCAAGTGTATGATTTTGTTGACCTGGGGGTTACTATGGACTATAAACTCAGTTTCAACCGCCATATTAATACAACAGTCAATAAGGCTAGAGGTGTCCTAGCATTCGTTAAACGATGGTCTAAAGAATTTAGCGACCCTTATGTAACTAAAGCCCTCTTCACTACATTAGTCAGACCGATACTTGAATATGGTTCTATAATTTGGAACCCGCGTTACCAGGTTCATGTAGATCGCCTTGAATCAGTTCAAAAACAATTTTTACTATTTGCCTTAAGAGATTTTCATTGGGATCCCTCGTACAATCTGCCACCCTATACGAATCGTTTAAAACTCATTAATCTACACACACTTTCTAGTCGGAGGGAAATGCTTGGAATTATTTTTATGATTAAATTGCTAAATGGTTCACTATCCAGCCCATTTCTTTTAAGTGAAGTGAACTTCAATGTACCGTCTCGTCCTTCAAGGCATTTTAAACCTCTAGTCTTAAAACAGTGCCGAACCAATTTTCAGTTAAATGAGCCTTTTCGCTGTTTGTGTCAAGATTATAACTCTCTTTCTGGTAGATTTGATATTTCAGACTCGCTTTTCAGCATAAAAAAATCAATCCTTTCTGTCCTAAATTCATAGCTACTAATTGTTTTTTATTCTTTGACTTCTATTTTAACTTTTAACAATAATTTTATTCTGTTAACTAGTTATTTCTTAATGTATAATCTATCCTATATCTACTTTACATAGCTGATGAGGTTTTCTCTGTAGCTGAGCAGTTTTAGATCTCGACGATTAACAAACCAAAGCCTTTCAACGACTCGGCACGAACGAATAATCCGCGCGTTATGCGGATGCGCCCCTCGCGCCGGTCGGGCGGGATATGGTGGGTAATCCGTTGGGAATTATTATTATTAATTTGTGTGTACAGCTCTTGACAAGTTTCCAAAATAAAAACGGGAAATCAGAAAACCATGCCAATGTTTAAAGGTTAATTTCTCTGGAACGGCCTACCTGAGGAAAATCAAATTCAAAAAAAACAGGTTCGCCTGTCTAGTGTTTATCGTAAGGCGAACAAAATAACAGAGAGTAAAAGTCTTAAATGAATTGGTTCTCATAAGCTCATAGCTAAATAGAACGCTCGGTTACATCCGACCTTAAATTTCCTTACTTATATTTTAAGTTAATTTACTAGGGCTTGTCATGATCAAAATATTTATATTTTTCGCCCCCTCAAACGAGATTAAACACTAAAGATTTTCCGAATAGCTATCTGAAGCTGAAGAGATATAGGTAGCCAGCGGATACCATTTTTTCTACACTCAGCCACATTCAATTCACTAGTACTTGCTCGGTTCAAGAGATTCAGGTGACAATTGGGAGGGATGTAGTAATGACTTGGCACGCAGATATTTTGGTGATAAGTTTTAGCTGACTTTTGGGTCAATATTTTGTTTACTTGTAGTCGTTTTTTGAGCTTCACCGGCGTTCTATAAGCACGTCTTCCTCCTACGCCAAGGCAATGTTGTTTCGCACCGTCTTCAGGGAGTCGCCTTTTTATTTTGGTAAAAACATAAAACAATCTCAATTACAATCCACATTTTCAAGTAGTTCGATGCATCCGCTAACCGCTCAAGCTAGTTTCTCTCCAGCCTTTAATTAAAGATTGAATTCCGACTATTTGTTAGGCTTACTAACAAGTGAATGGCTGGACAGTAAGATGCTACAATCGTCAGGTGAACTTAAGTTCCAGCCAACTTCGGACTGCTGACAGAAAACTACCCCAATTCCTATAGCCAGGCTTTATCCGTTACTTTTTCCTCGAAAAGGAAGCTGTGCTACCTAAAGTGACAATGTATTCGATCCCGGATAGGAAGCTTACATTAGAGCAAGTAGCCAAGTGGGTCTAGATTTGCTTGTTGGTAAGATTTAAGATTTCTGTTTGCTAATAGGTTGCCTGTAGCAACCTGTAAGGAATCAAATTAGCTTAAGCCCACTAAGTTTAAATCAAAGCTGCTATCATTCTTCCTTCAACGGCTTCTCATCCTTATTGAGTGAAATGTAAAAGTTAAGTATCTATGTAGGAGTTAATTCATGATTCAACTCCGTAAGTATTAGCTTTCCATGCCTACGTAAGCACATCAGCAACTGAAGTTAATTGATGGCGCATGAGGTATTTAATAAGATTACGTAGCATTAACAGTCATCCCTTCACGTGTTCCTTATAATTTAATTTACAACTTTTCATTCATGCAGAGATGGCTCGCCACGAACGTTTGCCTCTTCCACTGATAAAAATAATCAGTCCAATTCGAAATATTCTCGCTTTCTATCGGATTTTTGTTGTTCCCGCGAAAAAATTTTTCCAATTATGTTCTCCTAGGGAGAAGAGTAATTGGAGAAGAAAAATCGAATTATCGAAATCAGCTGTTTTGAAAATAAACATGGCATAAGCGGATTTCTAAATTTGTTAAAGTGATGTTAAAGTGTAAATATTTTAAATGAAGAGAAAAATTTAAACAACGTTAAGTATGGTTTTTATATGTAAGTCGCAAACGATATCTACAATTTTTATACTTAGTAGTGCTACTCACACAAGGTATATTTACTTTAGTCGCCTAACAGTGGTATGTAACGGCATAAACGGATCGAGATAGATATAAAATGTTCAGGAGGAAAAAAGAAATTGATTAAGCCATGGCCGTCCGTCCGTCCGTCAGTCAACACGATAACTTGAGCAAATTTTGAGATATCTTAATGAAATTTGGTATGCAGGTTCCTTGGCACTTATCTCCGAGCACTATTTAATATGGGCGAAATCGGATGATAGCCATGCCCACTTTTTATGCATAGAATATTTTCGAAAACAAAAAAAAGCGATTATTCATCACATAATACTTTTATAAGGATAAAATTTGGTGTGTACATTAATGTTATGGCATCAAATAAATTTTTGAAGAAATTTTTGAAAATGGGCGTAGCACCGCCCACTTTTGATTAAGTCAAATTTAGAAATAATATAAATCATAAATCAAATACCGTTTAAGATATCAAAACGAAATTGAGAACATATATTTATATTAATACAAGGTATGTTCCGGAAAATGAAGGAAATCGATTAAGGTCCACGCCCACTTTTATACGAAAGATTTTGATAAGGACTATAGATATATTTAATAGGCAATAACTTTGCGTACAAAAGCTTTATATCATTTCTATTTCACTTTCAAAGTGCGCGTGAAGGAAGAAAGTCGAAAAATAGAAATTTTTGAAAATGGGCGTGGCCCCGCCGCTTTTATAGTGCATTATTCCACAAAACTTGGCGAAAACGTTGAATATAGAAAGGGAACTGTCTGTTGTAAAAATAGTACTGAAAATTTGTTTGTAAAATGTAAAACGCGTTATTTCTATAAACATGCAAGCTATATCAATAAGATATTGCACACATAATAAACTTTTTGGGGAAGTAGGCGTGGCGCCGCCCACTTTTCAGCATAAAAGTTGTTCTATTTTCAAAGGCGGTTGCTTGTAATTTGAACAAGATACTTCAATCAAAATTGGTCATCTGCTTCCCAATAGTATGTAGTATACTCCTGCCAAAAATTAAGCAAATCGGATAACACACAAGTAAAATATGCCGGCAAGTATTTAATACGCCACTGCAATAGGGAAGTTATATACCTTTTTTGATTTTCATAACTTTAATGAACATGAAATGTTTGTAAGTATGAGAAGAAGAAGAGATGAGAAGTTAATTATATATAATTAAATTAATAGCGGCCGCTCTGGTGTGGCGGTAGTGTTGCCGGCGTACCACACCGAAGGTCCAAGGTTCGAGTCCAGGGACAGGTAACATCAAAAGTGGTTTGAACAAGGTTTTCAATTTTTATGCCATAATAGATTAATACTAAATATATAAAGTTCGGATCCACCCGAAATTAGACTTCCTTACTTGTTGTTTGTATATTTGATTTACTTTCTCTCCTTTGCATATTTAAAAAATATTTTACGTCGCACACTTAGCAATTCCAGAACACAATTCCATGATGGCCTTGTATCAAGTTTACTAATAGGCATATCTGTGGTTTATATGTACTTTTCGATTTAAAATACAAATTATTGTAATACAACATTATTTTAGTTTAGTATATACATACATACTTACACAAATTAATATTTTTCTATAAAAGTTCAAGGAAATTTCAATTTTAGCCAGTGCTCCTTTCAGTTTGTTGGTGAAAAAATTTCTTAAATATTGCAGCGATATCTCCCTTCTTCTGACATTCCCTTAACTGGTTTTCCCTTTTTCGAACATTATTCAGAATAAGAAGAAAGGGAGAAGTGAAAAACTCCCAAATATTTTTTATTCAAAATACAAGGAACGGGAGAGGGGAAAAAATCCACATTTTCCACATTCAATCCCTGAAACTTCGAAGTGGTACCTTTTCCTGTTTACATCGGCTTATACTTCAAAGCACATCCGATCAGTGCCGGATTAACGCAGCGCGGGGCCTGTAGCCCTTAGATTGTTATAGAGCTTATGGTATTAAATAAAACAAAACTGTTACAAACAAAGTTCTCTTGATTTCATTTAGGCACATTTATAAATAAAGCTGTTGATATCGACTTCTCGGAGTAAATCATATTCATTAAAGTGAGGTGATTAAAACGTTATTGGCTCAAAGAGCTTCTCAATTAATTTTTAACACGTTTTAATGTTGAGGTAGATCGTTTACCACTGCAGTTGGTGATCATGAGGGACAAATAAATGCGCAAAGCAATTTCAACTTTCAGGAAACAAGATTGTAAAGAATTATTTAACAGCTTGTAAACCTGCATTTCCAGAGCCAGAGCATTGCAGCGAACTGCACTAATTCGTCGCCCAGACTGTCCTCCAAATTATCTTCGTAAGCACTTACTATGGTTGCAGATTTTTTAAAAGGTTCTTCTGGCGGAAAAATCCAGCAATTTTATGATAACTGTTCATACGTTTACCTAAAGCAGGGAGTACGTTATAAATGGTGACAATAAACACCTGAATCTCATACCGTTGTCCATGTGTTTGATTTTCAACAAAGTTGTAAATTAGCCTCTGAAATTGTTGTATTTTGTATTTCTCTTCCTGCGTCTAGAAGTTTCTTACTGATATGCGTCACAGCGAGTCAGCTCTTTAGCTTTTCAATATCTGAAAATGTAGTTCGCTTTTCTCGAACGAATTCATGTAATGATTCATAAAGAGCGTACCCAGTGTTAAGGTCTTGCAAGCGTCTAGTATTTTATTCCTCAATATTGTCATTATTCCCGTTTCCAACTTACTCACCTTTGAGACTAGTCCGTAAGCTTGATTTCGGCACTCTGTCCTCTGAGCCACGTCATTGGAAATGTCTTAAAAAGTTTTCTTGATAGTAGTAAACCCACAAAAAAGCGCCTTCGTAGCATCAGCTCGAGCTGACCACCTAGTGCCCGACAGCATTTTAATTACAGGAATTTTAGACGTATTTTCGCTTAGTGCCTCCGTAGGACGACCCCAACGATGAGTAGAAGCAGAAAAAAGGTTTATAATTTTCATATTTAAAAAAACTGTTCTGAATAAAATCATAAAATTTCTTCGATAAGAACCAATCACAATCTAATTTTTAACCAATTTTCATATATTTTCCGTAGCATTCATGTGAATACGGTCAGATCTTTAAGATGAACCCAGCAACCGCTCAGAGTGAAAAGTAATAATTATTTCTTATTTTAATTTAAAAGTATTTTACCTTATACCGAAGGTCCAAGGTTCGAGCCCTGGTACAGGTAACATCAAAGTGATTTGAAAAAGGTTTTTCAAAACGGGGTCGCCCCTCTGCAGTGGTTTAGCAAACTCTTCGAGTGTATTTCTGCCATCGAAGGCTTCTCAGCAAAAAATGTATCTGCTTTGCAGATGCCGTAACTACAAGGTTAGCTCTCTAGCTGACGTTTACTTTTGACACTTCCATTTCCTGGGTTTCTATTGCGAACGAAAAAAAGTAGGAGTATTTTTTTCATTTGTCTAGGAAATGGTAGTAGAAAAATCAAAAAAGTAGGAAATTAGTAGTAATACATTTTGTAAAGTCAACTAAATACAACATCAAAGCATGTCATCCCATACTATCACTGTATAAATCGTTGTAAATTTTCTCTATAATCAATTAAAAAACAATAAAAAACGGTTCGCCTTCTTGCCCGAATCATGAATGTGCTAAAATTTAAATTTTGGGAAAACAAGATTAAAAGTTCGATTTCGGCTCATTCGGTGTACATGGACATCAAAATATTGTGGTTTCGGTGTAAGCATGATACCAGAGATTTTCGTCAAACTTAGAACCTTCAATGGCTAATAAGTAAACTTATCAACTCAAACTCTGAATAATCGCACATTCGTGCTTCTGACTATAGGGCTATCCTTTTTTTTAATTATAATGACAAATTGACAAGATGCATATTTGTTGGAAACCTTTCAGGGCATAAAGACAAACGGACATGGTCTACCAAGTGGATAGTACACTGATAAGTTTCATCTTCGCTCATTCGCACTACGTGGCCTAGCCAGCGAAGCCGCTGTGTTTTAATTCGCTGGACTATGTCGGCGTCTGCGTATCAGATGTTGTTAGTGCCCACGCTTCTGCACCATATAGCAGGACGGGTGCGATGAGTGACTTGTAGAGTGTTATTTTCGTTCGTCGAGAGAGGACTTTACTTTTCAATTGCCTACTCAGTCCGAAGTAGCATATGTATGTTTGCAAGAGTAATTCTTCGTCGGATTTCTAGGCTAACATTATTGTTGGTGTTAATGCTGGTTTACTATTTCAAAATTATTGCTGCCAACAGTGGCTTGGTTGCCAAGGCGCGAATGCGCTGACTCTTTGCAAGATGACAGAAGGTACTTCGTTTTGCCCTCGTTCACCACCAATCACATTTTCTCCGCTTCTTTTTCTAATTTAGAGTAAGCAGAAGTTACGGCGCGGTTGTTAAGGCCAATGATATCAGTATCGTCAGCATATGCCAACAGTTCCACGCTTTTATAAAACGACTACACTCCCAAAAGTCGATCTAAATAATAGTGCAAATTAATCTATTTTCTGAAACCAACATATTTAAAATTTTATATAATATTACATTTTTAACTACTATTTTTACATAATTTTATTTCAATTCGAAGTTCTATACCCCTAAAAAAACACCCTATACATACTTACACAAATTAATATTTTTCTATAAAAGTTCAAGGAAATTTCAATTTTAGCCAGTGCTCCTTTCAGTTTGTTGGTGAAAAAATTTCTTAAATATTGCAGCGATATCTCCCTTCTTCTGACATTCCCTTAACTGGTTTTCCCTTTTTCGAACATTATTCAGAATAAGAAGAAAGGGAGAAGTGAAAAACTCCCAAATATTTTTTATTCAAAATACAAGGAACGGGAGAGGGGAAAAAATCCACATTTTCCACATTCAATCCCTGAAACTTCGAAGTGGTACCTTTTCCTGTTTACATCGGCTTATACTTCAAAGCACATCCGATCAGTGCCGGATTAACGCAGCGCGGGGCCTGTAGCCCTTAGATTGTTATAGAGCTTATGGTATTAAATAAAACAAAACTGTTACAAACAAAGTTCTCTTGATTTCATTTAGGCACATTTATAAATAAAGCTGTTGATATCGACTTCTCGGAGTAAATCATATTCATTAAAGTGAGGTGATTAAAACGTTATTGGCTCAAAGAGCTTCTCAATTAATTTTTAACACGTTTTAATGTTGAGGTAGATCGTTTACCACTGCAGTTGGTGATCATGAGGGACAAATAAATGCGCAAAGCAATTTCAACTTTCAGGAAACAAGATTGTAAAGAATTATTTAACAGCTTGTAAACCTGCATTTCCAGAGCCAGAGCATTGCAGCGAACTGCACTAATTCGTCGCCCAGACTGTCCTCCAAATTATCTTCGTAAGCACTTACTATGGTTGCAGATTTTTTAAAAGGTTCTTCTGGCGGAAAAATCCAGCAATTTTATGATAACTGTTCATACGTTTACCTAAAGCAGGGAGTACGTTATAAATGGTGACAATAAACACCTGAATCTCATACCGTTGTCCATGTGTTTGATTTTCAACAAAGTTGTAAATTAGCCTCTGAAATTGTTGTATTTTGTATTTCTCTTCCTGCGTCTAGAAGTTTCTTACTGATATGCGTCACAGCGAGTCAGCTCTTTAGCTTTTCAATATCTGAAAATGTAGTTCGCTTTTCTCGAACGAATTCATGTAATGATTCATAAAGAGCGTACCCAGTGTTAAGGTCTTGCAAGCGTCTAGTATTTTATTCCTCAATATTGTCATTATTCCCGTTTCCAACTTACTCACCTTTGAGACTAGTCCGTAAGCTTGATTTCGGCACTCTGTCCTCTGAGCCACGTCATTGGAAATGTCTTAAAAAGTTTTCTTGATAGTAGTAAACCCACAAAAAAGCGCCTTCGTAGCATCAGCTCGAGCTGACCACCTAGTGCCCGACAGCATTTTAATTACAGGAATTTTAGACGTATTTTCGCTTAGTGCCTCCGTAGGACGACCCCAACGATGAGTAGAAGCAGAAAAAAGGTTTATAATTTTCATATTTAAAAAAACTGTTCTGAATAAAATCATAAAATTTCTTCGATAAGAACCAATCACAATCTAATTTTTAACCAATTTTCATATATTTTCCGTAGCATTCATGTGAATACGGTCAGATCTTTAAGATGAACCCAGCAACCGCTCAGAGTGAAAAGTAATAATTATTTCTTATTTTAATTTAAAAGTATTTTACCTTATACCGAAGGTCCAAGGTTCGAGCCCTGGTACAGGTAACATCAAAGTGATTTGAAAAAGGTTTTTCAAAACGGGGTCGCCCCTCTGCAGTGGTTTAGCAAACTCTTCGAGTGTATTTCTGCCATCGAAGGCTTCTCAGCAAAAAATGTATCTGCTTTGCAGATGCCGTAACTACAAGGTTAGCTCTCTAGCTGACGTTTACTTTTGACACTTCCATTTCCTGGGTTTCTATTGCGAACGAAAAAAAGTAGGAGTATTTTTTTCATTTGTCTAGGAAATGGTAGTAGAAAAATCAAAAAAGTAGGAAATTAGTAGTAATACATTTTGTAAAGTCAACTAAATACAACATCAAAGCATGTCATCCCATACTATCACTGTATAAATCGTTGTAAATTTTCTCTATAATCAATTAAAAAACAATAAAAAACGGTTCGCCTTCTTGCCCGAATCATGAATGTGCTAAAATTTAAATTTTGGGAAAACAAGATTAAAAGTTCGATTTCGGCTCATTCGGTGTACATGGACATCAAAATATTGTGGTTTCGGTGTAAGCATGATACCAGAGATTTTCGTCAAACTTAGAACCTTCAATGGCTAATAAGTAAACTTATCAACTCAAACTCTGAATAATCGCACATTCGTGCTTCTGACTATAGGGCTATCCTTTTTTTTAATTATAATGACAAATTGACAAGATGCATATTTGTTGGAAACCTTTCAGGGCATAAAGACAAACGGACATGGTCTACCAAGTGGATAGTACACTGATAAGTTTCATCTTCGCTCATTCGCACTACGTGGTCTAGCCAGCGAAGCCGCTGTGTTTTAATTCGCTGGACTATGTCGGCGTCTGCGTATCAGATGTTGTTAGTGCCCACGCTTCTGCACCATATAGCAGGACGGGTGCGATGAGTGACTTGTAGAGTGTTATTTTCGTTCGTCGAGAGAGGACTTTACTTTTCAATTGCCTACTCAGTCCGAAGTAGCATATGTATGTTTGCAAGAGTAATTCTTCGTCGGATTTCTAGGCTAACATTATTGTTGGTGTTAATGCTGGTTTACTATTTCAAAATTATTGCTGCCAACAGTGGCTTGGTTGCCAAGGCGCGAATGCGCTGACTCTTTGCAAGATGACAGAAGGTACTTCGTTTTGCCCTCGTTCACCACCAATCACATTTTCTCCGCTTCTTTTTCTAATTTAGAGTAAGCAGAAGTTACGGCGCGGTTGTTAAGGCCAATGATATCAGTATCGTCAGCATATGCCAACAGTTCCACGCTTTTATAAAACGACTACACTCCCAAAAGTCGATCTAAATAATAGTGCAAATTAATCTATTTTCTGAAACCAACATATTTAAAATTTTATATAATATTACATTTTTAACTACTATTTTTACATAATTTTATTTCAATTCGAAGTTCTATACCCCTAAAAAAAACACCCTATACATACTTACACAAATTAATATTTTTCTATAAAAGTTCAAGGAAATTTCAATTTTAGCCAGTGCTCCTTTCAGTTTGTTGGTGAAAAAATTTCTTAAATATTGCAGCGATATCTCCCTTCTTCTGACATTCCCTTAACTGGTTTTCCCTTTTTCGAACATTATTCAGAATAAGAAGAAAGGGAGAAGTGAAAAACTCCCAAATATTTTTTATTCAAAATACAAGGAACGGGAGAGGGGAAAAAATCCACATTTTCCACATTCAATCCCTGAAACTTCGAAGTGGTACCTTTTCCTGTTTACATCGGCTTATACTTCAAAGCACATCCGATCAGTGCCGGATTAACGCAGCGCGGGGCCTGTAGCCCTTAGATTGTTATAGAGCTTATGGTATTAAATAAAACAAAACTGTTACAAACAAAGTTCTCTTGATTTCATTTAGGCACATTTATAAATAAAGCTGTTGATATCGACTTCTCGGAGTAAATCATATTCATTAAAGTGAGGTGATTAAAACGTTATTGGCTCAAAGAGCTTCTCAATTAATTTTTAACACGTTTTAATGTTGAGGTAGATCGTTTACCACTGCAGTTGGTGATCATGAGGGACAAATAAATGCGCAAAGCAATTTCAACTTTCAGGAAACAAGATTGTAAAGAATTATTTAACAGCTTGTAAACCTGCATTTCCAGAGCCAGAGCATTGCAGCGAACTGCACTAATTCGTCGCCCAGACTGTCCTCCAAATTATCTTCGTAAGCACTTACTATGGTTGCAGATTTTTTAAAAGGTTCTTCTGGCGGAAAAATCCAGCAATTTTATGATAACTGTTCATACGTTTACCTAAAGCAGGGAGTACGTTATAAATGGTGACAATAAACACCTGAATCTCATACCGTTGTCCATGTGTTTGATTTTCAACAAAGTTGTAAATTAGCCTCTGAAATTGTTGTATTTTGTATTTCTCTTCCTGCGTCTAGAAGTTTCTTACTGATATGCGTCACAGCGAGTCAGCTCTTTAGCTTTTCAATATCTGAAAATGTAGTTCGCTTTTCTCGAACGAATTCATGTAATGATTCATAAAGAGCGTACCCAGTGTTAAGGTCTTGCAAGCGTCTAGTATTTTATTCCTCAATATTGTCATTATTCCCGTTTCCAACTTACTCACCTTTGAGACTAGTCCGTAAGCTTGATTTCGGCACTCTGTCCTCTGAGCCACGTCATTGGAAATGTCTTAAAAAGTTTTCTTGATAGTAGTAAACCCACAAAAAAGCGCCTTCGTAGCATCAGCTCGAGCTGACCACCTAGTGCCCGACAGCATTTTAATTACAGGAATTTTAGACGTATTTTCGCTTAGTGCCTCCGTAGGACGACCCCAACGATGAGTAGAAGCAGAAAAAAGGTTTATAATTTTCATATTTAAAAAAACTGTTCTGAATAAAATCATAAAATTTCTTCGATAAGAACCAATCACAATCTAATTTTTAACCAATTTTCATATATTTTCCGTAGCATTCATGTGAATACGGTCAGATCTTTAAGATGAACCCAGCAACCGCTCAGAGTGAAAAGTAATAATTATTTCTTATTTTAATTTAAAAGTATTTTACCTTATACCGAAGGTCCAAGGTTCGAGCCCTGGTACAGGTAACATCAAAGTGATTTGAAAAAGGTTTTTAAAAACGGGGTCGCCCCTCTGCAGTGGTTTAGCAAACTCTTCGAGTGTATTTCTGCCATCGAAGGCTTCTCAGCAAAAAATGTATCTGCTTTGCAGATGCCGTAACTACAAGGTTAGCTCTCTAGCTGACGTTTACTTTTGACACTTCCATTTCCTGGGTTTCTATTGCGAACGAAAAAAAGTAGGAGTATTTTTTTCATTTGTCTAGGAAATGGTAGTAGAAAAATCAAAAAAGTAGGAAATTAGTAGTAATACATTTTGTAAAGTCAACTAAATACAACATCAAAGCATGTCATCCCATACTATCACTGTATAAATCGTTGTAAATTTTCTCTATAATCAATTAAAAAACAATAAAAAACGGTTCGCCTTCTTGCCCGAATCATGAATGTGCTAAAATTTAAATTTTGGGAAAACAAGATTAAAAGTTCGATTTCGGCTCATTCGGTGTACATGGACATCAAAATATTATGGTTTCGGTGTAAGCATGATACCAGAGATTTTCGTCAAACTTAGAACCTTCAATGGCTAATAAGTAAACTTATCAACTCAAACTCTGAATAATCGCACATTCGTGCTTCTGACTATAGGGCTATCCTTTTTTTTAATTATAATGACAAATTGACAAGATGCATATTTGTTGGAAACCTTTCAGGGCATAAAGACAAACGGACATGGTCTACCAAGTGGATAGTACACTGATAAGTTTCATCTTCGCTCATTCGCACTACGTGGCCTAGCCAGCGAAGCCGCTGTGTTTTAATTCGCTGGACTATGTCGGCGTCTGCGTATCAGATGTTGTTAGTGCCCACGCTTCTGCACCATATAGCAGGACGGGTGCGATGAGTGACTTGTAGAGTGTTATTTTCGTTCGTCGAGAGAGGACTTTACTTTTCAATTGCCTACTCAGTCCGAAGTAGCATATGTATGTTTGCAAGAGTAATTCTTCGTCGGATTTCTAGGCTAACATTATTGTTGGTGTTAATGCTGGTTTACTATTTCAAAATTATTGCTGCCAACAGTGGCTTGGTTGCCAAGGCGCGAATGCGCTGACTCTTTGCAAGATGACAGAAGGTACTTCGTTTTGCCCTCGTTCACCACCAATCACATTTTCTCCGCTTCTTTTTCTAATTTAGAGTAAGCAGAAGTTACGGCGCGGTTGTTAAGGCCAATGATATCAGTATCGTCAGCATATGCCAACAGTTCCACGCTTTTATAAAACGACTACACTCCCAAAAGTCGATCTAAATAATAGTGCAAATTAATCTATTTTCTGAAACCAACATATTTAAAATTTTATATAATATTACATTTTTAACTACTATTTTTACATAATTTCGATAAAAGGCAGCCCAGAATGTAAATGACAATTTTTCAGGCAGCAAGATGGCGGAAATTGTCAAAATATGTCACTAGAGAGCTAACATTGTAGTTATTGAATCATGGATCCCGCCAATGTGTAGGAAAAATTAGAGGCAGCACACCACAAATTGGTAGAGAAGCTCGGCCTTAATCTCATCAGGAGGTATATATCGCGCCAGCTATTTTTATTTGTTTATTCACAGTTATTTTCTTTGAATACTTTTCTCTTTTTGACTACGTAAGAAGACTGTTCTATTTACTATATTTTAAGCTATAACTGTATACTTAAAAACTATTTTTGTAAGAAAACAATATTCAACACAATTACGAAACCACTTTTCTCAAGAATAGTTCATATCTAAAGTACTATTATTACACCGCGTTACACACATTCTGTCCTATGAACCAAATATACTTTTTCGGAAAGGGAAGAAAAAATAAAAGTACACGTGTATCGGCGATTTTCATGTACACGTCAGCATTTTTTTTATGTATAAAGCTCGTAGTGTCCGTCTGTCCGCCTGTTTTCTTAATATTTTTAAAATTTTTACTTGATGCGAATAAGCCACAAACGTAACAAAAGTTATTTCGAGTCGGGCACTGCATTTTTTCTCAGATGAAATATATAGAAATACGTTTTCGCACAACAGAACTTAAAACAATTGTCAAAGTATACGTCTCCTAGTAGCGCAACTGTCAGCTGATCGGAACAAACACACAAACGGCAGAGAGTGTGTTGTATCAAACACTAAATTAAACGAATTTAAATGATGCAATATTGATTGTGAAATTCAATGTTTCGTCTGTCATACCAGTTGTAAGTGTTGTAAAAGTCATAAACAGTTTAGTGTTAGAAAGTTAGTATTACGCTACGAGCTTTATACTTTATACATAAAAAAAAATTCTGACGTGTACATGAAAATCGTCGATATACGTGTATTTTTATTTTTTCTACCCTTTGCGAAAAAGTATATATATGGCAAGACAATTTTTTCCTCCATACTACAGTTATTGATATCAATATCTCTTTTTATACCTTGTAGTGCTACGCACACAAGGTATATTAAATTTAGTCGCCTAACGGCATAAACGGTAGATATTGACTTATAAATACAAGGTGGCGCAAAAGTAAGCTTCCGATGTTCAGCATATCGGTTGTGGCTAGGGCTGCCAACTTGAAAATATTCCAAAACCGGAGATTTGAGTTTCAAAATGGCTAAATATGAAAATCAAACTAACACTATCTCAGACGTTTGTGAAAACCGGTTTTATTTTGTCTAAATATAAGTCTTCTAAAACCGTGTTAGAAATTTAAAGACATTTTACTTTCGTGTAGATAAACACATAAACATATATTTATGCATATTCAGTTATACATATTTATTAAAACAAAATTATTTAAATAAACGAAAACATTTTAACAATTCAAAAAAGTACTTTTGTAACTATTTGGCGCAATTTTTAAATCCGTATTTCTCAGGTTTCTGAGATAATTTTAAAAGCGTTTGTTGTGCAGGTTGTTTCAAAAAGTTTAAGAATTCTTGGCATGTCATTTTAAAATTTATTTTAATCATTAATTCTGCCTTGACCATATCTACTGACATGCAGTTTCGCTCATTGGTCCATAGATTTCCCATTAATGAGAAAACACGCTCCACAAAAGCGTTACTTATAGCAAAAGATAAAATTGTCCCGATAACTTCTGGAAGCTCAGAGTAATCGGTACTTTTGAATAACCGAACCCATTTTAAATCGACTGGGATTACTGATACATCTATTGATTGAATAAATTGGGATTGTATTTCTTTTAATTTTCTAGCGTCATCGTATAGCCGATCTTCATTAATATTTTTTAAGCCAAGTACCTCCACTGCCTTGAGGGCATCGTCGTATGTAACCACATTGGTTAAGTCAAATCTGCTAAATAACTTGAAAACCGAATTTTCAAAATCATAATATTGATCTAAGTATTTTATTGTCTTTTTGTATACTTCATTAGCATCATTCTTGAATTTGTTTTGGCCCGAATTGTCCAGAAATTTTAAGTTCCTCATGACTTTGGCTCCAAAAAACTGATCTAGTTGTCGGTCTTGTATTTTAGACGTAACGCTAACAAGAATATAATGTAAGTCGGCGGACGTAACCGTATTTTTCTCAAGTGCCAATATTGCCTCTGTCATAATGTTCAAATAATGATGCGTAAAGTAAAGAAAACATTCTGAAAGCGTAAGTTTTGAAGATAAATTTCCGACATCATCATAATTACTGCCTTGTACGAACTGTCATATAACCGGATGACATTTAGATTCCCCACGGCTTTTAAAATACATCGATATGGCAGGCCACGATTGTATTAAGCGATCAACAGCTTTACCTAAAGTAAGCCATCTGGTCGGTCCGTGCCGAATAACTTTCCTGTACTCAATTTCAAATTCTTCAAAAAAGGTTTCTAGTTCTTTGGTGCGCTTTGCACTATTCGAAAACTCGGCATAAACTTTCAAAACTAAGTTTTCAACATCAAAACACAATGTCTTCATAGAAATTCTTGCAGCATTATGGAGGACATGACAATTACAATTAACCTTTACAACTTCTGTATCATGAAACTTATTTGTAATTTTTTGGTATACAGAATTACCTACACCATAATTTACTGAGGCATTATCTGCAGAAAACGCAGAAACTTGGTTTGTACTTAAATTATATTTTTCTAGGAACTTTTCTATATTTTCAAAAACTGCGTCTTTAAAAAAAACCATAAGTTTATTTTGAATATCTTTATCACAGTGAAAATAACGAACAACAGTTGGATACATTTTTTGAGATCCTCTATTTGAAGCATCTATAGCTATAGAAAAGTGAGCTTGTGGCCGGCTAATTTTCAAGTCTTGCAAAGTGGATTCAATTGAACAGGGGGCAAGAACCTTTAAAGCAATTGATTCAGCTTTAGTTCTTCCACAGTGAACTTTTTGAGCTGATGATGCATCTGAATGCATTAGTGCATTTAACTTGATTCCGTAATCAGTACTCAAGTAACTCTGACTGTGATTTATAGTATGGTAAATAGAACATACTTCTATAATAGCTACCTTCATTTCTTCAGAAGAGTTTTTCTGTGGCATAAATGCTGTCATTAAAGAGTTTGCATCCACGGTCCTAACGTTTTTTTTATGTTTTTCACTTCTAATGTGCTTAGTTAGGGCATTTTCGCCATCCCATTTTACTGTAAAACTTAAGTTACAGAAAATACATTTCGCATGTTTTTCATCGACTTTGCGAATCCACTTTTTGGATTTCTTATTTTCTAGCCACGACTGTTGAAAAACACAATCATATTTTTTTCTTTTCTGTTGAGGCGCAGTATCCCCGTTCATACTTGTACCTGCGAATAACAATAAAAGGCTGTAAACAACAGTTTGCATATTTAGGTCCATGCATATGTACTCGTATGTACGTATGTAAAACTTAACTTTGTATAAAATAATAGTTAAATATAACACATCTGTTTTAGTTAATATATTTCAGCGAATTTGTATATTCTACGGGATTTTTTATATCTGTCGGTATAAAGAATGTTCGCATATGACTCGGTTATTCGATTCCAATTTGTTTATTTCTTTGTTCCAATTCCAGTGTCCTATGAAGGTTTTATTAAGTCTGTTCTTAAGGTGACTCGGTGTCGTTCAAGGTCGCCCAAAACTACATTTTCAAGTATTATCAAATTAAAAATATGAAATTCGTTTTGGACTGCGCAATATCTGTTACAAGTGTATTTTTCTCACTTATTTTATTGAAATAAACTATAGCAAACGTTTGAACCTCAGAAAGTTATGTGCAAATATTAAGTTTTGAACTAACACTCCCCTAAATCCGGAGAAATACGTCCGAAAACCGGAGGCCGGAGACCCCAACCTCAAAACCGGAGTCTCCGGTCGAAAACCGGAGGGTTGGCAGCCCTAGTTGTGGCACGTGCAGTGTGTGCTGTTGCACCGTCTTGTTGGAACCACATGTTTTCCAATCCCAATTCATCAAGTTGCGGCAAAAAGAACTCGTTAATCATTGCTCTGTAGCGCTCACCATTCACAGTAACCGTTTGGCCCCGACCGATTATTGGTCAAATAAATAGTCAGCAATATTCCGCGTTCTGGAGCAGTGTACAGCAACATTGTTTATTAACGTGTATTTCGCATGTGTTTACTACACAAATGTCGAAACAGAACTGACTTTAGGGGCCAATCGCAAAATTTATAGCATTTTCTGATAGGAGGATTACTTTCGCGCCACCTTGTATCCAAATGTTCAGGACGAAAAAAGAAATTGATTAAGCCATGTCCGTCCCTCCGTCCCACAGTGGTCGCAAAAGGGCATATTTGGTTCAAAACCACCAAGAGGCCACAAAACTTAACCGATTTTTAAAATTTAAACGGAAATCGGAAAACACACAAGCAAAATATTCGGGCACGTAGTTAATAGCCCACTGCAATAGCGAAGTTATATATCTTTTTTGATTTTCATACCTTTCATAAACATTAAATGTATGTAAGTATAAGAACAAGAAGAGAAAAGTTCACTAAAATGATCAGCACGATGAGCGGAGTCGATTTACCCATGCCCGTCTCTCCGTCCGTCTGTCTGTCTGTCCGTCTGTCTATCAAAGAATGCTGAAATTCGTTGTTTGCTTTCGCCATTTTATAATATACTAGCAAACCCGGTAGACGTTGTTTTGACGTTTTAATACATAGAATATATCTATATATAAAATGTCATTAACTTGAACCAAATAAACTCCTAACTATACCGAACTGCAGCTTTATATAGCCTGGGGTCGTGGCTCCGCATACTTTTTCAAAACTATACGAGGTGTGTTCAAAACGTATCGCGAATTTTGAATTTTCGCTGGTTACGTATATTCGAATTTCGAATTTTTTTTGGCGTTATGTTGGTACTCATGTCTCTCACTTATGCCGACAAGCTCGGCCATTTTGAATGTTCAGTTAATTGTTGACAGCTGCTTTGCTTGCACGTGTTTTGGATCGTCTTCGATTTTTACCTATTCAAAAAAATGGATCAAAGAACCTGTATCAAATTTTGTGTGAAAAACGAAATTAAGTGCGCGGATGCATTCCGAATGTTGACTGTGGCATACGGAGAAGCTACCTTGGACCGAAGCAACGTTTATCGGTGGTACAAAATGTTCTCAGAAGGCCGAGAAGATGTGCAAAGAAGAACAAAAATTGGCTTTTGCACCACGATAACGCCCCTGCTCATAAAGACGGCATCGAAGGAGGAGCTGAACAAGATACAAAAAAATGATTTTTTGAAGTGCTTCAAAGATTGGAAAACCCGTTGGCACAAGTGTATAATATCTCATGGGGATTACTTTGAAGGGGACAAAATAGATATTCATGAATAAATAAATAATTTTTGAAAAAACACAAAATTCGCGATACTTTTTGAACACACCTCGTACACTGTATATGCTGTACCCAGTGAACCCAAGTATATATTGTGAAAATTTCATAAAGATCGGTTGAGTTCTTAGGCACCTAAAAGACACACATTTTTTATATCTATTTTTGTTGCGCACACAAGGTAAATTACTTCATTCGGCATAAACGAATCGAGATATATATTTATTAATGTATATCAAAACGTTCAGGATGAAAAGTAAAATATCCGGGCAAGTAGTTAATACACCCCTGCAAAAGCGAAGTTGTATATCTTTTTTGATATTCATACCTTTCGTGAACATGAAATGTTTGTACGTCTACTGAAATGATCAGGAGGATGAGCTGAGTCGATGTAGGCATGCCCGTCTCTCGATACGTCTATCTGTCTGTCCGACTGTCTATTTGAACGCAAATACGAACTGAAAGTATAAAATAGACCTGCGTAAATTGGGATTACATAATAGATCACTACTAGGTATATAATGTTCGGTTCTACTCGAACTTAGACTTTCTACTTGTTATATTTAAAAATTTCAATCTCTGCCAAGCTTTTTCAGCGATGCGATAGATATTCAACTTTCGACCCAAATTGCAATGACAAGATTCATTTTGATCTCGTTTTCGCCTTACAGGGTGTCAAGAACGCGAAAGGCGTAAAATCAATGCGAAATGCACAAATTTGACCGACCTTGTCGCAATGAAGGGTGGTAATAGAGTAACCCCCCAGAACAAATTGCTAACTTCGAGCACGACATAGCTTGACCGAGCAGTTATACACTGAATTTGTAGTGTTCTGCCTTGGGTTCGATATTCATGCCTTTAATGAACATAAAATTATTATAAGAGATAGGTTCCCAAATAAGTATACCAAAATGATCATTACGATGAGCTTTGTGGAGTTAGCGATTTGTGGACGTAGCATTTGTACTGTTGTGAGCAGCTGATTCCAGCAAAAATAAACGTGGAAGTATTTTGTAAAAGCCAAATTCATTGGGATGCCTAAAGAACGAAAACAGTTTAGAATAAGTGGATACTTACTTAAATGGCACTTAATAGTTTCAACGGTTTTGGCCGACCTTAATTCGCTAAACTATGCCGTCAGCTGCATAAAACTCGTACAGGTCATCATTAAATCTACTCTCTGTCGACAACGCGTAGAGGTCCATAACTCTTTCGAGGAACCTTTGTCTCGAATAGATCCATATAGCAGGGTCTTATGGAGTGTTATTTTCGTTCGTCGAGAGAGGACTTTACATCTCAATTGCCTACTCAGTCCAAAGTAGCATTTGTTTCAAGAGTTATTCTTCGTTTGATTTCTAGGTTGACATTGACAAATATAATTTTTCCGTAGTTGGGACCAAAATGTATTCAACAAAGTGTGATTGAATTTGACGTTTCTCTCAGTTGGAGCAAAAATATGCTGTCAAATCTTTTAAAATAATCTTTTCAGTTAAAAAAAGATTAAATAAGTGTAAAAATTATACTTAAACTTGTTTGCTCTCCGAATCTTTGAAACTTTCCTTTATCCCTTGTCAGATTTGGTTTCGTGGCAAACCGGCTTCGGCGTTCGGCCATCTTCAGTATTGCCTTTCATTTTCTTAATATTGAAAAAAAGGAACTGAAAAAAAAAATTTTACAAGACGAAGTATGAAAGTAACAAACACTCATGGCAGAGTTGAAAGCAGAGAGTATGACGACACCATGGACGAAATAAAGTACCATAACAATAAACAAGTTCAAGGCCAAGAATAATAATTTGTTTCCTTTTTATTTTTTTATAATTATTTTAATAAGTTTATTTAATTCATTAATAATTTCAAAGAGCTTCCAGAACTCGATATAGAAATTTTTATTTTTTTTTTTTTTTTTTTTTTGTATTATATTACTTTATTTGCAATCTGTCATTTTAACATTCAGCAAATGTGATACATTTGTTATAAGTAGCAGAATATAAAAATAAATATAAAGCATATTTCAGTGCGGTATTAATTAATTCAATTTTTGGTTTTCTTAACAATTATGGCGTGTATATTTGGTGTACATATATACGTATGAATGAGCATACATACTTAATTTCTAAAGGGCAAATCAAGGACGTGCAACCTTTTAAGTCGTTTTGTTTCTTCACTATCATCTAATAAGCATATAGCAAGAGTATTACTGTGATCGCTAAGTTTGTAGTTCAAGTATCTATTGGATAACCTCCGCACTTCTTCTTTGACGTAGGGAATTTCCAGGTCGTTATGTATATTTTCGTTTGTTATAAACCATGGCGCATTTAGAATCATCAGTCTTTGATTGATATCGCTGTAGAATTTCGATATTGGAGTTGGAAGCCGTGCCCCATAATTGTATACCGTATGTCCAGACTGGTTTTAAAATCGCTTTGTATAATCGAATTTTGTTCTCAAGACTGAGTTCGGACTTTGCTCCAAGGAGCCAGTACATTTTGTTTGTCTTTATCTTAAGTTGTTCGCGCTTTGCTTTAATGTGGTCTTTCCACGTAAGTCGTCGATCTAGGTGCATTCCAAGATATCTTACGATATAGAAATTGAGCTTCAAAATGTGATAGATGCTATGAAGTGAGCAGCATCATTCGAAAAAAGGGGTTTGGCCAGTATGGGCATACTATGTCCCATGTGTATGCATGCATACCCTGAATTTTGAATAGGAGCCTTAGGAAACCAAAAAACTATTTTCTTGATGCGATAATACATCTTTAAACTGTTTTTATGAAAGTTTATGGCCAAAAATAGCTAGAATGACAAAATTTCAATATTTAAATTAGTAGAACCGAGCTCACACATGTATTTGAATGAAAACATAAAATCTTACTTTGAAAAGTACCGAATAATGTATAGATCATAAAACTTCAACTTTTAGATGGATGCTAAATCCCACAAAACTTATTTAATTAAAGCAAAAAAAAGGCTAAAACGGTTTTGTAAAAAAAATGTATTTTCCTTAAGTAAAAAATTATATTATTTATTGTAGAACAAACTTTAACTTGTTGAATTCTATTTCCCCGCACTTGTTCTATCTGGACGTATAGTTGTTGTAATTTGTTCTCGTCATCTGTGACACTGCTGTCGAATAAAGTAATAGATAAGTGGTGAAAAGCTATATGCACCTTAAAGGGTAAATTCATTTGTTTGCATTCGGTTGACATAATAGTCCCTTACAAGATAATCGAATTGTGACGAATTCGATGATTCCTTAATTATCAATCCTGGGTTCGATCACTATAAAGTCAAATAAACACACGCACAGATATTGTAACTAATAGCTAGTTTTATTTACTAGTAATAAACGCAAAACAATTTTAAGAGTTTGGTAACTTTACAGTAGTTCACTGAACAACGCTTGAAAATAAACTGATCAACCTGCCTTGCTTGGTCACCGCCTTATATAGTCCAACAGGGTGCTTGCCTACGCACCGAGAACTTTCTTGGTTGTTCGCTTGTCGTGTTCTGGAAGGGTCGGTCTTATTTATTAGCATCTCCTCTTTGCATCGTATTCGCAAACACTCGCGCCATCTCTCTTCCTCTTCCTAGTTATACGCTTGCATGCATAAGCGTAGCCATCGCTATCTCGGTTGTGTTAACTAGTGGTGGGAGTGTTATTGAGTTAGGGATGGCACATGCTTGAGAATAATCGCCACACTGCCCTCCACCTAAGTCTGATCGTCCCGATCAGACACATTGCCGGAACCAAACGCAGCTAGCCTTTCCAAATGGACCACCTTCATCTTATTCCTTGGCCTTCCCATAGTTTGTATGCGATATACCACATCGTTGATCCGTTTTATGACTTTGTATGGGCCTTCCCAGTTACATTGTAGTTTTGGGGACAAACCTTTCCTACGCTGTGGGTTGTATAGCAGCACTAAATCTCCTTCTATAAAACCTTCCGAATTTATTGCTTTGTCGTACCTGGCCTTCATCTTATCGCTCATGATCTTAGTCCGTTGTCTCACAAAGTCGTGAATTTCTCTCATTTCTTCTTCCAAAACGCTAGTAGATTTCCGAGCATTTGCTCCTGCATCAGCGTTTATCCCAAACTTCAAGTCAGCTGGCAATCGAAGATCATTCCCGAAAATTACCTTTGCAGGAGTGTGACCAGTTGTTTCATGTACTGCAGAGCGATATGCCATTAGGAATAAGGAGATGTGAGTATCCCAATCCTTCTGGAACTTATCCACTACTTTCCTCAGGTGCTCTTCCAAGGTTCTATTGAATCGTTCCACCATGAAATCTGACTGAGGATGTAGTGCAGTTGTTCGAGTTTTCCGAATGCCCAATGTCTTGCACATTTCCTGGAACACAGCTGATTCGAAATTTCTGCCTTGGTCAGGATGTATCTCCATCGGTGCACCAAACCGAGCTACCCAATTGTTAGTAAACACTTCTGCTATGGTTTCTGCCTCTTGATTTGGAATAGGCTACACTTCTGGCCATTTGTTGAAATAGTCCATAACTACCAGTACATATTTGGTTCCGAGTTTGCTAGTAGGAAATGGACCAGGTACATCCACGGCTATCGTCTCAAATGGCGCACCTGAGTTATACTGTTTCATTTGGCCATGGCTCCTTGATTTCGGTCCTTTAGCTTTGATGCATACTTCACAGTTGGCAATCCACTCCGCGATCAATTGACGGCAACCAACCCATAGAATCTTTGCTTGACTTTCTCCAAGGTCTTGGTGACTCCAAGATGACCTCCGCTTGGACCGTTATGTAATTCATTGAGTACTTCAGGGATTTTCTTCCTTGGGACGACTATCAGCTTTCGAACACATTGACCATCCTCACTCTCCCATATTCGATGCAAACAACCGGATTCTAATTGCAAACTATTCCACTGTGCCCAATATGACTTGGCAACAGGACTTTCTGCTGACATCTCCTCTCTTGATGGTCGCTCGTTTCGTTCGATTCCTTGCATTACACGTGTAAGATCTGGATCTTCGTGCTGAAACCTTCTTAATTGATCAATGTTCCATTCGTCCGTATATGTTATAGTCATGAGCCGCACATCTATAATGTCTTCCTTGGCCTCAGCTTTGGAACAATGCTTGCATTCCAAGTTACATGGTCTTCGTGACATTGCATCAGCATTTCCGTGGGTGCTACCTTTGCGATGCTCTATGGAAAAGTCATAACTTTGCAGTCGCTCTATCCACCGTGCCAATTGACCTTCCGGATTACGGAACTGTAAGAGCCATTTCAACGCTGCGTGGTCTGTCCTGACGTGGAATCGCTGCCCATAGAGATACTTGTGGAAATGCTTAACGCACTCTACCAATGCCAACAGCTCTCTCCGGGTTACACAATAGTTCCTTTCAGGCTTCCCAATTGTTCGGCTATAGTATGCAACTACCCTCTCCTGTCCATCAACAATCTGAGACAAAACACCTCCTATGGCATAACCACTCGCATTTGTATCCAGAATAAACTTTGAACCTGGAATTGGATATGCTAACATCGGGGCAGTGCATAGTCGTTCCTTCAATGTTTGAAAAGCCACATCCTGTTCCTTCTTCCATTCAAAACTCATATTCTTCCTTGTAAGGTCATGGAGACTACTAGCTACGCTGGCAAAATTTGGTACAAATCGGCGATAATACGTGCACAGCCCAAGGAAGCTCCGTAACTCATGCAAATTTCTCGGTCTTGGCCAATCCTTTACGGCTTCGATCTTTTCCTTCGCAGTGCAGATTCCCTGCGTAGTTACCTTGTGACCCAAATAACTTACTTCCTTTTTAAACAAGGAACACTTCTTGGGACTTAGTTTCAGACCAGCACCAGCTATTCTTTGGAAAACTTCCCCCAAGTTCTTTAGGTGTTCCTCAAAGATTTTCCTAGCACGATGATGTCGTCGAGGTACACCAAGCATGCTTGCCAGTGCAATCCTTTTAGTATCTGGTCCATAAGTCACTTAAAAGTAGCTGCCTCATTCCCACAACAGCCGGTTCTATCGCACCGGAATGACTCGGATTTTTATATCCGACCAAGGGCTGTTATTTCGACACTACCCTGTCTAACCTGTAAAAGGGCAATTGCCAAAGCCCTTCTCCAACGCTGAAGGCCGTCTTCTCTTTATCTTCGTCTTTTACTTCCACGTGCCAGTAGCCGCTTTTCAAGTCCAGTGTGGTAAACCATTTCGTGCCAGATAACGAGTCCAGAGTGTCATCGATTCTTGGCAATGGATAACTGTCTTTCTTAGTTACGTCGTTCAACTTCCGGTAATCCACACAGAACCGCATTTTTCCATCCTTCTTTTTCACTAGTACTACCGGTGAGCTCCATGGACTAGCTGACGGTTCAATCACGCCGCTTTCACTCATTTCCTGTATAATTTCTCTTACCACTTGTGCTTGGCCAATGGAATACTACGAGGAGCTTGGCGGATTGGTCTTGCACCACCAGTATCAATTTGATTCTTCACAATTGATAACTACCTCGACCTCTTGGCATTGTGCCAATATTGCTCCTTTGGAAAGTTTAATCGGCGATTTGAACTCATTAAGTACTCTTACCGGTACACGTCCACTTTGTTTTGTCATGGCCAGGGTTTTTCCTACTAATATGTTCGTCCTTGATTTGTTTGCTGCCTCGACAACCCACAACTTGTTTGTCCCATAATCTCCATCAATCTTTGCCCATATGATTGCTTCCGACTTCGGTGGAATTTGTTGGCTCTCCTCCACAAGCACTCGCTTACTAACGTATTTGTTTTCGTAACCAAAATTTAATGGCACATCCATGTTCTGGTAATTCATAATCCTGTTTTGCATGTCGATCTTGATGCCTTGCTCGCTTAAGAAGTCCACACCAACTATGATTTCGTCAACAATATCTGCTACTATAAAACTGTGTAGAACGGCCACGTTCCCAATTGCGATTTCACATGTTACTTCTCCTAGGACATGGCTGTCCTCACCAGTGGCCGTACGTAACTTTGCTCCATGCAATGGTCTCAGCTCCTTGTTGACTAAATCAGATCGAATTATGGAATGCGATGCGCCTGTATCCACAGTTAGTACGTGCTCTTTTCCATCTACATATGCAACCACAGTAACATTACTAGCTTTCCTTCCGATCTGTGAGACAGAGATTACGGGGCATTCAGTTGCGGGAGCCAGTCCACGCCCCTTTCGGCTGGCTCGATTTAGTTTAACGACTGATTTGGTTGGGAGGTTTGCTCATCTCCTTCAGCTTTGCGTTTTCGTCCACCTCAATTGCTGGGGTTACTGGAGCCAGTGCCGCAATAACGTGCTATGTGACCTGGTTTCCCGCACTTAAAGCATTTAATGGCACCATAACTTTTTTTCTGTACTCCGTTCAACGCTTCCAAAATTTTGTCTACCCAAGCCGGAGTGTCCACTTCTACGCGATGAGCCTTGTATGCAGGTTTACTCAGAAGCGAGGCTGTTTCCTGCGTCAGAGCATGCGATACCGTTTCAGCAAATGTCCTTTTCGGGTTTGCATATGTGGCCCGCTTCGTCTCCACATCGCGTATTCCATTTATGAAACACTGGATTTTTACCCTCTCCGTATACTCTACAGGTCCGTCTGCATTTGCTAGATGGGCCAACCTCCCGATATCCGATGCAATTTCCTGTAAAGTCTCATTAGGTTTCTGGAAGCGATTCTGTAGCTCTATTTGGTATATCTGCTTCCGATGTTCGCTACCATAGCGTCTCTCAACTGCACCCATTAATGCTTCATAATTGTTCCGTTCTCCGTCAGGAATAGTCTGCAAAATTTCGGCTGCAGGTCCCTTCAGTGCCACGAATAATGCAGCAACTTTGTCTTCCATGCCCCAATTATTCACAGTAGCTTAAATACCTGAAAAGGAACAGAACCATCAAAAGATGGGGTTTTTACCTTCGGGACACTCATTGAAGTAGTTGGACGATTCAGTTGTAACTCCTGGATACGACCTCGACCAGTGCGTCTACTTCAGCATCGATTTTATTCTGTAGCTGTGCAATTTTCGCATCCTGCACTTCTAGCTGCGAAGACATTCGTGCCACCTGCATAGATATACGCTCCTCTTGTTCTTCCAATTTGGATGTTATACGTGTCTCCTGGTGTTCCATCTGAGATCTCATGTATGCCTTCTGTTCGTCTAGTTGAACTGAAATCTGAGATGCCATGCTAGTCTTCTGTTCTTCCAGCTGAGATGCCATGTGTGCCTTTTGTTCTTCCAACTGAGATGCCATGTGTGTCTTTTGTTCTTCCAACTGAGATGCCATGTGTGTCTTTTGTTCTTCCAACTGAGATGCCATGTGTGTCTTTTGTTCTTCCAACTGAGATGCCATGTGTGTCTTTTGTTCTTCCAGCTGTGTTGAAATGCTAGATGACATCTGAGTCAATACAGTCAACAACGCGTTAGTGTCCACACTTGCGGCTGCAATTGTAGACTCCTTCTCTTCCATTTTTGTCGATGCTTCTTCCACAAGATGAAACACATGATCGTCAACGTTAATTCCTTCAGCTTCCATAGCCTCTCGCAATCCTGACTGTAGCTCGGATTTATTGCCTGTTGTATTCAATCCACGCTGTTGCAGCTCATTTTTGAGTTGCTGGATCTTCAGCTCATTCAACTTTGCCATGCCTTTGTTATCCTTGAAAACTCTCGGTATTTATTTAACAATATCACTTCTGACACCAATTGTGACGAATTCGATGATTCCTTAATTATCAATCCTGGGTTCGATCACTATAAAGTCAAATAAACACACGCACAGATATTGTAACTAATAGCTAGTTTTATTTACTAGTAATAAACGTAAAACAATTTTAAGAGTTTGGTAACTTTATAGTAGTTCACTGAACAACGCTTGAAAATAAACTGATCAACCTGCCTTGCTTGGTCATCGCCTTATATAGTCCAACAGGGTGCTTGCCTACGCACCGAGAACTTTCTTGGTTGTTCGCTTTTCGTGTTATTTATTAGCATCTCCTCTTTGCATCGTATTCACAAACACTCGCGCCATCTCTCTTCCTCTTCCTAGTTATACGCTTGCATGCATAAGCGTAGCCATCGTTATCTCGGTTGTGTTAACTAGTGGTGGGAGTGTTATTGAGTTAGGGATGGTACATGCTTGAGAATAATCGCCACAATATTAAGCTGTCAATCCCTGAATATCTATTTTGTCCCCTTCAAAGTAATCCCCATGAGATATTATACACTTGTGCCAACGGTTTTTCCAATCTTCGAAGCACTTCAAAAAATCATTTTTTTGTATCTTGTTCAGCTCCTCCTTCGATGCCGTCTTTATCTCGTCAAGAGAAGCGTAACGTCGTCCTTTCATGGGCCTCTTCAGTTTAGGGAACAAGAAAAAGCCACAATGGGCCAGATCTGGGGAATACGGTGGCTGCGGCATCATTAGTGTGTTGTTTTTGGCCAAAAAGTCGCGCACAAGCAACGATGCGTGAGCAGGGGCGTTATCGTGGTGCAAAAACCAATTTTTGTTCTTCCACAAATCCGGGCGTTTCTGGCGGATTGCTTCGCGCAAATTGCGCATAACTTGCAGGTAAGATTCCTTGTTGACCGTTCTTCCCTGTGGCAAGAACTCATGATGCACCACGCCCCTGCAATCGAAGAAAGCTGTCAGCAAAACTTTCACATTCGACCGAACTTGGCGCGCTTTTTTCGGTCTTGGTTCGTGCGGCAGCTTCCATTGAGATGATTGAGTTTTGGTTTCTACGTCATAACCATAAACCCACGATTCGTCACCAGTTATGACCCTCTGGAGCAAATTTGGGTCGTCGCGGACAGAGTTTAACATCTCATTAGCAATGTTCATGCGATGCTGTTTTTGATCACAATTGAGCAATTTTGGTACGAATTTCGCGTAAAAATCGAAGACGATCCAAAACACGTGCAAGCAAAGCAGCTGTCAACAATTAACTGAACATTCAAAATGGCCGAGCTTGTCGGTATAAGTGAGAGACATGAGTACCTACATAACGCCACAAAAAATTCGAAATTCGAATATACGTAACCAGCGAAAATTCAAAATTCGCGATACTTTTTGAACACACTTCGTACACTTTGGTTGGGACTATTAAGCATACGCCAACAACTGAACGCTCTTATCAAATATTGAAAATTGGAAGAAAACTTTGTCTAAAGGTGTTATAGAATCTGAAGGGTGTCCCCGAAAGCCAATTGAAAGTAAGCATTATTTTTGCATAGTTCCTTATACTACCTGTTTTTTACTTTCCTATAGCATTATAATGAAAAGGTACTAAATATCAAGTTGGCCACCTTAAAAGTTACGAAAAATACATATATTTATTAAAAAACTATACTCCCATACTAAGAGAAAAAAGTAAAAAAATTTTTAATCCATTGCATGTATTACACATACATACGAGTACAGCATGCATGTACCATCTGAGATTAGTTTCTTCCACTGTTTATACTTCTGTATGAGGATCGAAGAGCCTTATTTACTTTTTAGGTTAACCGCAAACCGAAAAATGTACATTCGCAAGTTTGATTTTGCTCTCTACTCTTCATCGTATTGCGCACTTCGCACCACAGCAAACCAAACAAGTAAGGAAAGCGTTGTATTCGGCTGTGCAATAGTTATAGCCCAAAACCTATTTATCGGAACTATCGGTTGTATGGGAGCTATATGTTGTATTTGTCCGATATTGTTGTTTCCGACCAATGATTAATATATTACAAAATGGCGGCCACATACCAAATTTTATCGAGATATCTCCAAACTGAGGGACTAATTTGCGTTCAAAGAGACAGACGGACATGGCTAAATCGACTCAGCTCATCGTCCTGACCATTTCGATATACATATCCATGGGTCTATCTCTTCTTCTTCTCATACTTACAAACATCGGACCAAATTTATAATACCATTTCACGTTCATGAAAGGTATAAAAATGCAAGAAATGGGAATTTTCTTTACTATGAAAACAAGGGTAAAACCTCAAAACATTTTTATTTCTCGGGTTAGGACAAAAAAATTGCTTGTGAAATTCCATTTATCACGGTGATATTTTAATTCAATTTAACCAAGTCTCCACACAACCGTCCATTCGCTGAATTAACTTTCCCCGCACCAGCGCTTTTTTAACGGTTTTTAATATTTTTGCCGTTTATCCCTGTAATTTTCTTATAAGCTTTATTTTGTACTTGTCGTGTTTGCTTTCTGTATATTAAATTTTAAATGCTACAAGTCGTTAGGTTTATATGTATTTATGTCGCCTGCGAAACGCAAAGCGTAGGAGGCGCAACAAGAACAACGGCGACGTGTGAAGAAGGCAGGAACGTTAACAATTTATTTCCTCGTGGCCGCCTACTAGTCGATACGTCAGGTGCAGCTGCAACGTTAGCTGTGGACTTATTACATGTAGCTGAGAAACAGATGAAAATAATAAAAATGAAAAAAAAAAAACCTTTAAAAGTGTGCTAAATTGCAAAGGTGCAGAAGCGAATAAGGGTAAAGGCAAAGTAAAAGCAAGCATTTAATAATTTTGCGAGTGGTTTTGATCTTACGCTCTTTAGTAAATACATTTAAAAAAGTGCATGGTCCAATGCACAGTTGCATATAATAGGGGTGATGACAACAACAATTACCCATTATCTGCAAGAATACCATGAGACACACAATTTGTCCAATAATAAATTCAAGAAAGCGTATTTGCACGATAGTTCAATTTTTAAAATTAGGTGCTAGAGTATAATACTTAGATATTTTTAGAGCAAGTTAAATGGTTCCAAAGTCGGGAACCCGAAGAGCGTTGCTTCTCAATCATATATTTATCATTTATCTTGCCTTAAAGCCGTTGTAGAGACTTTTTCGCCATACGAGAAACATATAATGTGAGCTGCAATTCATTAATCCTGCATGATCTACCGTTTATTATATTAACTCAATATTCACTATACCATACTCAAATTTTATTTAGTTATAAGTATTTATGATTGAATAGACATATAAAAAGGTAAGTTGCCAACCTTTATATCTGCTACAATTTCAACTTATTCTGCCATTGAAAAAACGGGAGTAGTTGAAGAAACTTTTCCGGAAGACATACCGTTAATCTTTCTGTACACATGAGCATAGAGAAAACCTCTCACCGATCTTGTTCATTTTTTCGGAAATTGTTAAATGATGATTTTTGTAAATATTCTTAATGGGGTTACCTTTCGGCAGTGGTCGTTTATTATAAACAGGGACCGAATTTACAAGTTATTTTCGAAATTTCAAGTCATAAAGGCGTACAGAAAAAATATCTCTGTAATATATTTGAATACACCAGAGTAATGCCTTTGAGCTAGATAATATTTATCTGAAACAATTTTTATTTTGTAAATTTTATGAAAAAGGTCCAAAAATAACTATTAAAATTTTACTTTTATTTTTTTAGTCACAAATAATAGTGAAGAGTTGACTTTTATTTTAATTTTTATATAATAAAAGACATTTTTAACTATTAGCTTTGACTTATACATTAAAAAGTAAAATTTTTACTATTAATATTGCCGGCCGCCGTGGTGTGAAGGTAGTGTTGCCGGCCTACCACACCGAAGGTCCATGGTTCAAGCCCTGGTACAGGTAACATCAAAAGTGATTTGAAAAAAGTTTTTCAAAACGGGGTCGTCCCTCGGCAGTGGTTTGGCAAACTCTCCGAGTGTATTTCTGCCATGACAGGCTTCTCAGCAAAAATTCGTCTCCTTTGTAGATGCCGTTCGGAGTCGGCAAAAAACTGTAGGTCCCACCAATTTGTAGGGAAAATTCAAATCGGCACACCACAAATTGGAAGAGAAGCTTGGCGCAAAAATCTCTTAGGAGGTTTATGATGATATACCTGTTGTATATCGCGCCATAGAGAGAGAGAATATTGCTTATGATACAAGTAAAAAAATAACTTTTAAATTTTTACATTTATTAAAAAGTCATAACCGTTGCGATCCCCGATTATAAATGAGTTTATATTTGAGGGGGACATATATGAGCCGTTTGGTGTACAAATTGATCAACTTCATTTCTTAAATTACTATTTGCTTATGGAGTTCCGACATAAGTGTATTAGTATTTATCTTAATTATTTTAGAATTGTATTATAAATATAAAAAGCTGACTATAGCCGCCGGTTTACTTCTTCTTGTTTTTAAGATATTTCCCACAATTTTCAAGCCAACTAGTTACTAGGCTCCGTCTTATGTACAAACTTATTTGTATTTATGTATTTAAATAAACCAGTGGTTGAAATTCAACCAAAAAACTGTATTTTATTTTAACTATTTTTAATTAATTTTGTTGTTGTTTCCTATTTTATTGTTATCCTTTTATGTGATCATTCCATACTAGCAACTGGTATTTTTAACTCAGCGATGCCCTGCTAGATGACAATTGTCCTCTTCTGCATCAGCACCATACCATATGGCATACTAGTCAGTCTCTGCATCAGCAATATATCAGTTGACATACTAGTCATTATATACCATTCAACATACCAGTCCGTATACATCAGGATCATTACAGTTTACATACTAGGCAGTATATAGACCTGTATCATACTCGTACCAGTCGTGCGTTAGTTCATTTTGGGTTGAAAAATACACGAAAATTGCAAACTTACATTACAAACCACTTTAATGAAAAGTCAGTCATCATATGCAAAATATGTGTCTAACAAAATAAATATTACTTCAGTATATTGAACAAGTCAAACAAATTTCAATAAAAACTGATTTCACAGGCAGAAATCTTAAACATTTTATGGAAAATTTAAATATCTCTTGTAAAAATATCTTTATATAAAATTAAGGAAATTCAAGGAAAGATTAGGTTTTTATGGAGAAAATTATAAGTTTCGGAGTTCTTTGCAAATAACCATGGAAGTAACTCGAGTATGGAATTCTAGGACATAATGTGCAAGTTCTTAGTAACTAAATTTCTTTAAAAGTGCTATTTTTAACCACTTCGTTATTGTAGGTGTCTCTGCTCGCCATTTTCGTTTTTGCATCTTTTAAACGATTCCGTTATTCCTTTTTATTATACCTAGTAGTGCTACGCACACAAGGTATATTAACTTTAGTCGCGTAACGGTGGTATGTAACGGAATAAACGAATCTAACTAGATATTGACTTTTATCTATAATATAAATGCACAAGTTGAGAGAAATACTATACATCTAAGGTATTAACAATTATATATATATGGATAGGTATGGCCGAACTGCAGTACCGTCAATCACAAAAACTTAAAAAAAAATTGTTATAATATAGAAAAATTCGTTTAAAAATGGCACTAACACAAACGTCAAACATGTATACACACTATGGAGCCATAGTTGTGTGAGCAGACATGTCATGCATGCTATTGTATTACTCGTGTGATCGGCTCTTACTGTGAGTGCGAAGAGTTGGTAAACAAGTATTCGCACAATAGAGTCGCACAATAGACCCTTCCAGCTTCTTCACCGAGCGAAATCTGACCCTATCTCCTACTAAATCGGCGGCGACCCTGTTTACGACATGGAATGCGCAGATGGGGCAAGAGTTAAATGTCCACGTAGACGGAGTACCTCTACCTACTGTCAACCACCCGAAGATCTTGGGTGTGACATTTGACAACGGTACAAAGGTACAGAGCCGCAATAAGATCCTCAAGTCACTGGGCGGCAGTACTTGGGGAAAAGACAAAGAAACATTGCTTGCTACATATAAGGCTATTGGCCGGCCGGTTATTGACTATGCTGCGCCCATATGGTCGCCCAATCTTGCTGACACCAATTGGAGGAAATTGCAAGTCTGCCAAAACACCGCCATCAGAACTGCTACGGGATGTCTGCTTATGTCATCTGAGTCTCACCTCCATCAAGAGGCAAAACTGCTCAATGTTCAAGAACACGCGGAACTCTTGAGTACACAGTTCCTTCTGAACTGTCATAAACCTAGTCATCCAAATCGATATCTTTTGGATGTAGCACCGCGCCCCAGAGATATAAGGAGACATCTTCGTGACACTACGATGAGATCCGGCACCGTATCTCTATGCCGTTTGATCTGCGGAACCAAAGACGGGCTCTAAATGACCTGCACACCGAGTCGGTAGACAGATCTCTCAGATCTCGACCTGTGAATCCCGTTATTAATACTCAACCACCTGAATTGGCTGCAGAGGAGCGTGTACTTCCGAGGGAGACTGGAGTCATACTAGCACAACTTCGCTCTGGATATTGTAATAGGTTAAACTCTTACATATCCAGACTGAACCCCAACATACCAAACACATGCCCTGCATGTGGTATGTCCCTTCATGATAACAAACATCTCTTCTCCTGTTTAGGGCCAAACCACTGCTGACGGGCGACCGCGGTTTGAAAAACTTTTTCAAACCACTTTTGATGTTACCTGTCCCAGGACTTGAACCTTGGACCTTCGGTGTGGCAGGCCGGCAACACTACCCCCACACCACGCTGGCAGCCATTAATTTCTTTGTATATGAATAGCTTCCCTGCAACAACTGCTAACCAAATTTTGTCAAAATACAATACATGCACTTTTATATTTGAAAAATATGCGTTCAAATAGACAGACAGATGGATGGAGAGAGGGGCATTGCTAAATAAACTCAGCTCATCGTCCTTATTATTTCAGTTTACTTATTGTAGGGGCCCATATCTTCTTCTTCTCATACTTACCAACATTTCATGTTCATTAAAGGCACGTTCACAAAATTGTTTGCGGTTGAGTTTTTCTTAAAAAGTTTATTATGTGTGCAAGATCTTATTGATACAGCTTGCGTGGTTATAAAAATATCGCATTTTACATTTTACAAAGAAATTATTCAGAACAATGGTAAAAACCTGGGCGTGGCCGTTGACCGATTTCGCCCATTTTTACAAAAAAACAAAGACCTTTATATGTTCAATGTTTTCGCAAATATCGTTTTGATAAATCAATTTTTACCGGAGTTATGGCATAAAAAGTTTTGTGGAATAATCACTTATAAAGGTACGCTCATTTTCAAAAATTAATATTTTTCGACTTTCTTCTTTCATGTACACTTTGAAAACGAAATAGGAAAGATACGAAGCTTTTGTGCGCAAAGTTATTGCCTATTAAATATATCTATGATCCTTTTCAAAATCTTTCGTATAAAAGTGGGCGTGGTTCTTAACCGATTTCGCCCATTTGTTTTCGAAACATACCTAGAAATTAATATAAATATGTCTGCTGAATTTCGTTTCCATTTTTTGAACGGTTTTTGATTTATGATTAATATTGTTTCTAAATTTGAAAGCAATCAAAAGTGGGCGGTACCAACCCCATTTTCAAAAATTTCTTGAAACATTTATTTTCTGCCTTAACGTTAATGTACGCACCAAATTTCATACTTACAAGGGTATTATGTACTGAATAAACACTTTTTTTATTTTCGAAAATATTCTATGTATGAAATTTGGGTGTGGCTCTGCTCCGATTTCGTCTATTTTAAATAGCGCTCGGAGATGAGTGCCAACTAACTTGCATACCAAATTTCATTAAGATATCTCAAAATTTACTCAAGTTATCGTGTTAACAGACAGACGGACGGACATACGAGGTGTGTTCAAAAAGTATCGCGAATTTTCAATTTTCGCTGGTTACGTATATTCGAATTTCGAATTTTTTGTGGCGTTATGTTGGTACTCATGTCTCTCACTTATGCCGACAAGCTCGGCCATTTTGAATGTTCAGTTAATTGTTGACAGCTGCTTTGCTTGCACGTGTTTTGGACCGTCTTCGATTTTTACGCGAAATTCGTACCAAAATTGCTCAATTGTGACCAAAAACAGCATCGCATGAACATTGCTAATGAGATGTTAAACTCTGTCCGCGACGACCCAAATTTGCTCCAGAGGGTCATAACTGGTGACGAATCGTGGGTTTATGGTTATGACGTGGAAACCAAAGCTCAATCATCTCAATGGAAGCTGCCGCACGAACCAAGACCGAAAAAAGCGCGCCAAGTTCGGTCGAATGTGAAAGTTTTGCTGACAGTTTTCTTCGATTGCAGGGGCGTGGTGCATCATGAGTTCTTGCCACAGGGAAGAACGGTCAATAAGGAATATTACCTGCAAGTTATGCGCAATTTGCGCGAAGAAATCCGCCAGAAACGCCCGGATTTGTGGAAGAACAAAAATTGGCTTTTGCACCACGATAACGCCCCTGCTCACGCATTGTTGCTTGTGCGCGATTTTTTGGCCAAAAACAACACACTAATGATGCCGCAGCCACCGTATTCCCCAGATCTGGCCCCCTGTGACTTTTTCTTGTTCCCTAAACTGAAGACGGCATCGAAGGAGGAGCTGAACAAGATACAAAAAAATGATTTTTTGAAGTGCTTCGAAGACTGGAAAAACCGTTGGCACAAGTGTATAATATCTCATGGGGATTACTTTGAAGGGGACAAAATAGATATTCATGAATAAATAAATAATTTTTGGAAAAACACAAAATTCGCGATACTTTTTGAACACACCTCGTACATGACTTAATCAATTTCTTTATCCCTCCTGAACATTTTGATATATATAAGTCAAACTAAATAGTTTTTGGAGGATGGGGCCGTGTGCAGAAGTCCACGCAAGTGGGGAAAGTTTCTGATCGCCATTTACCTGGGAATGGCCAGAGCGATCCTTTTGCATGCGGTTCAAGCAGCTCACTACTTCCGGGATTTCCGCCCAAGTATCCTCTGGGTAACCCCCGAGCACCCCTTTGGTGGTGAGCTAAACGTGAGAAGGCGACAACCTGGTAAGGCCACTCCGACATAATCGATTTAAGGGCTTGCTGGGGGGTTCAAACAGCAACGTCTGATCACCATGTGGTGCGGCTGCAAGCGGGCTTCTGTCTTGGATCAAGCGGCTCGCTATACAAACGTGTAATAGAATTCAACCTCCCGTGAAACGGGTTGTGCGTTGGGCTTGGGACCCACCACATAAAACAACGTTCCAATGAAATTCAACAACAAAGATTCGGATATGAAAACCCCTTTTTTAGATGACAACACCCGCAAACGAAATAAGGACTATGAGATAAGGGCATGTACCTGGAATGTCCGGCCCCTTAATGGGGAAGGTGTCGCTGCCCGGCTGGTTGAGGTCCTGAGGAAAGCAAAAGCTGACATCACCGCCATACAAGAGATGCGATGGACGGGGCGAGGAAACACGACCAAACACCTTGCAACATCTACTGGAGTGGGCATGAAGACAACCGCAGATTCGGCGTGGGATTTGTGGTGGGAGAGAGACTCCGTCACCGAGTACTGTCGTTCACACCCGTGAACGAGCGTCTCGCTGCAATCCCCATAAAAGTACGATTTTTCACCATATCGTTTATCTGCGCTCATGCACCGACGGAAGAGAAGGACGACGTAGAAAAGGATGCATTCTACGAGCGCCTGGAAGAAGCATACGAGCGCTGCCCCCGCCATGATATCAAAGTCGTGCTTGGCGACTTTAACGCCAGGGTGGGTAAGGAGGGTGTATTTGGCCCTACTGTCGGGAAGTTCAGTCTCCACGATCAGACTTCGCCAAATGGATTCAGGCTGATCAACTTCGCCGGTGCCCGAAACATGGTCATATCCAGCACTAGGTTTATGCACAAGAAGATCCATCAGGCTACATGGCTGTCCCCTGATCGAAAAACACGCAACCAGATCGACCACGTTGTGATAGATGGACAGAATGCTTCCAGCGTTTTAGATGTTCGCACAATACGAGGACCTAACATCGACTCTGATCACTACCTAGTAGCAGCCAAGATTCGTAACCGCCTCTGTATGACAAAACAGGTGCAAAAAAAAACGCAGGGAAAGCTGGACGTCGAAAAGCTGCAATCGCAACAGACCGACAATTATTTCGCAGATCGCCTCTCACACCTGCTCTCCGAGAGCACGATTCAACCTAGTGGAATGCATGAGTAGTGGGATCATATCTCAGGAGCACTCCGTACCGCAGCCGATGAAGTAATTGGATTCCGGCGAACGCGCAGAAACAACTTGTATGATGATGAGGAGTGCCGCGCTGCTACGAAAAGAAAGGACGAAGCCTACAAGGCAACGCTGAGAATGAATGCAACGAGGAGTGTGTGTGAACACTACCTCGAGTTGAAGAGGGAGGCGGCTTTTCCGGGCGATAAAAAAGAGAGGCAGAAAAGCGTGAAATAAAGGAGCTTGAGATGATGGCCAACGGGAATAATGCCCGAAAATTCTATCAAAAAATTCGGCGAATGACAGAAGGTTTTGAACCCGGGTCAAACTCTTGTAAGAATGAGAACGGCGACCTGGTGGGCGATGTTCAGAGAGCACTCAGAATATGGAGGGATCACTTCTCTGCCCTTTTAAATGGAGAAACTGTGCAAGAAACCAGAGAAGATGCCGAACCCGAGCCCACAATCGAAGATGATGGAATTGACGTTCCACAACCCGACTATAATGAAGTGCGAATAGCAATATCCCGGTTGAAAAACAATCAAGCAGCTGGCGCTAATGGTTTGCCTGCTGAGCTATTCAAACACTGAGGCGAGGAGCTGATAAGGCGCATGCATCAGCTTCTATGCAGAATATGATCGGATGAATGCATGCCTGAAGATTGGAATCTAAGTGTTCTCTGCCAAATCCACAAGAAGGGCGATCCTGCAAACTGCGCAAACTATCGCGGAATTTGCTTTTTGAATATCGCATATAAGGTCCTATCAAGCGTATTGTGCGAAAGACTGAAGCCTGATGTGAACAGACCTGGCTTCAGACCTGGTAAATCTACCAACGACCAGATTTTTACAATACGCCAAATCTTGGAAAAAACCGGTGAAAAAAGAATCGACACACATCATCTCTTTGTCGATTTTAAAGCCGCTTTCGATAGCACGAAAAGGAGCTGCCTATATTCCGCTATGTCTGAATTTGGTTTCCCCGCAAAACTTATACGGCTTTGCAAAATGACCTTGAGCAACACCGCCAGCTCGGTCAGAATTGGGAAGTACCTCTCCGAGCCGGTCGAAACTAAACGAGGTTTCAGACAGGGTGACCCCCTATCGTATTTATTTAATTTAATGCTGGAGAAAATAATACAAGCTGCAGAACTTAACCGCGCTGGAACAATATTTTATAAAAGCGTGCAACTGTTGGCATATGCTGACGATATTTATATCATTGGCCTTAACAACCGCGCCGTAACTTCTGCTTACTCCAAATTAGAAAAAGAAGCGGAGAAAATGGGATTGGTGGTGAACGAGGGCAAAACGAAGTACCTTCTGTCATCATGCAAAGAGTCAGCGCATTCACGCCTTGGCAACCAAGCCACTGTTGGCAGCAATAATTTCGAAATAGTAAAGGACTTCGCTTACCTGGGAACCAGCATTAACACCAACTATAATATTAGCCTAGAAATCCGACGAAGAATTACTCTTGCTAACAAATGCTACTTCGGACTGAGTAGGCAATTGAAAAGTAAAGTCCTCTCTCGATGAACGAAAATAACACTCTACAAGTCACTCATCGCACCCGTCCTGCTATATGGTGCAGAAGCGTGGACACTAACAACATCTGATGAGGCGGGTCTGGAAGTATTCGAGAGAAAGGTTCTTCGAAAGATTTGTGGACCTCTACGCGTTTGCGACGGCGAGTACCGAAGAAGATTTAATGATGAGCTGTATGAACTTTACGCAGACGCCGACATAGTTCAGCGAATTAAAACACAGCGGCTTCGTTGGCTAGGCCACCTAGTGCGAATGAGCCAAGATGCTCCAGCCCAGAAGGTATTCTTATCGGCACCCGCCGGTGGAAGCAGAGGAAGAGGGAGACCACCACTCCGATGGAAGGACCAAGTGGAGACCGATTTGCGATCCCGCGGTGTCTCCAATTGGCGCCAGTTGGCGCAACGAAGAAACGACTGGCGAGCTATGTCGGACGGTCAAAATCGCCCAGGCGGTTAGATGACCATTTAAAGAAGAAAGGAGATTTACACTTCTATTTTCAAATAAAGCAGGCGATTTAGTAAGATACTCCATTTTTTACTAGGAATTCGGTTTTCCGGATACCAGTAAAAAAACCGTTATTTTGTCCTACCCTGTTACATATACAGGTATACCTCCTACCAAATTTCGTTATTCCAACGTAAACGGTTCTGTAGTTATTAACAGTCCAAGTTTGAAAATTTATTCACTATGTGCCATGCCCCTTTTCCAAAAATTTTGTAAAATCGTCCATAAGACAATCAACTAATAAATTTATAACGGCAGTACGTAACGGCATAAACGGATCGAGATAGATATTGACTTATACATATCAAAATGTTCAGGACGAAAAGAGAAATTGATTAAGCCATGTCCGTCCGGCCATCTGTCCGTCCATCCGTCCGTCCGTCCGTCCGTCCGTCTGTGAACACGATACCTTGAGTAAATTTTGAGATATCTTAATGAAATTTGGTATGCGGGTTCCTTGGCACTCATCTCCGAGCGCTATTTAAAATGGGCGAAATCGGATGATAGCCACGCCCACTTTTTATATAAATAATATTTTCAAAAACACAAAAAAAGTTATTACTCAGTACATAATAAGGATAAACTTTGGTGAATACATTGAGATTGAGGCATAAAATACATTTTTCAAGAAATTTTTGAAAATGGGAGTGGCACCGCCCAGTCATGATTATGTCAAATTTAGAAATAATATTAATCATAAATCAAGAATCGTTCAAGATATCGAAACGAAATTCAGCACACATATTTATATTAATAAAATCGGTCAACGACCACGTCCAGTTGTTTAACATAGTTCTGAAATTTTTTTTTGTAAAATGTAAAACGCGATATATCTATAACCATGCAAGCCATATCAATAAGATCTTGCCTACATACTAAGATTTTTAGGCAAAACACGACAGCAAACCGTTTTGAGAATTTTGGGGAAATAGGCGTGGCGCCGCCCACTTTTCAGCATAAAAATTCTGCTGTTTTCAAAGACGATTGCTTGTAATTTCAACTAGCAATTTCAACGAAAATTGGTCAGCAGCTTCTTAATAGTATGTAGTATACTCCTGCCAAAACTTAGGCACATCGGAGAACACGCAAGTAAAATATCCGGGAGGGTTGTTAATACACCACTGTAATAGGGAAGTTATACACCTTTTTTGATTTTCATACCTTTAATGAACATGAAATGTTTGTAAGTATGAGAAGAAGAAGAGATGGGCCCATCAATAAGTAAACTTAAATAATAAGGACAATGAGCTTAGTCGATATAGCCATGTCCGTCTGTCAGTCCATTTGAATGCAAATTTTTTAAACATAAAATGTGCATGTATTGGTATTTTGAAAAAATGTGGTTAGCAGTTGTTGGTGGGGATCTTTTTATATACAAATAAATTAATGGCGGCCTCCGTGGTGTGTCGGTAGTGTTGCCGGCCTACCGCACTGAAGGTCCCAGGTTTGAGTCCTGGCATAGTTAATAGTGGTTAGAAAAGTTGTTCAAAACGGGGTCGCTCCTGGGCAGTGGTTTGGCAAACTCAAGTGTCTTTCTGCTATGCAAGGCTTCTCAGCAAAAATTGATCTCCTTTGTAGATGCCGTTCGAAGTCGGCAAAGATCTGTAGGTCCCGCCAATTTGTAGGAAAAAATTCAAATTTGAAGGGAAGCAAAAATCTCTCAGGAGGTTTATGATGACATACATGTTGGATATCGCGAGATACATTTATATTTTTTTTTTAAATTAATTTACCCGTCAAAACTCAAGACAAAAGTGTTTTTATTGAAAACAATCAGCTGGGTTTATAATAGGAGTTGAAATGTATTAAAATAGACCTGCGTAAATTGGTATGCCATAATGGATCACTACTAGGTATTTAATGTTCGCTTCCACCCGATCTTAGACTTCCCTACTTGTTTTTTTTATGAAAACTGCATTTCACAATCACAATAAGTCAACCCTAAATAATAAAAACAATTCAATATTTTTTTTGAATTTGCTAAAAATTTTTTATCAGAAAAACGTTACTTTGATTATTCCAAAAAGAATGTTATTTACTTACACAATTGCTTTGGCGAGTGCTCGTTTCGACGTGCATGCATCGACATTTTCAGAGGGTTGTTGCTGCTTATGCCAGTGGAAACGTTGCAGTCGCTCAAACTGGTATGAATAAGACCACGAAATTCTAGTTAATGTTTACTAACCAGTTTGGCAGGTGACTGCAGGGATGTATCCAACAAAGCAACTCTTCGTGCTCTTAGGAGAGCCGGTGACTCTGGGCATCGTAGTCAGTGATGAATACAATAACAACAACTAAAAAAAAATGCATGACAAGTTTACTCACTCAACTGCGGCTCTATTGTGCGAATACTGGTTTTTCATTGGTCCACTACCAATTCTTCGCACTCACAGTAAGAGCCCATCGCGCTAGTAATACAATAGCATGCATGACATGTCTGCTCACACACCTACGGCTCCATAGTGTGTATACATGTTTCACATTTGTGTTAGTGCCGTTTTTAAACGAAATTTTCTATATTATAACAATTTTTTTGAAAGTTTTTTTTAATTGACGGTACTGCAGTTCGGCCATACCCATCCATACATATATAACTGTTAATATCTTAGATGTATAGTTTGACCATAAAGTGGGATGATTTCTCTCAACTTACGCATTTATATTATAGATATTTTGCTTTTGCAATACACTAATTATTCCCCATACCTTGTTTTAAAAAAAAAATATTTCATTGAAAAGTCAATACAATTTATCAAACTCACACCAAGCATGCTGTTGCTCCATTAAATCCCAATCGACTTCTTCGAGTCGCTTGTTACAAACTCAAATTATTTCACAGCTCCCTCTGTGATCGCGAGCTAAGCCAACAACGAAAAGGTAGGATGTTGAAACGTTTGCCAAGTTTCTGTCTTTCCATATTATATGTATGTAAGATATATTTTCTATGTTTCTCCAATAAACATTTTTGTGCAGTTCGAACTTGAACATTTGAGAAGTTTTTGTGTTCATATAATGTGTTATGAAACGGAAAAACATATTTCTAATATGGGATCTTTCCTCGCCCCAAATTGAGAAATTTCACAAATCAAATATTTTCAGGGAGCATAATATCTTCTAAAATGGGTTTCTGTAATTCTTTTTAGCGAGTCAAAAATAAATATTTTAAAAAAAAAACTTTTATACAAAAATCAAGAAATTTTAATTTCAAATTGACTGTTTAAAATTTTTTCAGTGGAAAAGCATTTCATATCATAACGCAATAGCAGTTAAAACAAGTTTCCACTGACGAGTAAGATGATATTTAAAATGTTACTATCGCAAAGAAGACGTTTTTCTTGAAGAAAATCTCTTTAGTATATTTCTGTTCTAATTTAATGGAAACAAAAACACCAAAACGTTAGAAAACGTCCATCAGAATCATTGAAAGTCTGTCGGGTCAGCAAAGAATTATCATACTGTCTATGCTATTTAAAACTGTACCAGAAATATGTTACATCAACTTTTTTCCTACATACATTTTTGCCTCTTTTAAACTTCCAGCTCAGAAAAATATAATTACAGTCATGTTCTGAGAAGTAACGGGTTCTTTGAATAAAATATGTTTTGTTCAGTGTAAATTTTTTCATTGAATTATATAAGTTAAACTATACCGAACTGTTTTTATTAAAAAATATATTTTTTCGCGGCAGCTAGCCGGTTCGTGTAGTTTATTTAATGTCAAAAATTGGATTGATTACAAATGTTTGAAACGCTTAATTATATTCCTCAATTCCTCCCAGTCGCGTCGCAGTTTCCGAGAAGTTCCGCGGCGTCGCCGTCGAATGCTTATTTGGAAGTTGCACTGCATTGCAGGTATGAAGAATTTGGCCTTGGTTGAAGGTGTCTGATGTCCAGACGTACTGTCAGCAATTTAGCGGATGCGCGTGTAGCTTTGGTATGCAGATGCATTGCATTAGCGTGAGAAAGAATTATTTGGAGTTTCGAATGTTAGCTATGTTAACTCCTCCCTCCTGAAAAACGCTTGCCCCCGAGCGTCTGAAAAATTTGGAACGCTCTTGTTGAAGGTGAAGGGACTTGGGATGTATCTTCTTGTGAGTGATTGGCCTGTACATTAGCCTCTGCTGATGGTTTTATGCGGTTTTTTTGTTTTCTTATTTTCAAGCAGTATTTTGCGGATCCGCCTATCAGGACTATGACTATGATGAGGGTGAGTCCTGAAAAACTTCGATTTACCATCCTTTCTGCTTGGAGTGACTTAATTTGAATTGTATTATTTATATGTAGTTCGCTAAGCGCTTCTAGCGATAAAAGTTTAGTCAGGTTTTCTTCCACTGGATTTGGCTGCGCAATTGCTGGCATTATTCTTAAGGGGGGTGCTTCAAAATTTTTGTATGTTCTGTCTTTGACTTTCACAGTTTCATTCTTGAAATTTATAATATAGGTTCCATTCATGGCACGCACATCGCCGCTTATTGTAATGTTACCTTGGTAGTTGTTAAGAAAGAGTATTCCGGGCACGATAAGCTCATCTCTTGGAATATGGTGGGCGTTGATGAAATGACATGAGGAATTGAGGCTTTTTATTAACTTAGGTATACAAAAATCAGTCATTGCGGCCGCCGTGGTGTGAAGGTAGTGTTGCCGCCCTACCACACCGAAGGTCCATGGTTCGAGCCCTGGTACAGGTAACATCAAAAGTGATTTGAAAAAAGTTTTTCAAAACGGGGTCGCCCCTCGGCAGTGGTTTGGCAAACTCTCCGAGTGTATTTCTGCCATGACAGGCTTCTTAGCAAAAATTCGTCTCCTTTGTAGATGCCGTTCGGAGTCGGCAAAAAACTGTAGGTCCCACCAATTTGTAGGGAAAATTCAAATCGGCACACCACAAATTGGAAGAGAAGCTTGGCGCAAAAATCTCTTAGGAGGTTTATGATGATATACCTGTTGTATATCGCGCCATAGAGATAGAGAGATACAAAAATCAGTACTTTAATTGAACAGCTCATTTTGCTTACAAATACTAATCTTATTATATTTCTTGCACTTATTTCCTATTCCAAACATCCTGTCTTTATTCCGTATAATATTATTGTATTTCAGATCAATCATTACATTATTTTTTATTGAAGCTTTTAGTATCAAATTTTCGTAATTATCGTTTGTAGTTAATGGTACTTTAACAATATATAAAATTGATGAAATATTTCTTAGTACGCTTACTTCAGCTAATTCTAATGCTTCTTCGACGGTATCGAATGGCAAATTTTCTTTATTCATTTCTCTTATGGATAAGTCTATTTCCTTTTTGTTTAATATTATTGAACTTACAATTCCGATTCTTGCCCATTGTATGGCGTACTTAATATTAATTATTTCCTCTTTAATCAATCTTAGCTTATTTTGAAGGCTTATTGCCACTTCATTGGCTGTTACTTCGTCTTCTTTCATTGCGTGCATTAGCTTATTAGTTATCTCAGTTATCTTATTAATTTGTTGGTTCATAGCTTTATTTATAATTGTCTGTTTATTATTATTTGTAATTAACTTATCTATATTATAGGTTATCATATTGAGGTCGTCATGGTCAGGGCTTCCTGCTAAGTATTTCCAAGCGGTGCCGAGGAAATCTAGAGATCTTCGGGTCTTAGAATTTCGGAGAGGCTCAACAACTTCCAACATTTCGCTAGCTTGTTGGGCTTCGTGCCGCAAGGTGGGATAGAAAGGATTTGATGGTTGTATGTTTTTATCTATTGTATCTATGACATTTTCCAGGAGGGTTCTATATGTGTGTGTATTAATAATATGGATAAAATTTAGGTTACCATCCTTAATTTTGGAGGGGCCATTATCTATGGTTAACAAATGTGACGATGAATAGTCGTGGATTTGAATTTCTGCGTAAACCGTGCAGATGATGATACTGAAAGGGATTGATTATTCTTTAATGACCATAACGCTCAATTATTTATAATTTTATTTTTTAATACCTATAATCGTACGCCTATGGCATATTACTCGATTTTCCTAAAATCTAAAAGTCGTATGTCTATCATTATATCCTTATTTACTTATTCTTAGGTTACGATTGTTAATTTTGTAATTTTACTTATTTTAGTAAAAAATATAAAATTTTATTTTTTATTTAAACATTTTTTTCTTTTTTTTTTCTTTTTTTTTTTTGTTTTAATTTTTTTCTTGTTATTGGGCCTTGATATGGCTTTTATGCACCGACCTTCCTGATGTAGTTGTGACCGTGTTTCCCTTGTCTTCCAGCACTATTTTCTTTTTGTATCGGGGTGATAATTTATTTCCTAACCTTTTATTAACTTTTACGTAAATTACGTCATTTCTACTATAAGTCCTAAAATTTGTCCTATTTTTGTTGTGGAACTCTAAATCTTTTTCCTGTTTGCTTTTTAGATTTCTAATATTTTCGTCCCTGTCCAATTCTATTGGGGTCTGTCCAATTGTCAGTCCAAAGAAAAGTTCGATGGGTTTGCGTTTGGTAGTGGAATGGATAGAATGATTATATTTTCGTAAGGATCTGTGGAGAAGGTCATGAAAATCTGTGTGGGTATTTTCAGCTTTGGTACATCGCAACAATTCGGATAGGGTGGAGTGGAATCGCTCGATTTGGCCGTTTACTGAGCTTTTATATGGTGGTGTTTTAAATATTTGTATTCCGAGTTGATTTTCCAGCATGAAGGTTATGGGGGCTGCGTTCAAGGATTTTTGTTATCTATTACAATGTTTTCCGGAAATCCGAATATTCCCAATAAGTCTCTCAACGGGGTCTTAATATCCTCGCATGACCTAGACTTAACGATTATCGCTTGGGCATATTTTGAGAATTTGTCGATCGCTGTTAGTACTATCTTGTTATTAGTGTAATAGAGATCTATATGCACTATATGTCCTGGATAATTTTGAGTCGGGGTGGCTTTTAGTATGGGGTTTACTGGGTGTCGTTCGTATTTATTTTCGAGACAAATCCTACACGGTTTGGCTATTCTTTTAATTTTCGCATTCATCTGTGGGAAGTAACATTTTCCCAAAAGTTGAGCTTTATTCTCGGTAGGATTGCGATGGGCTCTGTTGTGTTCGCAGATAATTACTCTTTCCTATTCGGATTCAGTAATAATGTCCTGTACAAAGTTTCGCGTGTAGCGGACCCTGTATCTACTGAAGTGTGTTTGGTAAATGTTTTGGATTTTTCCTAGTATGTTGTCTTCCGTCTTTATACAATTCGTGACTGAGGGATTTAAATATCTCTTTAGTAAAGCGGTAAGGTTTTCGTCGGTGAAGTCTCTTTCTACTATGGTGTGCCTATGATAGGTTGGGAAAATTATTTGGAATTGGTATGATGAGGTCTCGCCCGTGGAAAGGTAAATTTGGTTTTTAAACGCGTTGATAGGTGTATCTGTATAAGGTATCAATGTTTGGGCAGAACTCTCGCCGCTATGTCGGGTTGCTGTTAGGGAATTTATTTGGTCCTGCTGTGGTGGTCTAGATAGACCGTCGGCAACTACGTTCATCTTACCGGGTTTGTATCTTAGTTCGTAGTTATATTCCTCAAGTATAGCTTTCCAGCGTTTCATTTTATTGTTATTGGTTTTATTACTCAGCGCATAGGTTAAAGGTTGGTGATCTGTAAAAATTTTGACTTTTGCTGAACCGTAAAGGTAATTGCGTAGAGATTTTAATGCCCATATGATGGCAAGCATTTCCTTCTCATTGGCTGCATAATTTTCTTCCGTTTTTGAGAGGGTCCTTGATATGAAAGTAATGGGTCTGTCTTCTTGTGACAGGACTGCGCCTATTGCATAATTGGAGGCATCGGTGGTCAGCTCGAAGTCTGTATTCAAGTTGGGGTAGGTCAACATTACTTCTCTTGAAATAAGAACATTTTTAATTTTTGTGAACGCTGCCATTGCGTCCCCATTAAGGATGATCTGTTTTTTTGCCGATTGGCTTTTGGACACACGTCCCTCCTCCCCTCTTAAAAGGGCTGTCAAGGGTTTAGCCAACTTGGCATAGTCCTTAACGAAACGACGGTAATAACCCGACAGACCCAAAAAGGATCTGAGTTCCCTGAGGTTCCGTGGAACTGGAAAATTTTGAATGGCCTCAATTTTTGAAGGATTTGTTTTAATTCCTTCCGGTGTTACAATGAATCCTAAAAATTCAACCTCATTTTGGAAAAATTTGCATTTTTCTAGCTGTACTTTCATGTTTGCATGCTCAAGCGTGCAGAAAATATTTTTAAGGTGGGCTGCGTGGTCTGTTTCAGTTTTGCTGAATATTATAATATCGTCTATGTAAACATAGCAGCATTGTCCTATGTAATTTCGTAAAATGTCGTCCAGCGTTCTTTGGAAAATTGAAGGGGCATTCTTTAGGCCAAATGGGAGTCTAGTGAATTCATACTTCCCGTTATTTATGGAGAAAGCGGTCTTTTCTATATCTGAAGTTTTTAATGGGATTTGGTGAAAGCCGCTTTTTAAGTAAATGACCGAGAAAAATTTGTTGCTTCCCAGTTGGGAAAGGACTTCGTTAATTTCAGGGATGGGGTAACGGTCTGCTATTGTTACGGAGTTCAACTTTCGATAGTCTATCACAAGCCTGTACTGTTTATTGCCCAGGGAATCTGGTTTTTTATCTACTATCCAAACGGGTGAATTATAGGGTGAGCGTGACGGTCGTATAATGCCGTCCTCTAAGAGTTTGCCAATTTTTTTTTGACCTCTGACTTCAATGACATAGGGTATGGGTAATATCGGGAGTAGATAGGGTTGTCGGTTGTTGTCCTAATTTCCGCTTTTACTACTGTCGTGTATGTTAGTTTTTCATCGGGTTCTGCGAAAAGTTTCGAGTGGTTTCCACAAAGGTCATTCAGTTTTTCTTTTTGTTCATGTGTCAAATTGTCCGTATTTATTTCTAAGCTATTAACCGACTTGGACACTTGCTGTTTAATTTTAATTTTTTTACCATTTTTAATTGTCATGTAATTTCTGGAGGTGTGGATTATTGCGTCTAGTTGTTTTAGACTGTCATTACCAAGGATAATATGGAATGACTTTAGTGAGGGCAAGACAAAGAACTTGAGTCGTTCCTTATTTAATTTAAAGAGGTTTAGGAAAATATGGTGGTATACCTTCACTTTACCTCCGAACGAATTTGCATAGAAAACGTTTTCGTTTGGCAGGGGATTCCTTGCCAATGAAGGTTGTATATAATTTTTGTTTGAACCAGTGTCTATGAGGAATCTTAATACCTCTCCATTGCCTGTTTTGCACTGGATGTATGGCAATGTCGAGTGGGTCAATCTAAAAAATGGACGTCGCAAAATTCCTCGCCGTCCTTTGGATCGTCTTGCGCATATTTTATGTAGTCCTGGTAATAGTCGTTCCAGGTTTGTGCTTCGCAACCTTCGATGGCATCTCCGAATTCGTTTGGTTCGGATTGGTTGGCCTCGACCGGGACGGCATCAGGGACAACCTGTTCTAAATGATTTATCCGTTGCAAAATTTCGAAATTATTAACCATAATTATAAAAATAAATTTTAAAAAATTTCAAAATTATTAAATTACAAATTATTCATAATATAAAACATAAATTTAATAACTATTAATATAAATACCATTATAATTATAAATTAATAACATTTTTTAATTAAAAATAAAATACCTCCTATAAAAAAAATTAAATAAATTATTTCTTATATTTAACCCCTAATTAAAATATAAAAAATAACTTATTGAAATTTATAAATAATAAATTAATAAATAACTAAAATTTAATTTGAAAAATAGTTAATAATTTCGAAATTTTTTTATTTATTTATTACAAATTAATTTAAATAAAACTTAAAATTTAATTATAATATTAAATTTATAATAAATAATAAAATTAAGGACATAATTTTTATAGAACAATTTAACATATAAATAATTATTTTTACAATTTTTTAAAAATAAAAAAATTTCGAAATTATTAACTATTTTTCAAGTTTTTTTTTTTTTTAATAAAAAAAAATTTCTGAATTTTTAAAAATTTTTCAAAATTTTTGAAAAATAGTTAATAATTAAATTTACATTCCATGATTATTAATTAATTTTCATTCAAATTTTTAATTATAATGAAAATTAATCTATTTTTATAAAAAATTTCACGATAATCAAGAGATATACTATAGAGATCAATAAATATCTATATATATATAAATATTTAATTAATTAATAGATGCCTATTAATTATGTCGTAAAAACCCTTAAGATTCCGAAATAGAGATTAGTTTTGTAAAATTTGATTATTATTATTATAATCGATTATTAGAAATTTTTATAAATTAAGATATTAAAAATAAATAATCGATATACATATATATATTTATATTAAGTTGAGATTTTATCTCTCAGAAATGGCTATATTAGAATTTTTTATTATCTACTTAATAATTCTTAAGCAATATTAAAAATACTAATATTAATTATTAAACAATAAATTTAATAATTAATTAATACCGTGACACGTAATTAATAAGGCTAAGTTAAAAAAAAAAAAACAAAATAGGTCATAATTTTACAATGAAAAATAGCCTATTAAATTTATAATAAATTAATTTTCATTGTAAAAAATAAACTAGAAAATTCAATTTTATTTATTATTCATGTTAACCCTCAAAATTTAATAATTCATTAATGAATTGCCTGAAATTAAAGGATTATCTTGATAGGATAAATTATGTAATTATAATTACATTCATTATATTTAATAGAATTAAACTATTTCTAAAAGTATCAAAAACTTTTGTGCATCATACACTAAAATACAATTATTTAATCAAACCATAAAAAGATAAGCTAATTAAGCTACTGGGCTCATACCCCAATTATAAAGGTAATAACCCTTTTCTTTTTAATTTTTAATAATTCTACAAAAATTATATTCTTCTCAATTTTAATAATAAGAACAATAATTACAATTTCATCAAATTCTTGATTAAGAGCTTGAATAGGTTTAGAAATTAATTTATTATCTTTTATCCCCCTAATAATAGATAATAAAAATTTAATATCTACAGAAGCTTCTTTAAAATATTTTTTAACTCAAGCAATTGCATCCTCAATTTTTTTATTTGCTATTATTACATTATTTTTGAATAATTTAATAACATTACAAATTAATTTTATTTTTAATAAATTAATTATAATTTCTTCTCTATTACTAAAAAGAGGATCAGCCCCCTTTCATTTCTGATTCCCAACAGTTATAGAAGGATTATCATGAAATAATAATTTAATTTTAATAACATGACAAAAAATTGCCCCTATGATATTAATTTCTTATTTAATTGAAACAATTTTTATCAACATTATTATTATTACCTCAATTATTGTTGGTTCCTTAGGTGGATTTAACCAAATTTCTTCACGAAAATTAATAGCTTATTCATCAATTAGACATTTAAGATGAATACTAACTGCTATACAAAATAATGAAATAATATGAATTATATATTTTTGTTTTTATTCATTTTTATCCTTTAGATTAATTTTTATACTAAATAATTTCGAAATTTTTTATATAAATCAATTATTCAATAATTTTTTTAATTCTAAAATTTTAAAATTCATTCTATTACTAAATTTACTATCTTTAGGAGGATTACCACCATTTTTTGGATTTTTACCAAAATGAATTGTTATTCAATCAATAATTATAAGTAATCAATACTTATTAATAGTAATTATAACAACTATAACATTAATCACATTATTTTTTTATCTACGATTATGTTTCGCTGCATTTATATTAAATTATTTCGAAAATAACTGATTTTTTAAAATAAATATAAATAATATATCAATTATATTTATACTTATTTTTTCATTTATTTCAACGTTTGGTTTAATCATAATTTCTATTATATACCCTCTATTTTACTAATAATTTGTAAAGGTTTTAAGTTAAAAAAACTAATAGCCTTCAAAGCTTTAAATACTAGTAAAATCTTTTAAGCCTTAGTAATAAATTTACTCCTTTAGAATTGCAGTCTACTATCATTAGTGACTATAAAGCTTAAATTTGATTAAAAAGATATACTCTTATAAATAGATTTACAATCTATCGCCTAAATTCAGCCATTTAATCATATATTCGCAACAATGGTTATTTTCAACAAATCATAAAGATATTGGTACTTTATATTTTATCTTTGGAGCTTGAGCAGGAATAATTGGAACTTCACTAAGAATTTTAATTCGAACTGAATTAGGTCATCCAGGAGCTTTAATTGGAAATGATCAAATCTATAATGTCATTGTAACATCTCACGCATTTGTAATAATTTTTTTTATAGTAATACCAATTATAATTGGAGGATTTGGAAATTGATTAATTCCTCTTATATTAGGGGCTCCTGATATAGCATTTCCTCGAATAAATAATATAAGCTTTTGACTACTACCACCATCAATCACTTTATTATTAGTCAGAAGCATGGTAGAAAACGGATCTGGAACAGGATGAACAATTTATCCTCCCCTTTCATCTATTTCTGCTCATGCCGGAGCTTCTGTAGATTTAACTATCTTCTCTTTACATTTAGCAGGAATCTCTTCTATTTTAGGAGCAATTAATTTTATCACAACAATTATTAATATACGATCAACAGGGATTACTTTTGATCGAATACCTTTATTTGTATGGGCTGTTATTTTAACAGCTCTTTTACTCTTACTATCTTTACCAGTACTAGCAGGAGCTATTACAATATTATTAACAGATCGAAATTTAAATACATCTTTTTTTGACCCAGCAGGTGGAGGAGATCCTATTTTATACCAACATTTATTTTGATTTTTTGGACATCCAGAAGTCTATATTTTAATTTTACCTGGATTTGGTATAATCTCTCATATTATTAGTCAAGAATCAGGAAAAAAAGAAACATTCGGTTCTTTAGGAATAATCTATGCAATAATAGCAATTGGATTATTAGGACTCATTGTATGAGCTCATCATATATTTACTGTTGGAATAGATGTAGACACACGAGCTTATTTCACTTCAGTTACTATAATTATTGCTGTACCTACAGGTATTAAAGTCTTTAGTTGATTAGCAACTCTTCATGGAACCCAATTATCATATTCACCAGCATTAATTTGATCCTTAGGTTTCGTTTTTCTATTTACTATTGGGGGATTAACAGGAGTAGTATTGGCTAATTCATCAATTGACATTATTCTACATGATACATATTATGTAGTTGCACATTTTCACTATGTTTTATCTATAGGAGCAGTTTTTGCAATTATGGCAGGACTCATCCATTGATACCCTTTATTTACAGGATTAACTTTAAACCCTAAATGATTAAAAACTCAATTCGTTATTATATTTATTGGAGTAAATCTAACTTTTTTTCCTCAGCATTTCTTAGGCCTTACAGGGATACCTCGACGATATTCAGACTACCCAGATGCTTACACAACATGAAATATTATTTCCACTATTGGATCATCTATTTCCTTATTAAGAATTTTATTGTTTTTATTTATTATTTCAGAAAGTTTAATTTCAAAACGAATAGTTTTGTGCCCAATACAATTAAGATCTTCAATTGAATGGTTACAAAATAGTCCACCAGCTGAACATAGTTATTCTGAATTACCTTTACTAAATAATTTCTAATATGGCAGAATAGTGCAATGGATTTAAGCTTCATATATAAAGATATTTCTTTTATTAGAATTAATGACAACATGAACTACTTTTGGACTTCAAGATAGAAATTCTCCTTTAATAGAACAATTAACATTTTTTCATGATCACACTTTAATAATTTTATTAATAATTGTGGGTAAAACGGTTGGTTAGAACTCCTTCTTGGGGGAATTGCAGGCCTTTGTTGGTGTTGCATACTAAATAATGCTGGGGGTAGGTTAGGTCGTTTGGCTAAGCTATACTGGCTATTGGCGTGTGCTGCCCTGAAGTTTTGGTTCTCCAGTTTTATGCACAGGTGCAAGGCTTCGGGAAGATCAGCCGGCTATTTCATGCCGAGGAGCCTAGAGAGGTCACCCGATAGTCCTCTGACGAAGGTATCCAGCGCCTTGTCGCGGTACGTGTGCGTGAGGACATGCATGGATTCCTCGCTAATTTCCATGCACGCTATTTTGTTCAGGATTAGCGAAAGATGGGAGTAAACTTCGCCGTAAAATTCCTGTACGGATTTCCGACCCTGTATCAGGCAGGTCATCTGGTACTCGAGTGTGCTAAGGTCCCTTTTATCCGCATAGTGCATGGTAAGGCATTTGGAAATTGCCTTCCAGTTTAGAGGGGTGTTGTAAGACAAATTACATTATAATGAACCAAATATACTTTTTCGGAAAGGGGAGAAAAAATAAAAATACACGTGTATCGGCGATTTTCATGTACAAGTCAGGATTTTTTTTTTTAGTCGTGTGCGACTATTGCTATAGAAATTTATGCAAAGGTCAACAATAAAGTACGCTGTACCAACAATTTAGCTACAACGAACGGAGCACTGTAAACAAAAAAAAAAATCTTACGTGTACATGAAAATCGCCGATACACGTGTATTTTTATTTTTTCTCCCCTTTCCGAAAAAGTATATTTGGTTCATAGGACGCAGTGTAATTTGTTTAGGGTAGCTGAAATATACATTATATGTTTTCGACTCCATTTTTCATATACAGAAAATTGTTCAAGTCTAGTTGGCCGTTTTAAAAAATCTAGGAAAAATCGCATTGTAATAACAGCTTTAGTGGCAACACCTATTCAGGAAGTCATAGAAAGAAGAACACTATCTACATATAAAACTTTAACCAATCCGTTTTCGAGTTAGCGTTTATTGGGTATGCAAGTAGAATGTGAAAAAATTGGCTGTCATGATCACTGCGTTAAGGGCGCGAAAATTGAAATGAATTAGAAACACTTCTGGCGAACGTTTGCTAATGTTACTATTAGCAATCGTTGCTGGACCAAAAGTAAATTGCAAGCAATCCAGCAAATCAGCGTTAACATCGGCTACCACCACCAATACCACAAAAACAATCATCATCATTATCATCACCATCATCCATATCAATGTCAAAAAGTGTTTTTGTGTGAATTTGTGTAGGCGATGAACTTTCGGGTCATATCTGTGAACAAAGTCTAACTTAGTTTGGTGTACGTACGTGCTTGTAGGGAGCAAAAAAAAAGAACACGTTTGAGCAAACTTTTCTTTGAAATCAACTGTTTTTCGCAAATTTTTTATTTGTTGTTACTTCAGTCATTGCCTTTTTATTTGAACTGCATGCGAAAGTTTGGCCAGCAGGGAGTTCCCCGTCCGTACGTACTACGTGTGTTAGTCGCTTAGGAATTGAAAACTTTTGTTGCACTTGGCTGGTTGTAAAAACTATGTTTAGAGCAGAAAAAGGTTGTGCAAAATATAATGAAGCAAGTGAGAAACTAGAAAATGTGTTGATTTTTCCTCGAGATAATTAACTACACAAAGTCAATATTAAACTTTACGTATTTATGTAGAGAAACAGATTGGATTATGATTTCAAATAAATCTCAATTTGTTTTAATTTATAAATATGCATTAATATTAGTTCAGTCTCGCGGATACGAGTGATTTTGTGGGCATCAATAAGCGGTTTGTTGGTATGAAACTATTTAACAAATGAGGCACTTTTTAAACCAATTAGGAGGTTCAAAAACCTTTAATTCAGGAACTTATTTCTGAACCTTGTGTGTCAGTATACGTGTCGTTGTTGTGTTGTTTTTTAGCAACAAAATTACTCCCCGAAAGCTTTGGAGAGTGTTTTCGGAAGTGGCAGTTCCCCGTGCGGTAAATACCCGACTCTCGGGAGCTAGTTTGTATGACTAGTGGAATCTTCCAGGCCATCTCACCTCCATCTTCCGTAACGAAGGAAAAAATGGGCATTGAGAGGTGAGAGGCATCATATGGCCAGATCAACCATTAAGTTGCTCGTAATTACCTTTGGGTATTTTAGTAGTCTCTTACGACAGGCATATCTACCACAGCCATATTCTAACCCACTAACCCGCAGGGTGTCAGTATATATTTAAACTGTCATATTGCTAAATATTCAATTTTAGTAAGAGTTATTAATAACACTGGTATACAGCCAAAAACCACCAGAGACGCGAATATGACATTCGTATGTAAAACCACCCCCTGATTCCGAAAATCGAGGTTATTTTTTATTCTATGGTACCGTTTGTGAGATATTTACGATTTACCGTTCTTCCAAAAAAAGAGGGGGTCACTTAATCGTGTATATCTCAAGAAGGAATTGAAGAATTCCAAACCGGTTTGAAAAATTTAAAAGCTAATAAAAATTGCTATAAACAATGCATACAACTTTTGCTAGGCCCTGTATGTTCGAAGATAAGAAACAACCAATATTGGTTTCTACCTTTTTTTTTTGTAAAAATATAAAAAAATGTGTACTTTGCAAGGAAAGATATCGAAAACTTTTTATTTTTTTCCAGATATTTTTTTTTTCCAAGAAAGCTCTGTTTCATTACATAACAAATAAGCTTTCATCCAATAAAATCGATGGAGTAATACAAAAGTTATAAGCATTCAAATAAATATAGCCATATAATACTTAAGTACCCTACAAATATTGGCATATGTACAGGGTGGCTAATGAAAGCCGCTCCCAAAAAAAAATTAAATAACTTTTTTTCTATTTAATGAATCTGGTTAATTTTTTTTTTTATTTTGCAGATTGACTTTTACATTTAACAAAAATGGATAACTAAGACACTGAAACAAGAATTTGGATTGTCCGCCGCTATCACGCACTGGAGTCCGTAGTTTCGGTTCAAAGAGAGTATAGGCGCACGTTTGGCGGCAATCCTCCGAGCAGATGGACCATAATAAGACTTGTAAACAATTTTGCCGAGCATGGGACAGTCAACAGAAGACCTTACCATCGAAACCCTTCAGTTCGAACGGAGGAAACAATCGCTGCTGTAGCTGCTGCCATACAAAACAATCCACGTGTTTCGACAAGAAGCTTATCTGCTCAAATGGGTGTAAGCAGACAGTCATTACAGTCAATTATGCACAAAGATTTGGACTTATTCCCATATAAAATTCAAATAGCCAACAAACTGAACGCTGCAGACTTGCTGATTCGCTTGGAATTTTGCCAGAAGATGCTTCAAATGGTGGAAGAGGATGGAAACATGTTGAACTGTCTTTTTATGTCTGACGAGGACCATTTCGATTTAAACGGCAACATAAACAAACAAAATTGTCGAATATGGAGTGCTTCCAACCCACAGATACTCCATGAGACGGAATTGCATCCACTTCGTGTCACAGTGTGGTGTGCAGTTTCATCACGCTGCATTGTCGGGCCCTACTTCTCGAAGAAAACGGTCACACCGTTACGGTTACTGGAGACCGTTACTTGAGCATGTTGAGAGAGTTTTTCTATCCAGAATTACGCCGAATGAGAATTTCTTTCAACTCTGCGTGGTTTCAGCAAGATGGTGCAGCTCCTCATATAGCCCAACCTGTTATGACAGAATTGCGACGAAAATTTCCCAATAAGCTGATATCCAGAAACTCTACATTCCCTTGGCCACCCAGGTCGCCTGACCTTACTGCACCTGACTTTTTCTTGTGGGGTTATTGCAAACAGGAAGTCTTCAAAGCAAACCCAACAAATTTGAATGAACTAAGGCAATCCATTCGAGAAACAATTGCGGCTATTCCTGTCTCAACTCTCCAAGCAGTAATGAACAACTTTTTGGTAAGATGCCGCACATGCATCGACGAGCAGGGGGGGCATTCAAATTCCATTATTTTTAAAACTAATTAAGCTATATTTAATAAAATTTAATGAGCTTTAACATGAATAAAAGAAAAATGAATTCCATACACTGAAAAAAAATTATTAGAGTTTCTTAATGTAGCAAAATTCATCAGCCACCCGTACATATGAGACGATAACAATGTATGTAAGTTTTGTCTTAACTCTGTGATCTTATTTTATACTTGAAAAAGTTATTTGTTTTGTTTTGACGCTTATTTATATTAGGATCGGTTTCTCTTATGAGAAACCAACAGTAGTCACCCATCATTGCGATATCCCAGAATCCTTGATACCGACTTTCAATTAACTTAATTTGCTGATGAAACCGTTCGTCATGCTCGTCACTTTCGTCACCAAGATTTTGGGGAAAAAAATTTAAATGGGAATGCAGAAAATGAATTTTAAAAGACATATTTTCTCCTGAGAAGAAAGTAAATTAGATATTTAAGTGACACATTTGTGTGTAATTTTCTTAGGCTGGATTCATTGCTCAGTTCCGAACAAATTTTTTGTTTACATTTTACTAGTTCTTTTTTCACTTATCTGATACAGAATGAGAAGAGAACGAGAAAAATGTACACAAAAAATTTGTTCGGAACTAAACGATGAATTCAGCCTTAGGGCGGTTTAACTTTAAAATTTTCATACACATTTTTTGTTTATCGGGCGAAAGGTTTTAAAGTTTACTTTAGAAAACGGCCTTAAATATGTTTTTTTATTTACCCATTCTCGCATAGTTCTTGATTAAGTCGTTCACTAGCATCTCGTAGTTAAGACTTTTGCGTTTGCCTAAAAAAGGAGCAACGACCTTTTCAAAAGAATCCCACTCTGCCGGCTCCACTGGTGACAATAGTTCTTTGAATTGGTTATTGTTAAGCATCTTTCTTATTTGCGGCCCAACAAAAATGCCTTCCTTTATCTTGGCTTCTGAAATCTCTGGAAAGATGGTTTTTAAATGACGGAAGGCTTCGCCTTCTTTGTCCAAAGCCTTAACAAAGTTTTTGATAAGCGAGCTTGATGTGGAGCGAGGGTAAAATATTTTTTTCTTTTTTTATAAGAGGGGAGTATTTTATGGTATCCACACCAGCTTTAAATTCGATTCGGTCTGACCAATCCTTTATGATATAGTAATTTTTACGAGCTCGGCTATCCCATTTGCAGAGAAAGCAATAGTATTTTGTGTACGCACTTTGTAGACCAGCATTCGAATTCTCCCATCATGCTCTTCATATTTGATCAGTTTAAGTAATTTTTGCATTATCTCTTAGATTTCCTTCGTATTTACTGCATGCGCGATCGGGATAGACGGCTTTCGGTTGCCAATATGTAATAATACGGCCTTTAAACTTAGTTTATTGCCGTCTATGAACAATCGCCATTCTTTGGAATCATATGGTTCACCAAATTCTTTGAATAAGCCAGTAATGTCATTGCAGTAACTTAGAAAATCGTTCGTGACGAGTTCTATAATATGTTACCTTAACCTCGGATGAAAGGAATTTTAGCGTGTAGCTCGGCCTTTACCTTGGACAATTCCAAATCTTTTATCAAATCATTGACTTGTGCTTGAGACAAAGCGTTTCGTTTTCTGTGTGAAGTTCAATACAACTTGATGCCGCGTAATCAGATGCTGCTGTTGACAATGAAACTGGACCCGCAACTAAAGTTGAATGTGGCAATAGCAATCTAGTTAGATGAGCAACTTCCGTTGAATTTGGTACTGGAAATGACGCTGTAGATACGCTGGCATGCGTTACTTTTCTTGACTATCCAACCCCAAATACTTCTGTAGTACAAATATAGCAGTCCGTCGAATGGCAAAGTTGGTTCCCTCCACTTCATTGGTGTACTAAATTCTATATGTTGCCTAAGTTGATAGTGTCAGAAATTAGTCAGATATGCATATAAAAGTAGCAAATTCCTAAATTTTACTACGCACCTTTTTGTTCCGGATGCCGAATGAATCGATTCGATTCGACATGTGATGCACACAGTATTCGGTGTCCATGACTTCCCAGTGTTTTTAGGCTGAATGCCAAAATACTTATAGTATCTAACTTTCAAAGGATTTGAAAACACACGTTAACAATATATTGACCGCAGATGGAACACAACATATCTGGATAATTTTTACACTCAAACTCTCGCGACCTTTTATTCATATTATTTTTTAAGTAAATGACGGGTTATAAAATTCTCTCATGGACTGAACAGTAACCGGTGAGCCTTGTAGCCATGATGAAGGAACAATTCGCATTTACACCTATTTATACTCAGATCAAGTAAAAATCGAAGCGTACCCAGACAAAAAGGTTCCTTAGTTATACAAAGAAAACACTACCTGCTTTCAAAAATGTGCTCTTGCTTGAAATGTATCTGGGTTTGAAATTTTAAAGTTTACCTACTTGAGAAAACGGCATTAACAGTTTTTTGTATCTTATAACCCTTCGAAAATCTACCTACGTACTAACTAATATATGAATACTAATACATATGTACGTGAAGGGTATTATATGGCTATATTTATTTGAATTCTTATCACTTTTGTATTAGTCCATCGATTTTATTGGATGAAAGCATTTTTTTTGTATTAAAACAGAGCTTACAAAGAAAAAAAATATCTGGAAAAAAATAAAAAGTTTTCGATATCCTTCCTCGCAAAGTACACATTTTTTTATATTTTTACAAAAAAAGGTAAAAATCCGTGTTGATTGTTCAAACTGTTTAGAAATTGCTCAATCTTTTCTTGAGATATACATGATTAAGTGGAGCCAACTTTTTTTTTTTTTGAAAGTTTGAAATAGAAAAAAAAGTTCGAATTTGTAGACCAGTGTAATAAAACTTCTGAGAATGATCCGTACATCTATTCAAAAATTGATAGATCGTAAAATACAAGGGATAATGGAATCAAATTTTTCACACTAATTAAAAAAGCCTTAGGCTATGTTTTAAATACAAATTACAAAAAAAAAAAAACATGCATCCTGAAAAAACTAAAGCCCGACCAAATAAGTTCTTTTACGTGTGTGGAAGGTATATTTTCACATGGTCTAGAAATTTTACTGAAAGTTTGCAAACTGCTCTTCGCTTATATTGTAGTGTAGCCAAAATAAATGCATACATAAATGCATGCATACTTACAAACAGTCGGCACGCAGCTATTAAAAACTGTCGAATACGCTTTGTCAGCAAAGTCACACGCTATGCGGTGATGCCCACAAATGCATTGCAATCATACGAATATATGTATGAACATATGTGCGAATGCACAAGCCAATGTTTGCGTATGAATGTAGGTGTGAATGTACCAGCGAGCGTTTGTATACGCTGGCTTACATACTTTGGCTAAGCTTAGAATTTAGGTAAATAAGTAGTATATAGGAATTTATTGTATAAATAGAAGGAAAATATGTTGAATAAATTAATTCAAGTTTGGTGCCGAATGATGGCACTACACGAACCTATTTCACTTTAAATAGTTTTATTACAATATTTCAATATAGTTCCGTAAAAAATTGGCTAACCATGGACACTGCATCTTGTGTGTAATACTTGTAGAAAAAGCTTAAGTATAGTGTAAATAAGTGCTTAACTGCGTAATCAAGACTTTATCAGAAGTTGGGTCAAAACCCGTTTACTCAATATCTGATTATCAACGATTCGCTGATTACCTTCTGATAAAAGTTATCAAAGGATGGAAATCTGACTATGTGTATAACCAAACAAGAAGTGACACCTGAAAGTAAAAATCTGATTTTGTGATTTAAATCGGTTGCCAATTATTTTTCGTCCGACAGACCGTTCTACAATTTCCCATGTTTTGTTCAATAATTATGCCATATATTCGCTTTCGATGGCTTGTAGCCATGAAGAACTCTCTTCACCATTAATTGCTTCGTTGATCGTTTTCGGCTCGTTGGTAATAGCTAAATTAGCAAATTCGCAGTCTTCGTAATCTACACTCGATTCTGATTCATCGCAAAGTTTTTCACTTTTCTTGTATGTAGCCGCTTGGTATTTTTCTTCGGTCGTCCCCGCATTCCCGTTCTAGTTAATTGTGGTCTACCTCTTCCATATTTCGGTGTATCTTCACTTTCGCATTTATCTTCAGATTCTGCGATAGCTGTTTCTTTTTCTTTAATATCGTCAACGTTTACTGCTGTACGCATTTCAATTTCTATACCGTCTGATTTTGTTTGTAAAACATTTCATTTAAAAAGTTTACGTCGCGAATTATCAAAATTTTACGTTTTTTAGGCGACTATAAACGATACGCTTTAGCTTCATTGGAATACCCAACTAAAATAGCTTCTTCCGACCTCGAACTGAATTTCCCAAAATGTCGCATGTGAACTACTGTAGGAGTTTTACCCGACCAAATTTTAAAAGGAACTTCATTTTCAATGACCTTGGTCGCACACCTATTTCTAATATAGTTGGCTGCATTTATAGCTTCAGCCCAAAAAATTTCAGGTACTGCTGCCTGCTTCAACATACACCCTGACATTTCCAATAAAGTTAAATTTTTTCGTTCGGCGATACCATTCTGCTGTGGCGTGTACGGCGCAGTCAACCGCCGCCTGATACCTCATACGCTTAAGTAATTGTCAAATTCTTTGTTAATGTATTCTAGACCGTTGTCTGTTTGTAGCAAATCAACATTCTTCCCAGTGAAAGTTTCAGCTGAATTTTCAAAATTCTTAAACATATTTAGTACTTGCGACTTGTGTTTGATAAAATAAACTTCGCTGTACCGAGAAAAATCGTCGGTAAATGTCACAAAATACCTTGCGCCGGAGTGCGAGCCAGTTCGCATTGGCCCACATACGTCGCTATGTATTGTTTCCAACAATTGTGTTGTACGGTTTTCAGTTCGCTTACGCAAACTTCACATATTGGTAGTTTTTCGTCTACGTTAAAACGCATACCGTGCACACATACTAAGCGCTCGCTTCAAATCTTTTTCATTAAGTTGACCCATGCGAACGTGCCATGTGTTTAATTAAATCAAGTTTCGTTTCTACTATGCTTGCTATTGTTTGTGTGCTTTTAATATAGTAAAGATCTCCAATGCGTTTGGCTGTGAGTACCGATATTCCATTCAGTGTGATGATCGCTTCACCTCGTCGAAATGTTTCTTCGTATCCTCTATCTGCAATTTTTGATACAGACAACCAATTTCTCCTTAATTCATTTACATGCATCACCTTTTCAAAATTTATCGGCGTTTGCCGGTGATTTTTGCTGTGTCGTTGTTAGCTAAATTCAGAGTTTTGCTAATTTCTTCGAAATTGATGAAATTGTTTTTGTTTGGGCACATATGTGAAGAGCAGCCACTGTCCAAACACCAATAATCGCTTGTTGTGTTGTTTACCAGAAATGCAGATTCCATCAAGATCAGTAACAAGGCGAATTTATAGATGGTGATAGCAAAGCGAATTCAGCTCAGATTTTTGTAACTCAAAATGTCAAAGTAAAAGAGAATATAAAGGGACAACCATGGTGAATGTTAACAAATCGTTTCCCATTTTCTTTTATTGACATTCTGAGGTACAAATGTGCAGGAAGAACAAGCAATCAGCTGTTTCTATACCATCACCAGTTATATGAATTCGCCTTGCTCAGTAACCCATCGTGCACTCGAACTCGCAGTTTTTGGATTTTGTTTTGATCGGCCATATCGCGAAATATGACCAACTTCGCCGCATTTGTAGCAAGTGCGCTTCTCAACTCTCTCTTTCTCAGTTGCATTCGTTTTTCTCTTGTCAGTGCTGTATGCATTGCCACCTTGCTTATATGCAGTTTTAAACTTTGAATGCGCAATTAACACATTTTGTTCCGCAGTTGCCTCCTTTGCTTTTCTTGATTGCTCTTCTTCTAGTATTTTTACTCTGAAAACATCTATTTTGGGTCCCGAGTTCCAGAACACAACGAAATGTTTCAAAGGATTCAGGCAAACTGCATAGCAGCAACATTGTTAATAAGTCGTCACCAACAGTAACTTTGATTTCTTTCAGCCTGCTAACTGCGTTGAAAAACTCGTTCAAGTGTTCACGTATGTTATGGCCTTCCTTCAAACGTGCAAGTGCGATGCGTTTCAATAGGGTGGCTTTTCGCGCAGGCCCTTTCGACTGAAATGTAGCTTCCAATTTTTCCACATTTCATGTGAGGTTTCGCATTCGGAAATCAAACCCAATTCCGATGGGGATACTGCAAGCGTTATATCGGCGCAAGCTTTCTGATCAAACTCTTTCCACTTTGCTGCACTTTCATCGCTTGGACATAATTCCATACCTGACGCATAAATACATAGATCACCTTTTATCAACACAGCACGCTTGTGTAATTTCCAGGTGTCGCAGTTATCCTCGTTTAGCGGATCAACCTTAACAGATGAGGTTGACATAGTTGCTTAAAAATAATTGTGTTTTGCATTACCTCTTTTAAGTCACACTTATTTTACTTTTCGGCTTATGAAATTATACTTATATTCTTGCTTTGGTTTGAGCAAGAAAAAGAGCACATAAGCAAATAAACGAATTAAACGTTTTTTGCCAATAACTTTTCACTGAAACAAAATTTTTCTTTTCCGCTTTCGGATTATTGATACTGAGGTCAAAACGAGTCTTTCGACGCCGCTTGATATATTTCTTGCGGAAGCCTGTGTTGCCGTACTCAAATTTCACGATGAAATAGTAGTAAAATTACGTTGAGAACTGCGTACTACCTCAAGAAAAGGTAACCCAAGAAATTTTCTTAAGCATTTCTTAAGCGTTTTTTTATATGGAGTTTTTGCTTTTGTTGTGATCTGCATACCGGTCTTAATTCTAGTGTGGTAACAACGTTGGTTTTACCGGCAAATAAATAGTTTGGAAACTTTTACACCCTTTTTGTATTCCTTAAAATTGCGAAAAATTGCAAGTGTTTTGTAAATACTTTTGTGGACAAAAATTACCACAAATTTTGTATACATATTAGTTCACAAGAATTAATACACAATGTAAGCACTTTTTTATACGAAGTTTCGTTCACGTTTGCAATTTATTCTCTATTGCGCATTGTTTGTTTTTGACAGCGTTGCCATTTACGCTAAAATCGCGGTTTCATGAACTGTATTGTCAATGGTGATGATTTTCGGTTAGATAATCTTCGATGTACAAAATTACCGGTTACGTACAGAATTGACCCGTTAGTCAGACTTTTTTGTAAACGAAAATGTCATTTTGAGGCAAGACATAGCTTACCATGTGATAGAGTTTGTCATAACCAGACATTGAGTATTAGAATAGGCAAAGTAGATAACGGAGCTGTTGGTATCAAAGATGAAAGAACGCAGACTTGTGACTTCTGAGGTTAAAGTTACATACTACAGAAGCCATCACACACCTTTTGAGAAATATTACTCGAAGGAAGATAATATTTGCAATGATATAAACAGTTTGTTCAAAGAGTTTGGAGACACGTATGAGTCAAGTGAATGGCGCCTATTTATCGACAGCAGTAAGCTGAGTTTAAAGGCTATTTTGTTCCACCAGTGCTATTTTGTGCACCATCACTTATATTTCATGATGAAAGCGATGAGCACGCTGGGCGTTTCCACCAAGAAATAAAAGAAATCGAATTGCGATACCAAAGACATTGGAATAAAACTATGAAGTTAAATACAAGATGTGCTAAAAAGTAAATGTAGGTTTGTTCTTCTAATCTCCTATAACATTGCAATTTTTTTACTGCTTATAATCCGGAAAGCACCAAAATATTCATTACGAAGTAGGCTATTGGCTCACAGTGTAAAACCAGGAGGTAATTTAATAGCCGTGTTTTTTTCACACGCGGTATGACAACAGAGGAAATGTATGTATGTATGCGCGTTCCTCTACTTCATAAACAAACACCCGTTTGTCTGATATTTGAGGAGCAGTGCTGACAAATAGTTTTATGGATTATGCGAAATTGCCGATGACTGTTTTTTTAGTCGCAGACGCAGATGTATATGCGTGTAAAAAAAACAGGGTCAATATTTCGTTAAAAAAATTACAAAAGAAAAGATGAATGTCGGAAAAATACTGTAAATTTGCATAAAAAAATTTTGTTGTTCGGCATAACTCCGTCACTTTAACGACGATTTTAACAATTCGGCTTTGGTGGAAATGGTACTTCATTCTCTCAAAGCGAAATGAAATAACATAAAAATCGAGAATTTTATGGCTGAGATATTACCTGATAAGTAATCCTACTTTTTTTCTTACCTTAAAAATGAAATTCCAATATATCTTGAAAACTGTTCTACTTTTAAACTATCTAATTACATATCGAGCCTTAACAACAATTTTAGTAGAACCAACAAAAATAATATGTTACAGGAGAAGGTTTTTAGATTACATTTTTAAAATAATTTAATGCAAAATGTCAGTTACATCATAATTGCTTTTGATTTATCTTTGTAATGGAACTTTTTACGGTTGCGAGATTTTGTGAGATGGTTTAAAACAAACAAAATTACCGATACACGTACCTGTCAAAAAACGAATTTTCATTATTTTGTTGGTTACACAAAAATTGCGGTTAGGGCTCTATATTTGGAATCAGCAGAAAATTCTACATAGGAATCATGTATCAAATGTCGAGGGTTTTTTGTTTGTCGGATATTGTAATTTATACTTACAATCTTACTTTTCATCGGTCGAGCTTAACAACTTTAATGGCTATTCGCCATGTCCAGTTAGCCACCCACCGTTTACGTATCCGGTAGTTCCGCACGTTTGACCAAATATTATGCCCGTAGAGTAAGAGCAGAAATCAGATTTTTTTCTCTTGTTTATATTTAATACAATGTGCCATTGACCAAAAGTGTGAAATTAATATTCATCAACATGGTAATATGACTTTGGTCCGATGTTTGTAAGTATGAGAAGAAGAAGCGATAGACCTACCAATAGGCATACCGAAATGATCAGGGCGATGAGCTGAGTCGATTTAGCCATGTCCGTCTGCACGTCCCTCTGTCTGTCCGTCTATCTGTTTGAACGCAAACTAGTCCGGATTTTGAGATATCTCGATGAAATTTGTGACGGGGCCGCCATTTTGTAATATATTAATCATTTGTCGGAACCAACGAGATCGAACCAATAAAACGCATAGCTCCCATACAATCGATTGTTCCGATAAGTGCGGTATGGGCCATACATTTTACAATTAAAAAGGTAGGAACGTAAAATTTTGCTAATTTATTACATTTTATATAGGTAATGTGACAAATGCAAATCAGCCAGATCGGACCAACATATCACATAGCTCCCATCAGTGCCGTAGGCAGGATTTTGGGAAGGGGGAGAATTTTTTTTAGCGAGACCTGAAATTTGAAACACTATAAATTTTGATAAAAAAATGTACGCAAAAATTCAAAGCAACTTTATCAGAGTCTTACATTTTTTTCAGAGTTTTTGGTATTTTTTGGAGTACGCAGTTTTGTAGTTCATTAAATTTTAATACAGTAATCAAACTTAAGGTGGTGACACATTTTGCTGATTTAAGGCAGTTTTTTTTTCCGAAGAGCTTTAGTGCTTTTTTTCGTAGAAGTCCTCAAGAAAATATAATTACTTATAAAGCGAGTTTTAATCTTCTTGTATAAAGAGGAGGGATAAGTAAGATAAGAAATTCAACAATTGCAAAGCAAATGTCAAAAAACATATCAATATGTTAATTACTTCTCCGGTAGAGTTACGTTATCTTCTCTCGAAGAACGAAAATTAATAAGTCACTAATCGTACCCGTCCTGGTTTATGGTGGAGAAGCTTGGACGCTGACAGCATCTGATAAGGCGGCTGTGGGAGTGTTCGAGAGAAAGATTCTTCGAAAGATTTACGGACCCTTACGCATCGGCGCTGACGAGTGCCGAAGAAGATTTAATGATGAGCTATATGCCGACACCGACATAGTCCAACGAATTAAAATCCAACGTCTTAATTGGCTAGGCCATGTTGTGCGAATGAATGAAGGTGTTCTGGCCCATAAAGTATTTCTACCACCAGTCTGATGGAAAGACAAAGTGGAGACCGACTTGTGATCCCGTGGCGAGCTATGGTAAAAGGCCAAAATGGCTTAAACGGTTAGGCGGCATTTTAAGAAGAAGAAGGGTTGGAAAGGTGAGTTCTATTGTAGAAGTGGAAACGAGAGCGTTGCAATTTTTTTTTAGCAATTTGCATAAGTTATCAAATTACGCTTTGTGGCAGCTTTGAGTTATTTTCTTCTCTGTGTTTTGTTGAAAAACCGAAACGAAATCTCTAAAGATAGTTTTATGTTGGGTGAATCGACTATCTATTTCCCTTATTATATGATCAATACCATACAGAATTCTTCTAATAATAGAAGTTTGGGTGGTTGTAATGGCAACTACAATCTCTCACCGTCTGTTTCTCAACAAAAGCCTACTTTGACGTCAGGAGCAGGTATTACTTCACCTGGGGTTGTTGTTGAAAATGAACTAAACACTGTGCGTCGTAAAAATGAGTCTGGTAAGAGACGTGTTGTTGGCTGCAATGACAACAATGAGCTAGGTGTATTTGTGCGCTTTAAGTTCTTACATCTGTCAGCGTTTAAGACGTCTGTAACATGCGCTGACATTGTCAATGATGTTCATAAACAGCTTGATACTAACAATCAGGGAATAGCCTGTTTTCTACTTGCCAAAAATATGTAAATTTTATGTTTTACTATGTAAATTTTAAGCTACGTGTTCCTGCACATTTATACGGTAGAGTAATGAGCCCTGAAGTATGGCCGGCGAATGTCAAAACTAGACCGTTCCATTTTTTTCAGAAAGAAGGGGAACAACCCCCCAAGAATTAGTTGATGCAACGGACGCTTAAAGAACAACGGACGCTTAAAAATTTATTTCCACAATGTTTCCGGATTAAGAACTAAATCACATCATGTGCGTCTGTTTAGCTCTCATCTGGAATACGATGTCTTTGTCATAATAGAGACATGGTTGAATGACAATTTTTTCAGCGAAGATTTTTTTGACTCTGATCTTTTCAATGTATTTCGTAAGGACAGAAGTTCTAGCCTTACCGGATGTGCTAGAGGTGGCGGTGTTCTTATTGCCGTGCAACGTAAGCACCACGCTGCAATGCTGGAAAACTCAAATCCTCTTCTTGACCAAGTTTGTGTTCGAATAAGTGGGTCTTCCGACGCCCTGTTAATATGTGCTTCCTACATTCCGTCGAATGGTAACTATAGCTTGTATACTGCTCACGTCGACAACATTACACATCTTGCGTGGAACAAAATAGGAGAGGATCATCTTTGTGTGTTGGGCGACTTCAACCTGTGTAATCTGTCCTGGTCACCCAATTTCTCCAGCTCTGATCTTTTAGCCTGTGATTTCAACAGTAATAGTGAATCATACTTAGTGGATGGATTTCTTAGTATTGATTTAATGCAAATTAATCGCTTCACTAACCCGCTGGGTCGTACTCTTGATTTAATATTTTTATCTAAAACCGTCAATTTTTCCATAAACAATTGTGATTCCTGTCTCGCTAAGGCAGATATGCATCATATACCACTTGTAATTAGTCTTGAATTTTATTACTTTGCTAAAGTCAGTAACCCTATTTCTGAACTATGTTTTAATTTTAAATTTTGCGATTTTTTGAAATTGAACAATCTGCTATCGGAAGTATGCTGGGATAGCCTATTTTATCAATGTGATGTCGGCCACTGCTTTGAACGTTTTAGATCTACGGTTGTGGATGCCTGCAAGAGTATCGTACCGGTTGTGAAAACAAAACAGTACAAAGTTTCGTGGCATAATCCAACTCTTATTAGATTTCGAAACAAGAGGAACAAATATTTTCGTAAATTCAGAAAGAGTAATAATATTACCCACTATAGTCTGTACAAGGAATTTTCTAAGAAATTTCTATGTCTGGAAAAGTTCTTGCATAGGAACTATATTTTAAACTTTGAATCCAATTTAAAGACGAATCCAAAAGGGTTTTGGCATTTTGTGAACTCGAAAAAGCCTTGCTCGAGTTTTCCTTCAGCACCATTTCTTGGCGACAAAGTGGCTAACACGCCAGCTGAGGCTGCGGATCTTTTTGCTTCGTTTTTTCAGTCCAATTTCATTGATGAGTCAGACATTAATAGGCCTGTATCTTATGATATACCGGGACCACTTGATCTCGGTAGTATAACGCTTTCCGCTGAGGATGTGCTCATTGTCATTACAGGACTGAAATCTTCTACCCAAACGGACGTTGATGGTTTGTCTGTTGCTCTTTTTAAACACTGCGAATCTCTAGTTTATCCTATTCTACATATTTTTAACAAATGACGAAATACAGGCATTTTTGTGGATGATTGGAAATTAGCTTTTATCACTCCTATTTTTAAAAGTGGTAATAAAAATGACATCATTAACTACAGGCCTTCCTCTAAGCTTTCCGCAACATCTAAACTTTTTGAAACCATTATTCAAAGAATTCTTTTATCCGCAGTCAAAAACTTAGTTTGTCCCGAACAGAATGGCTTCATTCCGCGTCGCTCAACTGTGTCTAACCAAGCAGTTTTTTCAAGCGGCTGTCTATTGGCCTTTTAGTCAGGAGCGGTCGATACTGTCTATACTGACTTCTCCAAGGCCTTCGATAGGGTCTCACACAGTATACTATTGAATAAATTATCATCTATTGGCTTTAATTCTGTGTTTTTGCCTTGCCTTTTATTACAAGCTCGGTGGTACCAGTGCCTGTTTTTTTTCTGCTAAATTTCTGCTTTTTGCGGATGATCTTAAGATTTATTCCACTATTAGAAGCTGCCACGATGCAACTTGATATTGATAATGTAAGCAAATGGTGCGTAGAAAACAATCTTTCGTTGAACATAAACAAATGTTTTCATGTTACCTTTGCTAAGTCTAGTAATATCTTTCAGACTTCCTACAATATCGCCCTCTCGCCCCTTCGAAATGTCAATGAAATCAAAGACCTTGGAGTAATCTTCGAATCAAAGTTTTCATTTACTAGCCACATGAGCTTCATAATTTCAAAATGATACTCAATGCTTGCTTTTGTGCGACGCCACAGCTCGGAGTTTGCTGACCCATATACGCTGAAATTATTGTATATGGCGTTTGTTCGTTCTCGGCTCGATTACGTGTCTTTTACTTGGTCTCCTTACTTTGAATGCCATATGACAAGGACTGAGCGTATTCAAAAGGTATTTTTACGTTTTGCGCTTCGAAGCCTACATTTTACAGACCCTGTGCCTGCTTATGAATCCAGATGTCTGTCTTTTGATTAACCTAAAATCGCTACAGAATAGGAGAACACTTATGTCTCTGTTCTTCGTTTTTGATGTAGTCACAGGGATTGTTGACTGTCCTGTTCTCCTTGGAAGAATTCCCTTCAACATTCCTACCAGGCATCTTCGACACACTGAAATCTTCTTCGTTGGCGTTTATATATATATTCTAAAAATTCGCCACTTAATAAGGCCTTGACTGAGTTCAACAGGATCTCCGGATATGTTGAGATCGATTTTTCTTTTGCAAAAAATCGCTTCATGGAAGTGTTAAATCGATTTCATAAGTAATGATCGTTTTTATGTTTACTTAGTTTTAGTCTCTTTTCTACTTAGCCTGTAAGATTTCTACATTGTATTTCGTTGGCTAAAAAAATAAATAAATAAAAATAAAAAATAAAATAAAAATAAATGGATATAAAACAGAAATCTTGAAATAAACATCTAGGTTACATGCTTGCAGACTTTGACTAGATTTGAATCGGTTCTATTTGATTTCAATATCCATGTCACAAGTTCTGAACAACGCAACTCTAATACTAAGGCCCGGTTTCACCAACTCGACTTAACTTAGTTAAGTAGCGATTTTCACTTTTTCAGTTTCACCACCTAACTTAGCTAAGTCACAACTTAGTCAACTTGCCAGCTGACTTATTCTCGACTAAGCAGTGTTGCTGTGGTTCAAAACCTAAATGTCAGTAATGTTGCTAATTTGTTTTGTGCACCGCCCCAGTCGGAAACTTCACCATGCTTGACTTTAACAGGGTAAGCGTAGATGCATGTGAACGCTTGTTTTCTAGCATGCAACCATTACGAAACTATCGTTTTCAATTAAGCGCTAATTTTAGTACCTTCCAACTAAAGAGAAATGGGTGTAAGATCAATACATTACTTCTTGTATGGCCATACATGCCCTTTTCGCACTGGGGTATTGGGATGCACAGAGTTGTCTGGTATAAAAAAAGACTACTATGCATAAAGCAGCTGATCGGGTTGTTGTGCTCAAAATTACTTAAGCCGCTCAGTTGGTGAAACCCAAAAGTAAGTTAGTCTCGAATCTGTGCTAACTTAAGTCACGGCTTAGTTTTAGTCTTAGTCGCGTTGGTGAAACCGGCCCTAAGTCTTTTCCGAAATCCACTACATTATTTGTTGAAGTTTATTACAGAAAGACAGAACGCATTGTGTTAACAAAGATGCTTTTATTATTTAAAAAAAAGTTTTTAATGTTGACCTAAAAATTTTATAATACTAAGCAATAGAGAAAATGTTGAAATTTTTTACATTTTGGGCCTTTCGCATAACAAAACTGACACCATAAATTTATCAATAAATACCCATAATTGCACTTGAATGTTTTTTTATTAGATAAGGGGCTTTTATAAAAAACGTGTAAACAATTCTCATCGCTATCTATTTTTCCGCCGTTGTGTGCTCTGATTAAATTAAAGAGCCTGCCTACTCTAGTATTTTCAGACAGCCTGAATTCGGATTTTTAAAGACGTGAGAGATTTGAGGGAGTAGAGTTTTAGCTCAGCAATATGAGACCTTGAAAATAACGGTATTATTTTGATCTTTCATTTTATTACTTCTAGAACCAATGTGTAGAACGAACAAATTTTCATCAAAAATACGAATTCGTCACCGTCGTGTCATCCAAGATTATCAGATATCGTTTGGCTCTCGTTTCTTTCCCTGGTGTAGAAACGCCGTGCATTTTTTGTTTCTTGCACGCTTTAAGGCCAAGATGCTTATTCAAAATTTAATGTGTTAAAGATTTTCTTATATTCAATTTCGCAGCACTTTTTATGTTACCACTACTGCGAACCGTTCGCGGTCTTCCGCTTCTTAGTTTTTTTTTTAACGGGCGAAGTCTCATTGTACCGCGTTATCTATATCTATGCTAGTTATAAAATAAATTCGCTAAAAAGCTATGTACGGAATTGGCTTCGCACAGAATGCTCCGATTTGAAAGCGGTTTTTGCAATTTAAAGCTTAGCTGTGTGAGATGGACTTTTTTATATAATGTGAAGGAATATATAAAGGGGGAGTGGCAATCGGACGAAATGTGGTAAAGAAACATAAATTTTTGGTTTACACAGCCATACGTCATAACCGAATCAACCGATTAGAATGAATCTTCCTTGAAGTAAAACTTTGAAATATTTACTTTCGTTCTGCATCAAAAAATTTGATGAATTCGCGAAAGAGCTCGGTAGCGTTACTTCACTTCGGATGTATGTAAGTTATGCATGCTCCTCCTACCCTAAGCAGCTCATTACTGCACTCACTATATATACTCATTCTCAGATTATAAGCACTCAACCTTACACTCAATTAAAGTAAAATAAAACTATCGCTAAGAGAATGTTAAATAGTTAGAAGTTAAGTCAGTCTTCGATCGATATACCTAATGAAAAAGTCGTGCAAAAAATTATATATGAATATATTTAAAAATATATAAAAACCTAAAAAACCGAATTAATTTGAAAATGTTTTATTTCTGATATTAAATCAGAAACCGGAAACTTAAATTGAATGTATGTATGTATGTAATGTTAATTATAAAGTTGTTTTAAACATTGTCAACCTGTGTGAAACAAGGTGCGGGTTGCTAGTAGTTTTATATACAAAATCGCGTTTGAAACCCACACTTTTAAAGGCTTTAAATATTGCGCACGGTTGTCTGCCTTGTGAAAATACGTTGACAAATAGCTGGCGCTTGGACTCCACGTAGAAAATAACTTTAATACGACTATTACAGATTTGAGTCTGTCGTAGTTTGAGAGTCATAGGAACCATACTCGATTTAGAACAAGGCGGATTTATACCAGGTGATATCATGGCGAATTCGTTGCTGTATACACACACATACTTCATGTGTTTTGTTTTTCCTTTCGTGGCTTCTCCTGTCAGATTGCTTAGAAATTTTTTTTTTTGACAGAACAAGCCACTGCTCATATGTTCTTATGAGATCACCTGTAAGTGAATTCGCCTTGATTTAGAACAAAATATAAAATCAAAGCTCATTGGATTGGTGTTTTAAGTAAGTTAAAAAGTTTGTATTACAGCTTTTTGGACACCGTGTATATTATAGATAAAGCAAGGGCAATTATGATGTAAGTAACATTTTGCTTTAAAATTTTCAATATTTGTAAACTAAAAAACCTTGCTTGGTTAATTTTGGCGGATAGATTCAGAGCAGACCTGTTGAATTTGATTAGTAATTAGTAATCAATTAAACATCTTTGTAATTGGTAATGATTATTTTAGTCGTTTTTCAAGAAAAGGCCATTATTATTATGAGTACTTTTGATTAATTTTGATTTTTTTGTATTATTAAATCCAAAAAATTTTAATTTAATTAAAACAACTTTTTGATTATTTTTTATAGTCGTAAAAAATCATGATTTTTTTAAATTAATTGGAAAATAATCATTAAAAATGTAAAGTAATGGTAATCAATAAATAAATAGATTCTCCAGAAAACAAATCAAACCGGTAATCATTACGATTAGTAATGATTATTTAACAGAGAGCTTTCTCTCTTGACCTTGTGGTGTCGGTTTCTTACCGCTGTAATGTATCCGATTACCCTGTAATGAAACCCCAAAATAGTCGGAAAAAGTAAGACTTTACAACTAGAATGTTCTAGCTCTTAAAAGCGATTACCGATTTTTTGCTTTAACGTACAGACTCCATGCTATCCTTGGATGTAGTGGAGTATAGTTATACCCCCAAATAGCGCGATCTTAGCTAAACAAAATTTTTGTGTGAGTTGTGGCTAATTTTTTAGTACTCTACGACTCACACAAAGTACTCTTTAAATGAGGTCATGAGTACTCACGATGTTTGCATGGTGTCACAATTTCTATACCAAACAAATGTGAAGGCAGCTTGACTAGACTTGAACTCCTTCTGGCATTTTGTTGTTTAAAGAGACAAATACGTTTGAGTTTGGGGTTTGTATGTTACTTGAATGTGGTTTTGTCATTAAGTAGTTTTCTTTGAATAGTTTAATGGTTTCGAAACAGGCACTTTAAATTCTACATCCCTTTCAGCCAATGTATTTCGAATTGGTTTCGTGTTTGTAGTTTTGATCGTTTTAATTTAATACAGTATGCGGGAAAAGCAAATATGGTTGGATGAAAGTAGTTGCTGAAAATTCACAGTTGAATGCCCTACAAGCACACTGGCAGTCATTTGTTCCAACATCTGAGAGTCAGTCCTGTCAATCTTACTATCAGGGATTTGCGTCATACTCTTAAAGCGAATAGCAAACAAGTAAGGAAGTCTAAGTTCGGGTGGAACCGAACATTATATACCTAGTAATGATCTATTATGTCATCCCAATTTACGCAGGTCTATTTCAATACTTTCAGTTCGTGTTTGCGTTCAAATAGACAGACGGACAGACAGATAGAAGGACGGAGAGACAGGCATGGCTAAATGAAAGGTATGAAAATCAAAAAATATATATAACTTCGCTATTGCAGTGGGCTATTAACTACGTGCCCGAATATTTTGCTTGTGTGTTTTCCGATTTCGCTAATTTTTGGCAGGAGTATTATAAATATTACTGAGAAGCAGCTGACCAATTTTCATTGAAATATCAAAATTGAATTAACAGCGATTGCCTTTGAAAATAGCAGAAGTTTTATGCTGAAAAGTGGGCGGCGCCAAGCCTACTTCTTCAAAAATGACAAAATTTTTTTCTTGAAAAGCTTATTATGTGTGAAAAATCGGATTGATATAACTTGCTTAGTTGTAGAAATATCGCCTTTTAAATTTTCCAGAAAAATTTTTCAGAACTATGTTAAAAAACTGGGCGTGGACATTAACCGATTTCGCCCATTTTTACAGCAAACAGTTACCTTTATATATAGAACATTACCACCAAATTTCGTTTCGACAACTCAATTTTTGGAGGAGTTATGGCATAAAAGGTTTTGTAAAATAGTCCACTATAAAAGGGGCGGGGCCACGCCCATTTTCGAAAATTTTAAGTTTTTGGATTTCTTTGTTTACGGAAACTTTAAAAGTGAAATATAAATGATGTAAAGCTATTTTAGGCAAAGTTATTGGCTATTTAATATATCTACGATCCTCTCCAAAATCTTTCATATAAAAGTAGGCGTAGATCTTAACCGATCCCGCCCATTTCTGGCACATTCCTTGCATACCTGGAAGCCTGCGTGCTGAATTCGATATCTTGAACGGTTTTTAATTTATGATTAATATTATTTCTAAATTTGCCGTAATCAAAAGTGGTCGGTGCCACGCCCATTTTCAAAAATTTCTTGAAAAATGTATTTTATGCCTCAATCTCAATGTATTCACCAAATTTTATCCTTATAGGTGTATTATTTACCGAGTAATGACTTTTTTGTGTTTTCGAAAATATTCTATATATAAAAAGTGGGCGGGGTTATTATCCGATTTCGCCCATTTTAAATAGCGCTCGGAGATGAGTGCCGAGGAACCCGCATACCACATTTCAGCAAGGTATCTCAAAATTTACTCAAGTTATCGTGTTCACAGACGGACGGACGGACGGACATGGCTTAATCAATTTCTCTTTTCGTCCTGAACATTTTGATATATATAAGTCAATATCTATCTCGGTCCGTTTATGCGGTTACGTACTGCCGTTAGGCGACCAAAGTTAATATACCTTGTGTGCGTAGCACTACTAGGTATAAAAATGACGTCAAAAACCATATACGTGTGAGTACGGCATTTTTTTTCATTATCGCCCACGTAGCTTCTGCCTGTCCAATTCGTGTTATTTCCTTAGTTCTTTGTGGGTGTTGGCAACAACGGACACCCGTGTGCTAAGAAACAAACATACTAGTATGAAAGTATCAGCATTGACAAATAAATTATCACCGCTGTCAATAAAGAGTGTAAGTGGGTTAGTAAAAAAATCAGCGTTTCTTGCAGGGATGTTAAGTAAGCTTAGTGTACAAGCATGCACGCGGTCTCATTTGTAAACAATATGATGTCAGCGGATGCGTGATTTCATATATTTGTTTGAATTTGTATTTAAATTATTAGATTTTTAACTGGCCTTAAGGAGTTAATGATAAGTATGTATCATGGTCCTTATGTGAGAAGGTCTAATTTTCAGGATGACTATTAACCTTTTAAGAATAGTACTGGAACCTGGATTAAACAAGGACGGAAGGAAATGCTGAGTTAAACACTTGTCGCATCACTTATGCTTCAAAAAAGACATCGATAATTAGGGCTTTTAATAAATTTGTTTGTAGTATGATTTCATTCGATAATTTTGCTTCATAATAAAAAGATGCACTGAGCAGTGCCACCAACGTTACCAAATTCATGTTAAACCATTTGAATAAGTGAAATATGGAGATAATTGAAAACACCTGTTTTTTAAGCGGAAATTGTCTTAAGACGCAACGAAATTCAAAGCGGAAATCAGTTTTGTAAAATAAATAAGCCGTCGCGGTTTTGGTTCGTTCAGTCAAATCGTACCTACATTTTCAGCATGCAATTCTTAAACATTTTAGCTGGTTTTCTTCCAAATATTTTTCATTGGCAGATTTTGTATGCATAATTTTACTTACCATTAGTCGATCTTTTCAAAAATAGATTTTAACAAGTAAGGAAAGCATTGTCTTGGGCTGTGCCGAAGGCTTTATACCTTTCATGAATACGCATCACGGTTTTAAGTGTCCGATCCTTACTTACAGTAAGTACAAACTTAGCAAAATTTGATGATGTTACCCTGTTTGTATGAAGCTATATGCTATGTTGGTTCGATCTGGCTGATTTTCACTAGCCACATTACTTATATAATATATACTAAACCTGCAACATTTTACGGTCCTAGATATTAAATTTTAAGAGTAATAGCCCAAAACCAGTTTGTCGGTACAATCGATTGTATGGGAACTAACCGTTGTATTTGTCTGATCTTGTTGGTTCCGACAAATGATTAATATATCAGGAAATGGTGATCCCATACCAAATTTCGGCGAAATATCGCTAAAACTGAGGGACTAGCTTGCGTTCAAACAGACAGACGGAGATGGATATATCGACTCAGCTCATCACCCTGATCATTTCGGTATACTTATTAGTGAGTCTATCTTTTCTTCTTCTCATACTTACAAACATCGGACCAAAGTTATAATACCATTTCATGTTCATGAAAGATATAAAAACATATCGAACACTAACCAAAAACAGAGCTTACGTGTTAATAGAAAGTTGTTACATTTTTGTTATTGGTAAAAAAATGTGTGTAAACATAATTACTCCTTGGTGGTTGCTCGAAAAAGTTTTCCATATATTTTCGGCAAGTCTTTACAAGATCTCTTGCTGAATTGTATGGTTAGAGGCTGTCGTATGGTATATTTTTCGGTTAGTGTTCGATATATCCACCAAAAATGATGAGGAGCCAACACTTCCTTTCATACCATTTTCCGAGTACGTCTCTGATTTCCTTTTGGATGCATTACTTTTAACGTGTTTGGTAGCTTAACGCTTGAAAACGCCACATATAACATTCCATGCATGAACAGTGTTCAGTGAACACCGATAAATTTAGCTCCACTCCGAAAATCTCAGAAGTTCGTCCCTGAGCTTTGTACGCAGACATTGCTTATGTTGGCCTTACTGGAAATGGATGCTGTTGCATGGTACACCCTAACGGCCCCTTGAATGAGTGTGATTCTCGATATATGCACTTCTTTGCCGGATTGTTCGCTGGTTTTATGTTAGCTTTTATTATATTATTGCAAATGCCTCTCATAATAAGGCTTACTCCATTACATAGACTTTCGGATAGAATTTTTGTTTGTTTATTATACTTAGATCGGCTGTACGCAAACGGCTTTGTTGTCGAACAACATTCCACTTTTTTCAGCACGCTTGGGGCGATGGGCTGGTAGCGTTTCTTTAATATCTCCAATCGAATTTTTATGAACTGCAGACATTTTTCAACTGTATACACTTTTAAGGCCTGCCTTTTTTCTCAAGTAACAAAAATTTATAAATTTTTTAAATAACAATAAATTTTACTGTTTAACGTACATCACTTAAATGTCAAAATTGGATTTTCCCAATTTGAGCAGCTGATTGAACTCTTCACCTCAGAAAGCGTTGTTGATATCTCAACATCATTACCAATTATTTTGCTTTGTGGATTTTCCGACAGGGATGACGGGAAATCGATGCAATATACATCAACCATTGCCATGCTTGTTTTTTAAAATATGTAAATAGGAGTGCATACTTATTTATAAAAAGTTTGTTTGACTTATTTGATTTATTTAGTTGATGTGTGAATGCAATTTATAATTACAAGCAATGAGTCACTCCGATCAAATTGTTCGAGATTATGAGCTATTTTGAAATTAACCGCCGTTTAGTGTTCACCGGCTTTTATAAAAACGGCCCTAAAAGAAATTCCTTTTAGCTGGATACAAATATTTGTTTTCATTTTGAGAAATATCTGTAATTTTAGGATATGCGATGACATTTTCAAATCACTGTGTTCCTAAGGCTTGTCAGTTGTCAGTTAAACTCACTTTAAGCTAAGTTGGCTTGAACTAAGGAGAAATTTAAACGGCAGCTGACATTTGCCTACATGTTTCACGCTGCTGCTTCAAAGAAATCGCCATAAAAAATTTTTACAAAGAGTGAAGTTAACAATAACAAAATTTAACTAAAATATCTTGCACTTATTCTTATGTACATATACATATTTTGAAAGCAAAACAAGCAAAAAGTAAGTAGAAAACCTGTATGATCATACCTTGACGCCAGTGGCGTAGCCAGGATTTTTGGAAGGGGAGGCTCAACATTTTTTTTAACGAAACCTGAAATTTAAAACACACAATAAATTTTGTTTTGTACGCCAAAATTTATCAAAGCCTTAAATTTTTTTCAGAATTTTTAGAATTTTTTGGAGTATGCAGTTTGTAGTTCATTAAATTTTAATACAGTAATGGGTCAATCTTAAGATCGTGACACATTTTGCTGATTTAAAAAAATTGTTTCTTCGCTAAAGAAATTGCTTTAAAAAACTTGTATTGAGGAAAATACGGAAGTCCCCAAGAAAATATTATTATTTATAAAGCGAGTTTAATCTTTTTGTATAAAGAGAAAGGATACATAAGACAGGATATTCAACAATTGTAAAGCATGATGTACATATAAATATTTTAACTAGTTTTTAACTTCTTTGGAGTATTTTTTATCTGGGAACCAGCACTAACACCAACAATAATGTCAGTATAGAAGTCCAACGAAGAATAACTCGCGCAAAGTGCTACTTTTGACTGAGTAGGCAATTGAGATGTAAAGTCCTTTCTCAAAGCACGGAAATTAATAAGTCACTTGCCAAACCCGTCCTGGTTAATAGTGCAGAAGCTTGGACACTGACAACATTTAATGAGGCGGCTGTGGGAGTATGCAGACACCGACTTAGTCCAACGAATTAAAACCCAACGTCTTAATTGGATGGGCCATGTTGTGTTCCTGCCCATAAAGTATTCTTATCGGCACCCAGAGGAAGAGGGAAACCACCACTCCGATTTAAGGACAAAGTGGAGACCGATTTGTGAACCCGTGATGTTTCCAATTGGCAAAAAGACGTAACAAGTGGCGAGCTATGGTAAAAGGCTAAAATGGCTTAGAAGTTAGGCGGCATTCAAAGAAGAAGAAGGGTTGAAAAGGTGAGTTCTACTGTAGAAGTGGGAACGGGAGCGTTGCAAAAATGTTTTGGAATTTGTATAAGTTATCAAATGGCGTTTTGTCGCAGCTCTGAAGTGCGTAAAACGCAGTTTTTTGCGGAAGATAATGTCAACTTTAAGAACCGTCTCCATAAATTGGTGTCGGCCATTATATTTTGGTTTTGAACAAGTGTTTCATAAGACTCAGCAAAGTTAAATAAATTTTTGTTATTTTCTTCTCTGTGGTTTGTTGAAAAACCGAAGCGAAATCTCTAAAGATAGTTTTATATTGAGTGAATCGACTATCTATTTCCATTATTATATAATCAATACATGCAGGCCCGTGCGCAGAAAATATCCAAGGAGGGCGGGTTTAAACTCAAGTTACGTAATCGATGAAAAAAGATAAGAAATTTATTTTGAGCACGTAAATTGTATTGTCAAAAGTCATATTTAGTTACAATTATTTAATAAATCAACTTTTCGAGTTACTGAAAAAAATTCTTTCAAATACGTTTTTAGTCGCCGCAAAGTTGAGAAAGATCGTTCATTCGTCGCTGTTTTAACAGGCAAAACTGCCATAACGCGAAGCATTTGGTTAACATTTGGAAACGCATCTTCATTACAAATATCGAGTGGTTCAAGTGAGTTTTTTATTTCCTTTCCCGCAATGAGCTTCCGTCAAAGTTGTACTTCGTTCACCCAGATGTCACGGGAATCGTCGTGCAAAATTGAACAGTAAGATTGGAATAGTTCAGCGCAGGACTCTTCTTCGAAAATTTAAATTTTTTTGGGAAAAAAGTAAGCGAAATTTGATAAAATATTGAGGTGATTTAAGAATCGATCTTGCAATTGTGTCAGAAACGAATCAATGTACGTTATTACGTTTGTTATACGGAATATAATCTTCCACTGAATTAGTTTGTAAGTTGGAACGTTGGGTCGGTTTCGACGCAATCCTTGGCTTTCGCAATTCAATTTCGTATTGCTGGCTAATTTCGGTCACGGTTTTGAAAATTTGTCTGAACTCCCCCTTAACCTTTTCTTTTATTTCCATCAAAATTTGTTTCGCGGCATCAGCCAATTTGATAGCCTCTCCCAGATCTTGATTTTCTCCTTGAAGTACTCGGCTCAGCAACAATGTGAGAGAATGCACCGAGCTCAAAATATGCATGGATATCTATCACGGTCAATAAATATCGTCTGCTACCAAAAAATCTTAGGAAACATGAGAACAAATACGAAAATCTTCGTTTTACCAATTTTGAATACATAAATAAGTATATCTTTCATGAACATGAAATGGTATTATAACTTTGGTCCGAAGTTTGTAAGTATAAGAAGAAGAAGAGATATACCCACCAAAAAGATACCGAATTGGTCAGGGCGACGAGCCGAGTCGATTTAGAAATGCCCGCCTGTCAGTTTGAACGCAAACTAGTTTTACCTCAGTTTTAGAGATATCTGGCTGATATTTGGTATGGTGTCGCCATTTTGTAATATATGATTAATTTTTCAGAACCAAAAAGACCCCACCAATGCAAAGCATAGCCCCCATACCATCGATTGTTCCGATAAACGGGGTTTGGGCTATAACTCGTGCAATGAAACAGCTAGGCAAGTACAATTCTTCTTCTGAAAATCAGTAAGATTGTACCCATATATCAGATAGCCCCTATACAACCCATTTTCAGGTAAACGAGTTTTGGGCTATATATCTTTAAATTAACAGGGTAAGACCTTCAAATTTTTAAGAGAATGTACTTATTGTAAGTAAGGATCGGATACTACAAACCGTGATTGTTAATCATGAAAGGTATAAAGCTTTTGGAACAGCCGAAGATAGCTCACTCCTTGCTTTTTATTTATTTATTTTTGAATGCTCAGAAATATTTCACACATTTACGAGTTATGAGTTAATCTTACACAAGTCAAGCCATTTACTTTTCAATCTTCAATCTTAATTCGAACGTTAAAAAATGCTTGTGAAAACTTCAGTACAGAAATAAAATTTCATGGCAAAAAAAAGTTTATAAATTAGGTGGTTTGCCTAAAGAAATTTCACGTCCTTCACAGTTGCCGACTTAGTCCGCTGTCAACTCAACTCGTAGATGGCTTAAGTTGTACCACATTTTCGTCAAAAATGTGCCAGTCTTGCAATGACTCGAAACACACAAAATAAACTTTATTTCAAGCATAGAATATCTAAACAAAGTGGACTAGTATTTGCCTACCATGAAAGAGGTTTTGCGTTCTTGAGCTAGTGCCCGAGGCAGCCAGCTAATAAATAAAATAAAATAAAAAAACGTGTACTATAATCTTTCCATATCCGGACACTCCTGTTTTTTGTTATATTTGGATTTGTAATTTGTAGAAATTTAACTTTTTTGAACTAGTTAGAGGCCAGCCAGGAATTGTAATTGTATGTTGGTATGCATGTTTTACATTTTTCACATACCCATAGATACCAGCATTCATTTAAGCTTAATTCTAAAAAACGAAAATTCCTCAAAAGGAGAAAACGAAAACGATTGAGATCTAAGTCTAAGTCCATAAATACCAGGTCAGTTAGCCATATAGCTAGCTTAAATGTGAAAAAAAGTACTTCTTATCTGTGAGTAGTAAGAAGCGTATATCCATGTGAACAACGTATATACCCACCTTTCATATATGCATATGTACATATGTACTTTATATTTCCAGTTTTACTGTAAGAAATTTAAGAATTTCTTCAAAGAGGGTAGTTGGATCAAAACATAGCAACAGTATAGCTTAAGACTTTTTCCCAAAAAATTATTAATAAATTAGTATTAAAAATTATTACATTGTTCTGATTATCACCTGCACGCTCGATCTGATGCAGCTCGATACGCGGGGGCTACTATCGTAGTTGCTGTTCACTGTAAACGAGTTATAAGTTTACAGAGGTTATTTATCTTAAGTGTGACTACCAACAGCTCGAAGCTGCGTCGTAAAGTGGATTGGGTTATAACCATCAACCGTTTCCTTGCCTTAGGATAGCTTCTCTATTTCATGCTGCATACATTAGTTGTCAGTCTAAATAGTTCACTACTTCCTTTGAGGACTGTTTCGTGCATATCATAACCTGGTTTAGCTCACTGCCTTCATCTTCTGGGTTTCGAGTGGTGATCACTAATAACGCGCTGAAGGTTATATGAAACCGGCTTCCTGGAACACTCCGCATGTCTGTCCATTTCGCGCGAGCAGGGCAAGCACTTACGCAAGTAAGAACATCCTCGATTGCTCCGGAGTCTGAGATCATGCTGGCTGGGACATTTTTCTCATGCTTGTTCTAGGACGGCTGCAATAGGTGGGCTTAAAAGTCTTTTGATTAGAAGTCTTTGATCAGTACCAGCTGCTGCGTGTAATAGTCCGTTCATAAGGCAAGTATTATACATAACCCGCATGAGCTCCGGCCGGATTATTGCTATCTCTTCAAGGGCTTCAGTCAGAATGTGGTACATTCTGAAGTTTTTCCAAACATGTTATTCTAATCTGCACTGTTTTCACCGTTTTCGTGAGTGGTATAAAGAATAGAGTACCGACTCGCCGTAGCGAAGGTCTGAAGTCGCAGCAAAAGCGAGTCTAAGATAACTTAGAAAAGGGTTTTTTCAAAACAGGGTCGTCGACAGTGGGCGGAAGCACTCCAACTGCATTTCTGTTTGAAAATCATCTCTGCGAAAATTTATCTGTCTTAGGAATGTATGTTGGTTGGTTCCGAGAATTTTTAAGAAAAACTAAGAGCAGCAAACCACAAATTGGAAGAGAAGCTCGGCCTTAATATCTTCGGTCTTCAGCGTCCGGCAGTGTGAAACATTTGTGTGAAACATAGATTTTAGGTGCAAATAAAAACATGAGAATAAGTTCCTATAAACTTGGGGAAGTTAACAAGCTTACATACCATGTTCTTACTTATAATTTGGCTAATATAAACACACAAACATCTACACTTACACCTGCATGAATGAGAACTTTGTATTTGTGCACTCAGCAATATAAAAGTTTCCGAAAAGTTTCAGTTTGGTGAAATATGAATTCCAAAACTTTGAAATAAAAATGATCTCATCTCACTAACTTTGTATACTCATTGCCCATATACTGTAACATATATATGTACATATATATATATATATATATGCATTGGGCAAAATGGGAATACTTTCTATTTTGGCGCAATTTGTTAGCATAAAACCTGAAAAGAGCTGACTGTGTAGACTGCAAACTTAATCCTGCCACGTGTTGAATTAAGTCTTATAATGAAAATGAAACAGCCACTTTTACTGTTGCCTGTGCTTAAACTTTCAATTGATGTATAAATACTTGTTTATGATTCCTAAAGAGTGGCAGGGAGGGGCCATGTCTCGATAAAATCAAACTTTCCAAGTATTAAAATTTCGTATTCACACAACTCTCGAGGGGTTCATTTGCAAAATGTTTCATCATTTGAAAACATTACTTGATAACGAATGAAAATGAAATCGAAATGAAAACTTTGAGAAGGCAATATTTGAAAGTTTGACTTCCGAAACCTAAATAAATTTATGTATATAGAGTTGAATAGTAAATTCGGAGTGAAAATTCCCCCGGTACCTGCGGTAAGGCAGGCCGGTCGTAATAGGCGAAGAAAAGCCAAAAAGGCTAATGACGAGCACCTTGATGGTTGATCTACGGATATGATGCTTCTTACGACTCATCACCAAACTTTTTCTTTCTTACCGAAAGGCGGAGCACGGATAGAGACATCATGAAATTCTTGAAATCGCTTCCCTCACTGACTCTTAGGCAATGAATTTAGATGCTCCTGTCGTCAGTAACAAAAACGATGATGGATTACACTGGTCTACAAATTCGAACTTTTTTTCTCCACAAGACACGCGAATATGAAATTCGTATGTAAAACCACCCCCTTATTGATTCTATGGTACCGTTTTTGAGATATTTACGATTTACTGTTATTTCAAAAAAAAAAAAAAAGATCGCTCCACTTAATCATGTATATCTTAAGAACAAATTGAGCAATTCCAAAATGGTTTGAAAAAGCTAATAAAATTTGCTATAAACAATGCATACAAAACTTTTCGATAGACCTTGTAGGTTCGAATATAATGAACAATCAATACGGATTTTTAAATTTTTTTTGGTAGAAATATAAAAAAATTTATACTTTGCGAAGAAGGATATCGAAAACTTTTTATTTTTTCCAGATATTTTTTTTTTCTCTATAAGCTCGGTTTTATTACAAAAAAAATAGTACGTACGTAGATTTTCGAAGGGTTATTAGATACAAAAAACTGTGAATGCCGTTTTCTCAAGTAGGTAAACTTTAAAATTTCAAACCCAGGTACATTTGAAGAAAGAGCAAAATTTTTTAAAGCAGGTAGTGTTTTCTTTGTATAACTAAGGAACCTTTTTGTCTAGGTAGGCTTCGATTTTTACTTGATCTAATTATTGAGTATAAATAGGTGTAAATGCGAATTGGTCCTTGATAATATCTGCAAGGCTCACCGGTTACTGTTCAGTCTATAAGTGAATTTTATAACCCGTCATTTACTTAAAAAATAATATGAATAAAAGGGCGCGAGAGTTTGAGTGTAAAAATGATCCAGATATATTCTATTTCATCTGCGGTCAATATTTTGTTAAAAGGATGCGACGTGTGTTTTCAAATCCTTCGAAAGTTGCATACTATAAGTATTTTGGCATTCAGCCTAAAAACACTGGAAATCATGTACACAGAATACTGTGCACCACATGTCGAATCGAATTGATTCATTCGGAATCCGGAACAAAAAGGTACGTAGTAAAATTTAGGAATTTTCTACATTTTAATGCAAATCTGACTAATTTCTGAAACTATCTACTTAGCCAACATATAAAATTAGTACACCAATGAAGTGGAGGGAACCAACTTGCCATTCGAAGAACTGCTATATTTGTACTACAAAAGTATTTGCGGTTGGAAAGTCAAGAAAAGTAACGCATGCCAGCGTATCTACAGCGTCATTGCCAGTACCAAATTCAACGGAAGTTGCTCATCTAACTTTAGTTCCGGGTCCAGTTTCATTGTCAACAGCAGCATCTGATTACGCGGCATCAAGTTGTACTGAACTTCACACGGAAAACGAAAGAAACGCTTTGTCACAAGCATAACTCAATGATAGGATAAGATATTTGCAATTGTCCAAGGTAAAGGCCGAGCTACACGCCTCTCATTTTCAAAGTTCTATACGAAGACGTTACTGGCTTATTCAAACAGTTTGGCGAACCATATGATTCCTAAGAGTGGCGATTGCTCATAGGCGGCAATAAACTAGGTTTAAAGGCTGTATTATTACATATTGGCAACCAAAAGCCGTCTATCCGAATCGCGCATGCAGTAAATACGAAGGAAACCTACGAGATAGTGCAAAAATTACTTGAACTTATCAAATATGAAGACCATGATTGGAGAATATGTGCCGATCTTAAAGTGGTTGGAATGCTATGCGGTCTACAAAGTGCGTACACAAAATACTGTTGCTTTCTCTGCAAATGGGATAGCCGAGCTCGTCAAGACTACTACATCATAAAGGATTGGCCAGACCGAATCGAATTTAAAGTTGGTGTGGATAACATAAAATAATCCCCTCTTAAGGCTTTGGACAAAGCAGGCGAAGTCTTCCATCATTTAAAATTTTTGATTTTATTGGAAAAAAATGAAAAATTTTTCGATATCCTTCTTCGCAAAGTACACATGTTTTTATATATTTGCAAAAAAAAAAGGTAAAAATCCGTATTGATTGTTCATTATCTTCCAACCTACAGTGCCTAGCAAAAAGTTTTGTAAACTTTATTAGCCTTTAAATTTTTCACACCGTTTTGGAATTGCTCAATTAGTTCTTGAGATATACATGATTAAGTGGAGCCATCTTTTTTTTTTTAAAGAACGGTAAATCGCAAATATCTCTAAAACGGTACCATAGAATCAAAAATAATCTCGATTTTTGGAATCATTGCATACGAATTTCATTTTCGCGTCTCTGGTGGTTTTTGGCTGTAGACCAGTTAATTATTATGCAATATTGTAATGGTGTTCAGCTTCAGTTCTCCAAAAGTAAGTATTTCAAAACTTTGCTTTGACAATGAATACCCGATTTCTTTCCTATTTTAACACATTTTTGTGGCAAAGAAGAGCCAATATTACTGTCACAGCCATATTATGGCAAACGTCTTTAGGTTGTAAATGGTAAAAATTTGTGAAGTGGGCCATCTAAAATTTTTTCGAAGGTAATGTATAAAATGATATTGGGTGTATAGCTCACAACGATTAAACAAAAATACGTATTTCACAATTTTTCGAAATTCGAATTATTTTTTAAGTGGTAGCTATAATACATATCTTCGAAGTTCCAAAGTTTTTGTTAAATTCCTCGCCATTGACCAGTCCGATTTTGCTCATTTTTGAGATATATACAACTGCATTTCTTATTTTGGCATACTTATTTTTTTGCAAAAAATATTCGCAGATTTTTAAATATTTGTGGATTTTTCATCCCGGTTATATCACGTTTTAGGATAATGTTGTTGGGCATTCCATTACAAACTATTGTGAACTAACCAAACAAGTTTCAGAATGAAAGTCAGACTTCGAAAACAGTGGCCCACTTCATTTTCACCCAAATATTTTTTCTATAGTATAGAAGTGTGTATGTGTATGAAAATACCTACATACTATGTCCTTGCATGAATACGAATTGTGTACAACATACTCGTATATGCATATTTATAGCCATACTACAATGTGTTTGATGACAAAATTTTATGGACTTTGCTATGAAAAAAGTTTTCATACACCCAAACCACTATTTTGGAAATTACTAAGAGCTAAAATTCACAATGTGTGAAGCAAAGCTCACCACATGCTAAACATAGCATACCAAAATAATTGAAATTTCATGAGAATCACGTTACACGTCATTACCTATGTTTATTTTGGTCGCCTCTTACGACAGGCATTCCTACCTCGGGAATATTCTAACCCAGTAACCGGAACCTTCGAGAAGGGTTGCCAGTTACTGCTGAGGAGCAACTCCATTTAAAAAAATAATTTTTTTTCCAAATATTTTCACGTAACCTGTTCCGGCACTTTAACCTTGGATGTTGTGTATTGTATGCGACAGCAACTTCTCTTAAAATATTGGATTCAGGAAGTTTTGTTTCAATATTTTTCGCGATTCAAGACATGAACACGTTACTTTCTTTCGCCACCATGTACCGAAGTCCCCGACTGTAAGAAAACAAACATTTTAAGAATAAAGTGACGAGCAGCATACTAGAAGACAGAGCCAAAGTCAAAGTACTATTGACGGTGTTTGTTGGCGTACACGTAGTCAGTTGCAGCATTGTTCATGCGACACATTAAGTTTAGCTTATACCTACTTCTAGTCATTTCAGGTAGGCCATATAGGATGGTGGATCTTTTTGTGCATAAACCTGGTGCTGAATATGAAGTTTTCAGAGTAGATTCTTTAATTTACTGGTTACAGCATAAGTTTTGGAAAAGGCCCGTTGGCACGCTTCCAGGCTATATAAAATTTCAATTCGGGTTAAATGAAGAAGCTAAAGAAGACGAAGGGGATATGGAACTAGTCATGCATGGTAATGAGGGTGTGCTTGGCCCCCGTCTCGAAAAATTCAGTCTCCATGATGAGACTTCGCCGTATGGATCGACTTCGACGGTGCCCGAAACAAAAAGAGCCACCAGGCAACAAGGCTGTAATCCGATCCAAAATACGTAACCAGATCTGCCTCTAGCGCTTTAGCTGTTCGCACAATACGAAACCTAACAGCCAAGATCCGTACCCGGCTCTGTACGGCCAAACAGGTGCAACAATAAATGCATGATCAGTGGGAGCATGTGGGTCACTGCCTACGAGGTCATACTAAGAGCGATTGCAATGAGGAGTGTGTGTGAATACTTATATTTATAGTCTAGAAATAGTCCAGGCGACAGGGATTTAATTCGGAAGTGGTAATATGCGCCATTATTTACTTTTTTACCCTTTTATGTCCACTAGTAGGAGAGTTTGATAACCCAAAAAAACCTATGGTCCGAATCACTTCCGAATTCGGTCGATTTTCTGTCTTCCTCGCCAGGACTAAAACCATTACGAAGGAAATAACAAAATTTATTTCAAATTAAAATTTTTTTGGCAACGAAAAAAATTTTTTCTCTTCCATAACGGGTATCAAGCAACGTAAAAAATTAGCAGAATTTTTATCATGAAAAGTGGGCGGAGCCCCGCCTACTTCCCCAAAATCCATAAAATTTGTTTGGAAAGAATAAAAATGCAATTAAAACAAGTAATGAAGTCTAAGTTCGGGTGGAACCGAATATTATATACCTAGTAGTGATCTATTATGTCATCCCAATTTACGCAGGTCTATTTTAATACTTTCAGTTCGTATTTGCGTTCAAACAGACAGAGGGACAGACAGAAAGGCGTATCGAGGGACGAACATCGACTCAGCTCATCCTCCTGATCATTTCAGTATACTTTTTGATGGGACTATCTCTTTTTCTTCTCATACGTACAAACATTTGATGTTCATGAAAGGTATGAAAATCAAAAAAGATATACAACTTCGCTTTTGCAGTGGGGCATTAACTACTTGCCCGGATATTTTACTTTTCATCCTGAACGTTCTGATATACATTAATAAATATATATCTCGATTCGTTTATGCCGAATGAAGTAATATACCTTGTGTGTGTAACAAAAATAAATATAAAAAAGCGTGTCTTTTATAGGCGCCAAATAACTCAACCGATCTTTATGAAAGTTTCACAATATATACTTGGGTTCACTGGGTACAGCAAAGACAACATATACAAGGTGGCGCAAAAGTAAGCTTCCGATGTTCAGCATATCGGTTGTGGCACGTGCAGTGTGTGCTGTTGCACCGTCTTGTTGGAACCACATGTTTTCCAATCCCAATTCATCAAGTTGCGGCAAAAAGAACTCGTTGATCATTGCTCTGTAGCGCTCACCATTCACAGTAACCGTTTGGCCCCGACCGATTATTGGTCAAATAAATAGTCAGCAATATTCCGCGTTCTGGAGCAGTGTAGCGTAACATTGTCAAAACAGAACTGACTTTAGGGGCCAATCGCAAAATTTATAGCATTTTCTGATAGGAGGATTACTTTTGCGCAGTAACCGTTTGTCACCGACCGATTATTGGTCAAATAAATAGCCAGCAATATTACGCGTTGTGGAGCAGTGTAGCGTAACATTGTTCACTAACGTGTATTTCGCATGTGTTTACTACACAAATGTCAAAACGGAACTGACTTTAGGGGCCAATCGCAAAATTTATAGCATTTTCTGATAAGAGGATTACTTTTGCACCACCTTGTAGTATTGGAAAAGTAGGCGGAGGCCCGCCTCCACCTTAGCCTTAACCGATCCCGCCCATTTTTTCGTGGAACATTCCATGCATACCTGAAAACCTGCGTGCTGAATTTCGTTTCGATATTTGGAACGGGTTTTGACTTATGATTAATATTATTTCTAAATTTTCCTTAATCAAAAGTGGGCGGTGCCACTCCCATTTTCAAAAATTTCTTGAAATATTTATTTTATGCCTCAATCTCAATGTAGTCACCAAATTTTATCCTTATAGGTGTATAATGTACTGAGTTATCACTTTTTTTGTGTTTTCGAAAATATTCTATATATAAAAAGTGGGCGTGGCTATCATCCGATTTCGCCCATTTTAAATAGCGCTCGGAGATGAGTGTCAAGGAACCCGCATACCAAATTTCATAAAGATATCTCAAAATTTACTCAAGTTATTGTGTTCACAGACGGACGGACGGACATGGCTTAATCAATTTCTCTTTTCGTCCTGAACAGTTTGATATATATAAGTCAATATCTATCTCGATCCGTTTATGCCGTTACATACTGCCGTTAGGCGACAAAAGTTAATATACCTCGCGTGCGTAGCACTACTAGGTATAACAAGTAAGGAAGTCTACGTTCCGGTGAGACCGAACACTAGATACCTAATTATTATATCACACTAAAAAATAAAGGTATATCAGTTCCAATTTGCAGCGGGTAGTCCTTTGTTTGTTTTTGGCACGAATATGCTATTTACTATTGATAACCAACTTATTTTCATTGAAAGATCCTAATAAAATAATAAGAAATTGTTTTCGCAAATAGCAGAATTTTTATACTGTGTCACACCTACTTCCACAAAATTAACAAAATTTTATTCTCACTGCATATGCCAAATCTAATTGATAAAACTTCTAAAGTTACAGAAATAACTCGTTTTACATTTTGCAAACAAATTAATTAGAAAAAATTATTAAAAAGTGAGCGTGGTCCTCTACCAATGTAACGGATTATCGCAATAAATGGTTACTGTTATGAAATTAAAATTTTCATAAAATTTCGTCATGGCAAATAAATTGTCGGTCGATTTATGGCTTTAAGGGGTTGCGGAAGAGGTGGCCGCACCAATTTTTTTAAATTTTAATTTTTCCTCGTCCATGGAAACTTTGGAAGCAAAACGGAATTGATATAAAGTTATTGTTAGCAGAGATATTGCCTTTTATACTCGTCTATGATCCATTTTAAAATATTTTCCATAAATGTGGGTTTTCCTATTTTTTTCTGGAACAATGCTTTTCAGACTCCTCATCTGTCTATATCATAAACGGTCTTTAATTTATGATTAAGAATACTTGTAAAATTAACCGCATTGGAAACACTTCCAAAAAATCAAGTAAATGGCGCAAATTTAATGTACACATCCAATTTGGCCCTTATTACTGAATTATGTACTGAATTTTTTGTATTCTTTTACAAAAAGTTCGATTCTTAAAAGTGGGAGCGCCCATTTCCTTAAAATTTGCTCTAGTTCCAGACAGGCGGACGGACGAGATAAGTCAATATGTATTACGATTCGTTTCTACCATTAGGTGAACAAGATAATATACCTTGTGGACATAGCAATACTGGGTATAAGAACCACAACAAGAAAATGTGATTTTGATAAGTTTGTTAAAGTAGTGAATGGTGCTTGTGGCTAGTGCTGCAGGTCTTGTAATGATTACAAATGAGTGCCTTTGGGTTGGAGGATCTTTAACATAGTCCGATGAAATGGTACATAAAAATAGCATTGTTTACACGCCTGAATGCGTACTAACTACATATCTCAATGACATTCAAGCATATGAACGTGTGCATTTGATAATGTTTTCTGCAAACATGCACTACAATTGACCAGGAAGAGTGATCGGTACAGCTCCACGGCTGTATTAAAGATTTTAGACGACATAAGGGGACCGTTTGACCAAAATCAATTGACCTTTCTATGCCTACTAGACTTCTCAAAAGCTTTTGATTCCGTGAATCATGACCTGCTTGCCATGAAGCTTAAAAATTATTTTGGGTTTCGTGACTCTGCAGCGCGACTCATGCGAAGCTATTTGACGGGTAGATCTCAGCGTGTCAAAGTTGGGTCCGAATCTTCTGGTCTGAAATCACTTCTGGCCGGGGTACCACAAGGTTCCATTCAGCATGTTTATTAATGACATTTTTGACGTGTGCCCACATGCACATATGCATGCATATTCTGATGATGTCCAGCTATATCTTTCAGGAAATCATGAGGAGATAAATAGGACATGCACAAAGTTAAACAATGACTTGGCATTTATTTCTGCATGGGCGAGGAGAAATAAATTATGTCTTAATAGTGATAAGTCTTTTGTATTACCTATAGCTAAAAAACGAATAAATCTCTCAAATATTCCGGGTTTATACATTGCTGATAAGTGCCTGAAGCTAGTATCAAAAGTAAATAACCTTGGTTTCATTATTATTACGACTTTATCTTGCGATGATCACGTGAACTCGGTGGTTAGTAAAGTGTACTACATCCTCAGAAACTTACGTATGTCAGCAACTTATACTCCCATCAATGTTAGGAGGAAGCTTGCTATACAGTTAATCATGCCAATCATATGTTACTCTGAACTAGTCTACAGTAAACTGAGTTCCCAGTCAGCTCATAAAATTGATGTGGTATTTAACCATGTTACACGTTATGTTTTCGGTTTAGCTAAGTTTGACCATATACTCGTATCTCGCTGGAAATCAAGTTTATTAGGCTGTGAAATTTTTGATTACTTGAAAGCCAGGAATTGCATTTTCCTATGTAAACTCATCATGTATAAGGGGCCCAGTTATTTGTATGACAAACTAGTTTTTCCCAAGTCTCTTCGGATTAGCGATATGATTGTACCAAGGTATAATTACTTAACCTCCGGGCGGCTATTCTTTGTAAATGCCATTCGTACTTGGAACTCTATTCCAGTATCCATTAGAAGTAGTTTAAATAAAAGCAACTTTAAAAACGTTCTATATACTCATTTTAGTTAAGCTTGTTAAAAACCTGTGATTTTGCCTATCTACCACCTAAGAGCTACATATATTATTTCTATTTTTATATTATATTATTTTTAAGCTTAAGTTTGTAATTTCTGTTATATCAGTTAATCTTCCATAATCATAACTCTACCATTGCCGGGTGGGGCTGCTGATCCTACTAACCTTATGGAAATCAATGTAATCGATTGCTGGTGCCATACCACAACGCCATATCGAATGCATTGATTTCTGTAAGGTTGTTGGATCGGTTGTCTTACTTGGTTGTGTTACGGTTTGCGTTATGGTAGATTGATTTAACTTTAAGTCTTGCTTTAATGATGGTTAATTTTTGTTAATCCTTGTTCTTATATTTGATTTCCTTCGTTATATACATATACGAACATATATGTTTTTGTTATTTTTCTTTTTATTACGATTATTATTATTGTTTTTCTTTTTTCAAATGTACCTTATTTAATTGTAACTTTTGTTGTACTATAAAAGATCTTGGATCTTATTGTACTAATGCCTTGCCAATAAATGATGATGATGATGATGATGAAAAGCAAAATGCTTTTTTTTTATCATTTGAACTTGGGTATTACTTTATATCGAATGCTTCACGCTTATAATTGAAGGTGCAATTTTATTTAAATTCAAGTTTTCGGTTAGCCCGATTTGTTATATGTTCGAATATATGCATGCATAAGGAGAACGCATTGCTATATTCACAAGATATATTGGTGAAAATCCTTAAGTACGATTAGACCCGCTTGAACAACAAAAACGTATATTTTTAACTAAGAGTTAAAGTCAAACTCATACGGTTTTGACAAATTTTCTGTTTTAAAAAGATAACTTGCTGCCCTGCAAGTGTGCCTTAGTCTGTGATCCTCCGCGACTAATGCCGGCCTTATTGCATTGTATACAGAGTTAGACAACATTTGTCATTGTGTATGCAAGGAAGCGCGTATGTGTGTGACATTTGCAGCTTCCCTGCAGTCAAACCAACTAGTTGCAAACTTCTTTACCACTAGTATAACCACCAACCCAACTAGTCAGCCAACTGTCATATTTCCATATAAGCAACCAGTGTGACCAGGTTAGCCTTTTTGAGGCTAGATTTAGCCTTTTTTTTTTGTCCTTTACCCTCATAATTTTGGTTTTAGCTTTGTGCCTTTTTTCTAGCCTTTTTTTACTCCAAACCTCATCTGGTCCCAACAACATATTTGTCACACAACTTCGAGGAATACGAGTATATAAATTTAGAGTTAAATAAAACTATTTTTCATGGAGTTGATAACCCTATTGCGACATCGCCAACTTTTACTATGAACTCTTTACAAAAGATACTTTTTTTTAGTTGATAATTCTTTGAATGTTACAAAGCCGGATGTATTTTCTCACTTTCAAAACGAAAAGTCTAGGTATTCTCCAAGTCAAGTGGCATTGATTGCGCTGCAGTGACGAAAGCTAATAGCCGCACAGTGGGCAAGTGTGACCTCTACCATTGAATTTTAGGCGAAAGTCCGAGAACATAAAAATTCATTAAACGAACCCCCTTTTTTAGAACTGGTCGAATTCGTATCTAGGTTTTTGGTAATACCTTTCAGTAATAGGGAGGTTGAAAGAATTTTTAGTGCCATGAACATTTTAAAAACTAAGTTAAGGAACAGATTAAAAATTAAAATTCTTAACTCGCTGCTTAATATTAGATGTTTGTAAAAAAGCTTATCCAAATGTTGCACTGATTTTGAAATTACGGATGATCTCATCTCTATGATAAATAGCCAAACTTTGTGCGCAGACTCAAGCTCTTCTGATTCATCAGACGAAGAAAATATTATAAAATTAATAAGTTTATAGTGATTTTTATATAGTATGTGTTTCTTAAAAAAAATCCCAAATCAACGAAAATGTGCCTGATATGTGTTGAAACAAGAATAGTTCCTTTAAGTTATATCTACAGCTTTATATAAAAACTAGCAGACCCGGCAGACGTTGTCCTGCTTAAAATTGTACTTTCTTACATTCAACAAATTATACTCTTTTCCCTCTCCACTTTTCGCTTCTTCTACATTTATCCTTATCTTCTCCTTTTTCTTTCAACTTTTGCTCTTCCATTACTCTTCTTTACACCCTTAAATTTCCTCTAACACCACCTCTATATCTCAAATTTCTATTTCTACTCCCCTTCTTCTCCAATTTTCTCAGCGGCTACTGATATGTACATACTTTCAAAGATATATCGAATTAACTTTTATTTGATCCTGGTACTGCTTTCTATTTCCAGAGTTTTTTGATATATAGAACACATATCTACATATATAATATCATTAACTTGAACCAAATAAATTCCTAGCTATGCTGAATTGCTACTTTAAATAGCCTGGAGGCTTTGCCAAAAACTAAATAAAATCTCGTTTCAAAGAGATCGAAAATAAATTTTACATTAATGAAGCACAAACAAAATATAAAAAATTTGAACGTGGCAACTTCCACTTTTTTCCAAAATTTTGTAAATCTTGACTAAAGGACACATGTATCCAAGTATCATTAATTTAGACCAAATAAGCTCAGAGTTATGACGAATTGAAATTTTATATAGCCTGGGGGACTGGCACTTTTCTAAAACTATATATAGCCTATGCTTTTACCAGTGATCCGAAGAATATACTGCGAAAACTTCATAAAAATCGGTTGAGTACTTTGGACGCCTATAAAGGGCACACAGACCTTCAGACACACATTCATTTTTATTTTTAAGATAGTTTATACTAAAATAAAAAATTTGAAATGAATTTCGTAAACAAATTTTTGACTTTTTTTAGCTTCTTTTTTCCTTAATTTTAACCTTTTCTAACCTTTTTTTTTTTGAATTTAGCCTCCTTTTTTCCAACACCTGGTCACACTGTAAGCAACTGGTATTTTCAACATGGAGATGTCAATTGTCAAATTTCGACCAGAAGATACCAGTCATCTACTACTCATGAAATACTAGTTTGTATCTAGTGGACCAAAACCTCTAGCAGGGATTAAAATAAGAAAATGGACTCACTGATACATCATTTTAATTTTTCATAATTATCCTCCGATTTGGGATTGCAAAACATAAACTATATCTTTGGAATATTTCATAAGCTGTTTGGGAATTACAATAGCTTGCAATGCAAATGAAATAAATGAAAAAAAAAATTACAGCTTATGTCGGTTAAACGCATGCTATGAAAATTGTAGTCGTATACTAGTATGGATTGAACTTTTTCAGACTACTATGATTTCAACCAGAGAATTATAGTTGGATACTAGTATGTTTACTGACTAGTTGGATATTTCACTGCAGGGTAGTTTGTGAAGCTAATTGGATGCACTTTTCCCTGAACTTGTACGGACAACACGTAATCCGTTTCAAAATCTAAATAACAAACAATACATTCATGTGCATATGTATATAAATTTGTTGTTTCATTTGCACATATATGCTGTTTTCATTCTTCTTATAGGCTTACGGGTTAGCTGGTCAAGAAGGGTTTGAACCAGAGGTATTATCTAGTTTATTTAAACATGAATATCAACCAACGCATATGGAGAGCCAATATGTCTTGACGTATCTAACAAACACACAGTTCACATTTTTATAAACGTTTAACTTTATCCTTCGACTCATGAGGTACAAGTAAGTAATAACGCTGGCGAGTTAGTTGCATGCGATAGACTTTAAACATTTTCTACATAGTTAAATGAGGCATTTAGGTTTTTCAATAAAAATTTTTTCATTATTGAAAGGAATTTAAAGTGAGTGAAGCTTGAAGTAAAAAAAATGTGTACTAAAGAAACTTTCACTGTTCAATTAGGGGCTGTTACTTTACTTTGCTGTTCAAATACTATTGACCGCTTGCTTCAAGTCATGCTTGTTGCTTTTATTCTGATGGGACAAAACGGAAAGTAATATTTATCCGTCCCTCACTAAACAGTGGCAAATAACCAATGAGACAAATAAGATTAAAAATTTCCACAAGGTATATTAACTTTAGTCGCGTAACGGTGGTATGTAACTGTATAAACGGATCGAGATAGATATTGACTTATGTATATCAATATGTTCAGGAGGAAAAAAGAAATTGATTAAGCCATGTCCGTCCGTCCGTCTGTGAACACGATAACTTGAGTAAATTTGGAGATATCTTAATGAAATTTGGTGTGCAGGTTCCTTGACACTCATCTCCGAGCTCTATTTAAAATGGTAGCCACGCCCACTTTTTATACATAGAATATTTACGAAAATACAAAAAAAGTGATTATTCAGTACATAAGGATCAAATTTAATGTGTATATGATTGTTAAGACAGAAAACAAATTTTAAATTTGTATATATAAAGTCTAATGTTTGTTGTAAAAATGGGCAAAATCGGTCTACGGCCACGCCCAGTTTTTTAAGATAGTTCTGAAAAATTTGTTTTTCAAATGTAAAATGCGATATTTTTATAACCATGCAAGCAATATCAATAAGATCTTGCACACATAATAAGAATTTTAAGCAAAATCCAGCCGCAAAAAATTTGGCGCTGCCCACTTTTCAGCATAAAAATTCTGCTATTTTCAAAGGCGATTGCTTGTAGTTTCAACTAGCTGTTTCAAGAAAAATTGGTCGTCTGCTTCTCAATAGTATGTAGTATACTCTTGCCAAAAATGAAGCAAATCCGATAGCACACAAGTAAAATATCCGGGCAAGTTGTTAATACCCCACTGCAATAAGAAACTTATATACCTTGTTTGATTTTCATGCCTTTAATGAACATGAAATGTTTGTAAATAAGAGAAAAGAAGAGATGGGCCCTTCAATAAGTAAACTGAAATAATAAGGACGATGACCTGAGTCGATTTAGCAATGCCCGTCTCCCCCTCCGTCTGTCTATTTGAACGCAAATTTCTCAAACATAAAGTATGCATGTATTGGTATTTTGAAAAAATGTGGCTGGCACTCTCGACAACACTCCTAAAAACCTTCGAGGTGTGTTTTCATCTTTACAAACAACAACAATATATATATTATATTATATCGTATACAAATACGCTTCAACTCTAAATCATTTTTTTTTCGAAACCATTGTCATATCTTTTACTGTTGTGCATTTCATATACATATTTTGCACATGCTTGCAATTTCTCGACAACAGTGAATGTCAACTGCATGAATTCAGTCGCATTAGTGTCATATCCACTGGAACCAGTGGCCTAGTTTCTCGTCGTCAAAGCCACCGCATACGACATATATGCGGGAAAACGAAAATGAGTTAGTTCTTGACTTACACGAGTACTGGTAGCGGCTACCCAATAAGCACTTATCACTACGGTCGTGTCCGCTAGAATGTCGATTCCTTGAAAATGTAAAAATAAGTGTTTCACATTTCCTACCACTTTTGATCCTCTTTGCATTCAATCCGATATTAGTATTTCAACAAGTACAAAATATTTCCTTATTTCTTGAGAGAGTTTTACTTCATAGCAAGTTTTAGCTGTGTCGGTGTTAGTGACTGCTGTCTCAAAAAAAAAATATGGAAAGCTGCTAACAACATAAATATTTTTACCATTTCGTATTTTGAGTGATGTGTTCTTTTAACGTGAAAACGATACGTAATATTTTATCTGAGAAGTCAGACCTATTCGCTGGTTGGGTAATATCCAAAGAGAATGTTGCTACTTGCACGTTAAACTTGAGTTGGGGTTGCGTACGTTGGCCCGGAAAACTGTTTGCCACTTCGCACTTTTTCGCCAGCAATACTAACGCGAATCTCTGCTGCCATTGCCCTAATTTGATGTTAAGCGCAAATGTAAATAAACACATATAAACGTATGTATGGTCGGATGGTATACTTGTGGGATAATAACGACATGAGCAAATCCCATTTAATATTAATATTAACATTAATTAATATGAAACTAAGGACGACACGAGTCTATGATCCTGGCAAAAAAAAGCTGCAAATGCATTGCTAAACTTCTATCTCCGCTTGTTTCACTTGCACATTGTTCCACAAGTTGAGCAAATATTTCTTTGAAGAAAGTGTTATTAGTTTGATGTAATTAGTATTGCTGCATGCTTTGTGGTACATGAGGTGACTTTGTTAACGTGCTTGTTAAAGCGACGATACCTTGACTACGTGCTAGCGAATAGGTGCTTAAAATCTGCAAAATAATTACTCACATTCATAAACCGCGCATTATACTCGTAACATATAAGAATGGTTTTTCAACTTAAATTAACTTGTAAGTTCTTCTTTACACGGCTTAGAGAGTTCCATTTAAATACATGAAAACAACAGAAAAAAGTTTCAGTAAACCTTTGAGAAAGGCGTAGAGCTCTTCAAAATATGGAAATATGCTGAACAAATGTTGTACAATGAGTGAAAAGATCTAAATTTTTTTAACATTTGCTTCTTGTTTTGGGGTCGCAGATAACTCTGAAGTGAAAAACTGTAAAAAAATTGGAAGAGGAACCTTTGGGTATCAACAGAGCTTAATGGGCTGATTATGTAAGTCACCGTTACACTTTGCCTTGCAGTCACTCACATTCACCTTCACCCGTAAGTAATATCAAAAAAATCCCCAAAGCAACATCCAGTTACTGACAGTCAGTGAAGGGAGTGACCGCCTTTATAAAATTATAATTCTTCTTCAAACAAGAAGAAGTGAGTCGTTTCGTGTTCAGCCCGTAAGCGGGTAAGAAACAGACTTGAAACCGTTGAAATTTTACATTTAAAATTTGAAAACTGTTAAAAATCATTATTTTTGATGTATATTGGAACGATTTTCGGTTTTCAAATTTGTTTTTGTGACAAACTGGTTTCGGCGTTCCGCCATCCTTAGGTTTTAGTTTCGTTATGACGGATGACGGAAAATCATTTCAATATACATTAACTATCCACCCTGTCGAAAGATCAAGAAAACAAAATGAAGTCATTAATTTTTTCGCTGATGAACAAAATATTACCATTAGTTTTAAACATATGTATCCTCAGGTATAATATGGCTTTTACCACCAAAATTTCACTCTTTCAAGCCTACTTTATTGTTACTTACTTGGCTATGTAACGTCCACAAAATATGTAATTTTTATTTGTAGTATTATTTTGATTTTATGTATGAAGTTATTATCACCATATAGCTGTCGTCAATACTGCTTGAAAAAAAATATTAAACAACTTACGTAATACATTCAATCCTTATGTGCTCTTGCGAAATTTAAAGTTTTATCTACAGAGATAAATCGCTATGTTCGTAAAATTTGGTAGTAGGGGAGAAAATATGTGCCATTTTATTATTATCCACCTATTTTTATAAAGTCTTTGTAGTTATATGACTATGGGCCGACATATTAAAAAAACTGTTCAGCAAGATCAGAGTCACGAAAGTCTGTCCGTCTGTTTGTTTGAACGCAAACCAGTCACTTATTTTTTGAGATATCTCGATAAAATTTGGTATGGGGCCGCCATTTTGTAATATATTAATCATTTGTCTGAACCAACAAGATCGGACCAATACAACACATAGCTCCCATACAATCGATTGTTTCGATAAACGGGTTTTGACTAATAAATCTTGTAATTAAAAAGCTGAGAACGCAAAATTTTGCAGATTTGGTACAAATTATAAAAGTAATGTGACAAATGAAAATCAGCCAGATCTGACCTACATAACATATAGCTCCCATAAAATCGATTGTTCCGATAAATGGGGTTTGGGCTATAACTATTGGATATTAATAGCGAGGAACACAAATTAGGCAGCTATCGTGATGCGTATTCATGAAAGGTATAAAGCCTTCGGCACAGCCGAAGACAGCGCTTTCCATACTTGTTATTAAATGAATTATGCTGCTCCTAATATCTTAAAAGTTTATTTTTGCCAAACCCAAAAGAAAGGCGTGAGTGCAAAGTACTCCTGGAGTTGAAGTGTAAACATGTGTATAATGTACATAAATTTGAAATTCAACCACAAAACTTTACTTTATTTTGCTATTAGCTATTCCTTTCATTCGCCCTCTTTCCTCTGTTGTTTCTTTCCTGTAATACATTCTTCGTTTTTTTGCTTTTCTCTTCTTTCAACACTTTCTATTTTTAATTTTTTTTATTGTATTACTTGCTATTGTTTCCTTTGCTTGTTTATCCTGTCATTCACTTTCATTTCGGTACTTTTCTCTGATTCCGCTCCCTTTAGTTTTCCTATTTCTTTCCTTTCATTTCCTTTCCTTTCATTCCCTTCCCTTCCCTTTCCTTTCCTTTTCGTTCCTTTCCTTTCCTTCCTTTTCTTTGCTTTTCTCTTCTTTTCTTTTCATTACAAGCAACTCGTTACAGTCATCCACAGAAAAACACTTACAAGATGGAAGTATTTTAAAGAAAATGATATTAATTTGGACCCACGTACTATTATATTAAGGGCTTCTCTTTCAAGTTTTTGTGTCATAGTTTTAATTATTTATTTTATTATAAATGCAGATCCTATGTTTTATGCCGACTCCGAACGGCATCTGCACATTTTTGAATCATAGATAATGCCCCCTGACTCACTCCTGTGTCAACCAAGGAAGTCGTTCCTCACCATTTATTTAAAAAACGCAATATTTATTTATCGCACCTTAAATCACAATTGTGTTATGCTGAGTTGCGTAAGAATCTATTTAACTTTGTCCTATTCAAGACCATTTAAGTTGAAGTTGCTCTGATTTTGAGTAGTGACGGTTTATGAATTAGGTTGCGATATATAAATATTGCAATATAGTAGGGCTTGCTTTACATTTTAAAAACACATTGCACAGTATGCTCTCCTCATGTATACCTTAATATCGTAATGCAGTTGCATCCTTAAATACAGATTGGTGCATGAGGCATCTCAAATGTTAAAAAACAATCTAGTTTAAGTGATATTCAAAATCACAACTATCATCTCCATATATTCCATTTATTGCACAGTAACCACAATAAAAAGAGATCTAAAATAAAGCTTCAAATATCCACTGATCTTCTACTATTTCGTTAACTCAAAACGTATATCAACGATTTGTTGCCAAGTAACGATGATTGTACCGACATTTTTGCTTACCTTTTTGAATCAAACTATGCTTGTTGTGCTGATTTGCCCCCGAACTACCCATGAAAAATACCAACTTTGATACCTCTGACTAGCTTAATTAAAAGTTGTCTCCTCACAACGAATGAGATGGTGGCTTGGATACACGTCCTTTGCAACCATTTAGTCAGAGCTACTCATTCTCAACATACGACAAAAAATAATAGTACTTGTGCAGTGCTGCTCGGTACCGCGTCTATTCTGACAGTGAGATTGTATCCCTAGTAGAATACCAGAAATATATGAAATGTCGAGATGCACATACTATGATTATATATACTCGTATGTACATGTATGCTATAATAATTTGTATAAAACTTACAGCAACAAATTTTCTTAATTCTGGTTTCCAATTTGACTTGGAATTTGTAAGGAATCTAGTTATATATACTATATATATTTTGTAAAATGGACAAATAAACCTGAAAGAAAGGGTAACACTTTTTCAAGAAAAGCAAACCATATTAGTTTTCTACAATAATGTCATCGGACTTACAGTTTAACTCCCTCTCGCTCTCCCTATTTAGTCGGTATAGCATAGTCTAGGATGCATCCGCGATGAGTCGCAAAGGAATGCGACTAATTCTGATCACTTTGTATGGGGTGAACTGTTCACATTTGTTTGATCATGTCCTATGGAGGGACCAGTTGTACCCATTTATACCCGAACGGGTACGAAGGGACTAAACAGCTTTGTACCCAAACGGGTACTTTTAGCTCCTATGAGTATGCATCCCCGGGAGAAGTTAAACTATCTTGCACCCCTATAAATATGCTACACAAATAAAAATTTACTTATGTATATTGAATTATAGCCAGCTGTAGACTAAAGATAGTAATAGCGGATCGCTCTCTTTAGAGATTAGTCACACGATTCTTTGCAGGGTAAGAATACCTAAGCTGTTGTGTAATGTCTTAAGCTTTGTTAACTTTCGTTTAAGTGAAGAGAAAAGAATTTTTGCAAGTGAAAGTTTTGAAATAACATTAAAATAAATTTCCCCGGGGGAAGTTAAGGCACAACTCAAATTCATGCCAAAGACCAAAGGCTGGCTCGGATATACATATGTGTACATATACATGCTTTTATATAGCCCAAGGAAAACCCTGAAAAGTATATTACAGGCGTCAATGCATGAATACAAATTTGTGTACAAGTTTATCAAAGTGAAGACACAAACAAAAACATCAATAAAAGAAGAGAATAATTTTCCAAAAGCTGTCATCACCTAAACCTACAATATATCACCTGCGGGCACGGGGTGGCAGCTCTAAAGGACACATCAATCGAAAAGCACTGCGCATAAAAATCTTTTCGGTTCTCATTGCAAAAAAAAAACAACTAAGGAAGTCTAAGTTCGGGTGGAACCGAACATTATATACTTAGTAGTGATCTATAATGTCATCCCAATTTACGCAGGTCTATTTTAATACTTCCAGTTCGTATTATAAAGGCAGCTGATTGTTTTTAATAAAAACACTTCTGTTATGAGTTTTAAGGGGTAAATTAATTTAAAAAAATATAAATGTATGGCGCGATATACAAAAGGTGTATCATCATAAAAGATTTTTGAGCCGAGCTTCCCTTCCAATTTGAATTTTTTCCTACAAATTGACGCCACCTAGAGATTTTTGCCGACTTCGAACGGTATTTACAAAGGAGATGAATTTTTGCTGAGAATCCTTCCATAGCAGAAAGTCACTCGGAGAGTTTGCCAAACCACTACGGAGGGGCGACCCCTTTTTGAAAAACTTTTTCGAACCACTTTTGATGTTACGTGTCCCAGGACTCGAACCTTGGACCTTCGGTGGAGTAGGCTGGCAACACTACCGCCACACCACGGTGGCCGCCATTAATTTATGTGTATATAAATAGCTTTCATGTTCATTAAAGCTTTGAACACAAAAAAGGTATATAACTTCCCTATTGCAGGGGAGTATTAACAACTTGCCCGGATATTTTACTTGTGTGTTATCCGATTTGCTTAATTTTTGGCAAGAGTATACTTCATACTATTAGGTAGCAGATGACCAATTTTGATTGAAATATCTTGTTGAAATTACCAATCGCCTTTGAAAATACCAGAATTTGTATGCTGAAAAGTAGGCGGGCCACGGCTTCTAACCGAAAATTCACAAAGTTTTTTGCGGTTGAGTTTTGCTTAAAAAGCTTATTATGTGTGCAAGATCTTATTGATACAGCTCGCATGGTTATAAAAATATCGCATTTTACAAACCAATTTGCAGAACTATGTTAAAAAACTGGGCGTGGCCGTAGACCGATTTTGCCCCTTTCTACGACAAACATTTATCTTTATACTTACGACATTTTCGTCAAATATTGTTTCGATAAATCACTTTTTGCCGGAGTTATGGCAAAAAAAGTTTTGTGGAAAAATCCACTATAAAAGGGGCGGGACCACGCCCATTTTCAAAAGTTTATATTTTTCGACTTTCGTCCTTCACGTTCCCTTTGAAAGTGAAACAGAAATGATATAAAGCTATTGTACGCAAAGTTATTGCCTATTGATTATATCTCTGATCATTTTCATAAAAGTGGGCGTGGACCTTTACCGATTTCACCCATTCTTTACCAAAACGTTCCTTCTATTAACATAAATATGTGTGCTAAATTTCGTTTCGATATCTGGGACAGTTTTGATTTATGATTGATACTATTTCTAAATTTGACTTAATCAAAAGTGGGCGGTGCCACTCCCAGTTTAAAACATTTCTTTAAAAATTTATTTTCCGCCTTAACATTAATGTACACACCAAATTTTATCCTTATATGAGTATTATCTACTGAATAATCACTTTTTTTTTGTATTTTTATAGACAGACGGACAGACATACAGACGGACGGAGAGACCGACATTGCTAAATCGACCCAGCTCATCGTCCTTATTATTTCAGTTTACTTATTGATGGGCCCATCCCTTCTTTTTGCCATACTTACAAACATTTCATGTTCATTAAAGGTTTGAACACAGAAAAGGTATATAACTTCCCTATTGCAGTGGGGTATAAACAACTTGCCCGGATATTTTACTTGCGCGCTATACGATTTGCTTAATTTTTTGCAGGATTATACTACATACTACTCCGAAGCAGCTGACCAATTTTCATTGAATTATCAAAATTGAATTATAAGCGATTGCCTTTGAAAATAGCAGACATTTTATGCTGAAAAGTGGGCGACGCCACGCCTACTTCATCAAAATTCACAAAATTTTTTTGCGGCCGAGTTTTTCTTAAAAAGCTTGTTATGTGTGCAAAATCTAATTGATATAACTTGCTTAGTTGTAGAAATCTCGCTCTTTAAATTTTACAAAAAAAATTTTCAGAACTATGTTAAAAAACTGGGCGTGGACATTAACCGATTTCACCCAATTTAAAGCAAACGGTTACCTTTATATATAGAACATTATCACCAAATTTCGTTTCCACAAATCAATGTTTGGCGGAGTTATGACATAAAAAGTGTTGTGGAATAATCCACTATAAAAGAGGCGGGACCACGCCCATTTTCAAAAATTTATATTTTTCGACTTTCGTCCTTCACGTTCCTTTTGAAAGTGAAACAGAAATGATATCCAGCTATTGCACGCAAAGTTATTGCCTATTTAATATATCTATGATCCTTTTCATAAAAGTTGGCGTGGACCTTTACCGATTTCACCCATCATTTACCAAAACATTCCTTCTATTAACATAAATATATGTGCTAAATTTCGTTTCGATATCTGGAACAGTTTTTGATTTATGATTAATCAGAAGTGGGCGGTGCCACTCCCATCTTCAAAAATTTCTTTAAAAATTTATTTTCCACCTTAACATTAATGTACACACCAAATTTTAACCTTATATGAGTATTATCTACTGAACAATCAGTTTTTTTGTATTTTGGAAAAATTCTATATATATAAAAAGTGGGCGTGGCTATCATCCGATTTCGCTCATTTTAAATATCGCTCGGAGATGAATACCAAGGAACCCGCATACCAAATTTCATTAAGATATCTCAAAAGTTACTCAAGTTATCGTGCTAACAGAGGGAGAGACCGACGGACGAACGGACGGACAAGGCTTAATCAATTTCTGTTTTCCTCCTGAAAATTTTGAAAAAGAGTATATAAGTCAATATCTGTCTCGATCCGTTTATGCTCTTACATACCACCTTTACGCGACTAAAGTTAATATACCTTGTGTACGTAGCACTACTAGGTTTAAAAACAAATATTTTAAAAAGCATTCCATGGTAGTACTACACTCGGTGACTTTTTGCCAAATGACTGCCCACGGTCGCGACCCCTGTTTTGGAAAACTTTTTCAAACCACTTTTGATGTTACCTTTTGCAGGTCTTGAAACCTTGGACCTTCGGTGTGATAGTCCAGCAGCACTACCGCTACACCATTGCGGCTAGTATATGTACGGCTAATAATTTGAGCCGACATTTTAAACCATTCTATCATAATGTATACATATGTAACCTTTTCTTACACTATTGATGCTTGCGCCGTAGCTGAGTGGGTAAAGCATTCGACTTTATTAAAGAACTTTACAACAAAACATTGTTCCAAATACGAATCTATATTTTATTAAATTTTAATGATTACACAACTGCCGGTTTCGAACTAATGAAAATCTAGGTGCTATTGCCGTTCATTCCTCCATCCCTTCAGAAGAGGTTAATATTCCTAACATCTATTTCATTGAGTCCAAACTGGGGTACAATGACTTTTTAGATGGAATTTCCGATCGTTGCCTTAATCAAATAAATGTTACCGCTAACAAGTTTGGGAAAGTCTTAGATTTAGTGCATGTTAATGATATAAACTAATTTTCTGTAAATCGTTGTGATCCGTTGGTTTTACCAGAAGACCTTTACCATCCTTCTATGGAAATAGTCTACGAAACCATAAGTAATGGCCAAGGCACTCAATGCTACTCATGTATTTAGTAGCTTTGATTTTAACTTTTTCAAAGCAAACTACAAGAAATTAAATAAAGAACTGTCTAAATTAACTTGGCCTGAATTTGGTTGTGATATCGATCTAAACGTCTCACATTTCAATCAAACTATTTACTGCCTATTTGAGAAGTTTATTCCCAAACGTAAATTAACTTCTGATCATCCTACGCAAGCTTGGTTTACTAAAGAGCTTAAGGCTCTTAAAAATAGGAAAACGCGATCATTTAATTTATATAAGAAATCCAGATTAAACAAACATTACTTACTGTATTCCATTCTACGTCAGAAGTACATAGATTTAAATAAAAAGTGCTATAAAGCTTATATCTCTAAAACGAAAAGAGACATTATTATCAATCCAAAGTCATTTTATGGTTTCGTAAATTCTAAACGTAAAGTATCAGGGTTTCCCTCAGCCATGAAATATCAAGACATTATATCTAGCGATAATCAATATATCGCAAATTTTTTTGCTCAATTTTTCACTTCTAACTATTCTGCTGTCACCAATTCAAACTTTCAAAACTATCCTTATAAGCTACACGGGACAAATTCAATTAATTCACCAATTATATGCGCCAAAGATGTTCTAATTTACCTTAAAACCTTAAAAGAATCTTTTAAATACGGTCCTGATAGGATTCCTACATGTTTCTTGAAAAAGTGTGCGAACCATATTTACCAACCCCTTACCAATTTGTTCAATCTATCACTAAAGTGTGGTGTTTTTCCAACTGCGTGGAAAGAGTCGTTTCTTCTACCGCTGCATAAAAGCGGGAGTAGGTCTTCTATAGAGAACTATCGTGGCATCGCAAAGCTTTCTGCCATCCCAAAATTGTTTGAAGCTTTTGTTACAAATCAATTTACGGGTCCGATCTCTACTTTGATAGCTGACTGCGCACACGGGTTCAGTAAGGAAAAGTCCACAGTTACGAATTTACTTGAGTTTACCAGTCATGTCTCAAATGGCTTTAGAAAAAATCTGCACACCTTAAAAGATGTAAACACATGGGTTTTTCGCGTGGAATTTCTCAGCCGGCTTCCTATACAATTAAAAATTATAGTCTTGAGCAAGTGTATGATTTTGTTGACCAGGGGGTTACTATGGACTATAAACTCAGTTTCAACCGCCATATTAACACAACAGTCAATAAGGCTAGAGTGTCCCAGCATTCGTTAAACGATGGTCTAAAGAATTTAGCGACCCTTATGTAACTAAAGACCTCTTCACTACATTAGTCAGACCGATACTTGAATATGGTTCTATAATTTGCAACCCGCGTTACCAGGTTCATGTAGATCGCCATGAATCAGTTCAAAAACAATTTTTACTATTTGCCTTAAGAGATTTTCATTGGGATCCCTTGTACAATCTGCCACCCTATACGAATCGTTTAAAACTCATTAATCTACACACACTTTCTAGTCGGAGGGAAATGCTTGGAATTATTTTTATGATTAAATTGCTAAATGGTTCACTATCCAGCCTATTTCTTCTAAGTGAAGTGAACTTCAATGTACCGTCTCGTCCTTTAAGGCATTTTAAACCTCTAGTCTTAAACAGTGCCGAACCAATTTTCAGTTAAATGAGCCTTTTCGCTGTTTGTGTCAAGATTATAACTCTCTGGTAGATTTGATATTTCAGACTCGCTTTTCAGCATAAAAAAATCAATTCTTTCTATCCTAAATTCATAGCTACTAATTGTTTCTTATTCTTTGACTTCTATTTTAAATTTTAACAATAATTTTATTCTGTTAACTAGTTATCTCTTAATGTATAATCTATCTTATATCTACTTTACTTAGCTTATGAGGTTTTCTCTGTAGCTGAGCAGTTTTAGATCTCGACGATTAACAAACCAAAGCCTTTCAACGAGTCGGCACGAATGAATAATCCGCGCGTTATGCGGATGCGCCCCTCGCGCCGGTCGGGCGGGATATGGTGGGTAATCCGTTGGGAATTATTATTATTATTATTATCTCACTAGTTCTTATAATCTTTAGTTTTGAACCAGAAATTTTTCTCTCTAGTTACTGACTTCGTCACCGGGTAGGTACAAGCGATGACGACAGCGAATTTCACTTCCAACATCTCCCGCATTTCAATACAACTATTCGAATACCACTATTCGAATAATACTATTCGGATAAACGGATAAATTATTCGAATAAATACTATTCGAATTTTTTGACACGAATATTAGTAATAGTCCCACTACTAGTTTTAATGAAAAGATTATAGAGCATTAATGATATCAAGATTTTGGCTTTCCAGTGTGTTATCGCTGGATGCAATAAATTACAATAAACAACTGGTAACTTTTCTTTTCGATCTGTTACGATTAATTTATCTCTTATATTTTTTCAATTTTGCAGGCTTATCCGAACTTATTTTCTTTTATTACAAATAAAAATGATTTATTCCACTTCCAATAATTTTGAATTACACCATATTATCAAAAGTTTTTGCCGTTGGATATCACAGCACGGCAGTCCCACTTTTATAGCGATAATTGACGATAATTGGAAATAGCAAAGAAGGTCAAGACATCCTCCACCTGTTTTTCCGCCCAGTCAGCTGAACGTTTTGATATACATTAATAAATATATATCTCGATTCGTTTATGCCGAATAAAGTATGACACCTTGTGTGCGTAACAAAAATAGATATAAAAAAGGGTGTCTTTTATAGGCGCCAAAGTACTCAATCGATCTTTATGAAAATTTCACAATATATAATTCGGTTCACTGGGTACATCATAGGCAGTACATAGTTTTGGAAAAGTGGGCGGAGCCACTCCCCCAGGCTATATAAAGTTGCATTTCGTCATAACCCCGAACTTTTTTGGTCTAAACTATACATGTGTCACTTAGTCAATATCTACATAATTTTGGAAAGTGGGCGGTGCCGCGCCCACATATTTTGTGTTTTGTTTTGCTCTTGAACTTTCACGATAGGTTCTGGAGTACGCTGGGCACGACACAGTCTGTATATAGCTTTTGGAAAAGCCCCCAGGTTATATAAAGCTGCAGTTCGGTATAGCTAGGAGTTTATTTGATTCAAGTTAATGACATTTTAAATATACATGTGTTCTATGTATCAACACGTCAAAACAACGTCTACCCGGTTTGCTAGTATATTATAAAACGGCGAAAGCAAACAACGAATTTCAGCATTCTTTTCTAAGACTGAGAGACTAGTTTGCGTTCAAATAGACAGACAGACGGACGGAACGACGGACATGGCTAAATCGACTCCGCTCATCGTGTTGATCATTTTAGTGAACTTTTCTCTTCTTCTTCTCATACTTACATACATTTAATGTTTATGAAAGGTATGAAAATCAAAAAATATATACGAGGTGTGTTCAAAAAGTATCGCGAATTTTGTGTTTTTTCAAAAATTATTTATTTATTCATGAATACCTATTTTGTCCCCTTCAAAGTAGTCCCCATGAGATATTATACACTTGTGCCAACGGTTTTTCCAATCTTCGAAGCACTTCAAAAAATAATTTTTTTGTATCTTGTTCAGCTCCTCCTTCGATGCCGTCTTTATGTCGTCAAGAGAAGCGTAACGTCGTCCTTTCATGGGCCTCTTCAGTTTAGGGAACAAGAAAAGGTCACAGTGGGCCAGATCTGGGGAATACGGTGGCTGCCGCATCATTAGTGTGTTGTTTTTGGCCAAAAAGTCGCGCACAAGCAACGATGCGTGAGCAGGGGCGTTATCGTGGTGCAAAAGCCAATTTTTGTTCTTCTTTGCACATCTTCTCGGCTTTCTGAGAACATTTTGTACCACCGATAAACGTTGCTTCGGTCCAAGGTAGCTTCTCCGTATGCCACAGTCAATATTCGGAATGCATCCGCGCACTTAATTTCGTTTTTCACACAAAATTTGATACAGGTTCTTTGATCCATTTTTTTGAATAGGTAAAAATCGAAGACGATCCAAAACACGTGCAAGCAAAGCAGCTGTCAACAATTAACTGAACATTCAAAATGGCCGAGCTTGTCGGCATAAGGGAGAGACATGAGTACCAACATAACGCCACAAAAAATTCGAAATTCGAATATACGTAACCAGCGAAAATTCAAAATTCGCGATATGTTTTGAACACACCTCGTATAACTTCGCTATTGCAGTGGGCTATTAACTACGTGCCCGAATGTTTTGCTTGTGTGTTTTCCGATTTCGCTCATTTTTGGCTGGAGTATTATAAATATTACTGAGAAGCAGCTGACCAATTTTCATTGAAATATCAAAATTGAATTATAAGCGATTGCCTTTGAAAATAGCAGAAATTGTATGCTGAAAAGTGGGCGGCGTCACGCCTACTTCTTCAAAATTTGTTTGCGGCCGAGTTTTTCTTAAAAAGCTTATTATGTGTGCAAAATCTAATTGATATAACTTGCTTAGTTGTAGAAATATCGCTCTTTAAATTTTACAAAAAAAATTTTCAGAACTATGTTAAAAAACTGGGCGTGGACATTAACCGATTTCACCCAATTTAAAGCAAACGGTTACCTTTATATATAGAACATTATCACCAAATTTCGTTTCCACAAATCAATTTTTGGCGGAGTTATGGCATAAAAAGTTTTGTGGAATAGTCCACTATAAAAGGGGCGGGGCCACGCCCATTTTCGAAAACTTTAAGCTTTTCTATTTCTTTGGAAACTTTTAAAGTGAAATATAAATAATGTAAAGCTATTTTACGCAAAGTTATTGCCTATATAATATATCTACGATCCTCTTCAAAATCTTTCATATAAAAGTGGGCGTAGACCTTAACCGATCCTGCATACCTGGAAACCTGCGTGCTGAATTTCGTTCCGATATCTTGAACGGTTTTTGATTTATGATTAATATTATTTCTAAATTTGACTTAATCAAAAGTGGGCGGTGCCAAGCCCATTTTCAAAAATTTCTTGAAAAATTTATTTTATGCCTCAATCGCAATGTATTCACCAAATTTTATCCTTATAGGTGTATTATGTACTGAGTAATCACTCATATATAGAAAGTGGGCGTGGCTATCATCCGATTTCCGATTTCCCTTTTAAATAGCGTTTGGAGCTGAGTGCCAAGGAACCCGCATACCAAATTTCATTAAGATATCTTAAAATTTACTCAAGTTATCGTGTTCACAGACGGACGGACGGACGGATGGCTTTACGAAAGGGTAGTTTTTTAACAGCACTAAATCCAAGCAGCACCTCAAAGACTTGTCATGGTCAATATTTACTTTGATGGAGCACGAGAGGATTTTGAAAGTGTGGCCTTAACTAACACCACCTTTGCATGCTCTCGGTATTAATTTTTTGGGTTGATTCATAGTGTCGCTTGATGGTGAATGGGTTAGTGTCACAAAGCAACTTCTCAGATGTTCAGCATATCGACTGCTGAGTGGCTTCAAAGAAATTATGAGATAAGGCGTTTTTGAAAAATATTTTGAAATAGGGTGATCTTCCACTCAGCAGTGGATATACTCTTTCTATCTTTCTATTTTGCTTTGTAAAATATTTCTACCAACTCTCCCTTTCACCCGCTTTCTTTTCATTTACATCGCTTTCTCTTTTCATGCCATGATCCTCTCTCACAACCCCTTATTCAACTCTTCTGGCCTCCTTCTCTTTCTCTACTATTGCTATTCCATAGTTTCCTGTTTTCGCCCTTATTTTGCTATTTATTTTCTTCCTACTTATCTGCATCTCTCTTTCCCTTTTTCTCTCCACCCGCACGAACTCCTCAACATGCATACATGGTATCTGAAAATCCATAATTATGTAAATAACTAGCTGAGAATATGTAGCGAATTAAGTGAAAATTACTGGACGTAAACAGCATTCTTCGTAACATTAATGTACTTTCACAATCAATGGAAGCAGTGGCGTAGCCACATTGGTGCTAGGCGGTGCAGTGCACCGGGGCCCCGAAAGTCAGAGGGCCCTGCCCCCTCATCAACAAACTATATATTTGGCTAGTAAAAAATCACTCCGTACAAATTTCAGCGATGCTTTGTCCAACTGTTTATACCTCTATGGAAAATTGTTTACCGAAAACACAAAAATTGTGCCATAGTTTTGTAGTCATAACTTTTAAATGATTAATAACATAATTTTTCCGCCGACGGATTATGACTCCTGGGACCGAAAGGCGTCTCTAGGTACCTCTCTCGATATTTTTCTGCGTATTTTAGCAGTTAATGATAAATGTTCACCTTACTGCTGTTTTATGTGGATGCGGCTATGTCGGCATTAACTGAGCTTAAAATCATAAGGAATGAATGCGTTCATGCAGGAATAATATATGGTGTAAGGGCGCTGTCATTGGGGGCATTTTTCAGAAAGAATAAAACAACACAGTATCTCGAGTGGTCATACAGAAACACGTGCTGTTTATGAAATTTAGAAAAGAAGTGATAGGAAATTTATAAATAACTGCCCGACAAAAAAATATCCTCGACATTTAATACATGATTCCTATGTAGAATTTTCTGCTGATTCCAAATATGTAGTCAGATAGTTAAAAGTAGAACCGTTTTCGAGATATTTTGAAATTTCAGTTTTTGAGCTTAGCAAAAAAAAAATGGATAACCAATCTGTCAATAGCTCCGCCATTACTGTCTCGATTTTTATGTTATTTCATTTCGATTTGAGAGGATGAAATACCATTCTCACCAAAGCAAAAATAATTAAAATCAACGTTAAAGTGACGGAGTTATGGAGAACAAATTTGCAAATTTGGATGCAAATTTTCAGTTTTTTTTGGACATTTATCTTTTTTTTGTAAATGTTTTTCACGAAATATTAAATAACCTCCTGGTTTTGCAATGTAAGTCAATAGCTTATTTCTTAGTAAACATTTTACCACTTTCCGGATTATAATCAGTAGAAAAATTACAATGTTATAAGAGATTAAGTGAAGAAACCTATATTTATTTTTTCATTGAACTTCCATATCTTGGAAATTTTGAACCACTATAGTAACATCTAAATGTTTTTTACTGTTTTTAAGACTAAATTGGCAATCTTTGTTTATACTATCAATATTTTGGTCGACATTTAAAGGGATTAGTGTTTTTTTGCAAAAGAAAAAAAAGCAATGAGTAATAACGTGCGTACAAATAAGTGCAAAAACCCACCAAATAAGTTCTGTTATATGTGTGGAATGTATATTTTCACATCGGCTAGAAATTTTACTGAAAGTCTGCAAACTGAAGTTGATTGCTACTTTTTCTAGCAGCGTTGAGTATGCCGACGTGCACTCTTTTACTAAACCAATCCCGCATTTCCCAGACTTTTCTTATTTTGCTTATCCAAATCAACAAGAGGAGCATTAATCAAGTGAAACGGGTGAAACTGATTTTGGAGAAGAATATAAGCCACTTACGCAAACAGAAATGAATGACTGGATCAGAGATTTAGGATTAACAAAAGAGAATTCGGAGTTGTTGGCATCAAGGATGAAAGAACGCGAATTTGTGTCTTCTGAGGTTCAAGTTACATACTACAGATGTCGTCACAAGCGTTTTGCGAAATATTACTCCAAGGAAGATAATATTTGCTATTGCAATGATGTAGTTTGTTCAAAGAGTTTGGAGACTCGTATGAGTTAGTGAATGGCGCCTACTTATCGACAGCAGTAAGCCGAGTTTAAAGGCTGTTTTTGTTGCACAATAAATTCTAGTGGCACACGCAGTTGATATGAAAGAATCATATGAATCCATGTCGAAAATCCTTGACCTAATGAAATATAAACCACATGGCTGGAAGAAGTTGCGTTACTAACTGGTTTGCAGCAGGGCAATACGAAGAACTGCTGCTTTTTGTGCAAATGGGACAGTCGGGCGGGTATGGATCAATACTCTACAAAATGTTGGCCAGATAGAATAGGATTTACCGTTGAACAGGATGACATTAAATTTGAGCCACTAGTGGAGAAACATAAAATTATACTACCTCCATTACATTTAAAACTCGGTCTTTTCAAAAATGTCGTACATATTTTCGCCATAGATCATCTCAAGTCAACGTTCCGACATTTATCAGATGCCAAAATAAAATAGATGTGTTTGTGGGCCGGCAAATTAGGAAACTGTTTAAAGACGCCAGTTTTAATTCAGCTCTATCGGTGGACGAGGCTAAGGCATGGGTTTCTTTTTGTGCAGTTTATGCGAATTTTCTAGAAAACATTAGAAGCCCAAACTACAAACAAATGATCGATGGTTTGCTAACAAACTATGAGAAAATAGGTATAGGTAAACATTCACATAATTCATTGCGTAATGCAATTATAATATTTCTTCCCAGTCGTAAATATGTCGTCGAAAATTCATTTCATCCATTCCCATTTGGACTTCTTTCCTAACAACCTGGGTGATGAAAGCAATGAGCACGGGGAGCGTTTCTACCAAGAAATAAAAGAAATGGAATTGCGATACCAAGGACATTGGAATGAAGCTATGACGAGCGTATTTTGCTGGTTCCTTCTTCGAGAAGACAAAATGTACCAAAACGGCGAAAACTTTCAACTTTCAAACACTTTTAATATACATAAAAATTATTGCGTCAAGTTTTGGGTATGCCCAAGAGTATTTTTTTATATCTAAACTTTAGCTGCTTGTATTCCAATTTTTGTTCGTACTTTAGGATCTACAAGATATATAAGTTCTACAATTCAAAATGAAATTATTGAATACTTTGGCACTACCATTGAAAATCATCGGCTAGAACAGATCAGAGCGTCTCCCTTTTTCGCCATTATAATGGATACGAATCAGGTTATATCGAGGGTAGATCAGAGAATGGCGATCCAGTTAACATAGAGGTTAAGGAAACATTTCTAGGATTTTACGCATTCAGCGAACATGATTTGTCAGTCAGGTGACATTAACGAAAAAATATAGAATAAAAAAAATGTGTGCGGCAAAGCTATGATGGAGCCAATGTCATGAGCGGTATGTGCAATGGTATACAAAAATAGATTAGAACTATCCAACCTAACGCGGAGTACATACGAGGTGTGTTCAAAAAGTATCACGAATTTTGTGTTTTTTCAAAAATTATTTATTTATTCATGAATATCTATTTTGTCCCCTTCAAAGTAATCCCCATGAGATATTATACACTTGTGCCAACGGTTTTTCCAATCTTCGAAGCACTTCAAAAAATCATTTTTTGTATCTTGTTCAGCTCCTCCTTCGATGCCGTCTTTATCTCGTCAAGAGAAGCGTAACGTCGTCCTTCCATGGGCCTCTTCAGTTTAGGGAACAAGAAAAAGTCACAGGGGGCCAGATCTGGGGAATACGGAGGCTGCGGCATCATTAGTGTGTTGTTTTTGGCCAAAAAGTCGCGCACAAGCAACGATGCGTGAGCAGGGGCGTTATCGTGGTGCAAAAGCCAATTTTTGTTCTTCCACAAATCCGGGCGTTTCTGGCGGATTGCTTCGCGGAAATTGCGCATAACTTGCAGGTAATATTCCTTATTGACCGTTCTTCCCTGTGGCAAGAACTCATGATGCACCACGCCTCTGCAATCGAAGAAAACTGTCAGCAAAACTTTCACATTCGACCGAACTTGGCGCGCTTTTTTCGGTCTTGGTTCGTGCGGCAGCTTCCATTGAGATGATTGAGCTTTGGTTTCCGTATCCAGATTTTCAAGGAAAAATTCAAAGTAAAACAAGTAAGGAAAGCGCGGTCTTTGGATGTTCCGGAGGCTTTATGCCTGTCAAGAATGAATACGCATCACGGTTTTCAATGTCCGATCCCTACTTACAATAAGTACAAACTCTGCAAAATTTGAGGGTCTTACCCTGTTAATTTACAGATACATAGCCCAAGCCCCGTTTATAGAAAAAATGTGTTGTATGGGGGCTATACGATATATTGGTACACTCTTGATGATTTTCACTAAACACATTATATATGTCATAAGTACTGTACCTGCCAAATTTTGTGTTCCCAGCTTTTTAATTGGATAATTTATAGCCCAAAACCTATTTATCGGAACTATCGATTATATGGGAGCTATATGTTATGTTGGTCCGATCTGGCGGATTTTCACTAGCCACATTACGTATATAATATGTACTAAACCTGCAAAATTTTACGTTCCTATCTCTTTAATTGAAAGATTTATAGTTCAAAGCTTTTTTATCGGAACAATCGATTGTATAGAGCTATGTGTGGTATTGGTCCCATCTTGTTGGTTCCAACAAATGATCAATATATTACAAAATGGCGGCCCTATAGCTAATTTTATCGAGATATCTCAAAAACTGGACTAGTTTGCGTTCAACTTGATCATTTCGGTATACCTATTGGTGGGTCTATCTCTTCTTCTTCTCATACTTACAAGCATCGAACCAAAGTTATAATATCATGAAAGCTATAGTTAAGAAACATTTTGACGAACTATCTTCTGGATTACCAGTTAAATGCACGTTTTGCTGGTATTAGTGCAGTCAGTCCAAATTTTAATTTTCTCAGACAAATGTTGTTATTATACCTAGTAGTGCTTCGCACACAAGGTATATTAACTTTAGTCGCCTAACGGCAGTGCGTAACGGCATTAACGGATCGAGATAGATATTGACTTATATATATCAAAATGTTCAGGACGAAAAGAGAAATTGATTAAGCCATGTCCGTCCGTCCGTCTGTGAACACGATAACTTGAGTAAATTTTTAGATATCTTAATGAAATTTGCTATGCGGGTTCCTTGGCACTCATCTCCGAGCGCTATTTAAAATGGGCGAAATTGGATGATAGCCACGCCCACTTTTTATATATATAATATTTTCGAAAACACAAAAAAAGTGATTCCTCAGTACATAATGCACCTATAAGGATAAAATTTGGTGAATACATTGATATTGAGGCATAAAATAAATTTTTCAAGAAATTTTTTAAAATGGGTGTGGCAACGCCCACTTTTGATTAAGTCAAATTTAGAAATAATATTAATCATAAATCAGATACCGTTCAAGATATCGAACCGAAATTCAGCACGCAGGTTTTCAGGTATGCAAGAAATGTTCTAGGAAAAAATGGGCGGGATCGGTTAAGTTTTACGCCCACTTTTATATGAAAGATTTTGAAAAGGATCGTAGATATATTAAATAGGCAATAACTTTGCGTAAAATAATTTTACATCATTTATATTTCACTTTTAAAGTTTCCGTAAACAAAGAAATCCAAAAACTTAAAATTTTCGAAAATGGGCGTGGCCCCGCCCTTTTTATAGTGGACTATTCCACAAAACTTTTTATGCCATAACTCCGCCAAAAATTGATTTGTGGAAACGAAATTTGGTGATAATGTTCTACATATAAAGGTTACTGTTTGCTGTAAAATTGGGCGAAATCGGTTGATGTCCACGCCCAGTTTTTTAACATAGTTCTGAAAATTTTTTTTGTAAAATTTAAAGAGCGATATTTCTACAACTAAGCAAGTTATATCAGTCAGATTTTGCACACATAATAAGAATTTTAAGAAAAACTCGGCAGCAACAAATTTTTTTCAATTTCGAAGAAGTAGACGTGGCGTCGCCTACTTTTCAGCATAAAATTTCTGCTTTTCAAAGGCAATCGCTTATAATTCAATATCGATATTTCAATCAAAATTGGTCAGCTGCTTCTCAGTAGTATGTGTTATACTCCTGCCAAAAATTAGCCAAATCGGGAAACACACAAGCGAAATATTCGGGCACGTAGTTAATAGCCCACTGCAATAGCGAAGTTATATATCTTTTTTGATTTTCATACCTTTCATAAACATTAAATGTATGTAAGTATGAGAAGAAGAAGAGAAAAGTTCACTGAAATGATCAGCACGATGAGCGGAGTCGATTTAGCCATGCCCGTCTCTCCGTCCGTCTGTCTGTCTCTCCGTCTGTCTATTTGAACGCAAACTAGTCTCTCAGTTTTACAAAAGAATGCTGAAATTCGTGGTTTGCTTTGGCCGTTTTAAAATATACTAGCAAACCCGATAGACGTTGTTTTGACGTTTTGATATATAGAACACATCTATATATAAAATTTCATTCTTTTGAACCAAATAAACTCCAAACTATACCGAAATACAGCTTTATATGACTTGGGGGATTTTCCAAAAGCTATATACAGACTGTATCGTGCCCAGCGAACTCTTGAACTTATCGTGAAAGTTCAAGAGCAAAACAAAACACAAAATATGTGGGCGTGGCACCGTCCACTTTAGAAAAATGATGTGGACATTGACTAAGTGACACATATATCCAAATTTCATTAATTTAGACCAAAAAACTTCGGAATTATGACGAATTGAAACTGTATATAGCCTGGGGGCGTGGCTCCGGCTACTTTTTCAATACTATATGTTGTCTATGCCAGTGAACCCAAGTATATGTTGCGAAAATTTCATAAAGATCGGTTGAGTTCTTTGGCGCCTATAAAAGACACCCTTTTTTATATCTATTTTTGTTACGCACACAAGGTATATTACTTCATTCGGCATAAACGAATCTAGATATATATTTATTAATGTATATCAAAACCTTCAGGATGAAAAGTAATATATCCGGGCAAGTAGTTAAAACCCCACTGCAAAAGCGAAGTTGTATATCTTTTTTGATTTCCATACCTTTCATGAACATGAAATGTTTGTACGTATACTGAAATGATCAGGAGGATGAGCTGAGTCGATGTAGCCATCCGTCTTTCGGTACGTCCGTCTGTCTGTTCGTCGGTCTATTTCAACTCAAATACGAACTGAAAGTATTCAAATAGACCTGCGTAAATTGGGATGACATAATAGATCACTACTAGGTATATAATGTTCGGTTCCACCCGAACTTAGACTTTCTTACTTGTTGGATGTTGATGAAACAACTTAAATCAAAAAGTGTAACCAATTCCGAAGTAAATATTCTGATATGATAGGCCCTAACTTTACCGTTGATTTTCTTAATACTATAATGTGACCTAACAGAAGTATTTACTACAATGTCACTATTCCATAAAATTTCCGTCATTTCTGCAGAAGCTGAAAGAACATTTAGCAAATTGAAAATAATAATAGCAATCGAAAACTAATCCGCATCAAGCTTAGATTTAACCGAAGTCATTGACACATTTGCCGAAACTAAGCCTAAGAAACTATTATAAGTAAACTTATCGCTAAAAAACTTGTTTTTCACTTCTTATGTGCAACAAAGATAAAAAAATATTGTGATCAAGGTACTTTGCCTTTTAATGCAAGTACACCAATAATTTATCCAAGTATTTATATTTTGGCTTGTATTGGCACAACTAAACAAATGGGGCCCTAGTTTTTTTTTGCAACAGGGCCCTTGGTTACCTAGCTACGCCACTTGATTTTGTAGTTTTGTGGATGGAAGGTTTGCTGGTAATCGTCAATGCAGCCAACTATCACTGTCGAACTAATTAAACAAGATGCTAACTTGATCGGGATAAAAAGGGACTGTATGTATACGGTATAAGATGATAAATTAGTGTTTGCATGTTTAATTCATATAAAGATGTTCTTTGTACTATGTATGTAAAAGATTAGCACTAAAACTAGCACAAATCCACCTGGTGTTTTGATTCCAATTAAAGTAGGGACTTTAGAACATGTTTTTAATTTTAATATCTTTTGAATTATTTGCAAACTGTGTAAGTATTAAAAGCACATATTTCATAGAAGCTTATTGCGATGCTTTAAAAAATATATGCCCAATAGGAGATGAACATAAAAAATCTCATAAAAATTGCCTCACCTTACGAAAAAAAAACCCATTAACTACCTGAATAGGTTTATTAATAAATCATAAACAATTGATAGCTTTCATGGATTGGCAAAACAAACGGTTAATCAATCATTGGGCCCCTGAAGGACTTCATGTAAATAGATCAAAAGATGTAGTGTATTTGGTATTAAGGCAGCATAACAATTTATCACTAACTAAACACTTAATATTTATTCTTACCTTTCCTCCTATTCAACACGCCTTAACTTTGCTTTTCTTGCCTTTGCAGATAAATTCCGAGAGTAAGTAAGCAAATGAACCAGAATAATAAATCGTAAGTCCTTAGAGAATGTTAACACGATAAACAAGAGGCAAAGCAAACACAAGAAACTGCAAAATTAAAACAAGTAAAGCACAGTGCAAACACAAAAAAGTCAATAAACAGTACAAAATTCATCCAAGCGGTTGCAATTTATAATCAAACAAAACATGGCCGATCAAACGCGGCACAAATGTCCAAATGAAGTGCTGAAGGATAAAGTGAATAAATAGAGAGAAAGCAAGCATGGCGACTATGAAGGCAATTTAATCCGAAAAGGTTAAAGAATATCTATCGATTATCACAGCTAAAATACTAGATTAGCTTTCGAAATAAAGTGGAAAGGGCGAAGGTTAATACAAAGGAAAAAATAAATAGCGCAAATTTTTAGGATTAGCTAACTAAAACAATAAAAATCAGTGAGAGAAAATGAACAACCAAAACATACGTGCGTATGTATAAAAATATGTATATAAGTAGTATGTTGTAAAAGGTTGAATCATAAAAAGTAACGTTTGTGGAAATAAACAAGAAAGTCATAAAAGTGGCAAAGTTGCTGTAGAACAATAGCAAACTAAGCAGTTAAATCGGATTTCAAGAAAACTTGTAGTCAATTTGTTGTACTGATGATAGCATCAATGGGCTGAAAGTAAGCGCATTTGCCATTGTTTGCAAACTGCCTACATAAGTTATACACCAAAATATTCTGTGAGCAAAATAAAACTGTTTCATGAGCCAAAAGACAAGTGAAAATTCATAAAAGAAGCAAAAAGAAATATCGCTATTGAACCATTTAAATAGAAATTCGAAACGGGTCTTACAGCCCATTTGCTTTGACAAAAAAAAAGTATACGAAACAGTTTGTTTAAGTACTTTGTTATTGTTTCGACTTATTTCATATTTTTATTGCAATTTTTTATGGCAGTCACAACCCGGACGTAGATTCTTCATTTATGAGAGGAAGTGACACAAATACATAGCGAAAAAATTAATCATTGAAAATAATGCATAAGTATACAAACAAACTCCTCGTGAGCGCTCCCGCATTGGTGGGTGGCTGGTTGCTGTTAACTCCTTTAACGTAAAAAGTATCCAAACTGACAGCTGCAGAATGACATCCGAAGCAAGGCCGACAGTAACATGGATCCTTTTGGTGGCCCTCCCATAGAGGGCTATGACTGCAAGGCTTAACTAAAGTCAAACACAATAATTTCAAATGCGGAGAAATATTTATGTGCATGGATAAAAATTTGGAGCACGCCTTCAAATTGCCGCCAACACAGCCATGCAAAGTGTAAGGTTTGAAAAAAGTGCAGTTAATATTCAGCAAAGCAAGCTAACACAGAAAATAAACGAGTGAGTGAGTGACTCTCAGACAATATTTTGAGTTCGCATCGCACAGTGCTGCACCAGAAGCAAAAATACTACGTAAAACTACGCAAATAACAATTGGAACAAAACTAAATTGGAGCTCTCAAACTTCATTGGAACTCTACTTTAGCGCCAACTATAAAATGTATTCGCTACAGCGTGACGTGTACTCGCCAATCTGGCAGCAACTGCTGTTAACAGCTGTCATTTTCCCCTTGCTTAGCATAGGTAAGTATGAAAAGTGCTTAAATAATATATTAATGAATTCGTAATATGCAAACTAAGAAAGTACCAAAGTAGTAGGTAACTTGCAAAAACTTCTGTGTCATCGCATTTATTTGTTATACGTTGGCATAGTTACAAAAGTGCTCCCCTGTCATCTGGTAGAGAACCTATTCACGTTCTCCTCAAGGTAAGAGATTCAAAACTTATTGCTTTGTCATATAAAACTTTGGTAGTTTCTAAAAACTTCAAATCCAACTACCAGCACAAAACATCCTTTAATTTTTCAACTACAGTGTTATACTGATCAATAAAGGCCAGAATTCTTTAAAACTCAGAGGTGTTTTATTTTATTGACGGTCGTAACATCTTTCGTAGCAATAGCGACATGATTTTGCAGCTAACGGTCACAAGTAGGATCTAGACAAATACAATAGAATATCATTAGCATAGTTTCAGACTAACACACACTAAATATATCATTTACAAAACTTCTTAATAACAAGGGCCTAAGCAGGGATCCCTAGGCGAAAACAATGTTTTTTTTGGTGGTTTGTTCCCATACATCTGTTAGTTGCTTAAAAACTTCCTAACTTTTAAGACCTTTTTTACAGGTTGATCCACATGAATTTGCAGTTATGACTAATGCAACCTTTTATAGCCTAGGGGTGTGACACCGCACAATTTTCCAAAACTGTTTACAGTCTATGCTGCATCCACTGAGTCTATAAATTTACTGTGGAAATTTTATAAAGATCGGTTCATTTTTTTGAATACCCATAAAAAGGACAAAAATTCAAGGATATGTGTATAACTAGATACCCACTGTTGATCTTTTATATCTATAACATACAGACGGCCTGTGAATCACTGTATGGATTTTACTACTGTACGGATTTTACAATGAGTAGTGTTAATCTCTTCTATTTAAGGGTTACATACTATCGGTGTCAAACCACATAAGCAACATTTGTGCCAAATATATTCTGAGACTTCTAATAGCGAGATGAATTGACTTATTCGCAGATTACTTTGGAAAAAAATTGCAGGAAGTGAACGTGATGAGAACTTGTTCCACATAATTATTCTATCTCTATGGCGCGATATACAACAGGTATATCATCATAAACCTCCTAAGAGATTTTTGCGCCAAGCTTCTCTTCCAATTTGTGGTGTGCCGATTTGAATTTTCCCTACAAATTGGTGGGACCTACAGTTTTTTGCCGACTCCGAACGGCATCTACAAAGGAGACGAATTTTTGCTGAGAAGCCTGTCATGGCAGAAATACACTCGGAGAGTTTGCCAAACCACTGCCGAGGGGCGACCCCGTTTTGAAAAACTTTTTTCAAATCACTTTTGATGTTACCTGTACCAGGGCTCGAACCATGGACCTTCGGTGTGGTAGGCCGGCAACACTACCTTCACACCACGACGGCCACATAATTATTATTGTTCTTAAAATTGAACAATATGAAGTTTCAAATCCGCGTAAACGAGATGTAGTTACGCTCTTTGAAAAAGTGCTTTACGCCGTTCTGTTTTGGATCTAAAAAAATTATAGGGAACCAACTTCCTCCAATGTGTCAATGTGTGGAGTGGTTTAGAACTATCTGAATAATGGGTGGAGTCTTTCCATAAACAACTAAACAATACCAATAAGCAAACTAAAGCAAATCTGTATAACATTTAAACTATTTCGAAACCATAGAAAAGTTAATGCAGAAAGGACAATTTCGACCGAATGATGTACTAAAATTGTTAAATTTGATAGATGATCGCATGTAAAATGGATAGAAGATGCACTAGTAGTGACTCCAAACTCACATGTAGCATCATAACCAAAGATTTTTTCTGCAGCGATAATCACGAATTTTGCACAGTAGCGCAGCATACATGCACATATAATGTCGGTGAAGATGCAAAAGCGCCTTGCAAGCTTTTTCAATATTGAGTTGTGAGACTAAGGTTTTTTAGTGCCCATACACTTAAATTGCAAGATTCTCATCAGAACTGGTTTTTCCAACTAGGCTATAGATTTTACTAGAGTAAAGGAATGAGTTTGGAACTCTACAGCGTTAAAGAACGTTTGACACAAATGTGGTTTATACATGTTTGCAATTGTTCGCTAAGCGCTTTTGGCCTATCACCAACGAGTTGTATATTTGAGAAACTAAAAGTTTTCAAATGGCATTCATGTAACTACATTTCCATACACGCATACACACATATACAAAAAGTTTGAAGATACCAACTCCCAAAAATGGTTATGCAACTTTGTTAGAGCTACTTTTATTCAGAAGAGGTGGAATTACATAAATTATCTGCAGGAAACGAATTTGAAAGATGGTAGAATGCATTCTTAGTACTACTAGGGGTAGGCATAAATAGTTCGAAAACAAAATTTACCATAAGTTAAACCCATTAGTGCTCACACACAAAACCCGTTAAGATAAATGACTGAAATTTTCAGCAGATATTTGTTCTGATATTAGATGGTTAATTTAAATTTCTGAAAAAAATATATCAAAACATGTGGGCGTGGCAGAGCGTATGATAAATCATACATAAACGTATACGGAGAGCTTCTTCTATGAAAATATAAATACAACATCAATATAGGTTTTGAACTGAAATTGATATTTATTCATTACGTGACATATTATTTATTAATTTTTAAAACTTATTAGTTATTCTCTCTATCTCTATGGCGCGATATACAACAGGTATGTATATCATCATAAACCTCCTAAGAGATTTTTGCGCCAAGCTTCTCTTCCAATTTGTGGTGTGCCGATTTGAATTTTCCCTACAAATTGGTGGGACCTACAGTTTTTTGCCGACTCCGAACGGCATCTACAAAGGAGACGAATTTTTGCTGTGAAGCCTGTCATGGCAGAAATACACTCGGAGAGTTTGCCAAACCACTGCCGAGGGGCGACCCCGTTTTTAAAAACTTTTTTCAAATCACTTTTGATGTTACCTGTACCAGGGCTCGAACCATGGACCTTCGGTGTGGTAGGCCGGCAACACTACCTTCACACCACGGCGGCCGCCGATTCAATTAACATGGTAATTGTAGAAACAGTTATATGGGTGCAATCCGAAGTTACATTTCATGCATATAAACTTTGTACACTTGCCACAATATTTACGTAGTGCTCAACTCCGTCGTATCTAGTTTCGTTTTCACGTTTCCTCTTTCGTGATGAAACTGGATGAAGCTCTATTGGTTTTGAAAGCATACTTCTTGTTAGACGTCGGATGAAATCGAGAAGAGTTACTTGTGCATATGCTTTCCGAAATAGCATCCATAAATTTACAATAGCACCATTGAGGCAAAATCTGAAAATGGGCCAATACCATTTTCTTGACCGAATCCGGGTTCGGTAAGGTGCTCTTTGCTGGTCGTAGAGATCCACCCCACCCATTTCCTTATTATGCTCCTTTATGATGATTGGTTGCTTGACGTCTTGTCTGCGTTTTTGTTGCCGATCATATCTCTTGCATAGTCCGGTTTGTTGCAATAGTACCGTTATTATTATCATTCCATCTAATTTATTTTATTTAACCGCCTCGCAAGAACCACGGATTTCTCCTTTCATGGTACTCAGAGAAGCATTTTCTATCCGGTCTGAGCGAATCGTTCCCACAACTGTTATATTATGCTTATCAAACTGTTCTAATAATTTGAAACTAATAAAATAGTTATCTAGAAATACAGTGCTGTGTTCGGAACCTATGCCACAACATAAATTCTTTGTGACAGATAAACCTAAAGGCTCATTCGATCGCATCATACTTTTTCCGGTGTACAAGTCGAAGTTCAGCAAAATATCCTTCTGGAGTAGTAAGGCACCAAATTTTATATCCATACCGAAAAGGTTTTCCGCGAATGAACTGCTTGAAAGAGTGCTTCCCAAAATAAGGCTCCATGGATTCGTCTATAGAAAATTAAGTTCCAAAAGGTTTTCCAAGCTCTTTAAATTTTGCATTTAAATGATCCAAAACAGGTTGAACTTTGAATGCCTTATTATTCGTATCGATTTGTGTGTTGTCATTGAAATGAAGGGAGCGATGTATTTTTTCAAATCTATTCCGGGCCATTGAATCCGCCACTAAATGGTTATATACATCTGTTTCTGTCTCCCAGTACATTCGAGTAGCTGGAACCTAAAAAGTAAATGCTGTAATTTATCATGTAACAAGTTAAGTTTCGATTTAGGATAGTCACCTTGTTATAACCACTCAGTATAAGGATACCTAAATAGGTGTATAGTTCTTCAATATCGAGAGTGAACCCTTCATATCCTTCGCTTACAGCGTATTTTATAGTCTGATCTTGTATATGTTGCATAAAGTCATCATCAACAATTTTTTTAAAAAGTTGTAGTGGACTTAAATCGTTATCCAATATATCTGCTACAATATCTGGGTATGAGTATGTGTTACTGTGCTTGTACCTTCACTTGCCTTTAGTTCTATAGTGGACCACTTTCGATGAATTTTAGATTTCTTATTTTTCCTTTAAGTGGAAGTTCCCGACCGTGAAGTTTTTGCACTCCTCAAATCATTCAAAAACTGTAATTCATTCACTTCTGAATTGGCAACTTTTATTTCGCATGCCCTTTTTAGAACTCAAATTGCCCAGTATTCCTTCCTCGTCTTCATCCGCATCATCGCAATCGGATAATTCCTGTTCTTCAGGGGGGAATAAAGTCACATCGATTGAATTGGCATTATTGATGTTTTCTATAATGTTTGCATCATCATCTTCATCCAAATCTTCGAGCCATCCAATTATCTCTTCAGTTGTTGCTTGTCTACAAACAGATATTATGCATGAATTTTCAGACTCAGAAAACTGGGGTAGCGTTTACGTATGATAAAACATACGTAACAATTTACAAAAAACTAAAACACTTTCCAAAGCAAATTTTTCACTACACTATTATTATTTGTTGCCTGGGGTCTTAACTTTTAGTTGATGTACTTTCCAAAATATAAAACCTTCTTGAATATTATTTCTAAATATATAAAACTCACCTGCCTGCCATTATTCACTTTTCCGAAAACACGACATAAATTGGCGCGAAAATATGTAAACAAAAGAACTTTTAGAGACAACTCAAAAGCTTTTCCTTTAAAATAATGCTTTCAACTCGCTCACTCTGCAAATTAAAAAAGCTTAAGCGAGAACGCCCATACACCTTCACGTTAATTTTCAAATTACCATGGACTGAATGGTATTTTGTTTAATTATTATAACTTCGGGCGTCTAGCTGTAATTTATGACATTCGTAGCATAAACATATAGAGCCGGTTTTACCAACTTGACTTACCTAAGCTAAGTCTTGTTATACCTTTCATGAACATGATATTTGTCAGTATAAAAAGAAGAAGAGATATATTCATGGCGATGATCTGAGTCGATATCGCCATGTCCGTCCGTCTGATGGTCTGCCTGTTTGCACGCACACTAGTCCCTCAGTTTTAGAGTTATCTGGCTGGCAATACAACGCATAGCGCCTATACAATCGATTGTTCCGATAAACGAATTTTGGCCTATAACTCATGCAATTATATACGTAATGTGGATATTAAAAATCAGCCAGATCGTAGCAACATAACATACAGCTCAATATAATCGATAGTTCCGATGAACGGGTTTTGGCTTATAACTGTTAGAGCGGATAAACATAACATAGAGCTCCCATATAATCGATAGTTGCGACAGAAGGGGGTTGGGCTATAATTCTTGTAATTTCATGGCGAGGAATACAAAATTTGGCAATTATAGTACTTATTACATATGTAATATGTGTAGTGAAAATCATCAAGATTGGACGAATACTTCGTATAGGGCCCATACAAGTTATAAAGAATTCGGCAGAATTCGAAGACAGCGCTTTCCTTACTTGTTTTTCACTTATTCAGTTTCACAACATAACTAAGTCACAAATTAGTCAACCTGCTAGCTAACTTATTCTCGACTATGTCCCTGTTGCTTAACCCAGATAACCCTAAAGTCCTATATATAGGACGGCAAGTTCATGTATTATCACGAAAACACGCAGACGTTAGCAGATAACGGGGAAGCGTTGTTATACGCAGCAGAGATTACGCAACTGCGTTAATACGAGGTGTGTTCAAAAAGTATCGCGAATTTTGTATTTTCGCTGGTTACGTATATTCGAATTTCGAATTTTTTGTGGCGTTATGTTGGTACTCATGTTTCTCACTTATGCCGACAAGCTCGGCCATTTTGAATGTTCAGTTAATTGTTGACAGCTGCTTTGCTTGCACGTGTTTTGGATCGTCTTCGATTTTTACCTATTAAAAAAAATGGATCAAAGAACGTGTATCAAATTTTGTGTGAAAAACGAAATAAAGTGCGCGGATGCATTCCGAATGTTGACTGTGGCATACGGAGAAGCTACCTTGCACCGAAGCAACGTTTATCGGTGGTACAAAATGTTCTCAGAAGGCCGAGAAGATGTGAACGACGAAGAGCGTGCCGGACGCCCGAGCACTTCAACAACAGACGAAAAAATTAATGAAGTGGAGAAAATGGTATTGGCCAATCGTCGAATCACCGTTAGAGAAGTTGCTGAGGACCTTAACATATCGATAGGCTCGTGCCATTCGATTTTTATCAATGATTTGGGCATGAGACGGGTCGCCGCGAAATTCGTACCAAAATTGCTCAATTGTGACCAAAAACAGCATCGCATGAACATTGCTAATGAGATGTTAAACTCTGTCCGCGACGACCCAAATTTGCTCCAGAGGGTCATAACTGGTGACGAATCGTGGGTTTATGGTTATGACGTGGAAACCAAAGCTCAATCATCTCAATGGAAGCTGCCGCACGAACCAAGACCGAAAAAAGCGCGCCAAGTTCGGTCGAATGTGAAAGTTTTGCTGACAGTTTTCTTCGATTGCAGGGGCGTGGTGCATCATGAGTTCTTGCCACAGGAAAGAACGGTCAGTAAGGAATATTACCTGCAAGTTATGCGCAATTTGCGCGAAGCAATCCGCCAGAAACGCCCGGATTTGTGGAAGAACAAAAATTGGCTTTTGCACCACGATAACGCCCCTGCTCACGCATCGTTGCTTGTGCGCGACTTTTTGGCCAAAAACAACACACTAATGATGCCGCAGCCACCGTATTCCCCAGATCTGGCCCCCTGTGACTTTTTCTTGTTCCCTAAACTGAAGAGGCCCATGAAAGGACGACGTTACGCTTCTCTTGACGAGATAAAGACGGCATCGAAGGAGGAGCTGAACAAGATACAAAAAAATGATTTTTTGAAGTGCTTCGAAGATTGGAAAACCCGTTGGCACAAGTGTATAATATCTCATGGGGATTACTTTGAAGGGGAAAAAATAGATATTAATGAATAAATAAATAATTTTTGAAAAAACACAAAATTCGCGATACTTTTTGAACACAGCTCGTAGTTGTCATTTGCTATTCTGCTATTGAAGTGTGAGGTATTTGATTATGAAGTTTTTAAAATTTGGATAGTGCAAAACTATACGCTTTGAAAGGTATACGCTTTTATGTTATATTGAAAAAGCAAATTAAAGTGTGTTATCGAATACATTCGCTGATATAACTATTTTTAAACTTGTATGGTGTATTTCAATGAACAAATGTTGGTGTACTATATATAGGACACCTCCAAAAACATAAAAATCGTTTATTAATTTTTGCATAAAGCATATAAATACGTTTTTATATATGTTTTAAGAAAAAAAGTCGAAACATTTCTGCTGCATAGTTTTTAGGGTTGCCTGGGTCAATTCAAAACCTAAATGCCAGTAATGTTTGTTTTGTACAACGTCCCAGTCGGAAATTTCGTCATGCATGACTAAAGTGGCAATGAATGTGAACGCTTGTTTTCAAGCAAGCAAACATCGTTTTCAATTGAGCGCTATTTTTAGTACCTTCCAACCAAAGAAAAATGGGGATCTAAGATATAGACATTCCTTGGTGCTATACATGACCATTTCGCACTGGGGTATGGGGAAGCATAGAGCTGTAAGGTATGAAAAAATATTATTATGTATAAAAAAGCTGCTCGGTTGTTGTGTTGAAAATTATTTAAGTCGCTCAGTTGGTAAAACTCAAAATTAAGTTAGTCCGGAATATGTCCTAACTTAAGTCGCGATTTCGATTCAGTCTTAGTCGCGTTGGTGAAATCGGAAAATAGTTAAATTTCGGACTAAGTCAAAAAGCCCCAATCGCGGCACTTCACTGGTTGCATTCAACGGGTCGAAAGCTTCCACAACGGCCAACTACGTCGCCCGAATATCAGATAATAAGTGGATTATATTCCCCATGAGATTAAAGGGATGGACCGCACATTACCTGATAGAAGTGAAATTCTTGAGCGAGACATATTAATCAATAAACGCTAAAAAAGGGTTACCACATTGTGCTGTGTTTCAACCACTGTTGTTTAATATTCAAACTCCTTTCATCACCTGAAAGAGCTACCAAAGTTTCTCACCAAGGGTACTGATCGATAATGACAACAGATCCAGTTCTTTTCTTATGGCAGGTTGTTAAGGCGATAGATGATCTTTAAGAGGGTAGAAATGGAGATTTTTTTTAAAAAAAGAACGAAAATGGCCGCAATCACCGTAATCACCGTAAGGAACGTCCACCCTATTTACCATATGGAACGTCCAGAGGGATTACTATTAACAAGCTGATACTGACCAAAGAAAAATCTCCACTTATAATAAAATTGAAAAAAGTCGATTCTGTACATTGCAGATATTTAAGAAAAATCGATAGCAGGGATCATTAGAAGCCAAATCAACTATTGCAAAATGGAATTGAATGGAACTTTTACCGTTGTATTGCTAGATGTTATCTTAAAATTTAAGATATCATTTGTTCCGATAGCTTGACCAATTTCGGAGGTATCGACCGATATGTGGACCAGGGTGACCCAAAATGTGTTAGTACAATATGGGTATCAAACGAAAGGTGACAATGAGTGATGCAATAAGCTATGTGATTAAGTTCCATATCTTATCTGGTATGGAATATAATGAGGAAAATCGGACTCACTCTATTATTAGTTCTTAGACGCAGCGAAGCGGTCCAGGTTTACTAGTATCAACTAAAAACAAAACTATGTAACTGATTTGTGGTTAGGTATTAAAGATTTTATTATCCGCTGATCAGGTGATGTTTACTGGCAGGTTCAAAATGAAATGAACGAGCAAGCCAATAATAAAAAAAGATAGTGCAATAGTTTGCAAAAATTATATATAGAGAGACTGGAATGTATATATGTATGTATGTTTTGGGGCGAGGTTAGGTACTCCCGATGCCATCGTTTCCAAAATCTTTGGCACATATTCTGTACATGCTGCTAATAATCAAGTCGGTTGATGGAAATGTGCCCGAGATCTCTTTGGGGAATCATAGTGTAAGGCCGGCCTATAAGAAGGAGACAAGTAACCTGTATTAGTGTCTGGCGCTACCCCAAGTGGCGCTACCCCAATGGTAAATTTACGACTGCTTCGATCTGCGATAGATCTTTGCTCAAATGTAAGAATTATGACACCAATCATACGACGTAAATGTGTTTCCCACATATTACCCCAGTGAGGAGCCTGTGGTGGTATAAATTTCCATTGGATCTCTTCCTTGGCGAGGGTCTGGGCGCTATTGGCATTATGTTGTTGCGAACTAATAAGCTGATACATTTCGTTCAAGGTGGCTGCTCCAACGAAGTTTCTCCCATTTTCGCTGAATATCTTACTGCACTTTCTTTTACGTCAAGTGAATCGTCTAAACGCAGCCAGGAATCCATATATGACCATGTAACATTGATTTCCGTAATCCTCCTACGGGTGGGCTCTTCATCGCAGAGCCAAACTGGACCTCTCCGGCAGAGGTTGTAATCCGCAATAAACTCGGCTGCCATTCCCCTTCGATTATACGTGACTACGTGTTAGCCTCTCTACTATCTCGGCAGTGCGGTTTGCGACAGTTGTTTTGAGCCTTACGGGGGGTTGAGCCAACCATGCCAACACTACTGTAGAACCGCCCCAGGCGTATGTTGTTATCTATTTATGTGGAAGCGCGGCTTATTGCTTTTAACAACCTAGCCAGCAATAAAGCGCCACACAACTCTAACCGCGGCAGCGATGTGTGCCATCCGAGTCTTGACAGCTATTAAGGAAATATTAATATTGTTGTCTAGATCCTTGAAACGAACGTTCAAAACAGCAGATAATCCATGGAGTATTGGAACTCGAGGTAGAACGAGACAGTACAATACTTTAAATAAGGTGCATACCGGTTTGATACTTCATCCACCGTTCTGCTAGGTGAGGTGGCAACGAATCGTCCCAGCTTAGCTTGTGTAACTACAACTCCTGGAAAATAATTTAGAATCGCACTGTCACTGGCTCCAGTAAGAACCGGCCTCTTGGTGATAGTGCGGGCACCATTCAACCGCGTTTGGTACGTGAGTGTGTCATCATGCGCTATCCATAGCAATCGGAGGACCTTTGCTGTATCTTGCCCTAGCGTGTGCTGTGCATTATTATCTTGACATTTGTATGTGATGGCAGTTGCACACCCACTTTCTGCACAACTGATAATGCCTTACAATGCGTTGGTAGTTACGGTGATGGTCAACGACCCATATCTGGCAAAACATTTTTACGATGCAGAGAACACATGCCGGTGTAATCTGAAACGTAATAAAACTGAAAACAGGTCACGTTGAATGTTAGGGCCGATGTGTAAAACATTATTAATGGACACCTTACAGCTATCAGCCAAGCATCTGACACTCCTCGAAGCTTTGGCTCAACAACGAGATGGTGTGGCAAGTGGAACACCTTGACGCTTCAGTCATCGTATACGCCCAGCGTCTCATACATATTTTTCGCGAAGTGCTCCTGTAACCGTCGCTTACAGCGGGAATCCGTGACAGAGAACCCGATAGGGTGTCAGCAAACTGTGGCATTTCTTTTGTCAACGTTAGCTCTACAATATATTTGCCGACGAAGTGAAGCGCTTAGGTGCTTTGAAAATGATTTTGCAAAAAGTCATCGTTGGGTTCTACTGGTGGAAGCTGACAAAGTTCCTCGATTTCCCAGAAATTGCGTAAAAAGCGATCAACGTCAACAATGGTATGCAGGGATGCTGTTGTGTCAGTTGCACGGTCCTTATCATTAGTCGAAGTGCTTTCCCATCCAAAAATTGAAGAAAGTCCCACCAGGTTACTTTGTGAGTCCAAAATCTTGTGGCATGTGAAGAGCTTTCAGAAATGTGCCACTCCAAAAAATAGCTATGGACACAGACAATTTCTCCATTTCTTGTACATGAATGGCTTTTGTAGGAAGCGCCGATGAGATGGTTTTAAGTAGACGTTGTTAGATACAAGGGACTTCAGAACCAGTGCGCACTAACCCCTCGCGGTTTAACCCTGTAAAGATGATACCGCGATGCGGCCAGCAGACCCTCAAATACCAAGTTTCTGCACACAGGTTTCGGTAATGTATGATAACTCGGAGGCAGTGTCCAAAAGGATTCGACATTTCAAGAAACCACGACCGGTTGTAACCTCCACTATGGCAGCAATGCTTTGGCACCGGTATCAACTGCTACAACTTGTCGTACCGTGGGGTCAACTGGCGCCAATGTCAATGAGCGTATAATGTACGAAACTGCTAATGGTGCACCATTGTCGGACCCTACACCAGATGTGCTCATCTGACCTTCGCGTTAAGCCGTCCCAGTGGCTAAAATTTAACTAGGCACCTTACAATTGTATTTCGAGCTACATGTGGACATCGAGTGCCCTGATATAAAACAGTTAAAGCAAAGCGACTTACCCTTGAAGGTTGCTCCCCGATCCTCGGTACTCAATGATAAGTATTGTGGACACTTCAAAAGTGGATGATCGATACCATTACATTTATGGCAGACATTCTTTGAAGCAGTGTCATTGGCTGACACTAGGGGCCGCGTGGCCATAATGCAAGGCAATGCGCTAACTCTAATTCCTCGCAATGAGAATCAAGGAAGTTGCGAATAGTAGGTGCGTCGAGATTCCGAGTCGATCGTGCCTAAAGTGGATAAACCAGCAGTCACGTTCATCGTGTGATATGGCATTGTTACCTCTAATTACCTCATTGGCCTCATCTGATATCTTGCGCAAAAATTATAGGATTTTCCCCTGATGCAATTGTGAGGGCAAATAAGTTCTCAATATATGAAGTGACTATTTGCCGTGGCCGATCAAATCGATCATTTACTCGGTGCCATGCTCTTTTATACCATGTTTCCGTTACTGGCATGTGCTTGATAATTTCTAATCATCCCTTAGCAACGATTTCAGATGATGGAACTTCTGCGTGTTGCTGAGATTTTGTTTCGATCCTATCCTTAAATGGGGGTCAGTCCCTGCAAAAACCAGTAAAGGGTCCGATGACTATCTTCGGCTAATCATCGATCCTAATCTGTGTCGATTCGATGGGCTATTATGCACTGCGCGGAGCAGACTTTGCGCAGTTAAAACCGCATGTGCCGCGTGGTCATCGTCGGGATCTGAATAGTGAGGTGGTTCCATAAACCGGTACATGGCATACGTAGCAGATACGAATTCCTCTTTCCTTTAGCGTTCTACAGGAGTAATTACATCATTTTGCACAAAGTCCGACGGGGGATTTTTTGCAAAGCCAAGAACGCGTAAGCCTGTCCTATGTTCGCAGCACTTAGCCCTTACTAAGCAAAGGCCATGATTTCGACCACCAGGCTTTGCACAAAAAGAATTCGATATAGCAAAATACATACCTGATAGCATTGATATTATAACAACGTGATACGTATCTCGAAACCGAATATTTGTATAGGCGTTTTTTACTATACTGCTTCCATACGTGGCAGAAAAATTATCGAGGGCGTCACTGTAACATGGTAATCGTAAGCAACAATAAACTTCACTGCAATCGCTAATCGCTCACATTTTTGCTAATTGCTGTAGTTTCGCTGTTAGAGCATTCATATGTAAAACAGTGTCAAAAGTAAGTGCCCACACTACTTGTATTGTTACATTGCTACATTGTAAAGTACTAAATTGCGTACATTGCCGAGATTTGTTAGACTGAACAAGCAAATCTGCAATAAGTTTTGTTGAGCCGCACTGAAAGGGAGTGGTGGCGGCAATGTAGCAATAGAAAACAAGGCAGGAAATTGCAGAGCACACAAAACCTTTTGGCATGTCAACACCTTCCACAATAGGCTGTCGTTAAAGTTATCGCATTTGCAGTCAAAAATTGATTGCTGGCGAATAGGCGGAGCGCGGTACGGAATTAATGAAAATGAAAACTGTGAGTAAGCTATTGAGAGCAGTGTGTTATATAGATATTTCATGTTTTATGGCAACACATAACAATTTTTCTTAACGCTGTGTGGTATTACTACTTAATTTTTTTTTTTTTAATTTTTTCTTCCCAGGATTTTCAGGATCTGATTTTACAATCCCCGGGCCGGACTATTCCTCAGCAATTAAGGTTTGAAAAAACTGAGGAAATTGATGGAAGCATTATCTCTTAAGCGTAAAATATATAAAAACTTCATCAAAATTGGTTATAATTTAAAATGTAAGTTATTTCATTAGTATCAAAGCAAAATTAAAAGGGAAGCCACATTTTCTCTATTTGAAGAAAAGGTTTACATGCTTCAAAACTACTACGTTTTTTAGTTACTCGAAATATTTTTTCTCCACTGCAGTTCGAGTACTTCCTACACGTTAGTTTTCATTGATATTGAATTGATTGAATTCTACTAGTTTTATACTAGTCAAATACTAGTTTGCCAAACCAGCCTAACTAGTTGAAATTCTGTAATTGTTCCATATTAGCAACTGGTATTTTTAACACGGCAATGTCCTACGAGGTGGCAACTGTCCGCTTCTGCATCAGCAATCTACCAGTTGACATTGTCAGTACAAACACCACTATCATACCAGTCGTCATACTAGAAAGCCTATGCATCAGTATCAGCCCAGTTACTGTACCACTTCAGAGTAGGCTATTTCTTTTTGAGGTTGAAAAATACAAGAAAATTTCGATATTACATTACAAAAGACTTTATTGAAAAATCAGTCATCAGATATAAAATATGTACGTGTGTATCAAAATAAATTCTCCTTCACTACATTGAACAATTGAAGCAAATTTCAATAAAAATATAGTCGCTATTCATAGCAATTTTACCCTTCCCAAACATTTATAAAAAGTTGGTTTCTTTTTTTTTTTTTTTATAAGAATCCTTTTTTCAATAATTTTTATAATTGATTTCATAGGCTTAAATCTTAAAATTTTCTTAAAACATTCTGTGCAAAATTTTCAAATTTAAGTATTAATCTCAGAAACAATCTAATCCATACTTGTAAAAATATCTTTCAAGGAAATATTAGCTTTGTATTATTATGAAATTATAAGTTTCAGAATTCTTTGCAAATAATCACTCGCTTATTGAATTCTAGTACATAATGTGCAAGTTGTTAGTAACTAATATTTTTACAAAGTGCTATTTTAACCACCTTGTTATTTTATATTCCTCTACTCGCCAATTTCGTTGTTGCAGGTTTTAAACAATTCCGTTGGAGATTCGTTGTTACTTTATTTATGAAAACTGCATTGCACAATCACAATAAATCAACACTGAAAAATAACAACAATTCAATATTTCTTTTATGAATTTTTTGAAATCTTTTTTATTAGAAAAAAGTTTCTTAAATTATTCCAAAACGCAGTGTTATTTACTTACACAATTGATTTGACAAATGATCGTTTCGTTTTAACTTATCTTCGAGGTTTCATTTGATCATTTCTTATTCGTTGTTGTTTCGCTGCTGCGCCGTTATTACAGTAGCGACGTCGAAAAAAATAAGGGTGATTTTGTTGACTTGCAAGTACGTACTTGATCTGCAACCCATATTTAATAGTTGAAGCCCTAAATTAATAAAAGGATTATGATTTCACTATTAAAACTAGTATTTACAAGAAGGAGCTTTATTTAATTTAAATAAATTAATACAGGGTGGCGCAAAAGTAATCCTCCTATCAGAAAATGCTATAAATTTTGCGATTGGCCCCTAAAGTCAGTTCTGTTTTGACATTTGTGTAGTAAACACATGCGAAATACACGTTAATAAACAATGTTACGCTACACTGCTCCAGAACGCGAAATATTGCTGACTATTTATTTGACCAATAATCGGTCGGGGCCAAACGGTTACTGTGAATGGATAAATTGGGATTGGGAAACATGTGGTTCCAACAAGACGGTGCAACAGCACACACTGCACGTGCCACAACCGATATGCTGAACATCGGAAGCTTACTTTTGCGCCACCTTGTATTTAAAAACTTAGAAAAACTAATACAAAACAGAAAATTTAAATGTAAAACGGCGTTGTTTCTCGCTCATGAATATATGTAGCTATCGACAGTTTTGGAGGGTTGTTTCTGCTTATGCTAGCGGAAACGTTAAAGTCGCTCAAACTGGTATGAATGAGCCGACGAAATTCTAGTAAATGTAGTCTAATGTTTACTAACCAGTTTGGCAGTTGACTGCAGGGTCGTTATGGCATCATTGATTTCTTAAGTTTAACGCTTGAGAAAATAGAAAAAGTTTGAATAACCAACCACCCAAGAAATGCTACTTAGGATTCCTTAGGAAATTGAAAAGTTAATCCCCCTCGAACGAAAATCATAAGTCACTTGTCGTAAAGCAGCTCTGGCATTATCCAAGGAAAAGTTATTGAAACTAGTTACTGATATGTGCGGGTTGACGCCGGGAAGTACCGAAGATATTTAATGATGAGACGTCATCATAGTTCAGCGAACTAAACCATAGCGGCTGCCTTGGTATGTTGTGCGAGTGTCTGAAGATGTCTGACTTTGCCTTCAGGAGCACATCAAATAAACGCGCAGGCGCACCCTCCACATAAATTGACTGAACACTACAGGTTGTTTTCCTTGATTCGTAATACTTAAAACGTTTGACATGACCATCACAATTGCCTGCGTTATTTGTTTGTTGTTGTTTTTGGGCCATCTGCGACTGTTGTTCTTTTTTATTTTTGAAATAAACATCCACGCAATCTACAAAACGAGCCCCTGTTTGGTCCGTCTGCAGGTTCACTTATATCGGATGTTGAAATTGTAAGCTGCTTGACTTCAGCCAATAACATCTCAGCATCATGACAACGTGATATTAATTCATCAAAAGTTGAAAATTTATCACGGCTCACGCGCTCTCTAATCTTTATAGACAAATGGCCGTAAACCATTATTAGTTGTACTGTTTCGGTGAGGGTATCCGTAAATTGCGAAAGCAGTAGCCACTTATTGCAGATAAAAATATCACTCGGTTCGCGTTGCAGATGCTTAGTGTAAAAAGTTTTTCAATAAAATTTCCCGTCGAGCATTGGAGGCGAAAAAGTTTTGCCTATAAGCACAATAGCACACTGTCTTTTACACCTGTCCACCAAGTCGCTGCATAATCCTCAAGTAAAAGTGGTAATCCCTGTCAAAGCATCCGCATCAAAACATTTTGCAATGTATTTATACACGGTGATAGCTAACACGAACTCCTCTACTGCCGACGGATCTCGTTGCCCACGGAAACGTGCTGTTCATTCTGTGAACGAACCGCATTTATTGCCATCTGCGATTGCGGAAATTTGAGAAAGTTGTTCCTGTGAAAATGTAGTAATTTGTTGTTCTTCTTTTTCTTCTCTTGCATCGTCTTCTGAACAGCCATGTTATCTGAAAAGCTGACATTAGCAAATTACATGTATGACTGAATTATGCATTAGCCAAATATATTAGCGAATTATAATAGGTAGTAACAATATATTTAGAGTAAATTATAGAGTAGCGTTGGTACAAACTATATTTATTAATTACATTATTTTGAAGTTAAGGGCTAAACCTCCGGAATTACCATTGTACAAATTTATAACTAACATGTTAATTTGAATATATGGTTATATATAATACAATAATTTTATATGTATTAAACCTTGCTGTTCCATATACATATATAGTCGACCGCTATGTTGGTGTCTGCTTTAAATAGTTATTGAATATTCTTATCCCAACAAGCACCATAGTTACAGAAACGGAGACGACACCCTCAAGGGCATTCCCACAACAGCCGGTTCTACGTACCGGAATGACTCGGATTTTCACATCCGACCAAGGGCTGTTATTTCGACTCTACCCTGTCTGACCTGTCACCTTTTCCACTAATACTGTCATCCTCCGAGCAGCTCCTTGCAGCAGGGCTGCTTAAAACTCTCCTGCTCCGGGCTGGGGTTGAACCCAACCCGGGTCCAGGAGAATGGATCTGCTGCGTCTGCTGGAAGAAGATTTACGTTAAGCGTTCACATTCCGTCCAATGCAACTCTTGTAAAAGATGGCTGCACAAAACCAAGTGCTCCGGGCTAAGTCCCTCCACACATAGGCCTCCTAGTTTCTACAAAACTTTCGTGGCCCCTTGCTGCTCACGCCCTAGGACGTCAAGTGGCCAACGACGATCTAGTATCGCACCGTCACAAGCTCCTGAAATAGTCTCCACGACTAATAGCACCACTAACGCCCAGCAAGAAGTGTGTAACACCCGCTGCCGCTCACGCCCACAGGCGCCAACACCTCACACAGCCGCTCACATCTACTTCTTACGTAGCACCTCTGTCTCAGATGTGAGCAATGCCGAGCGACAGCCCACCCCCTCCCACTTTCAACTTCCCCTTCTTCTTCCAGCATTCTGCTTCCACCAAGGCATACGCACCAGTCCCTGACCCCCAGCGTGAACACTTCTCCCCCTTCGCACTTTCGCGTCCTACAGTTAAACTGCAACGGCCTAACCGGGAAAGTGAGTGAAATAGTGAACTTCATGAAGCGACAGAACATCAAGATCGCTGCCATTCAGGAGACGAAGTTAAACGCCCGATCAAATCTTCGGACTTGTGACGGCTACAACATCCACCGACGTGATCGAGAGAGAGGCCTTGGGGGCGGACTCGCCTTCATCACACACCAATCCGTGCAATATCGTCCATTTGAGCCCGACGTCGACCCGAGGGACAACCTCCTGGAACGTCAAGGAATAGTAGTCCGGACGGGCGACGTCGACCTCGAAATCATTAACATCTATATACCTCCTGCCACCTGCTGTCCGAGAGATTACCACCCTGACATCAGTGCGTTACTCAGAGGCGATAATCGTGTAATCCTCGGAGACTTCAACGCACACCACGATCTGTGGCACTAAAGCCTACAGGCCGATGGCAGGGGACAGGAATTGGCGGAACAAATAGACGATTCGACGTTTTGCACTGTGAACGGGGACGCCCCCACGAGAGTTGCGGTAAATTGTTCCAGTTCGCCAGACCTCACAATTGTCAGCGCAGGTCTCATAAACTGCGTTGAATGGCGACCAATGCTTACTCTTGCATCTGACCATTTGCCGATAATCCTCTCAATCGATCGCCCCAATGACTTCGTTACGTCCGAGAAGCGCACCTTCACTAACTTCAGTAAAGCGGACTGGGTTGGTTTTCTTAATTTCACTGAGAGCACCTTCGCTGCTCTTCCCATCCCGTCTGACGTACGAGAAGGGGAAAAAGCGTTTCGCTTGGTCATAGCTTCAGCCTCCAATCAATATATTCCGTCAGGTAGAATTAAGGAGATACGTCCGTACTTCCCCGCAGAGGCAGCGGCCCTGGCAAACGTGACCACGTGCGACGCTTGAACCCTACGGATCCTCAAATTCAAGATCTCAATGCGGAAATCAGACGACTAGTTGATCAGCACAAACGCGTCAAGTAGGAGGAGCACCTAAGGACCTGTAACCTCTCTGCTGGTGTTGGCAAACTATGGTCCACTGTAAAATCCTTGTCTAATCCGACCAAACCAAACGACAAAATATCCATTACCTTTGGTGATAAGGTACAGTCGAAACCAAAGAGATGCGGGAGCGCTTTCTGCCGGCAATTTGTACTGCATCCTCCGGTTGACAAGGAAATCAGGCGCGCCATCAGGGAAGCGCACAAACGCAAAAACAACCAAGCGCCCATTGCCATCACCACCACAGAGGTTCGGGAGGCCATACGGGGGTCCAAAAACTCCAAATCTATTGGCCCAGACGGTATATCCATGCTGATGCTAAAACATCTCGGTGATGAGGGAGTAAGGTACTTAACAACCGTCTTCAATCTGTCCATGACCACCTTTGTCATTCCAGAAAGATGGAAACAGGCCAAGGTGGTACCACTACTAAAGCCCGGCAAGCCGGCTAACGTGGGGGAGTCATATCGACCGATATCACTCCTCTCGCCAGTAGTGAAGACCCTGGAGTCGGTCTTGCTCCCTTACTACACCGCTAACCTACGATTAGCCGAACATCAGCATGGATTCCGCAAAATGCATAGCACTACCACCGCGCTAAACGCCATCACCACACAGATAGGTGTCGGTCTCAACCAATCTCGCCCAAATGACAGGACCGTGCTAGTTGCGCTTGACTTGTCGAAAGCTTTTGACACTGTTAATCACGCGCAACTCATTAACGACCTGGAAGATTCAAACCTTCCCCCCTGTCTAAAACGTTGGACCGCCAACTACCTGAGTGGTCGGCAGTCATCGGTGGAATTTAGAGGCGAAAGATCAAAACCACGTATAATCAAGCAAGGGGTGCAACAGGGTGGTGTCCTATCCCCGCTTCTCTTTAATTATTACATATCGAGGCTCCCTTCCCCACCAGAAGGCGTCTCGATCGTCTCCTACGCCGATGACTGCACGATCCTGGCGACTGGACCCTCCGTCGATGAGCTCTGCTCGAGAATTAATTCTTACCTGCCAACCCTTTCCAATTTCTTCGCTGCACGGAACCTGACATTGTCACCGACCAAATCCTCGGCCACCTTATTTACGACGTGGACAGCGCAGGCGAACATGGAATTAGACGTCTACGTCGACGGCATTAAGCTTCCGACTGTCACACACCCCAAAATCTTAGGGGTCACGTTTGATAACATGTTCAAATACGGTGCTCATGTAGCCGCGATTGCCACCAAAGTACAAAGCCGTAACAAAATCCTCAAGTCACTAGCTGGCAGTACTTGGGGTAAAGACAAAGAAACGTTACTGGCAACGTACAAGGCAATCGGCCAGCCGGTTCTGAGCTACGCGACGCCAATATGGTCGCCGGGGTTAGCAGACACACATTGGAGGAGGTTGCAGGCCTGCCAAAACACCGCACTCAGAACTGCCACGGGGTGCCTCCTTATGTCTCCCGAACACCATCTTCATAATGAGGCAAAAATGCTCGATGTCAAAGAGCATTGCGAGATGTTGACCAGACAATTCCTGTTCAACTGCTATAAACCGCAGCACCCGAACAGGAACCTGCTCAACGAAAATCCGCCTCCCAGGAGAATAAGGAGTCACCTCCGTAAGCACTATGACGAGATCCGGCACCACATCTTCTCGCCGTTTGATCCAAAGGTGCACCGGCGGGCCCTCAACCTCATCCACACGGAGTCGGGAAACTCCTTTGTCGGGTCTCGCCCAGTGAATGCAGTCCTACAGGCACAAGCTCCACCTGTTGCCGACGAGGAACGCGAACTGCCCAGGGAGATAAGAGTCACGCTGGCCCAACTTCGTTCTGGATACTGTAACAGACTAAACTCTTACCTATCCAGACTGAACCCTGACATGCCAAATGTCTGCCCGGCATGCGGCGTGTCTCCCCACGATACTAACCATCTGTTCATCTGCTCAACTGAGCCCACTCTTCTAACACCAATTTCACTTTGGTCCACTCCTGTTGAAGCCGCGAGGTTTCTTGGACTTCCGTTAGAAGAGCCTGATGACAATGTTGGATGGGGGTGACATCCTAGGCAGGTTAAGTAGTCGCTACAACAACAACAACACCCTCAAGGGAGTAAATTTTACGAAGCCATCACCAAATTTGCTACCTTTGGGTATAAATAACTTGGTTTGAATAATCTTAGGTAGCTGCAGGATAACGACTACCACTCGCGGTTACCTTAAGATTATGCGACTATTAAGTAGCATTACCAGTATTGAAGAAGTCGTTGTTACCTGTATTTCAACTCCAAAATTTCATAACTTTTAGGTTGTGAATCACTTAACGGTGACAGCTTCAAAGTTGTCAAGCCCTCTAAGAGGTTTTGTTAGTTTCACCAAAGTTGTGGCGGTTCCTTTTGTGCACCTAAAATTTTTAGTTTTATTTCTGAGTAGTAGGATAGACACCATTACATGAATAAATGACTTTGGTTAATACGGAGTGCGTACGCCATTTTGCTAAAAAATCATTCAGCACCATTAAATTGATAAAAGGAATGTTATATTTATTTAAGATTTTCCGGTCAATTTATCTTTGTAGATATGGTTTTATGTAGGCTTGTTTGACCATTCTGTATTTAAGTGCAAAATAAAAAAGATTTATTCCACTTTCATACCCAACGTTTCGCTAGACTTCCTAGCATCCTCAGGGGTGATCTGTTTATATATATTTTGAATTTTTTATCCACATATGTAATGAATCAATGCAAAATAGTGGTTTTTTCCTGTTAAGAAACAAAAAAAGAAGCTTTTCGACTCCCATCGTGCAATTTCCTTGCACATTGTTAACTATTTGAAATATATTATTTTAATAAAATATTCAAATTTTAATGGCGAGTGGTCAAATTTCGACCTATTACCATTATATTTGGCAGTAAAATTTAAACCGCACTAGCTTTTACACACACATTATCGTATATGCACACATGTAGTTTACTTTCTTATAGATATACTTAATAGCCATAAACGAGCGGGTTTTAGGTTCTGAAGTAGTTGCACAAATAAAGGAAGATAAATGTATATGCACATCACAAATAAAATGAAATAAGTATAGTTTTATAATTTAAAAAAATATATTAAAAAGAGAGACGGCTATAGGTGCACAGTTCCGCAACAGTTGCGTCTACCACAATACATTATTGGTGCTACATAATTGCAACGCCCATTAAACGTAGCCGGATAGCATGCAGAAATTTCGGTAAAATGTTTCGGCTATTCCCCATTTTGGTAGGTGGAACGTAATGAACATGTATCAAATACGTGCCTGTGAGTGTAGCAAATCACTTTAAAGTCACAACATTTGTCGACGCTCCGTTTCTGCTCCTAATTGTGCTAGCTGGATGTGTGTAGTAGCTCAGTATAGTAGTACCCGACTTTAAGGCCGAGCACCTCGGTTCGAATCCTGAGAAGTAACATAATTTTTTAAAAAATTTTTTTTTTTCGATTTTGAGTTAATAGGCTCGCTGGATTTATCATTTAATGTTAAACTACACTATTTTTTAAATAAATTATTTCAATCTGCTAAAATATACCAAGATTTAAAAATAAATAGTCTTTTAAATCTGACTTTCCGACATATTCATTTAAACGGATTCATGTTTCGATTTTTTATCCAAGTATTTGTTTACAGGTGCTAAAGGAAAGCTCCGTCTACTACTTTCCGCTCATGCCATGCGCTTACATAGATTTGAATGATTATTTTATTTTTTTGTGTGCTTTCCTTTCCGATTCAGTGCCAGCTCTTACTTGCACACAGTGATATATTCGAAGTTTTGTGCAAAATTTATTATTGGCCTACGTTTTTTCTTCGCTCTTTCCATTCAGTTCTTTTTCATTTGTCCATAGATTTTCGTATGGATATATACTTGAATTCTTCACATAGAAGCATTGTGAGCATTTTCCTTTTTGTTTTAGATAATACGTTACATCTTAGGGACCCATATGAAAATATAATGAAATCAGTGGCGCATCAGTTGGTGAAGGGGGATGTTTAAAAATCACCAAAGCAACTGCCATAGTCATTCGTTTTATGCAGGAACTAGGCCAAATCCGCCAATGAGCCTCAAAAGCGGCCGCGTAGAATTATTATACAAATAAGACATTTGTTTATATATTTTTTTTAGTACTCAGCCAATGACTGAAAACCCGTCGGTTTTAAAAACAACAAGGCTATCGAATTTTTTTATCACTTTTCCTCAATGTGTGCTTGCACTAGCTCTTGAGACCCTCAGATATGCCTTGAAGAAAAAATTGGTATACCCCCCTCATTGCAAAAAACTGTCTACACCTCTGAACTAAACGAGTATAAGCCATTGCATATTTCTCCTTCCAATTCAGTTTTCCAGCTCACATACTTGAAACCAATTGCAGTTAATTGCTCAAATCAAATCGCCATTTAATAAAGCGAACGTTGACGATGGTAATCGGTTGTGAGGAGGCATATGATATTCATCAATTTCTCGTTTGCTTAATTTGAGTATAAAACACAGTATTTTTACTTTTATTTTGGGTTCAATGTGAACATTTAATGGAGGTTTTTCTATTTGGCTTGAATGTCGTATTTGTTCTTAAAGAAACAAGTAAGATGGTCTAAGGTAGGCTGGACCCGAACAACAAATATTCAGCTTTAGTTGTGAGGTGAGGGATCGGTAGAAAAACCACATCACTTGCTTTATTATAGTGTTTGCAGAAATCTTTCATAAGACGACCAAGTCAGCACTTTTACTCAATTTTACTATATCATAATACATATCATAAATTTTCCTGCTGATGTTAAAAATGTCACTTTAGAAACCAAGCATCCACAAAGGCAGTGTATGCCTTGTTCTCTTCGTTTTAAAAAAATTGTATGCAAAAGTAGGTGCGGCCGCTGGGCCAGTAGTTTTGTCCCAAGTTTTGTCGTTTCCGATATGGTTCTGAGGTTATTTACATTTGAAGTCTTAACATTTTTTTATTTGCATATTTGTGTTGCTAAGTTTATTTCCTCACATTTTCCAAAATAAATACCATTACGTCCAGATTATCAAAGCTGAAAAAATTTTACCATTTCAGCTGCATCTTTCTTCTTCGAAATTTTTGATATGGAAAAAGGGCGTGGTGACAGAAAATATTCCGTATACGAAATTTTTATCTTACATATCGTCGGTGACACTGCAAAAACGCGTAACGCATGAATGCAAAACCGTGTAAGTGATACCTCAGTTTGGCTGTTTTTCAACTACAAATTGCTTCATTTCCAAACCAACTTGTAGCTTTCTTGGGAATTATATAATATATCTTAAATGTGGCTTACGCGGTTTTGCATTCGAGAGTTACGCGGTTTTGCAGTGTCACCGAGGATATGGTATAATTTTAACAGGTTGATGTCTGCAATATATAGAAGAAAAATTAATAGGAGGGTTAATTATTAAATATTAAATATTTCCAACAAAAAAACAAACGAAAAATACTGTTAGATTATATATACATCACTACAAAAATAAATATATATATATGCACCGGACATATCATCTAAAATGAAATATCTTTAAAATCTGAATATTTGAAGTGACGCATGCGATGGCGCTCCTTTACTCAAAACGGACCGTTTCGTAATATATATTCAATATCATTTTTACTAGAGCTGATGATTCTACCCGGGTAATGAGATACCCGGGTACCCGGGCACACTATTACCCTGGCATCACCCGGGCATAACATTACCCTGAATGAAAATTCAGTTAGTACTTAATGCAGTTATAAATCATATTAATCTTAATAGCTCTATAAGTTTTCATTACAAATAAAAATTAAAGAAACTTTAGAATTTTTCTTTTAGGGTATTTATATTTTGCCTAAAACTGTACTAACTGAATTTTCATTTCAGTTGTTTTATAATTGCTCACATGGAAATAGTGTGCTCCTTGTATATTGTATTGAATATTTGAAATAAATCAGTGGACATTTGTCACAATACATTTAACGATGCCCGGGCATTACCCGGGTATGACATGCCCGGGTAATAGTATGCCCGGGTACCCGGGTCTTCGGGTATCATCAGCTCTAATTTTTACTAATAAAATCTTTACTACTTACTGAGAAAATACTTAGTCAAAACTATCTTAACGTAAATGGAAAAGGCAACCACTTTTCTTTTTTAATTGAAGGTTCGCTGCTTTGTGTACATATATCGGATGACGTTGCGTATGAGTAACGATGTGCACAAGTACCTACTTAGGTGCATTCGACCATTTCGGTGCATCATTATTAATTGGTTTTACTATGCGGTCTCTTTGACTTAGTTGAATTCTGTAAATTTTTATTTGTTTGGAGATATCCATAGCAGGATTGGGTCACTTTAAATAAAAAATTGCCCAAATAAAAAAAAATTGCCTTTATTCCTAGCAGACCCGGCAGAACTTGTCCTGCCTAAAATTTGACTTGTCTACAGCAAATTGTACTCTTTTCTCTCCCCACTTGGCGCTTCTTTTTCATTTATCCTTATATCTTTCTTTTTCTTTCTACTTTGCTTTTCCACCTCCTCCATATGTTGTTACTATTTTTTACCCTCTGCATTTTCCTTTCACACCTCCCCTACATCTCAAATTTCTATTCCTACTCCCCTTCTTCTCCCATTTCCTCTGCGGGTACTGATATGCACATAGCTTCGAAGATATAGTGAATTAAATTTTATTTGATCCTGGTACCGCTTACTTTTTCCAATGTTTTTTTTGTGATATATAGAGCACATATATATATGTATATATAAAATATCATAAACTTGAGGCAAATAAATTTCTAGCTACCTGGGGGCTTTTCCAAAAACTATATATGGCCGTTGTGGTTTCACAGAGATTGACAGCGAATTTTAGACACGAATGAAGGCAAACAACTCACAAAAACGGGGGGGCGTACCACCGCCCACTTTTCCAAAACTATGCAAATCTTGAGTAAAGTACACATATATTCAAATATCGTGAACTTAGACCAAATAAGGTCAGAGTTATGACGAACGTGGGCACCGCCCACTTTTCCAAAACTATATATAACTATGCTGTACCCAGTGAACCTAGGAATATACTGTGAAAATTTCATAAAAATCGGTTGAGTACTTTTGACGCCTATAAAGGACACACAGACACACATTAATTTTTATTTATAAGATTAAGAAAAAAAATTCATCGACGATTGAAATTTTGAGATTTGAATAAAGAATAAAATTTAAGTTATTATTCCAGGTTTTGAAAATAAACGTCGAGACACAACAACAGACAATGGGGTCTATTAATTATTCCGGCGGAACTGGTGGCGGGGAATAATCGTAATAGAGTTTTGTTATCGATTTATCGAAGTTCACTTGCAATTTTCGATTAAATTGATTGAATTCTCTCATGATCTATTATATTTCTCCCGTCGGCAGTTTCGCCGGAATAGCTGATAGATCTCTAATACCACACATTAAATTTCTGTATTCTTTAACATCTAAAAACTTTAAGGAGCACATCCCAACTGAGGGATATCGCACATAAAAGTGTTTGAGATAAAAATATTAGTTTGATTCAGTGCCTCTTACACAATGCGCTGTTTGTACTTTTGTGATACGTTCGTTGCTAGCGACGGAACAAGAATTGCAGTTACTCTCACAGCTAGCAATGGGTGTCCTAAGATAAAAGCACCAAGCTAAAGTGCAACGAGAGGAGTTGAGGAGCGAAAAAAGGATTTAAATGGATTTTCGGATATTTTCAATAGCGAGTAGGCACTGTGAATGGCAGTTCAATTCAATAATCGGCATGGCTTACTGCACAACCTAAATGTGAATAAATGATCGATTGAAATGGGCGACTGTTGAAGCTAACCAAAAGGATTGGCAGAATAAATGAAAGTGGTCATGCCAATTGACGGGATAGCAATTTTAGACGCTTTATCCATGGCGATTATCGATGTTTTTCCTGGTTTTTTAACAAAAATAAATATTGTTATATCCACATCATCTGCTACAAACCTCCTTTTGCTTGAAGTTATACAGAATAACAGAAATATATGTCATTCAAAGCGTTGTTGAGCAGCATACATCCGTAGCTTGCTAGATGCATAGCTTCTGCAATAGAAATATCAACCTCTACTACGCTAGGTTAATATATTTACACACATGAACGTAAGCGTAAATAAATTTATAGGGCAATACTTTGAAGATTGCTTAAGGAACGAGGGGTAGGTGCGAGGAGTAATTTGGAAGTTTCTACCCGGTTCAACAAATCGTTCACGGGAAACTCGGGCTAATATGTAAAGCTGATTGTAATTGAGGATTGTTATTCACAACCGGGAGATTACCCCAAAAGTGGCAGCGCTATCCGAAACCATTGGCGAGGCTTTTTTCGCTTCTCAAACAAGCAACAAATTGGAACAATAGAAACAAGTACTCTTTTTCAAGCGGATTTGGACACAAAACTTACACCCATATAAATTATGTTTCAGACACAGCACAATAAAATATTTTAGATGGTATAAAGCTTTGTTGTTTGTTGTGCAAGTGCAAAATACTCATGCATATGTATGTAAGTTAACAAATTTTACTATTGTTAATGTTTCTTATTTGCATTTTGATTGTATTGAAATCGAAAATATATTGCAGCGACTTCCTTTTATATATAGCTTTTGTCTTGTTTCATACTGCACGTACATACATTAGACCGGGTGATTATATTACCAATAGCAAGGAATTATATGCTAGTATCTTATAATTCCTTAAAATAGGCGGCTTTGAAGGCATCAAATCCCCGTATAGGTTGGTGCCACATCCCCAGACAAGATGGTGAATAGCTTTCAACGACGTCCAAAGTTCTTCATAAAATTTCAGTAATCGTTTCACTTGGACACTAGGCTATAAAGAATTGTGGAAGTGGAGAGGATCACGCATCTTAGTAGAATAATTGTATATACCAGCAGCTGTTTAATCGAGAGGTACAGGGTGGGCCAAAAGAAACCAAGGGGTGTAAAAGTTTAATAACTTTTTCGTTTATTAATTTTTTTTTATTTTTTCGAAATATAAAAGGAAGAAATTTTCATAATATAGACAAACCAATTTTGCGGGAGATGGGAAAATACAACAACAGAGTTGTTTTCGCCATACTAAGAACTGTTGTCGCTCAAAATTTCATGACGTTTTGTCTAAAAATGAAGATTTTATGGTCCAAAAACAAGCAACACCAATACCGGTTCTGCTTTATTGAATTTGTAATCACAAACCCAACTACATATGTTAATATTGGTTTGGAAAATCAGCTTAAATATTTAAGTGTTTTTATTTGATTTTGTAAGAACAAGCAAAGGAAGTTTATCTCCCAATACATAACTTTCTGCAGCTGGTATAAATACGTATCTCAAAAAACCTGGCAGATATGAAAAAGTATAAGAGCTTCAGTTTGGTAAGTATTTCAAATGTTCAAAATAAAAGTTTACATAAAAGTGAAACTTTCTAGTTTGCGCTCTGTTTCCTAAAACTGCGAATTTTAGTTAGAAAATCAAAAAACAAACTTAAATTCTACTAATTTACTTACATACATTGAGTGTGAATGTTCCAAGTTAATCTCACATATATTCCCAATTTCATATATCTAGTTTAACTTTCAAAACGCTGTCCCGAAAAGTTCTAAATGTTGACTTTGACTGTGTTTACCTGTAGCCACAGATATGCCTATGTGTACGAACATATAAAGTTGTAACGATTTAGCACATTTCGCTCTTAAATAACGTAGATGACACTGCAAAACCGCGTAAGGCATAAATGCAAAGCCGAGTAAGCTAAATTTGTGTCAAAAACTTTTATGGGTATATTCATTTGTTCTAAAGAAAACTACAAATAAAAAAATTGGACTTGATGGGAATATTTTTCATAAAGTCACTATTCATCTTAAAACTAAAGCATTTATGTTTGCAAAACAACCCAACTGAGATACCACTTATGCGGGTTTGCAGTGTCATGTGAGGATTGCATTTATAGAAAACGTTTTTATTTTATCCTTTCTTCCTCTCTACACACACACCTATTTATGAACACATGTATGTATGTATGTACCTATTTATTTATGTTGCTTGGCATATCGTCACTCCATTGTGATAACGTCATTGTATAATCGCTAACACTGTCATCACTTAATGCCATTTATCATTTTAGAACTTTTTGACATTTACAATGGATGCAAGAATTCACCGGTCGTTAAGAGCAATATAGTTGTACGTCTTATATTGCTTTTCTCTTTTTAGCAGTCTAGCGAATTCACCAACCTGCTTTTTGCTTTTTAAGGGTTTATATCATCTTTATGACAGCTGAAGTCATCAATTCCTTATCACTTTAGAAGAAGACCAAACATTTGTGCTTACATATATCAATCACTATTTATAGCAATCACTTTCTTGTTTTCTTTATTGAAGAAATAATCTCAAAAATTTCCGCATAGTCATAAAGTGATAACTGGATTTGATGCGTTTTTTTATTAAGTGTAGTCAATACGTGGGCTGCTGCTTACAAAGACTTTATCCTTGGACTGTTTGACTAAACTAATTAAAGTTAAGTACCATGACTATAAAATTTACTTGACTTTTTAAAGTTATTTAGCAGAACGACAAGAAATTACTGACTTGTTGGGCAGGAATTAATTTTGGCTAGAGTTATGGAAATTTTTAAAATTTTATGTTTTTATTAATATCAAGATAATGTTTAATATGAAAATAATTAGCAAAACTAGTGAATTTTAAAAGACGCAGACTTTCGAAATAGTTAAATTGCAAGTGATATATCTTTATTGGTTTTTTTAATAAAGAGTTTTTATTCCATTGTTTTGTGTTTACTGTAGCGAAAAGACGTTGGGATGATAGTTTATTTTAGAAGTGAATTGAAAAATATTAATATTTTTGTTGAGTTGCTACATCTTATAAGCCCTGCGATGGAATTCGGCCCTTTAGAGAACATGGTTGTTTGCTGCAAAGAAGCACTGATCGACTCTTAACAAGAAGTACCCAGAGTCGGGAAATGGCTTTATCCGCTTCCATCCGGTGAGCGCCGTTAAAGTAGTTACGCTGTTGTCAAAGTAAATAAATTCACATACTACGATGTGCCCACTTACGAAAAAATTATATCTTTAATTTCTACTTGAACAGGATTATTTTTAGTTGTCGATTAGGCACGCTACGGTACTCTCATAACAACAACAATATGGCTGTTTGAAATCTTTGACTTAACTTAAACTTATTTAAAACTAAACTAATTGCTTGATTACGAGCTAGCAGCTAGCATTTTTCTGAAAATGTCATCCCTGAAACATGAAGTCTGCATAGTTACATTTTTTAAGCCGAATATATTTGTATTTGAAATAAAAATATATGTGGGGGCTTGAAACATCTGAAAAAAACGAAGCTGCTTTCTCACAATTTAAATTCAATTCTGAGTCAGTCGAGCTTTGATAATTCACTCTTCATTTTGATTCCAATTTTCTATTATATTGTCCTTTATAAAAGTTTGTATATAGTGCCCCATTTCGTACACGAATGTTACACCGATTTTGTGACAACTGGGTCCCCTCGTGCATATAAATTCAAACTAATTTTGAAGTTTTCTAAATAGCTATGTATATATGAAATTTTTTGTGTACGCTGTGTGTAAAGTTTCACCCATATCAAAGTCATCTTCAAATATCATCCACCTTTGTTTGACAATAGAACACATATCTATTCCTACTGTATATATGTACATGCACAGCACTTGCTAATATTTATACAAAATGTAAATGTAATTCACAACTTTTATCAGTTGTCACTTCCCTACAAAAAAATGTGAAACTAATCCCTAAAGAGCGTGATCCGTGATTAATACCTTTAGCCTACAGTTGGTTTTGTGGCATACCTAGCGGAGTTAAGGTACCCGTTTGGGTGGAAAGTGGATTTGTCATTTCGTACGCGTTCGGATATAAATGGGTACAATTGGTCTCCCCATAGGGCATGCTCAAACAAAGAACTGGCATTAGTCGTATCCTCCTTTGCGATTTATCCCGGATGCATCCTAAACTAATCGCATTTCTTGCAGTGTTATTTTCCGCTGCAATGCGGTCAGAATCCCCAACAGTAGCATATTTATGTTGTTGTTGGATGAGGAAGGTGGTGGCAATCATCAGACAAACGCATCCTTAATTGTCCAGCGGTTTCCGAAAAAATGCCGTTGGCTGCTAGTTGTCGATTTGTAGATTTTTTTGTTTTAGGTTTTATGTCACTTCCTGCATAAGTGTTCATGTATTCCTCCTCATCGTCATTGTGGCATATTTGTCTGTTTATTAAAATTTTATAAATACGCATGTACATACACACATATATGTGTAACTTTTAGATAATAGCTCGATATTTGGCCATCAAAAATACCAAACACAAAAAAGAATGCTAAAGCAAATTCTATGTCATCAATATTTACCGCAGTTTTCGGTGCAGTCATACATTTAGTTTTAGGGTGTCAAGAAGTGATAACAATCATATCCTGGTATTTGGTGATATTTTAGTTGAGGTTGTAATAATTCGCCTACTGGTAGTAAAGCACTTTTATTATCCATGTTACTCAAAAAATAGTTTTTGAAACGAGATTGTCCAAATGATAAAATAATAAGGTAATGGCCTCCCAAAAATTCACTTTTCTGCGCTTGAGCAATTGGGGAATTGGGTCCGAAAAGACAACAAAGAGCGACGTGTCTGTTCTGCCTAAAACGTTTAATTGAAAGGATATTCCCTGATCTATGTCTACACCATATATTGGTTTTATATATCTTAAATTGAATCCGTAAAATCAAAAATATTTAATATGCACTCCACTTTAAAATTTTATTTATAAAGATACAAATTGGAAATATAGTATACCAGAACCTTTTTTATTCTACAACAACAAACAATTTATATACGCTTATTTTTCAGTTCTGCCATTATGTAATGTTGTTTTGTTTGTTAAATAAATACATAACAGCTGTGAACCAACTATGTGAAAAGGACTTCAGGGATCAAAAGGATATTAAAAGAAAATATAGGGCTCCTCGACCTATCAATTTTATAAATGAAATGTCAATTAACAAAACTAAAATAAAACAACCTTTTGCTTTTCAAAAAATAAAAATAAGACGAAATCCTCTCAATATAAGCCCCAAATTTCTTACACATTATATTTTAAAAACCATCTGCCACATATTTATGTGGTACGTTCTTCAATCCTTGATAAGCCCTTTTTCTTACCCAGTGGGACGTACTATCACCAGTTTAAGAAAACTTTTGTAACAGCGGGCACCCTTAGGAATAAGTCGGCAGCTGCCTTCCAGATGACATTTGAATAAGGCACACAACTATACAAATAATAATAACAATTTGTACCTCCGAGGAGATAAGGACCAGTATTCTCTTAAAATCGTCGTGCATGTTTTGCACTGGTTCCGAGCGGCTCAGGGAGCTGGAATTTAAAGTCTGTTGAAATAAAAACATCACCTAGTTTTCCGCTGAAAAATGAAACATAAACATAAAACCTATAAATATGGGATCGTGAAAACCATAAATTATTCATGCCTCGGGATTGTCGAGGCTTGAAAAGAACATGCATCTCTTGGCATCGCCAATTCATATGTGTGTAGATGTACATATTGTTGAATTGCATTTACGAAATTCTGCCACTACTTCATATGCTTTTGCCTGTTTTCAGTAGATGATGACTGCCACATGGGCGTGGCAAAATAGGTTTGATATATAGGTGGATAGATGGATGGAATGAAAACTTAAATAGTACACTCATTCATATGTAGATTATCCTTGTCTGTTGGCGAACATCCAATTAGCAACTGACAATGTGTAAATGGAGTATTTGTTTTCCAATTGTTGGACGGTTTTATACGACTGATGCCTTCAATCTGCGAATTCCAATAGAGATTTTATGTTATTCTTATATAAGCATTTGGTAGTGGTCATTGTAATCATGAAGCGATGATTTTAAAAATCTTCATTGACTGAGCTACTACTCGTTTCCAGCCTTCTCGAATACGAAAATATGTTACAGGAGTTAACAAAGAATTCTAGCTAAGCTATTCATTATATGCATATTATTTTAGTACAGCTCTTTTGCCCAGCAGTAGCTTTGTCTCCATGCTGCATGTGCTTAAAGTATAAATTAATTCATTAGAAACAAACTTGTACATATGGTCGGCAATGCCGTAAAAGCTGTTAATTTCCTTCAGACAAACTTTTTAATAGAACGAAAAAACAAAATTGAGTGCAATATAGAGTAATGTATGGATTTAGAAGTTTTTCATATATTTGTTGGACTTACCAGGTCTTATCTTCAGCATTTTTTAACGATTGTGAATGTTGAATACATCATTTTATTTCACTACCATGTGCAGAAATCTCTCATCTTTCCATCGGTAAAGTCGGTTTTCCCGCTTTGCCGAAGATATGTTTGTTTGTTGATAGTATTATACCATGGCTATGTATTAACTTGGTTTTTATCGCAACTTTTTCCCCAAAGCTGTAGTGAGAGACATTCTAAGAAAATAAAAATGATTTTGTACTGGGTAAAAATTTTTACAGTGAGCCCCCTAAAACCTTTTCGAAGGTCATATATTTTAATGAAATTGGGTGGTATTGCTCAGAACGAATAAACAAAAATATTTATTTCACGAGAAAATTAGCAAAAACTAGGGAGCTTCGAAAGTAGGTTTATAGCCATAATTTTGAAAATAATAAGAATTTCGATAAACTTGCCCGAATAAAAAGATTACGCCTTTCCATTAGCAGCTATATTGCAAACAAAACACAGCTGACTGAAGTGACGTGAATTACTTTTGTTTACATTGCGATTGCAATCTGTATATTCTCTACTTAAATAAAAAATTATCAACACTGCAAATGAATGTTTTTATTAAATAGATAATAAATATGTACAAATGTAAGTATTTCTTTCTCAACAAGGTGGAGGTACATATTAGCCCACATTCACATACTTATGTTTATTTTGGTCAGCGGCTCACAATTTCGCAACACTTTTCAATTTGTCTTCCCGGAATAACTTTCAAATAAATAAGATACTGCATTGAGCATTTCTTTATCTATTTATCATATTTTTATATGATAATATATGTATGTATGTATGTATGTATGTACCAGAAGGGACACCTCTGGTACTGAACCCTTCACAATACTATCGCATCGGAACAAATATTATATCAATAATACGGTATTTAGAACATTTATTTGTGCTTATATACTTTTATTTGACAAAATCAATGTATTTAATATTGTAACATTTAATTTTTCACAGAATTGGCTTCGCCACAACAGAACTGTGTGCACAATAATGATGAATATAACAATCAATATAGCGAGACTTCATCTGTTATTATTTTTTTGTCATAAATACGTCTACATTGAATATATACTTAAAATGTTTGCACTTAAACTCACTAATTTGAATTTTTTGTTCGCTTAGTCGCACATTTGTTTACAAAATGTATCGAAAATAATCATGTCTGTCAACCATATATTACGTCAGCACGAAATACACTTTTTTCTCGCAAACGTGAATACATAACTTTTAACAATGCGCGCAACGTTAGGTTACAAGGACATACACGTTAGGTTGCAAGGATATACACGAAAAGAGATAGAAATAGATATATATATAGAGTTATCTTACCCTTGCCATATCTCCATACAATTCACTTCCTTCTGCAAAGTGGCCAAAATCGGATGATAACCACATTCACTTGTTATATATCGAATTTAAAAATATACAAAAATTTTAGGTATTTAGTAAATAAAACACATACGATATAACGACAACAGTTGGAAAATTGAAATAATTTTCGTCACCACCGCGGTAAGAGTTGTTTAGTCCACTTCTTAACGCTTAACGGGTTGCGGATTGCAAGGTTTACTTATGCGAGGATTAGTACCGATTATTAAAAAATAACTTTCACTTGGTATGTTTACTTTAATTATAATCAATGAGTGCCCCCAATAGATACATACATGATTGATCAATAATGACTCATTAGCAAAAGAGATGCCATTATAATTCATTTTTTGTTGGTAACAATGATAGCCTTGCGATCGGTCTTAACAGTTCTCCATCGGATGTTCGTAGATTAACAATTCGTACGCGATCATCTGAGACGGGGTAAGCGTCGAGAACTCGACCAATTTTCCATTTGGTATGCGGGGCGTTGTTGTCGTGGATAACTACGACATCTCCTTATTCGTTTGCTCAACAATATCAGACTGTTTATTACTTTTATGTACATACATATATAACATCTCCCCTTTTAAGATAATGTATTTTCAATGTAATTCAGTATTATGAAATAAGAAAATTTTAAATATTTAGAAAGAAAGTTAATTAAACGTTAACTTGTTTGCGCAACCTTTTCGAGTTTCTTCGTAGAATAGTCCCGTCCTCTAAGCGAATCCAATATGACCGTGGTTCATTGCAGATACTAACGACTGTAGCTGTTATCCAACCATTTTTATTATGCTGATACCATACCTCTTCACCTTCAAGGAGTAATTGCCGCGGTTTTACATTACGATCGTAGTATCGTTTTAATGTTTGATTCTTAGCTTTTATATTTTGTTGTATATTGGGCACCAATTGTGGTCGAAAAATATCGGTTTTACCTAGTATAAGTGTTCGCGTTTATCTGCTCATTAGTAGTTCTGCTGGCGATGCATATATATCTTTCAATAGAGTATTGCGAGCCAAAGTTCCCCAATGCTTTCTTGTGACTTTTTTATTAAATTTTTGCTTGAGCATACCCCGGACTCGTTGTAGTTAATTTCGTACCAATTTCCTCACAAAACTTTTTAAATTCAAATGAGCTGAATGGCATACTATCTGAAACTATTTCAACTGGTATGCCATGATTCGAAAAACATATTTTAAGTTTTCTTGTGCACTCGGCAGCAGTTTTTGATGACATTGGTATGATATCCAAATAACGGGAGTAATAATCGGAAACAATCAGATATATTTTTGATCCATACTCACAAATGTCAATTCCAAGCTTATTAAATGGCAAAGCTGGGACCTCATGTGCAATCATGGGCTCTTTAGCATTCGAATTCCGGTACTTTTGGCATACTTTACAATTCGTTATTACTTTTTCAATATCTTTTTCGATTTCTATTCCTAGATGGGAAGAATGTAACTGAGAGAGAATATTCACACGCATGTTCAGCGGTACCACAACTCTATCATTGAGGGAAATTATGTCGTTTTCAATATATAAATCGTTTCGAAGCTTCCAATAAAACTTTGTATTTTTTCGTGTCCGTTTGTCTTTTGGCCAACCGTTTATTAAACACTGCGTGAACTCGACCAAACAATTATCGTTCTGTAATGATTTTCGAAACCTTTCCACTAACCCTTCAGCAATATTGATTGAATGAACAAATTCATTCAAATCGTCGATTTCTTGCGAGGTGCCTTCTCTATCGTAATAGCGGGATAAAAATTCCGCAATATACAGATATTTTCCCGGAATGTGGACCAAATGTATATCATATTTGACCAAACTTAGTTTCATTCGTTGGAGTCTTGCAGATGGAATTTTACAGAAGTCTCTTCTCATTATTTCTACCAGCGGTTTGTGATCGCTTTTAACTGCCACTTTACGGCCATAAATATAATAATGAAATTTTCTACACGCAAAAACTACAGCTAACAATTCTTTTTCAACTTGTGCATTATTAATTTCGGCATATGTAAGACTCCTTGATGCAAATGCAACAGGTTTCCCATTTTGCTTACTGCAACAACCAAGCCCGAATTTCGGTGCATCTGTTTCAATTGTGATTTTTTTCGTCTCGTCAAACGTTTTCAGAGTAGGAGCATTTGCAATCATTTTCTTTATAAGTTCTAAACAGGTTTCGTTGGGCGTTTGCCATTTAAATATCACTGATGTTTTTAATAGTTCCCTAAGTGGGTGCGAAATTTCAGTTAGGTTTGGAATGTATTCCCGCATGTAATTAACCATGCCCAGTAGCTTTTGTAAATCCTTTCTGTCTTTAGGTTGTTCGATTTTCATTATGGCTTTAACGCGATCTGGATCACACTTGATACCATCTTAGCTTATTATCTTACCCAAATATTTCACATGTGTAACTTTATATTGCATTTTATCTAAATTAAATTGAACATTCAATTTTCTGGCGCGGTCAACTTGTTGTAAAATATGGTCGTGTTCTTCGATCGTATCCGTTGTTATTAAAACGCCATCAATAAATACTACTACGTTTGCAATGCCTTCGAAATTTCTTTCGTTATATTTTTGAAACACTTCACATTTTTATCCCGAATGGCATACGTTTGAACCTAAAACATCTGAAATTGGTATTAAATGTACACAACTCACTAGACTTTTCGCTTAATCCAATTTACCAAAACCCTTGCTTTAAGTCTAGCAAGGTGAAATATTTATACCTTTCATGAACATGAAATGGTATATTAACTTTGGTCCGATGTTTGTAACGTTTAGAAATATAAGAGATAGGCCCACCATTAAGCATACAAAATTGATCAGGACGATGAACTGAGTTAATACAGCCATGTCCGTCTGTCCGTCCATCCGTCCGTCCGTCTGTTTGAACGCAAACTAGTCCCTCAATTTTTGAGAATTCTCGATGAAATTTGGCACACGGATGTATTTTTGTATTATATTAGACATTTGTCGGATCCGGTATAATCGGGTCACTATAGCATATATCTCCCATACAACCGATCGTTCAAATAAGAGGATTATGACGATTTCTCCCTCATTTTTAAAGATTAAAACTTGAAACTTGGTGAGCTATTTTCTTATGGATAGAAAAAGATTTCGTGAAAAATCACCAAGATCGGAGCTATACATAGTATATATCCCATACAACCGATCGTTCAGATAAGAGGATTATGGCCATTTCTCCCTCATTTTAAAAGATTAAAACTTGAAACTTGGTGAGATATTTTCTTATGGATAGCAAAAGATTTTCTAAAAAAGTCAGCAAGATCGGAGCTATATATAGTATATATCCCATACAACCGATCGTTCAGATAAGAGGATTATGGCCATTTATCCCTCATTTTGAAATATTAAAACTTGAAACTTGGTGAGATATTTTCTTATGGATATTAAAAGATTTCGTAAAAAAATCACCAAGATCGGAGCTCTATATAGTATATATCCCATACAACCGATCGTTCAGATAAGAGCTTTATGGCAATTTATCCCTCGTTTTGGAAGAGTAAAGAAAATTAAATGTATTGCTGACAAAGTTTTAGAGAACTTTAAACAATGCGTATTTAAGTTTGCACGTATTCATGAAAGGTATAAGGCCTTCGGCACAGCCGAAGACAATGCCGTCCTTACTTCTTTTTATTAGCAATCTGTGCAGATATAGATTCAAAAGTTGGAATAGTATGGTTTTCCTGCAGAATATTGGCATTCAAATCTTATGGGTCCATACATAGACGAAGCTTTCCAGATTTTTTCTCAACAATTACCAGATTCGATGCTCGTTCGATTGGACCATCCACTGGCTCAATTATATTACGTTCAACCATTTCACAAAGTTCTTTTTGCACGCGGGACGTCAACGACAATGGGATTCGTCTTGCTGGCTTGACGATCGGAATAGAATCAGCTTTTACTTTGATTTCCAAGTTTTGAACAAAACACCCCAAACCCTCAAAAATGTCACGATTTTTTTAAATAAATTTTTCTTTTGTCATTGGCTCAATTGAGTTAACTCTTTTTATCAAGTTTAGCCGTTCGCATGCTTCTAGTCCTAAAAGAGGCTCAAAAATTGTGACAACAACAGCAAACGTCAACAAAGTTACTTCGTTTCTGCACATAACAACACAATCAACGACACCTCTATATATTAAATCCGCACCACTATAACTTTTTGGTGGTATGCCGCCTTCTTTGAGCTTCGTATTTTTAAAATACATATTAACGTCGGCGCCAGTGTCTAATTTAAAGTTATAACACAATCATTAACGCGAATTTTCTCATACCACCTCATTCGATGGACAAATGACTCAGCAATGTCATGTGAAACGATTTCGTCTTCTCTTTCTGTTTGCGTAGTCGGATCTCTTAACTCCTGAACTTTGGAAGCATAACAAGCAATACTAAAGTGATTGTAACGGCCGCAATTGTTACATTTTTGCCCAAACGCTGGACATTTCCTAATTTCGTGCATGCCTTTACAAAACTTGCATGATAATATTCGCTCACCATTCTCTTTACTTATCTGCTTACCTTTCTTTTTGAACTATTTGTTTCAAGGGCATTGGAATATCTACTGCCGTTATTTGAGCGCTGCCTAAACTTCGCATTAACCAAGTCTACAGAAGTGAACTTACTTTGTTGTTGCATATCATTTGCAGTTTTATCAACTATTTCGGCTGCCCTAGCCATTTCTACTGTTTTAGTTAAAGTCAAATCTTTTTGCTCTAGTAATTTTTTAAGGAGTATATTACTGTTTGTGCCAGTAACTATGTTATCCCGTATCATTCTGTCTGCGTCGGTATGTCCACAATTATTTACCAATTTACGCAAGTCCAACAAGTATTTGTCGAACGGTTCGTTTTCCTCTTGTCGTCTCGAATTAAACCTGAACGCTTCATACACCTAGTTTTTATTTGGCGTGCAATAGTTTTCGATAGCTTCAAATACCGTTTTGTAAATTTTCTTGTCCGCATCGGACAAACCTAATGCATTAAAGTTTCTATTGTTTCTGCCCCGCAGGCGTTTAGAAATATTCCAACTTTTTGTGGATCTTTTCTTCCATCCAATTCAATCGCAATTGCATACATCTCAAAATTTTGTTTAAAGACGCGCCAGTTTTCGGCAACATTACCATCTAGTCTTAATGGGTCCGGCCTCCGAACATCAAAATTACTGATATTATTTGTGGCCGTTTCGTTATCTGCTTCTTGATACTCGTCGTCGTTGTCCTCTGCTTCTTGATATTCTTCGTCGTTGTCCTCTGCTTCAGATTTTACTGCACTTCTTGTTTTCACCATTAGTTTCTATACCGACTACGCCATGTGTTATTCGTTTGCTCAACAATACCAGACTGTTTATTACTCATTCAATTATAATATTACAGCGTAAGAACTTAGAACTACAGGGATGCCATTTAACATACATATATGTATGTACATATGTACATACATATATAACAATCTCATTGTGGGTCTTGCGGTGCACGAAAACACTTCGATCGCCACTGAAGGTTCGCCAGATCGTCTCGCCACCGCTTCCAGAAATGTTGCCTAATTGTTATGATTGCTAGCCACCGCTGATGAAGGTTGTGTTTGTAAGGTTTTAAGTCAGATTCTGGCAACCCTTTATCGGTTCTCCAACAATAAAATGTCCCGTTGTTAAGACTTGGAAATATTGTATGTCAGCAGGTATCCAACAGAGGGGTCGAGAGTTTACGCAGGCCTCCACCTCTGTTACGACTGTTGAGAATAAATCGTAAGATAATCTCAGATCTCTTGTGGTTTTCGGCTAAAAAGAAGCTGTACAACGGCACTCCTATTGGTGATAGCGGACATACGAGAACGAAGCGATGATGTTGATCACAGTATACTCTGTAAAAAGCTTGAAAACTTGTTCAATTTCTCCAGCCACGCAACGGCCCCCAGCAGATCCTATCTAGACGACAGAACGCAGGCAGTAAATGTAGGAAGTATAAAATCCTATTTCTTAAATGTAGTACGAGGTATCCCTCAAGGCTCTGGGTCCTCTGTTATTTGTTCTGTATATAAATGACTTACCTGCGGTCCTTAGGCATTGTAATGTTCACATCTACACCGACGATGCACAACTATACGCGTGTTGTCCTAGTGATAGACCCAGTTCATTCGATAGGAAAAGTTTACGGGATTCTTCGGACACTGTGGTTGGCTCAGCATTTCACTCCATTACATATTCGATTACTGATAGCCAAAGCGTACTTGATTCCAACCCTGGTCTACGGTTGCGAAATCTACTCCAATTGTCACTTTGTCTGCAAGAAAGAAGCTTAATGTTGTGTACAAAAACATTGCAAGATACGTATATGGGTTGAAAAGGCTTGACTACGTTTCGTTAAATTCTAAAAAGCTGCTAAACAGCAATCGACAATCTTTTAAAAGTTAGAACTCTTACCACTATGCACAAATTAATATACTCACTAAAATCTCTATCGAAGGCTTATCTTTTTACGGTCATCAACATCTCTCCTCCTCTCGCATGTCAGATATCGTATGCTAACTTCTGATCGCCAATTCTTTATTACTTCAATAAGTCTTTGGAACTCTCTCCCTTCTGGAATACTCGTAAGACTGATTTAGTTAATGCCATTATTAGTTGGTATGTTTTATCTTACTACATATTTTTTGGTAAAGATATATACAATCTAATCCATGTAACTTCCAAAAATTGGATTTTTTGGAGACAAAATATCGCTCGATAGATGAATTATTTTTGCGCAGTAAATATCCAAAAACCAAGTACATATATCTGTTTATATAAACGCAACAAAAAACAAGTAAGGAAGTCTAAGTTCGGGTGGAACCGAACATTATATACCTAGTAGTGATCTATTATGTCATCCCAATTTACACAGGTCTATTTTAATACTTTCAGTACGTATTTGCGTTCAAATAGACAGACGGACAGACAGAAAGACGTTCCGAAAGACGGATGGCTACATCAACTCAGCTCATCCTCCTGATCATTTCAGTATACGTACAAACATTTCATGTTCATGAAAGGTATGAAAATCAAAAAAGATATAATACAACTTCGCTTTTGCAGTGGGGTTTTAACTACTTGCCCGGATATTTTACTTTTCATCCTGAACGTTTTGATTAACATTAATAAATATATATCTCGATTCGTTTATGCCGAATGAAGTAATATACCTTGTGTGCGTAACAAAAATAGAAATAAAAAAGGGTGTCTTTTATAGGCGCCAAAGAACTCAACCGATCTTTATGAAATTTTCACAATATATACTTGGGTTCACTGGGTACAGCATAGACAACATATAGTATTAGAAAAGTAGGCGGAGCCCCGCCCCCAGGCTATACAAAGTTTCAATTCGTCATAATTCCGAAGTTTTTTGGTCTAAATTAATGAAATTTGGATATACGAGGTGTGTTCAAAACGTATCACGAATTTTGAATTTTCGCTGGTTACGTATATTCGAATTTCGAATTTTTTGTGGCGTTATGTTGGTACTCATGTCTCTCACTTATGCCGACAAGTTCGAATTTTGAATGTTCAGTTAATTGTTGACAGCTGCTTTGCTTGCACGTGTTTTGGATGGTCTTCGATTTTTACCTATTCAAAAAAATGGATCAAAGAACCTGTATCAAATTTTGTGTGAAAAACGAAATTAAGTGCGCGGATGCATTCCGAATGTTGACTGTGCCATACGGAGAAGCTACCTTGGACCGAAGCAACGTTTATCGGTGGTACAAAATGTTCTCAGAAGGCCGAGAAGATGTGCAAAGAAGAACAAAAATTGGCTTTTGCACCACGATAACGCCCCTGCTCACGCATCGTTGCTTGTGCGCGATTTTTTAGCCAAACACAACACACTAATGATGCCGCAGCCACCGTATTCGCCAGGTCTGGCCCCCTGTGACTTTTTCTTGTTCCCTAAACTGAAGAGGCCCATGAAAGGCCGTCGGTACGCTTCTCTTGACGAGATAAAGACGGCATCGAAGGATGATACAAAAAAATGGTTTTTTGAAGTGCTTCGAAGATTGGAAAAACCATTGGCACAAGTGTATAATATCTCATGGGGATCACTTTGAAGGGGACAAAATAGACATTCATGAATAAATAAATAATTTTTTAAAAACACAAAATTCGCGATACACCTCGTATGTGTCACTTAGTCAATATCTACATCATTTTTCAAAAGTGGGCGGTGCCACGCCCACATATTTTGTGTTTTGTTTTGCTCTTGAACTTTCACGATAAATTCAGGAGTTCGCTGGGCACGATACAGTCTGTATATAGCTTTTGGAAAATCCCACAGGTAATATAAAGCTGCAGTTCGGTATAGTTAGGAGTTTATTTGGTTCAAGTGACTGAAATTTTATATATAGATGTGTTCTATATATCAAAACGTCAAAACAACGTCTATCGGGTTTGCTAGTATGTTATAAAACGGCGAAAGCAAACCACGAATTTCAGCATTCTTTTGTAAAACTGAGAGACTAGTTTGCGTTCAAGTAGACAGACAGACAGACAGACAAATGGACGGAGAGACGGACATGGCTAAATCGACTCCGCTCATCGTGCTGATCATTTTAGTGAACTTTTAGCTTCTTCTTCTCATACTTACATACATTTAATGTTTATGAAAGTTATGAAAATCAAAAAAGATATATAACTTCGCTATTGCAGTGGGCTATTAACTACGTGCCCGAATATTGTGCTTGTGTGTTTCCCGATTTGGCTAATTTTTGGCAGGAGTATAATACATTCTACTGAGAAGCAGCTGACCAATTTTCATTGAAATATCAAAATCGAATTATAAGCGATTGCCTTTGAGAATATGATGAAAAGTGGGCGGCGCCACGCCTACTTCTGCGAAATTGAAAAAACCTTTTTGCGGCCGAGTTTTTCTTAAAAAGCTTATTATGTGTGCACAATCTAATTGATATAACTTGCTTAGTTGTAGAAATATCGCTCTTTAAATTTTACAAAAAAAATTTTCAGAACTATGTTGAAAAACTGGGCGTAGATATTAACCGATTTCGCCCATTTTTACAGAAAACAGTAACCTTTATATATAGAACATTATCACCAAACTTCGTTTCGACAAATCAATTTTTGGCGGAGTTATGGCATAAAATGTTTTGTGGAATAGTCCACTATAAAAAGGGCGGGGGCACGCCCATTTTCGAAAATTTTGAGTTTTTGGATTTCTTTATTTATGGAAACTTTAAAAGTGAAATATAAATGATGTAAAGCTATTTTAGGCAAAGTTATTGCCTATATAATATATCTACGATCCTCTTCAAAATCTTTCATATAAAAGTGGGCGTAGACCTTAACCGATCCCGCATACCTGGAAACCAGCGTGCTGAATTTCGTTTCGATATCTTGAACGGTTTTGATTTATGATTAATATTATTTCCAAATTTGACTTAATCAAAAGTGGGCGGTGCCACGCCCATTTTAAAAAATTTCTTGAAAAATTTATTTTATGCCTCAATCTGAATGTAGTCACCAAATTTTATCCTTATTGGTGTATTATGTACTGAGTAATCACTTTGTTTGTGTTTTCGAAAATATTCTATATATAAAAAGTAGGCGTGGCTATCATCCGATTTCGCCCATTTTAAATAGCGCTCGGAGATGAGTGCTAAGGAACCCGCATTCCAAATTTCAATAAGATATTTCAAAATTTACTCAAGTTATCGTGTTCACAGACGGACGGACGGACGGACGGACGGACATGGCTTAATCAATTTCTCTTTTCGTCCTGAACATTTTGATATATATAAGTCAATATCTATCTCGATCCGTTTATGCCGTTACGCACTGCCGTTATGCGACTACAGTTATTATACCTTGTGTGCGTAGCACTACTAGGTATAATAACACTTTATTTCATCAAAAGGCTTCCAACATGCGGCCTGAAATGTATATGTAGCACGCTTATTTCATTTCTCTCTACCACGTGCATGGCAACCTAAGTACATGTACATATCTTATCTTATATATAAATAGACAAGATGAATGAAATGTAAAACTGTTTTCTATATAATTCTAAGGTATACAAATTATATATGTATAGATAGCAAATTTTGAGGTGTACTTTTATCCGTAAATTAAAAAAATTTAAAAAATCACTTTAATATAAAAATTTAACATAAAAGTCACACCACTACACATTCACTTATTCACACTATAGAGCCGCTGTTGTGTGAGTAAATATGTCATGCACGACTTTGTATTACTCGTGTGATCGGCTCTCACTGTGAATGCGAAGAGTTGGTAGTGAACCAATGAATAACAAGCATTGTGTGAGTAAACGTGTCGTGCTTTTTGCTTTAGTTGTTTTTATTGCATTGATCACTGGCTACGTTGCCCAGTGTCAGCGGCTCTCCTGAGAGCACGAAAAGTTGCTTTGTTGGAGACATAACCAAGCAATTTCAAATATGAGCAAATATTCAAACTTCATTGCTGCTACCTACAAACAGGGTTTACACAAACAAAATAAATAATTACTCATAAAGAGTATTAAACACCGAAGCTTGATTTGTATTTATGGTTGGGTTTGTGTAAATTGAAATAAAGTAAAATAAAATAAAATAAACTAAATAAGATTAAAAAAAATAAAACAAAGTTTATTAAAATAAAGTGAAGGGAAAGACAGTAAAAGTAAGGAAAGGAAAGAAAAGAAAGGGAATGGAAATTAAAGTAAAGTAAAGGAATGCAAAGGAGGGGAATGGAAGGGAAGGGAAGGGAAGGAAAAGGAAAGGAAGGGTACGGAAAGGGAAGAATAAAATAAATTCAAATTAGAGACTGCAGAGAGTAAAAGAAGAAATCAAGGAAAACGAAAATATGTTAGAGGAAAGGAACGACAGAGAAAGGAAGGGAAAAGGGCAGATGAAAAGTACAGCAAATAATGAAAATAAAATAAAGTTTAGTGGTTGAATTTCAACCACTGGGCGTTCTCTAGTAAATTTAAACGAGTTATTCTTGTATATTTGTATATCCACTACCATCTCAGGAACGACTTAACCGATTTGGATGAAATTTGGTATATGGGTATCCTTTGTTTTAAGAGTTTCTACTTTGGTGTTGCCACTTGAGGTGGTTCACAGGGTTGCCACCTATATCAATTTTTTTTAAATATTAAGCAATATATGGCAATAAGGGTATCAAACGGAAGGCCGAATATAACCAGAATATTTTTAAGTAGGATTGCCACCTAGGGTTGACTACTATCTCGGGAACGGTTTAACCGATTTGGATGAAATTTGAAGTGTGCATGTGGACATAATTTCGTGGCATCTCGAGGTACTTGATATGCGACAAATTCGAAAAATACCGAGCAAGGCTCGGTCACCCAGGTACTGTATATATGTGTCTATAAACATATTTAACTTATTGATCAACCTCCGCTTCGAGCGGTAGATGTACTGTACCGGCGTACATGCATGAAATAAGACCCAAACAAACCTTTATTAAAATACCCCATTTTTTTTATTTGGGTATTTCTTTATTTGCTGCGTTCACATTTCTGTGCGAAAAACAGATTCACCACACCCTTTCAGAACACTTCCGTTTATACCATTTTAGAAAACAGCTGATGGCAAGTAGTCAAAAATGAGTTTAGCTAGTTTCCCGGAAGGAAGCTATCTTTTTTGGCTTTTCTGGACGAGCGATCGACAAGGTAAGGTCAGCAGAGAACGTGGTAATCCGTACATCTTCAAATATAAACGTGCGAATAGTAGCTTCAGTTTTAATAAAGCTAAAAAAGTTAAAAAAAAAGTTTAAAGTACCAACTCAAACTTATTAAATTTTGCAATTTTTAAATGTTGAAAATCTCTGCTGACCACCAAAAACTCGACAGTCAGCCTATTCAGGGCACATGCCCCAACGCCAAGGAGCCTTTGAAAACCACCGCCATCGAGGGTCGCATCAGCCAGGAAACAAGGAAACCAAATTGCAGTCATCATGGTGAAGACGCTTCATGTTTATTAAATCCCTTTTTCTTGGTTTTAGTTTAACTTTATTTTTTATTTTTATTAAATCAATTTTTTTGGTCTTAGTTTAACTTGGTAGAAGCATTAAGCCATTATATAACTAAGAAAAGAAAGAAAAAACAAAAATTTGCGCCCTCGTCGTTGAGGAAACCTAACAATTAAAAATTTAATCAAAGAAATAATTTTTTTATTTTGTTATAATAATTTGCAAAAGTCTTTTAAGGAAAATAGGAAGACAAGAAAAGAAAAAAAAAAAAAAACAAAATACATACGGTAATTAAAATATATTTGTATACGTACACCTATGTAGGTATGCACAGCTTCAGGTGTACATACCCAAAGCCGCTTAAAAAGAAAAAAATTGATTTTATCTAACATAGAAAAAACTTCAAAAAAAAAAAACTAATTAATTATAAATTAATTTGAGATAGTGAGGCACCCTTTGTGCAACATAAACCTTAACCAACTTATGAATTTCATGCAAAACTTAATTAGCGAAATTATCATAAAATAAATTATTTAGTTAGGCAACCTGTTTTGCTATTCCTAATAATATTTCATTCATAGATTTTAAGACAAAAGTATGTATAATCGTTGTCAAATAACTAGCCTCCCTCAACAGTAGTTTTTTTTTGTTGTTACTCTTTATCTCTAAAGTTTAGAGTCTAAACCGATCTGAGAAACAACATATATATTTCCGTACGTATGTACATATGTATGTACATACTTGAGAGATCAAAAGTCTCTTCTTTTCGTTTTTTTTTGCATTAAATGATCTCTTATACTTCTAGCGCTTTGCCTCTCACTTAAAAAAAAAAAAAGAAAGAAAAAACAAAATATGGCTATAGTTTTTTTTCTCGCTTCACACTCACTTAAATAAGTGCATACGGTTATGGCCCGGTATATAGCCCAAAAAGCTTAAATTCTTACAAGAATAGATGTGAGATTTTTCTTTTTCCGATTCATTAAAAATAATCAGATATTTCCACGAGGAATGTTTTAAAGTATCCAAATTTTATAAAAATTAGCCAGGGCAGTTTAAGAAAATAGACCATTGAACATTAAATTTACAGCGCCAAGTACTACACAGCGAGGAGGCCTCAACGCTACGTGGGAATGCATCAGCGACGTAAAATGTAAGTCATATTGTTGAATCTATTTCCTTGAATATATATATATGTATATTTAAAATTTAGCATTTTTTTGGTTGTCCATATACACGTATGCTTGCGCGTATTATGTACGAGTGATTGTGTATGTAGTTTTTGTGTGGGTTTTCTGATCTAAGTCATCCACTAACGCTCACGTGCAAAAGCGCATATGTATAGATGGACAACAACTAGGAGACATAAATTTGGTTTGAGACAAGTACTCATAATCCCTCTCGTTAGTTTTTTTTGGTTTTGTTCTTTTGCGCGAGCAAAGTGTGGAGTGGTACATACGTACATATGTATGTACAAACATTCGATTAAGTAAAAGATAGTTCAATGACCATATAGATCCTTACTGTTGAGGTAGGCCAAGAATTTAGATTTACATACCCCCAAAAGAAAATCGTAAGTAGTTTACCTTCTGTACAACCTGAAAAATTGAAAGTTGTTAAGTGAAGTTATATTTAGGCTTTAAGAATTGATTCGTACTTATAAGAATGGATTGAAATGTAATAAATAGTAATTGTTATGAGTTCGTAAATTAAGTCTTTTTGGTCTGATCGGAGGGAGTGAGGGTGGTATAATGGGGCTTCGATACCAACTACGAAGCCAAGGTTGGGTGGGTTCAGCGCAGCCCAAAACATTTTCTAGGCGCTGCACGGCAGAGGTTCTGGTACTGTGTGGACTGGAAAGTACGTAGGATGGATGTGGTAATTTAGGTAGTTTTTCTCTAGTGTGCAAAATAAATTTATCTTGTTTGTCAATGTACTAGGAAGGAGGTAGCTTGGTCTTGCCATTGTGATTTGAACTCACGAGGACTGAAGCTCCGGGTCATAAATGCCAGTGCACACGCCGCAATGGTAGGACATCAACAGGCCCTTCTAACCGACACAGTTGTTGGCATCCCAAACCTAGTACACTGTCTCATAACAGATAAAATGGCGCCCAACGTGGGGCCCACAGGATAGGCAATGACGTGTTTTTAAATGCACATTGTAAAAGTGGTTTTCATATTCGATTCCCTCTTGGAATGATATCTGTCCGTCCGTTACTTATATTTTGTTAAAGAAAAATTTCAGTGAGTCTTTGAATATCGAAACTGCAGGCTATATGCTTAGGCTTCGATCAATGCCACTTAGCAAAGTTGTTTTTTTTAGTTTTCAATTTAGCATAGTTCAGGCGATATGCACATCCTCCTATGTTCGGAAATCGGTTGTTTAAGCTATATGCATGAAGAGCCGACCTCATAGGACAGTGTATATTGAAACTAGCAATCTTCGATTTTCATTATCTTTAAGATCTTTGACTGTATTAATCCATTTGGAATTCAGCTTGTTTAGACTATTTATATGCCAGACAACTTACCGATGGAGTTTCTATAGTACACTCTTGTTTTTAAAGTTATTGAATGTAAGTTTTAAATCTCAATTCCCTATTTCTATATTTTTTTTTTGTAATTTTCCCACATTTCGTTAGATCTTAAGGGATTTCATAGCATATCAGATAGTTAAACATGGCATTACGTCATAGCACTGAAAAGTTGGGAGCACAGCCAAAGGGTTGTACGATATGTAGGAGGACTTTTAAAGATAGCGATGAAACTTTAGTAACCACATGTTCGCACCGATTTCACCGAAACTGCCTTTTGAACTGGCTCAAGAGTCATACCACCTGTCCTCTATGCCAAACCAGGTGCTATAGTAAAGATTACTCTAATACCGGCGTTCAAACAAGATCGCAAACCACTGCTAGAATCAATGATGGGAGCAGCGATGCAAGTGCAGCTGCTGTGACAACACCACAATTACCGGAAGTACAAGCCCAGGGAGCGGCAAGCCTAACACCGGAGAGCCAAAATGGAAGACAAAACCTTATTTCACCGACCGGAGCGATTGACCAGGACGAAGACACGCGTATAAGGAACATGGTCGGAGCGGTAATCGCAGCGAGACAAGCGTCCATGATTGCAAACCTCGATCAACGTATAGCCGCGATCATCGAACAAAAAGTAGAAAGTACATTAGCAAGTGCACTGGATAGGCTAAACCTGAACGCAAACCCCCGAGCGGTATCTCAAGATGCTGCACCGCAGCCTGCACCCCCTATGAATATGTCACAGGACAACGCGGCAAGACCCAACCGTAACTCCGCGAATTCGACACCTTTTTGGGTACGAGAAAATGCCCATGTTAATGACAATTTTGGTAGGCAGTTAGACCAATTTCGTTTCAGCGATATAAGTAGTGTTCCTAACTCAGGTAGGATAGCCCAGCTCATAGCTAGCTGGGACATAAAATTTGACGGGAGTAGTAAATTATCGGTTGACAATTTCTTATATAGAATTGAATCTCAGGTGATAAATACGTTAGGGGGCAATTTCAACTTATTATGCGAGCATGTGCAGAGCCTTTTCAGCAAGGATGCCAAGGACTGGTACTGGCGCTATAGGCGCTCAGTTGAACGTGTAACATGGCCAACACTCTGCCAAGCTCTACGTACTAATTTCCAAGAACATAGGAGTGATACGGAAATCAAGGAATTGATCCGAGGCAGAAAGCAAGGCCCTACTGAAAGTTTTGACGATTTCCGAAACTCAGTTTTGAAAATTTCCGAGGCTCTACAGATCCCTTTACCCGAGACAGAGCTTGTAGAGGTCCTACAGAGGAATTTGCGTCCACGTATTCGTCAACAGCTCCTGTACGTGTCAGTGAGCTCTTTGGCCGAACTACGTCGGTTGTGCTTAAAAGGAGAAAATCTTCTGAACGAGATCGCGAAATCCAACACCGCAGTCGTAGCAGCTCCAATCCAACGCCCGTTACCACGACGACAGCTAAATGAGGTTGGAATTAATACCGAGTCCATGGAAGAAGAAGATGAAATGTTTGAGGTCGATGGAATCACCAAAAACTTAGGCACTGCGAAAGTTGAGTGTTGGAATTGCCGAGAAGAAGGCCATCGTTTCTTTGATTGTTTAGCAGACCGCAGCGTGTTCTGTTATGGTTGTGGTACCCCACAAGTGTACAAGCCCAACTGCACGAAATGAAATCCGGGAAACTCGCAAAAGAGCGAGGCTTCGACTTCGAATCCCCGCTACGACCAAAAGAGGAAACAGTAGAAAAGTTGCTCATACGACATGACTATCAGAAACAACGTAAAGATTCAGTAACAAATATAGTCCCTTATGATGTTCGTTTAAAAAATTACCAAATAGCACGCTCAAGAATATTTAATGATAAACCTGATATTCCATCGAATCCTCTAAATCGTTCCACTTTTAGGTTGAAAACTTTTTGGAGTAAGGTTAAAGCCAATAAAAATAACGTTAACAAATTTATATCGTCTATACAGCAGAGGTCGAAGGACACAAGGCCTTATGCTGAAATTGAAATTTTTGAAAAGAAATATATGGGTCTGCTAGATAGTGGGGCTCAAGTTTCATGTTTAGGTAGTTCTCTAGCTAAAGAAGTCTGTGAAAAAAATCAACTTCGACAGCATCAGATTTCCGTTTGCACCGCAGATGGTCAGTCTCAAATTGTATTTGGGAACATAGAAGTAGATGTTAGATTCAATAATAAAATTAGAAAAATTAACTTTTATATAATACCGAGCATAGAACAAAAAGTTATCTTAGGCGTAGACTTCTGGAGAGAATTTCAAATAGCCCCACATGTCATTTCAGAAGTAACTTGTACGTCAGTGGATGATTTCAAAGAAGAAAATAGTATTTCCTTATCTGACCAGCAAGAGCGACAGCTAAGTTTTGTTAAAAGTCGATTTCCGAGTTTTGAGAAAGAGGGTTTGGGAAAAACCCATCTAATCGAGCACTCCATTGAGCTCGAACCGCACGCACGTCCGATAAAACAGCGATATTTTCCTATATCTCCCGCTGTTGAGAAGTTAGTACACGCCGAAATCGATGAGATGCTAAAGTTAGGAGTGATCGAAGAATCACCTAACAGTCCGTGGTCCAGTCCGGTCGTATTAGTTAAAAAATCCAACAAAATCCGTCTGTGTTTAGACTCAAGGAAAGTCAATGCCTTAACCATAAAAGATGCATATCCGCTTCCACATATAGATGGCATACTTAGTAGGTTGCCCAAAGCCGAATACATTAGCTCTCTCGATCTTCGTCGAGCTTTCTGGCAAATTCCATTAGCCGAAAACTCTAGAGATTTTACATGTTTCACCGTCCCAAATCGTCCGCTCTATCGCTACTGCGTTATGCCCTTCGGATTATGTAATGCGAAACAAGCCCTTTGTAGATTGATGGATCAGGTCATACCGCCGTATCTCAAAGATCAAGTGTTCGTATACCTTGATGATTTATTAGTTGTGTCCGAAGATTTTGAAACGCATATGAAAGTTTTGTCCGATGTCGCATATCAGTTAAGGAAAGCTGGATTGACTATTAATGTCCAAAAGAGCAAATTTTGCATTCGCGAAGTCAAGTACTTAGGATACATTGTGGGAAATGGTACTCTACGTACAGATCCTGACAAAATTTCGTCTGTAGTTGATTATCCGGTACCATCTAGCGAGAAGCAAATCAGACGTTTCTTAGGCATGGCAGGGTGGTATCGGCGTTTCGTCGATAATTTCGCCACGATTACAACGCCTTTAACGAATTTATTGAAAAAAAGCAGGAAATTTGAATGGACCGAAGAAGCCAACAAAGCTTTTGAAATTCTCAAAGGAAAACTATGCTCGGCGCCTGTTTTGGCCAATCCGAACTACGATAAACCCTTCATCATTCAGTGCGACGCAAGTAAGCTCGGTGTTGGTGCAGTCCTTGCCCAGAAAAACGAAGACGACATTGAAGTACCCGTAGCTTATTTTTCTCAGAAGCTTAACAAAGCATAAGGGAATTACAGCGTCACTGAATTAGAGTGTTTGGCAGCAATTCTGAGCCTGAAAAAGTTCCGTGCATATGTCGAAGGACAGGCCTTCACTATCGTAACGGACCATGCCAGTTTGCAATGGTTGATGCGTCAAACGGATTTGTCCGGTCGCCTGGCACGTTGGTCACTGAAGTTGCAGGGATTTCGGTTCAAAATCGAACACAGAAAGGGGTCCCAAAATGTTGTTCCGGATTGCCTATCACGTCAAAATTTCGAAGACATTATTGAAGTTAATGATCTGCATGAGATGGAGCTTAGGCCACTTATTGATTTGACGTCTCCCGAGTTTGATTCTGATGAGTACCTCAAATTAAAGCAGTATATATGCGACAATGCATCCAGGCTACCCGATCTAAAAGTAATGGACAATCGCGTTTATAAGCGAACCGAATTTCCTGATGGCAACTCTGAACGCGAAGCCTTCAACTGGAAATTGTGGGTACCAAAAGGGCTGGTTCACGAGGCAGTAATGAGCGCGCATTGACCTCCCAACAGATGTCACGGTGGAGTAGCCAAGACTATAGAACGCTTGCGCACTAACTTGTATTGGCCAAACCTCACGGTTGATGTGAAAAACGTCGTAGCAAAATGTGAGGTGTGTCGACAATCTAAGTCCCCAAATACCGTCCTTCGCCCACCTATGATTTCCCAATACACAGTTAAGCGACCATTTCAAAAGCTTTATATAGACCTACTAGGACCCTATCCCAGATCGAAGCTTGGAAATATCGGTATTCTGATTGTACTAGATCATCTCACAAAATTTGTTCTTTTAAAACCTATTAGGAAATTCAATAGTTCACCCATTTGTGATTTTCTTAAGGAGCATGTCTTTAGTCTTTTTGGAACTCCAGAAATCATTTTGAGCGACAACGGAAAGCAGTTTAAGAGTAGCCAGTTCAACAGTTTATTAGATGATCGTGGAATAAAACATACATATACAGCGCTGTACAGTCCGCAGGCGAATGCTAGCGAACGTGTAAACCGATCAATATTGCAGGGCATACGAGCTTATCTCAAATCAAACCAGACTAAGTGGGATGTAAACCTTCCCTACATTGCAGAAGCGCTGCGAAGCTCGTACCATCAAACCATTGGATGTACACCCTACTATGCGTTATTTGGTCAACAGATGCTGACAAACGGGAAAGACTACCAACTTCTGAGACAGCTACAATCGTTGGACGAGAACGTATTGGGAAAAGCAGACAAACTGCACCTCATTCGAAAAAATTTAGCAGAAAATATTTCTAGAGCTTTCGAGGTTTCGGCTAAAAGATATAATCTTCGTAGTACAACAAAAGCTTTCAATGTAGGTGACACTGTCTTTCGAAGGAATTTTGCGCAGAGTGATGCTACCAAACGGTTTTCAGCAAAACTTGCACCGAAATTTGTAAAGTCAAAAGTGGTTGCGGTAAAGGGTAGCTGTTCGTACGAGTTGGAGGACGAAGCTACAAAGCATCGCAACGTTTACCACAGAAAGGATCTCCAGGAGTCCAAGACATAGCTATCTAGACTGCACCAACACTCTAGGTAGGGGGGTGTGTTCCGGCGTACATGCATGAAATAAGACCCAAACAAACCTTTATTAAAATACCCCATTTTTTTTATTTGGGTATTTCTTTATTTGCTGCGTTCACATTTCTGTGCGAAAAACAGATTCACCACACCCTTTCAGAACACTTCCGTTTATACCATTTTAGAAATCAGCTAATGGCAAGTAGTCAAAAATGAGTTTAGCTAGTTTCCCGGAAGGAAGCTATCTTTTTTGGCTTTTCTGGACGAGCGATCGACAAGGTAAGGTCAGCAGAGAACGTGGTAATCCGTACATCTTCAAATATAAACGTGCGAATAGTAGCTTCAGTTTTAATAAAGCTAAAAAAGTTAAAAAAAAAAGTTTAAAGTACCAACTCAAACTTATTAAATTTAGCAATTTTTAAATGTTGAAAATCTCTGCTGACCACCAAAAACTCGACAGTCAGCCTATTCAGGGCACATGCCCCAACGCCAAGGAGCCTTTGAAAACCACCGCCATCGAGGGTCGCATCAGCCAGGAAACAAGGAAACCAAATTGCAGTCATCATGGTGAAGACGCTTCATGTTTATTAAATCCCTTTTTCTTGGTTTTAGTTTAACTTTATTTTTTATTTTTATTAAATCAATTTTTTTGGTCTTAGTTTAACTTGGTAGAAGCATTAAGCCATTATATAACTAAGAAAAGAAAGAAAAAACAAAAATTTGCGCCCTCGTCGTTGAGGAAACCTAACAATTAAAAATTTAATCAAAGAAATAATTTTTTTATTTTGTTATAATAATTTGCAAAAGTCTTTTAAGGAAAATAGGAAGACAAGAAAAGAAAAAAAAAAAAAAAACAAAATACATACGGTAATTAAAATATATTTGTATACGTACACCACAGCTTCAGGTGTACATACCCAAAGCCGCTTAAAAAGAAAAAAATTGATTTTATCTAACATAGAAAAAACTTCAAAAAAAAAAAAAAAAAACTAATTAATTATAAATTAATTTGAGATAGTGAGGCACCCTTTGTGCAACATAAACCTTAACCAACTTATGAATTTCATGCAAAACTTAATTAGCGAAATTATCATAAAATAAATTATTTAGTTAGGCAACCTGTTTTGCTATTCCTAATAATATTTCATTCATAGATTTTAAGACAAAAGTATGTATAATCGTTGTCAAATAACTAGCCTCCCTCAACAGTAGTTTTTTTTTGTTGTTACTCTTTATCTCTAAAGTTTAGAGTCTAAACCGATCTGAGAAACAACATATATATTTCCGTACGTATGTACATATGTATGTACATACTTGAGAGATCAAAAGTCTCTTCTTTTCGTTTTTTTTTGCATTAAATGATCTCTTATACTTCTAGCGCTTTGCCTCTCACTTAAAAAAAAAAAAAGAAAGAAAAAACAAAATATGGCTATAGTTTTTTTTCTCGCTTCACACTCACTTAAATAAGTGCATACGGTTATGGCCCGGTATATAGCCCAAAAAGCTGAAATTCTTACAAGAATAGATGTGAGATTTTTCTTTTTCCGATTCATTAAAAATAATCAGATATTTCCACGAGGAATGTTTTAAAGTATCCAAATTTTATAAAAATTAGCCAGGGCAGTTTAAGAAAATAGACCATTGAACATTAAATTTACAGCGCCAAGTACTACACAGCGAGGAGGCCTTAACGCTACGTGGGAATGCATCAGCGACGTAAAATGTAAGTCATATTGTTGAATCTATTTCCTTGAATATATATATATGTATATTTAAAATTTAGCATTTTTTTGGTTGTCCATATACACGTATGCTTGCGCGTATTATGTACGAGTGATTGTGTATGTAGTTTTTGTGTGGGTTTTCTGATCTAAGTCACCCACTAACGCTCACGTGCAAAAGCGCATATGTATAGATGGACAACAACTAGGAGACATAAATTTGGTTTGAGACAAGTACTCATAATCCCTCTCGTTAGTTTTTTTTGGTTTTGTTCTTTTGCGCGAGCAAAGTGTGGAGTGGTACATACGTACATATGTATGTACAAACATTCGATTAAGTAAAAGATAGTTCAATGACCATATAGATCCTTACTGTTGAGGTAGGCCAAGAATTTAGATTTACATACCCCCAAAAGAAAATCGTAAGTAGTTTACCTTCTGTACAACCTGAAAAATTGAAAGTTGTTAAGTGAAGTTATATTTAGGCTTTAAGAATTGATTCGTACTTATAAGAATGGATTGAAATGTAATAAATAGTAATTGTTATGAGTTCGTAAATTAAGTCTTTTTGGTCTGATCGGAGGGAGTGAGGGTGGTATAATGGGGCTTCGATACCAACTACGAAGCCAAGGTTGGGTGGGTTCAGCGCAGCCCAAAACATTTTCTAGGCGCTGCACGGCAGAGGTTCTGGTACTGTGTGGACTGGAAAGTACGTAGGATGGATGTGGTAATTTAGGTAGTTTTTCTCTAGTGTGCAAAATAAATTTATCTTGTTTGTCAATGTACTAGGAAGGAGGTAGCTTGGTCTTGCCATTGTGATTTGAACTCACGAGGACTGAAGCTCCGGGTCATAAATGCCAGTGCACACGCCACAATGGTAGGACATCAACAGGCCCTTCTAACCGACACAGTTGTTGGCATCCCAAACCTAGTACACTGTCTCATAACAGTACTATAAATCGGCCGTCTGGTGAGCGCTGAGTTGTATCGTCGAATAGGGTGTCACAATAAAGCTCTTCAAGCGTACAAGACTTTCATGGGGGTAGATCTTCCAGTTCCCAAAACTTAGTAGGAAGTTTAGTTAGCATTGTGTTAAAATAATGAGTTGAGGCTAACCGGGGTTTCGTTTGTGAGGGAGTCGCGTTTCGGAGAACCATTTTCACCTTTTTTAGGCTCTCGATTAAATACTTATCCAGCCGATCAAGACATCTATGGGACTAGGCTTAACATAGTTAAGGTCAGCGAGTGGTAAGCTGCTGAAATGCGGCCACCGTGATTCGGACAGGGTGGTTGTTGAATGGATGTTAGTAATTCCTGATAGAATAAATGTACTCACGTGAAATGTTGCTAAAGATAACTTAACCTCTTCCTTCGTGCGAACTCCTTGTATGAATCAGATACCCATGACGGAAGCTTATGATGTACTCCCTTTCAAGTTAGCTTTGCCTTTTGCGTCGATGATGAATGCTTATTAGATTCTGACTGGTTGCACATTGTATGCAAAACATTTTTTGCAGCTGTACGTGCTTTTGCGATTGCGGGCACCACCTCGTGAGAGCAGGCTCGCGTTTCTAAAAATCCACAATAAGCGACGACACGGGCACAAGCGACAACATCCATTGCTTTCGGGTTTCGAAAAATTTAAATGGACTAGCCAGTCGTCCCAAAACTCAACGGAACGTTTAAGGGCACTCAGGGCACCAAAGTGTTGCAATGTTAAAACGGAACGTTTAAGGGCACTCAGGGCACCAAAGTGTTGCAATGTTAAGTTGAGAACATATTTGATTGCCTTAGTGGAGTCCTTTGTCGCTTTTTCAATCGACGACAATTCCTTTATATGGCCTTTCACTATGCATGACCTTATAGCGCGATATCAACATGTCCCAGGCTTCACTGCAGTTGCTGTCGCTCACAGCAAAGCTCCTAACTAGCTCCAGTTCTTCACCATTTAAACAATTTCGTAGATATTGTAACTTCTGTCCGTCCGACAAACTTGCATTGGAACTTGCTAGCGAAATAAATGCGTCATGAAAGGTGATCCATTCAGTTGTATTGCCACTGAATAATGGCAGCTTCGGTAGCGGCATGCGTGCTGAGGTAGTCTAGGTAGCTCCAGGAGTTGGTTGCTTGGTTGGTTGCGACGCAAGAAGGCCACTCCTCACCTTTGATGCCCAAATGCTCTTCCACTTCAGTATTCTCTTCACCACAAGACACCTCTACCTCCTCTTGGGCTTCACAGAAACGGGCCCACTGATGCAGTTTTTGTATCGACCGCAATCGCATCGAAAATGCTTGTTTACAAATATCGCTTTATTGCTTTATTTGCAGACTTTAAACATAGATATTTTGCCTGACAATTTTTGTAAAAATTATTAAAAGAACACGGTGTGGACTGTTTTAGCGTGATTCGGGTCGATGTCCCAAAATGTTAGCGTTTAAATGCGGGTTGCGGATTGGAAGGCTTACGTACCCTAGGTTTAGAGCCGATTATTAAAAAAACACTTCCACTTGGTTTGTTTACTTTCGTTATAAGGGTAAAAAATGGCCATTGACAGCTGACAATCAGTGGCGCCAATAGATATATGATTGATCAATAATGACTGATTAGAAATAGAGATGATAATTAGGCGCAAACACCACTGTTAACTTAAAGCGACAATTCCAAACAAGTGCAAATGGGTGAGATTTGTGAACTCGGTGGTAAAAGAAAATAAGTTCAGTCTTCAGAAAAGTTTAAGCTTACTGAAAAGACAGTCTGCAAAGCTCCAAAAAAATATAGAAAAGGTGCTTACTCCATAAGTTTTGTATGCGTTTTTCAAATGTTTACGGTTGAGTGTACGTTCAATTTTAAATTTTTTCAATTCAATTCGTTTATTTATTTCATCCTAGCACGACAATTTTGATAAATTATATTTAACTAGCAACCCGCACCTTGTTTCACACAGGTACATACGTACGTCCGAAGTAACGCTACCGAGCTCTTTCGCGAATTCATCAAATGAATGGCTCACCACAGCTGTCGCTTAAAGCACGCTGACTTATTCGGTTGGCAGCGAACAAACACACAAACACATTTTCTTGGAAAAAGTGCTGCTCTTGTTTAAACAATTTGGTTAAATTAGAAAGAAATCAACTTTTTTTTTTGATGTAGAACGAAAGTAAATATTTCAAAGTTTAACTTCAAGGAAGATTCATTCTAATCGGTTGATTAGGTTATGCTGTATGGTTGTGTAAACCAAAAATTTATGTTTTTTTACCACATTTTGTCCGATTGCCACGCCCCCTTTATATATTCCTTCACATTATATAAAAAAAGTCCATCTCACACAGCTAAGCTTTAAAATGCAAAAAACCGCTTTCAAATCGGAGCATTCTGTGCGAAGCCAATTCCGTACATAGCTTTTTAGCGACTTTATTTTATAAGTAGTATACGAGGTGTGTTCAAAAAGTATCGCGAATTTTGTGTTTTTTCAAAAATTATTTATTTATTCATGAATATCTATTTTGTTTCCTTCAAAGTAATCCCCATGAGATATTATACACTTGTGCCAACGGTTTTTCCAATCTTCGAAGCACTTCAAAAAATAATTTTTTTGTATCTTGTTCAGCTCCTCCTTCGATGCCGTCTTTATCTCGTCAAGAGAAGCGTAACGTCGTCCTTTCATGGGCCTCTTCAGTTTAGGGAACAAGAAAAAGTCACAGGGGGCCAGATCTGGGGAATACGGTGGCTGCGGCATCATTAGTGTGTTGTTTTTGGCCAAAAAGTCGCGCACAAGCAACGATGCGTGAGCAGGGGGTTATCGTGGTGCAAAAGCCAATTTTTGTGCTTCTTTGCACATCTTCTCGGCCTTCTGAGAACATTTTGTACCACCGATAAACGTTGCTTCGGTCCAAGGTAGCTTCTCCGTATGCCACAGTCAACATTCGGAATGCATCCGCGCACTTAATTTCGTTTTTCACACAAAATTTGATACAGGTTCTTTGATCCATTTTTTTGAATAGGTAAAAATCGAAGACGATCCAAAACACGTGCAAGCAAAGCAGCTGTCAACAATTAACTGAACATTCAAAATGGCCGAGCTTGTCGGCGTAAGTGAGAGACATGAGTACCAACATAACGCCACAAAAAATTCGAAATTCGAATATACGTAACCAGCGAAAATTCAAAATTCGCGATACGTTTTGAACACACCTCGTAGATGTGCTACTCATACAATACTAGTGTGCTAGTCATATAATACAATAAAGTACAATAATAATTTTATATATCAAACTTAACTTAAAAAAACAAATAAAGCTTTAATATTACAAAATGCCAAATAAAAGAAAAAGTAAACAACAAAAGTATTAAAATAACAAGAGAGTAAAATGCAAAACAGAGCCAAGTGAGAGAAAAACTAAAAAAAGAAAAAGATAATAAAAAGTAAAATATCTACAAAAATAAAATTATCAAAGAAATGTTAAAAATTTAACTAACTTCATTATAATAAACTGTCACTTCCCGTTTAAACTGCCTCGCATTGATAACTAATCTAAGTCTTGTTGGTAGAGAGTTTCACAGACAAATAGAGTATACAAAGAACTGGCGTTCTGAAATAAGAGATCTGTAGCTAGTGTGAGTTAATAATGCTGAACGAGTGGATCTGAGAAAATAAAGTTGGGTGTAAAGATAAGAGGCTCTTTTTTATATATATTATAGTATGTAGCATTGCTAGAGTTTTAGGTTTTCGCACATTCTGATACTAGGTCAAGTCGGTTTAGTCCATACACATATCTCGAAATGATATTGTAAAAACCATTAAGTTTTTCGATACTAATATAATCACAGTTAGCGTAAATCTCCCAACCATAGAGCAGCGAAGGGATGAGGTACGCTCTGGCTAATAATAAACGCGTATCTAAAGGTGCACAGTGTTGAGTAGCCCAGTAAGTAATAATTTACTAATATCAACAAGTGGACCACCACTATACAGTTGGACATCATCAGCAGAAACATGAACGTTACAAAACCTTAAAACACACAAATCATTGATATGCAACACAAACAACAAAGGAGAATTGGGTCCTTTGGAGGCATTATTGTCGGTAACAACAGCTTGAGATCTGTTGCTCAGGTGGGACCTGATCAAGTTTACTGCTTGAGTTAAAAAACCAAAAAGGTACTCAAGCTTATGGCACAATATTATGTGAACTACTGAGTCAAAAGCCTTTGAGTGATCAAGGAGCGTTAGTAACACTACATAGTTGCTATCTTTATCTGACCTTATGCTCTCAACTACGTCCAAAATAGCTGTAGTACAAGCTATGGGTCTAAAATCGTTGTTTGCCTTTGGGACCGGGACGGTATTGGCTACTTTCCAACAAGCAGGATAAACAGAGGTCGTTAAAATAAAATTTAAGAGTCAGATGTGGAAGGATTTTTGGTAGAACAGTTTTCAGAAAGACTGGGTGAATACCATCAAATCCAACAGCGTTCGATTTAATGGTCGGTATAGCTTGAACGACATCACACTCGTCGACAGATATAAAGCCAAACGTACTCACACCAGCATGCACGGAATTATTGTACAAATCGCTACATACATCAACATCGGGTTAACAACATGCAAGTTAACAAAATCGCTATTTAGCTCATTAACATCAGTTAATGTAAGTGTGAAAGTATTGCATTTACCTATACCAATCTCTTTTATAATTTTCCAAGTTTGTTTAAAGCCCACAGCCGTACCAAACTTTTTTAAGATGCTTTAGCTGAGTTAATATCCTTATTAACGGCAAACCCAGAAAATTTAAATTTGGCGTGTCTTTCCGGGATTTTATATCTTCTCCGTTTTGAGTATGCCTGATTTCTTGCTTCAATTAATTGTTTTATGTGGCGATCAAACCAAGGTCTGTATTTAGACTTACATATTTTATGCTTTTCCGGAACAAAGTGTTCGAAAAGTGCGTTAATGTTGTGCTGCATGAAATTTATCTGACCATCTGTCGTTTCAAGGGTACAGACTTGCCACCAATCAACTGAATCAACTGCAATGCTCAATGAGCTAAGGTCAATGTTTTTGAAGTCTCGATAAGGGTACTATTGAAGACTCCTGCTACAACAATGTGTTTATAGTCTAAAAGCAATGGTTCAAGGCACTGGACCAACTCTGAGAAATCAACATTACGATAAGCACATCCAACAAGTACTTTGTTATTACGAGAAAACATCTCAATAAACACATATTCTACTTAATCACCAACATCTGAACCACATTTCAATTTAAAAATAATTTAAAAATTCAAAAATTATTTAAACTATTACCTTTATTATAAATTTGCCATTCTAATTTTTAAGAACTGATAACGGTCGCCGTGGTGCGAAGGTAGTGTTGCCGGCCTACCACACCGAAGGTCCATGGTTCGAGCCCTGGTACAGGTAACATCAAAAGTGATTTGAAAAAAAAAAAAAGTTTTTCAAAACGGGGTCGCCCCTCGGCAGTGGTTTGGCAAACTCTCCGAGTGTATTTCTGCCATGACAGGCTTCTCAGCAAAAATTCGTCTCCTTTGTAGATGCCGTTCGGAGTCGGCAAAAAACTGTAGGTCCCACCAATTTGTAGGGAAAAATTCAAATCGGCACACCACAAATTGGAAGAGAAGCTTGGCGCAAAAATCTCTTAGGAGGTTTATGATGATATGCCTGTTGTATATCGCGCCATAGAGAGAGATAACGAAATAATAATTTTTGGTCCCAAAAACATATACACATACATACACGTTGAGCCTGATATGATTATTTACTTTATAAGAATATAGCTCAATGAAATGATGTCACGCAAAAGCAAAAATCACCGCCCGAGACGTTTTTGAGAAAACCGCAAAATAAACGCGTTTTTTACACCGTCTCGGAAATCACATCTGCTTTCACATCACATCACATCTGCTTTCACATGGAAAAGCTATACGAGTATAATCTAAAAAAAATGTGAAACTGCATCACCCAAATGTTTCACTTTTAATATATCATGTCATTTACTCTTGTGAAAGTCAATTGAGAATTAATTTTTTGTTACTCAAACGCCCCGTGGTGTTAAGGAGAAGTAAAAATAAGAGGAAGAAACTTTTAGAGTACGAAGTTTTATAGAACAACTAGTTTTGGTATAAGAAAGATCAAAATTTTGAGAACGTAGGGGTTAACGTTGATTCTTGGCAATTTTTTTCGTAAATTGAGTCTGTTTAATTTTAATAAAACGTGGTAATAAAAACCTCAATTTAGCGCAGTTTTGGAGGCGAGTTGGCCAAAAGAGAAAACCGCATTCTGTTAATAGGTTTAAATTAATAAAAGCTTGCAGATTATGACTTCGAATGATGTCAGGAGGCAACTTGATTCCGTTTTTTGTTCTTTTTAGTAACTGACGCATAATGACTCCCCCCTAACAAAAAACGGACCAACTTGACTCCTTCAAAATTTTAGGTCATAATCTGCAAGCTTTTCTTAATTCAACCCCATTGACAGAATACGGGTTTCAACTTACTTAAAATTCGCACTTTCGTTATGCCAGAACTAACTGCTTAGTCTAAAAGTTTTTTCCTCGTATTATACCTTTCATGAACATGAAAACTCAGTTTTTAAGATATCTTGATGAAATTTGTCGGAATCAGCAAGATCGGAGCAATTCAACGCATTATTTTCGATAAATGGGTTTTGGGCTATAAATCTTGCAATTAAAAACCTAGGAACGTAAAGTTTTTCAGGTTTGGTACTTATTATGTATGTAATGTGTGTAGTGAAAATCAGCCAGATCGGACCTACATAACATATAGCTCCCATACAATCGATTGTTTCAATAAATGGGGTTTCGGCTATGTATCTTTAAATTATCAGTTTGGCAGAGTTTTTACTAATTGTGAGTAAGGATCGGTAACTTAAAACAGTGATGCGTATTCATGAAAGGTATAAAGTCTTCGGCACAGTCGAAGACAGCCATTTTCTTACTTGTTTTTAATTCTCTTTAACACCACGGGGCGTATGAGTAACAAAAATTGGATTTTCAATTGCATTTTACAAGGTGGCGCAAAAGTAAGCTTCCGATGTTCAGCATATCGGTTGTGGCACGTGCAGTGTGTGCTGTTGCACCGTCTTGTTGGAACCACATGTTTTCCAATCCCAATTCATCAAGTTGCGGCAAAAAGAACTCGTTGATCATTGCTCTGTAGCGCTCACCATTCACAGTAACCGTTTGGCCCCGACCGATTATTGGTCAAATAAATAGTCAGCAATATTCCGCGTTCTGGAGCAGTGTAGCGTAACATTGTTTATTAACGTGTATTTCGCATGTGTTTACTACACAAATATCAAAACAGAACTGACTTTAGGGGCCAATCGCAAAATTTATAGCATTTTCTGATAGGAGGATTACTTTTGCGCCACCTTGTACAAGAGTAAGTGACATGATATGTTAAAAGTAAAACAAGTGGGTGATGCAGTTTTAGGACCTCTTTCAGAATATTTTCAATATTTGGAAGGAAATGTAATGTTGTAAAAACGCTTTTATTTCTAAGTTTTCCTAAAAACGGCTCTGGTGATGATTTTTGTTTTTGCGTGACATCATATTATTTAGCATATATTCTTATAAGGTAAAGCCAAATATACTGTACGCCGACTTCGAGGTAAGAATTATTTTAGGCACACCGTGCATATGTATATAAAGCAAAACTTAATTCTTCAAGAAGCTCGTTTTTAATATATAACAGCACATATTTTCAAAATTCCTTATCTATTCTGTAAAATTTTGTTCGGAATATAATAAGCTTCTTACAGTCTAAGTTAAATTTGTTGTCATTAACATGGGATAGATGTTTTTAGTCTTTTTCCTCAGAATGCACCCAATAAAAATATTTTCTTTGCTATACCACAGTATTGCAGTAACATACACCAAGGAGATTTAGGGCGAGGTTGTCTTCCAGTTTGTGGTGGGCTCTCTTTATTTCTTAAAAATTTGCAGGTGCTAGATGTTTTTTGCTTACTGCAAGGAACGATCCCGTTTTGCAAAAACTTTTACCAAATATTTTAATGTTACCTGTCGCAGCATTTGAACCCGGGACCTTTGGTGTTGTAGGCCGGCACACTTCCAGCACACCACCCACCGAGAATATATAAAAGAACACATTTTTTGAGGAAAGTTTTGAAAATATTTGACAAAGTCTTATTTTCATACTTTCCTGCTAATAAAAAATATTTCAAAGTCTGTCGGGGATACAGCCATACAGCTGCGACGAACAGGAAAAATGGATATAACTATTTGACCTTTTCAGTGGACAGATTCAAAATTATTTAAACAAAGAGGCCTTGTTTCAGTTAAAACGAAAGAGCATGTCTCTATCATAACGGAAGACATATTCTAAAGGTGACGTAATAAATAAGTTATCTATTCCGACTTCAATTAAACAAGTGAAGGGTAAGTTGGTTTCGGATATCTTAAAGATCGGTAGTAGATTTTGGAGTTTGTCTCTCTATTTAGAACTGAAGCTTCCCTGCTATCTTCTGTCAAAGTAAGTATAATCGGTTAGGAATAAATAAATACATACTTTAAAATTTTTGGGGGAAAAACATGGCTTGAACTACAATAAAAATGTGCAGAAAGTTATATAAACTTAGCCTTTACTACCTCTGTTTTTTTGTGCGCCAAAAGCGCCTCGCCTCGCCTCTGATTTTCAACTCAACGTAGCTGCTATGTGACTAAATCTAGAATTTCAAGAAGTATAAAATTTTGAGATGCATTTTTAAGGAAAATTAAATCATTTGAATGAAGACGGTCTCTTGACCTCTATTTTGACTTGCAAAGGTATGTAAGTGGACAAATGTAGGTATTAAGGGTGTATTGTCGCCCTTTATTTATTTAGATTAGTGGCTTTGATAAATCAGTTTACTTTGGCAGATTGAGGTAACTTTGATTGCAAAATATTGTTGTTTAATTGTACGAATATTACGGAGTGGTGCAAATGACGAAAATAGACCGTATGTGTATCAATATTTCTATTCATTGTAAAAGAAATAGCAATTCTCTATTAAAAAATTTCAATTGCATTAGCTGGACCATATGTGTATGAATATTTCTATTCATTGTAAAAGAAATAGCAATTCTGTATTAAAAAATTTCAATTGCATTAGCTGGACTTTGTTGAAGGACACTCGTATATCATCTAATATGTTTATTGGAACAGGTAAGCAACCATGCTCAGATCTGAAACCTAATTCTGACAATGACAGTTGTTAAATATCCGAAGGCTTTGAACACATCTTATAAAATGCTTATATCTACTAAAGTCTCTGGGAGACCGTGCTTTATTAGTTTGCATAAGCTCGAACCTTGAAATTTTTCATATTTTAAGAAAGCACTTTAACGCTTATATAAACACATTTTCGCTTCTACAACCGATTTATTTCCTATTGAATGCTTAATAAAGTTTGTACTTTATTACTTTTTTTTTTTTTTTGATACGTAGCATTCCATTTGTTATTTTTTATTTGGAATAATTGTAAGCAAATGGAAAGATTACGGCATTTTCATTTATCTCACTTTATTTCAATTAGTCCCTTTTACTGTAGTAATGTTTAAAGACTCAACGAAAACTGCTTGAAGCAAATTGAAAATGTTACTTAACCATTCATGAACAAGCAAAGCATTAGTTAGACACACAGTGAAGCTGAAGTGAAGCAAGTATGAGATTAGTGCAAAAGTCAGTATACAGGATATGACTTTTGGCAGCACTGAAAATGAAACTTTGTCCAACAAAAAAAATTGAAAAATTGAACAAAGTGAAGGTAACAACCCGTATTTATGAGAAAGAAAAAGAAGCCATAGTGGCTGTGGTAGTGGCATAAGCCAAAACTGAAGCAAAATTGTGCAGAAAAGTTATGGAAAAGTTTTCCGTAAACAAACTGTTCTATGTTGAAAATTACAATTTAGGTCAGTTTTGGGCGAAAAAAATAAGGAGAAAGTAAAATGCGGCTATTATTATTATACATACAGTGGGAGACAAAGAAAGCCAACCACAGGGAAGCTAAAAAGATAGTACTTAAATGAGGCAAGACAAATTTATAAACGAGAACTACTTACAAAGGGCGAGAGACGGCAATTATAACATAAATATGGAGTAATGGGCTTGTTTTGTTGCAAGTTACTTGTTGGCATCCGTGCCATTGAAAAAAAATCTCAAACTATAAGATTTCAACAACTAAAATCATCCTGCTGCTCTGTTGTGGTGAATCCGTTAACTTTTAAAATTCCAAACGAATTCAACAGCACAAAAATAAACAATCTTCCTTAGTTCTTAATGGGTCAACGTGCGCTCTCCGACAGTGAAGTATTGGGAACCAACAAATAAATCAACTACAACTACGTTTCCTTTGCTACATCGAATAAATGAATACTTGAAAAATGAGAACCGCCAACATGGTAGTACAACTTTAACTTTTTATGTTTGTCTTACTAGGGTGTCCTCGTGTCATTGCAATATAAAACTTTAAAAAATCACTGAGAGTCTTTTTTATACATATAAATGCACCTGCAACCAAATGCAATGTGCAATGTCGCAAGAAAATCGCATGTTACTGATCGTTTTTTATTTTGTTGGGTTCGAATAAAATATTCGGTTATCTCTAAGAAAAATCAGCCTTTTTGAAATTTGAACCACAAAGGAAAAAATATCAGGGGATCAATTCTGGTTTTGCGTTATCGTGTAGTGAAAAAAATATTTTTTTGACCTTAGTTATCACTTGACGTTTTAGTTTATCCATTTCACTGAGCTCTAATATGCGATTCTGATATGAATGGTGAAAACTTTTGCTAAAGATCATTTAGTTTACTATAGAATTGAAAGAATAAAACAGTTTGTATTGCTTAAAACCATTAAATTTGTAAAAAAAAAATTCGATATTTACTTCAAAATTTTAGGTTCAAATCGAAAATTTAAAGGAAAACGAGAATTGAAAATCGTGGTGAATTGACGTATTACTTTTGACGTCACGATAAGGCTTAAATAGAATTGACCCCCAGTAAGGATAGTTTGGAGAGGAAAGCAGAGGGTTTCTGAAAAACCCTTCATAAATTAGCCAAGAATATGTGTGCGGACGCTATGTTGTGAACGCTATGTGCCAATCGGTTGAAAATTGTAAATTTTGACAGTGCAAAAGACGAAAGTGTACACAAATGAATGTTTATGCTTATGTTTATGTTTATGTTTATTTATTGAATTTGCTAGCACAACAATTTAGCAAAATTATTTTATAGTGCTAGTCAGGACTACATGACGTTACAAGATAATAATAATTAAAATTTAATAATAGGGGTAATAAGAAAACTTAAATAATAGTATAGATGATAACAATTATTTGATTAATTAAGAAGTTATATAAGAGTTGAGAGATGTAGAGTTAGAGAAGAAGAACTAAAGAAGTAGAATAATAGATAGTACAGAACGGTTTGTGTTCTTAATTATCTTACTAGTCGTTGTAGAAGCTGGTAAGTTCTTTTTTAAGTGCAGTGCATTACTTATCAGCCTTATTCTATTCATATGCCAATACGTTATAAAATGGTAACATATAAAATATGTAAATTTAAAATTGATTCACAGAGTTTTTGCTTTTGCACGTGCTTTTTTCAGATGTCAAAATTTCCCATTTCATTTGGCACAGCAAAATAAAAAGTAATTGTGAACTTCATGGATCCCTAGCTTATCTGTTGATGTAAAATATTTTTGAAAATTTTAACGTTTAAAAGTAACATATTTTATTACAAGAACTAAAGTAACAAGGATTTTAAACAGAATGAAACTTCCGTTTTCTTATGTCAATTTTAAATTTATCATCCATATAAAGACACCTTTTTTCAAAAAAAAAAATTAAACAAGATCGTCCACTTAAAGAATTGTTTCCTTGACAAATCGTAAAACGTGCTCCAAAATTTAAAACTTAACCTATTTGATTTTTCTTTTCACAAATGATTTCTTCTTCTTTTCTCACTGTTTTCAGCCTAAACTGTTGAATAATATCCGAATCTCAAGTTCACAAACTCATAAAATTTTGGAATCGTTAAAATCCAAAAAAAATTGGCATCCGTAATGCATTAGAAAACATATAGAACAGACAAGGATCTGGCTACCCTAAATTTATTAAGAAATGACTATTATTTCGAAACACCTTCACCCAGTATTCTCACCCTTAAGCTTTTAAGCCATCCTTGTACTTATTGCTTGCTATTGGTAAAATGAGCGTAACACATTAAAATAAGTTTAAGTCAGTTTAGTACTTCACCTACAGATATTGAGATTACGGTTAAAAATAATTTATAACCATGGAATACTCTAACTTGTTGTGAACTGTGTATGTCTGAATGTATGCTTACCGGCATTTCTAGTTCATCTGTCAACAATTACAATCCTATTTCAATTCTGACTTCATGTCATTTTCGCTATCCACTTCATTTATTTTCGTTTGTGGACCCAAAGCAGTAATGGGCAACCTCTCGCTACCATGATTACTTTATATACTCTGTGTGATAGCAAAAGAAATCAAATGCTTTCCAGTATCGGAGGACAGTTTAAAGTACATGAACGTACATGTCTCGTCATGCTCAACGAAAATCTGTACTGATTGAAGCCAAATTGATTGAAACAATCTTTTTTGAGTTTTATTTTTTTGATCAAAAATAATCATAATTTTTTGTGTTTTATTTTTTTGCTCGAAAAAAAAAGCCATGTTTGAGTTTTATTATTTTGATGAAAACACAACTTATTCCTTGAGCGATATTTTATCCTTCAAGAATAAAAATTTAATTTTGAGTTGTAATTTTTTCACTCGACTGGGTCGATTTATTAACCGATATCCCAAAACCCGAAAATAAATTTTTGTTTTCAAAAAACTGTTATCGCCAACGTTTTTCTCTCTATCTCTATGGCGCGATATACAACAGGTATATCATCATAAACCTCCTAAGAGATTTTTGCGCCAAGCTTCTCTTCCAATTTGTGGTGTGCCGATTTGAATTTTTCCCTACAAATTGGTGGGACCTACAGTTTTTTGCCGACTCCGAACGGCATCTACAAAGGAGACGGATTTTTGCTGAGAAGCCTGTCATGGCAGAAATACACTCGGAGAGTTTGCCAAACCACTGCCGAGGGGCGACCCCGTTTTGAAAAACTTTTTTCAAATCACTTTTGATGTTACCTGTACCAGGGCTCGAACCATGGACCTTCGGTGTGGTAGGCCGGCAACACTACCTTCAACCAACGTTTTTAGCGCATAATTTTAAGTGGGCAGGAAATATGAGGCAAATTCGTTTTCATCGAAAACAGTTTTGCATTTCAGCATTTTGCATACAACCTTAAAAAAATGGCGAAAGGGTTAATTTTTTGACCAAAACACTCCCCAAAACCCAAAAAATATTATTTTTTTTCAAAAAACTGTTATCGCCAAAGTTTTTAGCGGACCTTTTTGGGTCGGACAGGGTATACATGAAAATTTTAAAATCAAACGAAAATTTTTTTAGTAGGTCATGAAAAAAACCTTAAAACTCAAAGTCGAAAAAAGTCAAAAAGATGAAATTTCGCAGGCTCGAAAATTATTTGTTTGGATATGCGTAGTGGAACTTTTTTCCTGAACCCAAAACTTATCGAAAAATCGATGGCGCGATATCGGTTAATAAATCGAAGATTTTCAACCGTTAGATGACAGAAGGGGACAAAACGCCAAATTACGTTTGAAAGAAATAGCATTTACTAATTATAAAGTTATAAAAGAACATACAAGGTGGCGCAAAAGTAATCCTCCTATCAGAAAATGCTATATATTTTGCGATTGGCCCCTAAAGTCAGTTCTGTTTTGACATTTGTGTAGTAAACACATGCGAAATACACGTTAATAAACAATGTTACGCTACACTGCTCCAGAACGCGGAATATTGCTGACTATTTATTTGACCAATAATCGGTCGGGGCCAAACGGTTACTGTGAATGGTGAGCGCTACAGAGCAATGAGCAACGAGTTCTTTTTGCCGCAACTTGATGAATTGGGATTGAAAAACATGTGGTTCCAACAAGACGGTGCAACAGCACACACTGCACGTGCCACAACCGATATGTTGAACATCGGAAGCTTACTTTTGCGCCACCTTGTATTAACTCATACCATCCGCCACAATCCCATTATAACCTCTCCCACTCCCCACATATAAGATATCTAACCGGCGATATTACAATTAGGTCTATGCATGCAGATTTTAACTCAAAGCATGCTAAAGTGGCATACGAAACATATCTTCGAGTTTTTGAAAAGGAGAACATTAGATTTTCCGCCCCTTCGCAAGATGACTGTGGAAATTGCTCTTTTTTCAAGAATCACGTTTGTACTAACCCCAAGGATCCTGATAATACAAACGGTCAAAATAGTCCCACAGAAGATATAGAAAATACTGAAACTTAAACATCCACAGTCACTGGTTGTGAAGTCTGTATACAATACAAAAAACACCGTGAAAGGTATCGAATCGCTAGAGAAGAGTACACTAAAAATGCTGATCAGAAATTGCCCGAAAACACAGATATATATGCTGTAGACATGCAAAAAGTTATTATAATTCCTAAAATGACAATTAAAAACTCGTTTTTTGTGAGCAGAGTGGTAGCTTTCCCCGAAACTTTTGCGAATATGAAGTATGAAGAAAGGTGGAGAAAATATGTGTGTTATATGGCATGAGGCTGTAATGGGACGCAATAGCCCAGACGTAACATCAGCTTATTACAATATGATAAAAAGACTGCAGGCTACTACAAAACATGTCATTTTTTGGGCAGACAACTGCACCTCTCAGAACAAGAACTGGGGTTTGTTCACTGCCTGCATCACTTTTGTGAATGAAAAATGGGGTCCAGGAACCATAACATTTAAATACTTTGAACCACGCCATAGTTTCATTAAAGCTGACTCCATACATGGTCAAATAGGCAAAAAGTGGAAGCAAGCAACTGAAGTTCTAGTCTCTATTTTGAAGACTTAGAAAGTCTAATTAGATCTTCAAACAAAAAAAATCACATTGTTAGTCTACGCCCAGATTATTTTTAGAAAATTTGAAAATGGTTGCCTATTACGCAAAAAGACAGCTCCGCTCCGAAACTTCAAGAAATAAAACAAGTGCAATTCAGAAAAGGATCTAGAAAGTTGTTTTTTAAACGCGAATTAGAAGGAGAGGATTACAGTGAAGTTTTTATATTGAAAGCAAAGTTTAAGATTGGTATTCCAGATTCGGTGACATCCTGTAGGTATGTCTGTACAGGTGGACACGTTTTTCCAAATACTGTTTTTTAATTACAAAGAATTTATTAATGGCATAACTGCAACCAACATTATTTATTGCAGAGGTATTAATTTGCAAAAGAAGGAGAAAATAATTAAAGCACTTGCATGCCATATGGATCCACGCAAACAAATGTTCTGGAAAGAATTACCAGCAGTAGAAAGCGTTAAAGATATGACGGAAGAGATTCCAGAAATGTGATTATTTTGGACTTTTTCTTCTAGTTTCCGGTACCTAATTAGTAGACTAAGAATTTTTGCTTTAGTTTTTTATTTGTAAAGAATAATCTTATATTTAGTTCAAATAACTTAACGGTGGGTTATTAAAAAAAAAATAAATCGATTTACTTTATTATTGCGTGGTAATATTTGATTACGCCTGTAAAGTGTGTCTACTTACTTATTCTTCTCAGTTTATTTGAAAGGCGCATCAACAGTAGCTCGACTTACTTGGTATCTAAATTGTAAATTCGATCAAAACCTTAATCAAGTAAGTGAAAAAATAGCGTTATTATCGTTTACTGGTTGAATTTGCAATCAAAATGCATACCTAAGTAAAGGACACCTAAAAACAGATCAGTTGTAAAATTTTCAAGACTTAGATAGCCAAAATAAGGGAGAAGCAAATTCCCAACATCAGCCTTTTTCGAGTTACTTGATTTCTGAATTGTACGGCAAATATGTTGACGACATTATACCAACCAATATTTATGATCAATTTCTTGCTAAAAAATCGCAGCGGCTTTTTGAGTTTTCCGATCCGTAAAAAAAGTTAAAACTCAAAATTTTATTTTTATTCTTGAAGGATAAAATATCGCTCAAGGAAAAAATTTTATTTTCCTCAAACAAATAAACCTCAAACATGAGCTTTTATTTCGATCAGGAAAATAAAATTCAAAAAATTAACATTATCCTTAATCAAAAAAAAAAAATAAAACTTGATACCTATTATTGTTGATTATTATTTAAAAAAATCTGAAAATAATGATCAAATATCGAGTTTTATAATAAAAAAAACAGTTAACCCAGATAACCCTAAAAGCTATGCAGTGGAAATTTTTACACTTGTTTCCTTCCACACTTCTTAAAACAGATATAAAAACGTATTTATATGCTTTAAGCAAACATTTATAAACGATTTTTATGTTTTTGGAGGGGTCATATACATATGTAGTATAAAAACATTTTTTCCTTGAAGTTCGCCATAAAAAACTAAAGATAGTTCATTTCAGTGAATGTATTCGACAATACACTTATTTTACTCTCCTTTTCCAATATAAAACATTAATAAAATTTAAATTTTAGCACCCTTAAATTAACTTACGTTTCAAAGCTTATGTTATAATTTTGCATTTTCCAAGTTTCACAAACTTCAAAATCAAATATCTCAGACTTCTACAGCAAAAGAGCAAAAGACATCTATTAACGCAGTTGCGCGAAATCTGCTGCGTAATCCAGCGCTTTCCCGTTATTTGTTAACGTTCGCGCGTGTGCGTTATAATATATGAACTTGCCGTCCTATATATAGGACATTAGGGTTATCTGGGTTAAGGTGCCTGGATAGCAGCGGCATTGCCAGCTTAGTCTATTCACACCTGTCCCACTCGTAGATCATGGGGAAAAAACAACTCAACGTCAGCTCAGATTGGATTTTTCTTCATTTCGAATTTTGTGGCCTGTCAACTCGTGTAGCAAAGCTTGAGTGCGGAATGCATATTTATGAACCCCTAAATCAGACCTGTTCGAATGAGATCGAATGCAACGAGGAGCGAGAAAAAGAGAGACAGAAAAGCGTGAAATAAAGGAGCTTGAGGTGATGGCCAACGGGAATAATGCCAGAAAATTCTATCAAAAAATTCGGCGAATGAAAGAAGGTTTTAAACCCGGGGTAAACTCCTGTAAGAATGAGAACGGCGACCTGGTGGCCGATGTTCAGACAGCACTCAGAATATGGAGGGATCACTTCTCTGCCCTTTTAAATGGAGAAACTGAGAAAGAAACCAGAGAAGATGCCGAACCCGAGCCCACAATCGAAGATGATGGAATGGACGTTCCACAACCCGACTATAATGAGGTGCGAATAGCAATATCCCGATTGAAAAACAATAAAGCAGCTGGCGCTGATGTTTTGCCTGCTGAGCTATTCAAACACGGAGGCGAGGAGCTGGTAAGGCGCATGCATCAGCTTCTATGCAAAATATGGTGTGATGAATGCATGCCTGAAGATTGGAATCTAAGTGTTCTATATAGTGTTCAGCCTTTTGAATATCGCATATAAGGTCCTATCAAGCGTATTGTGCGAAAGACTGAAGCCTGATGTGAACAGACTTATTGGACCTTATCAGTGTGGCTTCAGACCTGGTAAATCTACCATCGATCAGATTTTTACAATACTCCAAATCTTGGAAAAAACCGGTGAAAAAAGAATCGACACACATCATCTCTTTGTCGATTTTAAAGCCGCTTTCGATAGCACGAAAAGGAGCTGCCTATATGCCGCTATGTCTGAATTTGGTTTCCCCGCAAAACTTATACGGCTATGCAAAATGACCTTGAGCAACACCGCCAGCTCGGTCAGAATTGGGAAGTACCTTTCCGAGCCGTTCGAAACTAAACGAGGTTTCAGACAGGGTGACCCCCTACCATGCGAGTTCTTTAATTTAATGCTGGAGAAAATAATACAAGCTGCAGAACTTAACCGCGCTGGAACAATATTTTATAAAAGCGTGCAACTGTTGGCATATGCTGACGATATTGATATCATTGGCCTTAACAACCGCGCCGTAACTTCTGCTTACTCCAGATTAGAAAAAGAAGCGAAGAAAATGGGATTGGTGGTGAACGAGGGCAGAACGAAGTACCTTCTGTCATCATGCAAAGAGTCAGCGCATTCGCGCCTTGGCAACCAAGCCACTGTTGGCAGCAATAATTTCGAAATAGTAAAGGACTTCGGTTACCGGGAACCAGCATTAACACCAACAATAATGTTAGCTTAGAAATCCGACGAAGAATTACTCTTGCAAACATATGCTAATTCGGACTGAGTAGGCAATTGAAAAGTAAAGTCCTCTCTCGACGAACGAAAATAACCCTCTACAAGTCACTCATCGCACCCGTCCTGCTATATGGTGCAGAAGCGTGGACACTAACAACATCTGATGAGGCGGCTCTGGGAGTATTCGAGAGAAAGGTTCTTCGAAAGATTTGTGGACCTCTACGCGTTGGCGACAGCGAGTACCGAAGAAGATTTAATGATGAGCTGTATGAACTTTACGCAGACGCCGACATAGTCCAGCGAATTAAAACACAGCGGCTTTGCTGGCTAGGCCACGTAGTGCGAATGAGCGAAGATGCTTCAGCCCAGAAGGTATTCTTATCGGCACCCCCCGGTGGAAGCAGAGGAAGAGGGAGACCACCATTCCGATGGAAGGACCAAGTGGAGACCGATTTGAGATCCCGCGGTGTTTCCAATTGGCGCCAGTTGGCTCAACGAAGAAACGACTGGCGAGCTATGTTGGACGGTCAAAATCGCCCGGGCGGTTAGATGACCATTTAAAGAAGAAGAAATCAGACCTGTTAAGCAATGATTAATAATCATAACGATTAAAGGTTTGATTGATAATTTTTTGGAAAAACATATTAATAATTGATTACCCATTGTTTTCGGGTTTTGATGATTATTTTAAAAAACCATCAAAAAACAATCATGATTTTTTATGATTTAAGAAAAAAATCTAGAAAAAAAATCAAAAACAATCAACAAATATTTTTTTTTATTTCTTTTTGATTGTTTTTGATTATTTGATTACTTTTGATTGTTTTTGATTATTTTTGGTATTGATTCAGGCAAACATAAGCACATACATGGAAATATGTATATAGTTCGTCTTTTTATAAGTTTTGATCAAATTAAGAATATACTTATATAAAATATAGTACATGCATATGTTATGGTAGCACAGGAACGCTGAACCGGAACCGGGAAAAAAATCGTGTAGTCGATTGTAGGAAATAAAGGAATCGGCGGCAACGTTGCTTGTCGCAATGCTTTAATTACAGAAAAATTACATTATAATCAGTTAAATGTTTTATGATAAGGTCGTTTTTCAAAACGCATAGGCATATTTTATAAGGCTGTCTCTTATGAACGTAACCTCACATGCGATAAAATCATTACAGCAAAAGGCTTTATTTAAAGAATATTGCTTATAGTTGAACTCCTTACAATTCCAGTCTCCATATTGAAAGTTTTTTATAAGAAAAATCCCATAGTTGAACATTTTTTGGCGAACAAATACGAGAGTAAATTTTTAACACTAACATTTCTCAATTGTTTTAATATAAAGCATGCACGCACATTAGGCTGGAATCTGAATTGGTAATAGAAATCGATATGTTATGACAGCAACCCCTACTCCTGTTGTTTCTGAGTACTCCATGGAATACCTACGGTAGAGTGCTTCTAAAGCTGTTACTCCATGGGGTATATACATGAAAGTACTATCCAAACTACTATCTATTCTACATAGAACCACTTGCGCTATTTCATTATTCTTATTATTAGTTTTATATTTCTTGACAACTCAGCCCAATAGCATTCGCAAAGATTGGGTTGTAATGTAGCTGAGGTGGCCCGCTAATGCATTGCAAAGGAGTACTAAGCGAGTACTCCAATATAACACAGGCTGCAACGGTTTTTGCGTCGTTACGGTTCAGTACTACTATTAATAATAATAATAACTTGACGCAATATACCTCCGAGGAGATTAGGTACGAGCTTCTTTTCCAATTTTGTAGTGTGCTGCTTCTAATTATTCCTGCGAAGCTTTTTCATGGAAGAAATCACTCGGAGTGTTGCCTACCACTGCCGAAGGCGATCCTGTTTTAAAACCACTTTTTCCAACCATTTTGATGTTCCCTGTCCCGTTATTTAAACGTGGCATATCCGGTGTAGTAGGCTTGCACACAACCACCACATCACGGAGGCTGCACGGTTCACGACTACATCTTAAAAATACTCCCAAATTTACTGTTATAAGTATGCATATTAGCATATGCGTGTAATAAACTGTTATTTTTCTCACCACGATATAGCAAAACAATCAAAAACAAAAAAATATAAAAAAATTTTAAAGTAATCAAATCATTTTGAATACTTTTGGGGTTGCTTTTTTTTTGATTTTTTTGTTTTTGATTATTTTTGATTTTTTCCAATTCTAATCAATTAGTAATTGAAATTTTTTGAAAACAATTCAAATAATCATTAATGATTGAAAAAGATATTAAATCAATTGATTACTTAATTCTAATGGGAATTTAACAGGTCTGCTCTAAATTACTGTGTTACACCCTGATCAGGAAGGAATTAAGCCATTACAATGTTAGCATTCGATATACCTGTGTCTATTTAATCAACTAATCTTATCTCTTCCCTATACAGACCTATAGTGGAATTCAAAAAACTTTTTGAAGTGAAAAGTTCTCTCTGATGGCAGTGATTCGAAACTTGAGAAATCAAACTGATATTTTAGTGATAAGATGAACCTTATCTATATACATAAAAATGGAATGTCTTTCGTATGACCGCGATGGATGTTTAAACGGCTAAGCCGATTTCAATTATGTAATACTTTCTTGGACCTTCTCTGTGGAAGGGTTTTCAAAAGAAAATATTGTATGCCACCAAATTACTATACCGTTTAATGAATTTGGTTCATATTTGGAAAAAGGTTTGTTGCTTTGGGAAAAGTGTCTACCAAAAATTTACTCGATAGATGGCACTGGAAAGAGTCCGAGTTCTCGACCGAAATGTGGGCCAGGTGAGGCCTAGAAGGTGTGTCTACGACGTGGGTAATATATTTAAGCAAGCAGTTATTTAGGGACAGAGATAGCGATCCGGACAGGGATATTATGAGTTTATGAGAAGAGACATTAGAAACAGTAAGGAAGGCAAACAAAAAATTTGTTTAAATATGAAAAGGTTCTGACGTTAAAAAAAAAAATTGTTTAATATATAAAATTATTGGAAAAGTAAATCTCACTTTTAAAAGTCATGATTGTTCACTGGTTTACTTGTTGTTATTTTACTAATACGATGTTTTAGTCATAACATTAAATATTCAATTACATTGCCATATGTCATGAAGTTAGTGACATGTTAGCCGCAAATCATTTGCACGCATTGTTGTGAATGCAAACAAAATGAAGTCAAAATAAAAACACACTTGCCGCTATCTACCCTGTTCACACATTTCTGTCGAAAACGTAAAAATCAGTTGTAACTGCGTTTTTGCTTCGCTCAATTTTATTTTTATGTGGTTTCAAAAGTAAATGAGCTGTTAATGTGCAATATGGTTCATTTATTTGTTCAAGAGCCGCACATTGGCTTAATTCATTTGGACACATGTTGCTGCTGCTGCCGTTGAGCTGCTGCGAATGTTGTATGTGTTGCGGTTATTTCGGTCGAGGCGTTTATCCTTATTTGCGGTTGAGATTTTTTACGAAATTTAGTAATTTTTTATAAATTAAATATACAAATGTGTATTATGTAAATTGTGTGCAGGTATGTTTGTTAGTGCATTTGTTAGTAAGATTTTTTATAGTTTTATTCAGTTTTAAACACATTAAATGAAAGGGAATATACTGAAGGCAGATTTATAACTTCCCCACAGCTCTATTTTCACAGCCGAACTCCTTGCAATAAGCATTGCCACAGAATATGCAGCCACATCCAGAGGCAAGTACGTAATTTGCTCAGATAGCAAATCCGCTGTGCAAGTTAAGTCATCAAGGTTCGAAATGAATAAGCAGACGAAGTAGTCAAGCAAACATGCAATGCGCCGACTGTAACCTTTACCACTCTAGTTAAGTCAGATATTCGAAAATATATAGAAAACTACCATGGATCATGGAAAACTACATTAAAAAAATCAAGTTGAAGCCTGGTTATCATATAAACATCACTACTCAATTATTAATAAAACAGGAACGGCGCCTCCAATAGCATTAGGGTGTTTAAACGAACAAGTAAAGATTTTCACTAGGCTGCGACTACCGCACACCGCAATAACACACCAAAATCTTATCAGTGGGACACCCACCCCGAATTGTCAAACTTGCAACTACCCGCTTACTATAAGCCATATCATAGAAGAATGCAGGAAATATTCAAATGCTAGAAGAAACATATTCCAAAATAAATAACCATCAGAATTGCTAATTGAACCCTCTTTTGACAACGTAACAGATATCGACACTTTTATATACCAAATAGGACTTTCATATCCTTAGATATTTTAAGATATTTTAACCTAAGATAGTTACGTACAAGCATTCAATCACATAAGGCCGATAGCCCCTGTTGCTAGCGCCTCAAAAATTTAATGCAATTATTAAAATAAATATAAGAATATATTCTTAACTATTTTGGTTCGTGTTGAATAGTCAGGCCTATTTTCAAACATTTACATTTTTTAACGAATTTTAAAAATTTGTAAAATTAAAATCCCATATATGCGATCTTCCAATTTCGAACATAAAATGGTAATATAACTTTGGTCCGATGTTTGTAAGGATGAAAAAAGAGATAGACCCACCAATAAGTATACCGAAATGATCAGGGCGATGAGCTGTCTGTTTGTACGCAAACTAGTCCCTCAGTTTTTGAGATATCTTAATGAAATTTGGTATGGAGCCGCCATTTTGAGATTAATCATTCGTCGGAATCGGCAAGATCGGAGCAATACAACGCATAGCTCCCATGGGCTATGAATTTTGCAATTAAGAAGCTAGAAACGACAAAAGTGGTACTTATTATACATGTACTGTGTGTAGTGAAAATCAGCCAGATCGGACCTACATAACATATAGCTCCCATACAATCGATTGTTCCGATAAATGGGGTTTGGGCTATGTATCTTTAAATTATCAGTTTTGCAGAGTTTTTACTAATTGTGAGCAAGGATCGGACACTTAAAACCGTGATGCGTATTCATGAAAGGTATAAAGTCTTCAGCACAGTCGAAGACAGCCCTTTCCTTACTTGTTTTAAACAGAGATGTTTTACGAGTGCCAATAAAGGTTTTTGAAATTTTCTCGAGGTTTCGCGTTTACCGGCGGAATTTTATATTTATAAGGCAATATCTAATTCAGTTCGTTATTCTGTTACGAAGTACCGGTACGCGGCTATATGCTGCCTCCTTGTAAAGTAAAGTATGTTCAAGAAATTCCGTCCTTTCTACTTCAGAAATATTTTGAATGTGAAAATAATAATGCCATGCTTCCAATATGTTAATTAAACGCCATGGCCTCCTAATTTATTAAAACAATAGTCAAATAGAAATTTTTTTTAAGTATTCATGAAACGAGCTCAAGGCCAAGAATAATAATTTTTCACTTTTATTTTTTTAATAATTATTTTTTAATTAATTATTAAAAGTGGTTTTCATTGAATAGAGTAGGAAACATTTTAAGAGACAACCGCCATAGCATTTCTTATATATCCATTTCGGAAGCTGCTAAGCTTCTTCATCAGAGAAATTGTGACACGCATTGCTAACCACTAAGCTAATAAATGTACAGGCCGTAAAATTAACAAAAATTGTTGGTACAAAAAAGCAAAAAATTTTTTTATTGAGAAGTCCTGCTTAAATGAATTCAGAATAATTCGATACAATAAAATTTTAGCAAAGCAAAGAATATGGCGAGCACGGTTGCCGCCGAGAAAGTCCGCGATTACTGAAACACACCTCACACGTTATACTTCAACTGGATTGGTTTAAGGTTTACCCCTAAATTTTTTTACTTATAAAAAATAAGCACTAAATTTTTTATCCTCAAGATAGTAAAAAGTGATCGAAAATGTGGTAAGTCGAGAATCTAAGCTTTGTTTTTATATTTAAGAAAGAACGAAAAAATACCTCTTTTAGAAACTGAAGTTGAACCCTTCCAATGTGAAGTATATTTTATCTTCAATCATTTTTCTCATTTGTTTTTGTCTTTGTCATAATTCGTTAATTTTTTCAAACCCTTAATAATATCCATATTATCAATGTATGATGTTTATATAAATTGTGTGAACCTGTTAAATGAGCTCCCGAGATTTGCAGGCAGTTTCATATAAGGACACTTTGTCTAAACTATAGAAATATATTCTAAAATTGCGTTTAGATTTAGTTAGTAATTGGTTACATAAGCTGAGTATTCGTCTTGAAAAGGAGCTTAAGTGGTAATGGCGTTAAGCGGTATTGTAAGATTTAAATAAGAAGAGTTGCATTTTTATTGACGATAGTTATTTTCAAAAGATGTCGATTTCTTTCATTTGATGGGATTTGACTTAACTTGATGTAAATGCATACCAAAGGCATAACAGCGCTATATGCAAATGTATACAAACACGTGTATGCATAAACACACACACACCCTACAAACGAAATGTGCACTGACATGCCATTGCTTGCCCAAATTCATCGAATAGATTAAGAGGCACATTTGGCTGCTTTCTGTGGGCTCGATTTCTATGCCTAACTGTGGCAAACATGGCTAATGTTGTTTAGACCCGGGTTTTCAGTACAAGTTTAACTCAATTTGTCAGTTAAACTAAGCTTAAACTTGTTACGCAGTTTTTCAGTCAACTTTAAACGAAGTTTAAACGTAGTTTAAGCGGTCAATTCGGTAGGGTTAAACTCTAGTTAACCTGTCAGCTGTTTTGCATATTTGATGGTTTTGGTTGTGAAACAATAAGCTGAACGCAATTAAGAAAGGACGATATTTTTATATTTAATTAAATACTGGATATATCTGACGATGATATATCCAGTGATGCAGAAATTGGCGAAATGCTAACTATTACAATACTGAGGGGAAGCAATGGCGTTAAATATGTATACAAATATTATCTCTTGCCGTATCTAGATAAAGAAAAAACCAATGTTGCCGTATAAAAAGCAAATATTAAAAGCGGCCTTAAACTCACACTGAAAAACCGCTCTGCAGTTTAACTGGAGTTTAAATTTATGCCGAGTTTAAGCAAACTTAGTTTAAACTGAGCTTAACCAAGGACTGAAAAACCGGGCCTTAGTCACACGCCTGATGATATGCAAATTTCCTGTACCAGCTCTTTCGTGAACGATGACATGGGGGCGGAATGAACAGGAAATGATAACCAAGCGTATAAAAGGATGACAGCAAGCAGGCGGGTGATTAGGGTCGAACGTTGCTTTTTTTTTTCAAAAAATCTTTGTTTCGCTGTAATATACCGTTTTATACATATATATGTAAATACGTACTCACATAAATAAAGGAAGTGTATATCTGTAGACATATGACAAAACAACTTCTCTCGAGATAAGACAATTTCTAAATTTTTTTGTCATATATATAACTTTTCAAGCCGTGTGTTTCTAACCAATCGCCATGGTCGCTAAATTTCGCTAACGCTATTTATATCACTGCTAGCTATATTCCTCCCCAATCAGATCTCCAAATATATGTAAAATATTTAGTGAAAATAAAAAATGTGTTTTCCATGGCTGGCCCTTCTGATTCAGTCATTGTATTAGCTGATTTTAATTTGCCGTGCGTATCTTGGTTTGCCATCGACGGTTTTTTAATTCCTATTTTAATTCCAGGGATATTTTCACTGACTTTTTACACGACCTTGCAGATGCCGGACTTTTTCAAATAAATAGTATTTAGAATAAGTTTGGCAAATGCTTTGACTTAGCATTCGTGGATGAAGTATCAAAGTTCTCTTTGGTCCGGAGTGATCCACTGGTACTACTCGAATATGGCTATCAGCCGCCATTTGAGCTAACTATTGATGCTCCCAGTTATCCTAGTCAAGTTGTCGACAAACAAAACTCTCTTCCTGTTCGTTTCTTGTTTAGGAAGGCTGATTACAGTAAGCTTAGGGCGGAAGTAGCTCACATAAAACGGCCGCTATACAGTGGCCATGTGGAAAGAAGTGCCATGCATTTTAACAACACTTTATACTCTATATTTTGTTCATGTGTCCCTTTTCGGCATAAGTATAACCTTTCTAATAAAAAATGTTACAAGGACTACATCACCAGAATGAAGGTTCAAATTTCTAGCAACCCTAAGGCTTTTTTTGATTTTGTTAACTCAAAACGTAGGGTTAAGGAGTTCCCATCCATAATGAAATACAACGAGTTGATGTCAAATGATGATGCCTGTATTGCCGATATATTTGCAGACTTTTTTAAATTTAACTATGCTTGTTCTTCTGAGCCCCTTTTGGAACCGCGCCCTTACCTATTCACGTTACCATTGTTAGACTTCAAACTCCCGAATATTTAGCTAGTGATGTTCTTGCGTTTCAATCACGCCATAACAGCTGAACAGATTTAGATGAGATTTGGCAAGCGCCTAACCCAGGTTGTTGGGCAATTTGAAAAAAGTTGTCTCAAAATCTAATTTCTCAGAAACGGTAAAAGCTAGAACGATTAAAACAATGTGCTAAAAATTTAAAAACACTGAAAAGTATTTTTGAAAAACATAATTTTGCATTTTTGCTCGTTCGTTAATAACACTGTTGTAGTTTTCTAGTATTTTTTTTTGCAGACGGGCGATAGGTCTATTCTATATAATTCGTGAACGCTGAGTTCAATGCTGTTTTGTAAAGTTAGCGAATCACCCCATACAAAACTTTAAAAATATTATTATATGTCCAGGGTATTATGAATTTTAGCAGAATTTCGCCAAAGCGTTCGCCAGATTCACTGCGCAATTGGTTATCAACTTTGTCGTGATGGTGGTGCATAAAATGCACCTTTAAAGAAAGCTGTTGAATGACTGCAGCATTTTTTCAACCAACATTTAGCCACTTAGCGAAAAATGCCCATCGATACTGATTTTAAAGCACCCCATGCAATTGCGTCCAAGGGGTCTAGTGTTCTTTGAAATACCTAATTCCGCATCAGCTGGAGAATGTCAGGTCCGTTTAGCATACCTTAAATGCAGGCAAATCAATTAACGTTTTAAGTTATTAGGTAAACATTTGTATTTTATGTTTAAAGGATTATTACCTTCTTTAATTTTCCCACCACTTAATAGACTGAAAACGGCTTTGGTCGAAGATATAGTGTTCTGTTTTCTCGTTGAACCAGAGCTTTAATGAAATTTTTGACAAAGCCCAATTTAATCTTTAATTTCTTACATTTTGATGGCTAATTCTTGATACCACCCTTGGCAACCATTCGCATTTTTCGAACTGGTTTCCATGCTTAAAATACCTTGTATCCCATTGGCAAAGGAAACGCAAATTTGTTGTTCAACCCAACCGGAGTCAGTGGCGGATCTAGGCTGATTTTGGGGGGGGGGGGGGGGGGGGGCGATTTCAGTCAGTAATTGTTTCTCCCAACAGCTGATGTGTTTTGAACAAAGTTCACATCAAGATACCTTATACGTGAAAATGCAAGACAAAACAACAAGGGAAACGTAACAGACCGTTATTTTTTAGGGGTAAATTTATTAGTATTTTTTTATATTGTTTAATAATTTCATGCACATATTTGGTTTCATTTAGTTATTCAAATTAGCAATAGTACATCCAATTTTTCGACATCATTTTTATCTTCTGCATAGTTAATATTCACACAGTCAATTTTAATTTTATGCTTCCCTTTTTTTACATATCTTTCAATTATATGATGAATATCAATCTCAATATCGAAATGGGTATGTAAAAGTGCAAGACCAGTGAGTCTGTCCTGGGACATTGTGGACCGTAACCACGTTTTCAACCGGCGAAGTGTCGAAAAACTCCTTTCAGCACAAGCATTGCTAGCTGGAAGCGTGGCCAGAATTTTGATTCAGCATGTTATCAACAGCGCAAATATATCTGAGCATTGGACTGATTTGCATGAGCATTCTTACTGTTGAGCGCTAATATTATTTCAAAATTGATACTCAATTAAAGCATGCATGCAAAAACTGCATTATGAAAAGTCAAGATCAAATATCCATCATTATATTTATACAAATACTGCATATAAATAGTGGGTTTCTGGGACTTCGTGAAAAAAATTTTGTTCCGAATAAATTTTGAAAGAAAACAATCTAGTCTGACCGGAGTCCACGAAGCAATGAGATCACTTTTAAATTGGCGCATATTTTCCACAAATGTTACTGGTATTTTATAGATTCGCTGATTTTCTTCATTGAAGCGGTATTTTCGGTGGATTTGTGCTAGTTACAATTGGAACTGAACTGTTTATCTTAACATATTATAAAACAAAGTCACTTTTTCTGCCTGTATTTCCCCTTGAATGCTTAAATCTTGAAAACTAAGCAACGGATTTTGATGCGGTTTTTTTTAATACATAGATTGGTTGAAGAGGAAGGTTTATGTCATTATAACGTGAAGAAATATATAAAGGGGGCGTGGCAATCGGACAAAATGTGGTAAAAAACCATAAATTTTTCTTTTATACAGCCATAAATCCTAAACGAATCCACCGATTAAAATGAAACTTACTTGAAGTTAAACTTTGAAATATTTACTTTCGTTCTGCATCAAAAAAAATAGTTGTTTCATATCTTATTTAACCAAAATTGTTTAAACAAAAGCAGCACTTTTTCCAAAAAAGCTGTTTGTGTGTTTGTTCGCTGTTAAACGAATGAGCCATTAGAACTTGACAGCGAATAAACACACAAACAGCGTTCTTTCACCATACGATCTAATTCAACATGAATGAGGTGGGGCGACATCGTATGGTGAAAGAACGCTGTTTGTGTGTTCGTTCGTCGGTTGACAGCGACGGAGCGGGTTGCTAGTATTATTAATAAATAAAAGAAATACCTTCAAGCAGCTTTTCGAAGAATCAATAAACAGCCTCCAATCGATTGTTTCGTATTGATACTTGGTGAACATTGTGTTTGCCTCATTTCGATTGAAATACTTCAGGTACTCCCGTTGACGACCACGAGCATTTTTTTTTTTGATTTATTAACGGCAATCTAACTCCACGAAGGTTTTGTGAAGTTGCTGCCGGGCGTGACAGTCCTTTGCCGGTATACGGTACGTTCGGGTACATAGCACCTTCTGGTACTAGCCCGACTGTCGTGCGAACGAGCCCACGAGCATCATGTATTCTAACTCCTGGTGCCAATAAGGACACCGTTACACCTCCTCTTCGAACCAATTTAAAGACTTGATGAAGGCCATCAAGTCATGTAAAACTCCGCAATTCGGCGAAAGCTGTCCGGGAAGGAAACACCCAGGCAACGCCGTCTGGCGCCGCTAAGTGCGGGGCAGATGAGGTGTTCTACAGTTTGTTTCTCTTCGTCGTCTTTGCAGCTCCTACAGCAACGAATATAGGGACCCCTAGCCTCTCCGCGTGCCTCCGAATAAAGCAATGGCCAGTTATTATTCCTATTAACTTGGAAATATCAGCTAATATTATTAAAGGCTCCTACGATATCGAGGAAGGCCCTCGATTAACCTTTAAGGTACGAGTGGTGAGGAAGTTGTTGATTATCCTCTCTAGGGTGTTGAGTGCGAAGGACGAGAGACTGTCTGTGGTCCATCGGGTAGTGAGAGGCTTTGACTGCCTTCGGAATAAAGATTACCGTTGCGCTTCTCCACAAGCACGGAATATATTTAAGAGACATGCAGGCCTTATATATGTGGCATAGCCAATAAGCTGGTGGTGTTAAAAAGTTATGCAGATATGATCCCGTCCGGTCCGGCAGACTTAAAAGGCTTGAAGCTCTTAACTGCCCATTTAACCCCCTCCACCTTGATGGGTATATTTACAGACGGGTTAGTTGCAGGTGCAATTGGTGCACTCGGAATGTTTTCGGAAAATGAGTATCCAGGAGCAGCTCAAGCTGGTCCAGGTACCGTCAGGTCGTCGCAAGTAGCTCAAGGCCGTTTGCGACTTTGATAACACGTACCTTTCGAAGTTCTTTTCGCTTGTCTCAGAGCTTTCTTACAGGCCCTCAGTTTGTCTTAATATTCAAGCCACTAAGCTTCGCTATCGATTTGTGAAGTGAGTCCAAATCCTGGGACCACCAATTATGTTTGCGTTTGCCGCGCGGTTTCAGCACTGGACAGACATTTTCTAAGGCATTTGAGAGCGCCGATGTAAAAGTCTTGACCGTGTTCTCCAGCTCTTCCACTGTTAAAAAGCATTGCAAAGGTAGTTCCGACAGACATCTATCTAACAACTCATTATGCAATTCCCAGTTTGTGTTACTTGGGTTGCGTCTCATAATTGTTTGTTCAACGACAAAGTCTAAAATAGCTTCAATATAGCGATGGTCTGAAAATAAGTGATCACCAAGAACCCGCCATTTCCCAACTAACCCATAAGCGCTTTCGCTGCAAATAGTAAGGTCAATGACCTCCCTTTGATTTTTAGTAATACAAGTTGGTTCATTCCCTACGTTGCAAACTACAAGGTTGGTCGTTAAAAGAAAATCAAAAAGTGACTCACCCCAAACATTTGTCGGAACTCGCTACTTGTCGTGCTTCTGACAAATTTAATTCACGGACCATTATATCCAACCGATTTTGTGTTATCTCGATTTGGGAACATGATCGAGTTATGATGGACGGCTGATAAAGTGTAAATGCTGGCTCAGGCACAGATTCGCAAAATGATGTTCTATGTTGCTCAATTTGGCATGCTTTTATCGGGATAGAAATTGTTTCAGAGTGCGGTAAGGGTGTTTGGGCTGATGGAACATTTCAAAATGCATAGGACTTAAGTTTCTTTCTGTTCATTCAATACCAATTTAATGTATCATAAAACAAAACGCGTTTCGCCAAAAATAGCGTTAAAATTAGAACATTGACGTAGTTTTCCAATTGGTTAAAATTTTTTGTGAATAAATCGTTTATTTTATTGAAAGATATATCAAAACAACCATTCCTTCCACAATGACGCGAAGAACTTAAAAGAACCCATCTCAAAACAATTTTTAAGGTATTTTCTAAAATATATCAAGCAATTTTTTTATTTTTCATAAAAATCAAGTGCCTACGACGTTGCACCTAGAATGCTCAAATGTACCTGAGGTTTCTTTACATGTAATCTTTCTTTACCTGAACCTTCCTTTACAGTTTCATTGCTGAAGTAGCGTTACTTGTTTTGTTCCGATATCCCTCTTTCTGTAAAGGTTTTTTTTCACTAAAACCGTTTCCAGGAAATGCTTACTAGTTCTGATACAAAGAGAAAAGTGAGGGCTACGGGGTTAGAATTAGCTCAAAGAAGGCATACCTGTCGTAAGACATTTTCCCCGGAATCTTCGGGATGTATTCTTGTTGGTACTCAACATGCAGATCATACTTTCCTGCAGCAATTTAAAGTGAATTTTCCTCCTTTTTTAGGAGTTATTTCAGTAATGGTAAAATCTATAAAAAAAATGTTCTTCTACTGGACTATTGTATCATACATGAATTTTACATTACGCTCGTGTTTGTATTGCAGGCTTAATGTCTCCAACAAAGCAATTTTTCGTGCTTCAATACCGATTTTGTCTTCATAGTTTTTTTTGTAACGGAGATAGTTCTCGAGCTTAAATCGTTTTGCCGGGTCGTCAACAGTAAAGAGAATTCTGATCAAAGGCTTTGTTATCTTCTTTTTTATTGGAATTTGCTTGTATGTGGAGGATCCCGAGCCCAGCGCGCAACCCGTCTATGGGGTTTTAAAATAATATTTACACATTTATATAACGAGCCGCTTTATCCAAGACAGAGGCCTGCTTGCATCCTCTCCACGTGATGAACAGACGATGCGAAAAAGACCTCAGTGAGCCCTTAAATTTAGTATGTCAGGTTGACTCCACAGGGGTTCCCTCTCTTTTTGCCGCGCACCTAGATAGCTCACGTTGCCCATAGAGCACGCACGAGGATGCACGAACGATAATGCTAGGTAGCACAGCTGGTCTGCTTGCATAGCTACACAACCATTACTCATGGACAGTATACAGCAGTAAGATGAGATGACCCTTGGAGTATTCGAGAGAAAAGTTCTCCGGAAAATGTATGACCTTCCAGTGATGCCAACGGCGAAATTTAACCACAAGAGTGCAGCAAAAACCGGATGGTCCGAAGAACTTCCACAGAAAACCTTTCTCGACTGGACTATTGTATCATACATGAATTTTACATTACGCTCGTGTTTTGTATTGCAGGCTTAATGTCTCCAACAAAGCAATTTTTCGTGCTTTCAGTGAGAGCCGTTCAAACGATGCGCAACAGCGAGTAATACAAGGTGGCGAAAAAGTAAGCTTCCGATGTTCAGCATATCGGTTGTGGCACGTGCAGTATGTGCTGTTGCACCGTCTTGTTGGAACCACATGTTTTCCAATCCCAATTCATCAAGTTGCGGCAAAAAGAACTCGTTGATCATTGCTTTGTAGCGCTCACCATTCACAGTAACCGTTTGGCCCCGACCGATTATTGGTCAAATAAATAGTCAGCAATATTCTGCGTTCTGGAGCAGTGTAGCGTAACATTGTTTATTAACGTGTATTTAGCATGTGTTTACTACACAAATGTCGAAACAGAACTGACTTTAGGGGCCAATCGCAAAATTTATAGCATTTTCTGATAGGAGGATTACATTTGCGCAGTAACCGTTTTTCACCGACCGAAATAAATAATCAGCAATATTCCGCGTTCTGGAGCAGTGTAGCGTAACATTGTTTATTAACGTGTATTTCGCATGTGTTTACTACACAAATGTCAAAACAGAACTGACTTTAGGGGCCAATCGCAAAATGTATAGCATTTTCTGATAGGAGGATTACTTTTGCGCCACCCTGTACAATGATATGCATGACATGTCTACTCACACAAGAGAGGCTCTATGAATTTGTAGTGGTGTCACTTTTAAACTGATTTTTCCATATTATAATTAGCTTTTTCATTTTTTTTGATTGACGGCAACTCAGCTTGAGCAGATCTATCGATACATACGAGTACTTTAAAAGGGGGTAAACTTTTTTAACTTGCGCATTTGTGTTACAGATGATATTTGTGAAAAATATTCGATATAAAATTCAAATATATTATGTATTGATAATAATGTTTTCCCAGGAGGTGTGCTATCACCTTCTCCAAAAGGACATGAGGCTTTATCGAAAGGTTTCATGCAGTAAATTACCATTTATCTTCCAACTTTTATAGGAAAAAGTCTCGTATTGATCAAATGCTTACAAAAGTATATCCTTATATTTCACTACCTTCCATGCAGTAAATGACGCGAGCTCAAAACTAGCGTAGAACTATCGAATTAAAAAGAGGTACTGATTTTCCGTCTATCCGCTCGCAATGATTTCAACTGATACTTTTAACATTGTGATGTCCTACGTAGTGGAAATTAACTCCCTTTGCAGAACTCTTGAACGCGTTTTGAACACCTACCTACTTCGAACCCAATCAAAAGTGAATAGTTTAGAACTAATTCAAATATTTGTAGCTATGAAATAGTGCAAAAAAGCCAGAGGAGAATTGAAAATGGAACCATTATAGGAAAGAAACATATCAATTTATTTTAAAAATAAAATTTTATTTTGAAGTTCCATTTACGCATACATATCGCTCACTTTATATAAGAAATCAGCTTAATTTGTACTAAATCAGGCACAACAGTTTTTTTATAGAACAAGGCCCAAAAAATTTCACAAATTGATTATTGACTTAAATATTACAGAAAAAAGAAGAAAAGAATTTTTTTCGTAGAATCCGAACATACGGGTTTGGCGGGGGAAAAACTATCAGAATTTGTTACTATCTCTTGGTCAACACGAATTTTTTTAGCAAAATAATCATGAATAAACAAACTTACATAGTTTCCAAAGCTCCAAGCATTTGCTCCTCGGGGTCCTTCGTGTTTGACGTTGAGTATCGCCATCAATAATCCGATGTCGCAAGATAAATATTGTAAACTATTAGAATCTCATCAACAGGAAGCTTTGCAAAACTAGCATGTTTGGTAATTCTTTACTTTGACGTACAATTGCTAAAAAAAACTTCTAAAACAATGAAAACAGTAATTGTAACATTCCCAAATGCTTGAAGCGGTTCAAATCGGTATATAGCCATGCCCACGTGAAATTTTATTTAATTTCAATATACCCGGCGCTGTAGGTACAATTATGTCCACCAACTGCTCTGCTGAGCATCCGATTAGCATCAGTTCAGAGCTAGTCATAAACTCTCTATAGCGAAACTGACATGTTCAGTGATTGTCTCCCATTTTCACTGCAGGGTCGATGAACCTTTATGCCCATGTGTGCGTATATATGCACATATATTAAGGTTGTATTCGACATAATTTTTCCATTAATCATTTAGTTGCTCATAAATGCCACTTAAATCTGTTGACCTGCGGGAGAGTGTGCTCGCTCCCGCTAAGTGCCCCTCCTGTTGAACCTATTTGTCAATTTTTAATAAAGTAAGCCCATTTTCCCATCAATTCACTCTTAATATTCATACATACCCTGCAAAAAATGCGATTAGTCTAGGATGGATCAGACTCAGAGTAAGATGCGACTAATGCCAGTTCTGATCACTTTGTATGGGTTGAACTGTTCACATTTGTTTGAGCATGCCATATGGAGAGACCAATTGTGCCCATTTATACTCGAACGGGTACTATTATCTCTTATGGGTATGCTACAAAAACTGAAATTGACTTACACCCCTATGAGTATGCACAAATAAAAATGGTAATTCTATACGACCGTACGTAACTGCTAATATACGTCCAATAATATCGGGAAAGGTATCAAACGACGCGTTTTGACCTCGGAAAGCGGATATTCGATATTTTATGCATGTCCAAAGAAATTTGCAATTAAATTTGCAAAATTTTCTGTCAATTTCATGTGGTTGTTGTAATCACAGATTAGGGTGTACCGAAAAGTGCAGAAGTGTGTTCTGCGCAGAAATACTGTGGACGGCGTAGTTAGACCGGCCAAGGCTTAATTTTTGAAGAAAGGTGTCCTGCACATAAATACCTTGGATCAGGTCCCCTATTTGGGATCTTACCTTTGTAATTTTTTGGTTTTTTACCAATAACTTTTTACTGAAAGAAAATATTTCTTTTCCGCTTTCGCATTATTCATACCGAGGTCAAAACGCGTCGTTTGATAACTTTCCCAATATGTTGGGACGTATATTAGCAGTTACGTACGGTCGTATAGAATTACCATAAAAATTTACTTATGTATATTGAATTATAGCCAACTGAAGACTAAAGAGATTATTGGGGGTCGCTCGCTTTAGAGATTAGTCACACTATTTTTTGCAGGGTATATAGGTACTTACGAACATACGGCGAGTTAAGCTCATATGTAGGAATGTATATGTGCCACAATACACGCGAAGTTGGTGGCTTTTATGTTCATTTCCTCTTTGTGTTTGCTAAGGATTAACTTTGAATGAATGACGCCCTCAGGTGCCAAAATAAAAATTGCTAAACAGTTTTGCACATTTGTAAGGATGGAATAATCGGTATCGTAACTGTAAAATTGGTTAAGTTTATGCTTATGTACAAAAGGCTTGCCAAATATGACAAATTATGTTCATAAAAATTTGAAAAAGTCGACCTTTAAGCTTTTGCTATATGGGGGTAATACTACCTTTTAATAAAAATTTTGCGTATTTTATCAATAAAAGATATAACTCAAAACTTAAAGCTCTTTAGATTTTAGAGCATATCTACGTATATAAGATGATTAAGTTTTTGAATACCGCATGGCGTTGAATTTTGTCTGGCATAGCCCTTAGGCGCTAGCTTTTAATAGATTGGCCTATAACTACAAATCAGCAATGAAACTATGGGATGGTTTCAACCCTCACTTCGATATCTACACACCTTTGACTTTTACCAATATTTGCTTAGGTTTAGTTCACTGGCCTTATCTGCGTGTATCAAAAGCTTACTTTGACTATGTAAAGGACCGCTCAAGTAACAGTTTATAACTTTCCTTTTCACCTTCGATGCATCCGCGTATTAACTCACTTGTCCAATACCCAAATTAGAGCATTGTACCATTATTCTGCGGAGGGAATAATGGCGTTGAAACTAGAAAGGGGAGCGTCACTCATTAATCTGTCCGAACCGGGTAAAATCGAAACATACAAGAATGGAGTAATGTTCGTGGTACACAAGGTTATCACTTAATCATGAAGCCGATTAGCGAAAAATCCAAGGCGACTGGCACTTCTAAATTCAACATTCAAAATCAATGTTAATATGTATAGCCGACCGAGTATAAAAATCGGCTTTAAATCCTTTGACACGGCTAAAGGTGCTGCATAAAATGTAATTAATTTGCTGTTGCTCAATGTGGCTTGCCATGGTATTTTCAATATAAATTAAAATGTTGAATATAAATATTAATTTATGTAAACAATATAAATGATGACATATATATATGTATGCACGTATATATGTACAAGGTGGCAAAAAAGTAATCCTCCTATCAGAAAATGCTATAAATTTTGCGATTGGCCCCTAAAGTCAGTTCTGTTTTGACATTTGTGTAGTAAACACATGCGAAATACACGTTAATAAACAATGTTACGCTACACTGCTCCAGAACGCGAAATATTGCTGACTATTTATTTGACCAATAATCGGTCGGGGCCAAACGGTTACTGTGAATGGTGAGCACTACAGAGCAATGATCAACGAGTTCTTTTTGCCGCAACTTGATGAATTGGGATTGGAAAACATGTGGTTCCAACAAGACGGGGCAACAGCACACACTGCACGTGCCACAACCGATATGCTGAACATCGAAAGCTTACTTTTGCGCCACCTTGTATATGCATATGCTTTCAAAAAATTGTAGAAAAGCCTATTTTATTTTGTACGGTTGGTGTAATTAAGGTTGACTCAATGTATATACATGTGGACAACCCCATCAAAACTTTAACTTTTTGATCACTCAATCATGTACCAAACGGATAAAACGCAGGTACAGAGTACGTACAGAATAAGGTGAAACAAGTGTTGAATGACGATTGGACAACGGTGGATCAATATGAAATTTATTTCTCTTACAGAACTGCTTAAGAATAAAGAAGGAATAGTGTCAATGGAACTAATGTCACAAAAATGTATTCGCATGTCAAATTAAACAGAATAACGACATTAAGTCGCTTTGGTAGAGATTCGCGGACCACGAAGAGAGCGGGTTTTGTGCATAACAACTTCATTACATAGCCGGTGATGGATCATTTTAATTACTATTTCTTAAACGCCTATGGTCGCCCAGCAAAACTGTATATCATGAATTTGGAAATAAAAAAATCATTAGTTTGGGATTTATTTAAAATACACGGCAGGCAAAAATTTACATAGCAAATCCCATTTACTGCCAGAACGCCTTTATTTAATAATAATTTTTCTTTAAGCAAGAAAAAGTGTCTTCTTGAGTCGCTTTGCATTTTACATAATGAGACCGTTAACGTAGAATATACCGAAAAAAATATTCACAGACGGACCGGACAAGGCTTCATCAATCGAACATTATATACCTAAGGAGTGCGTCATAAGAAATTGGTGCATCGAAAAAATGTAATATCTCAGCAACCTGTGGTTCGATTTTCAAAAAATTGGTAGCCCTCGAAAGAACATTCAACACAAATTATGACTGTGTTATTTTAATAGCAAAAACTAGGTTTAGTATTAAAAATTTTTTTTTTTGAAATACCAGCCATCAGAGCTTCCACTGTATTGCTTTTGACCTTCCGACCTGCAGCACACCATTTACGTCTGAAGTCTGCTATGTCTTTGGATACCTGCTTTGTTATCTTTAATTCGTTTTTCACTAGAGCACAATATCTCTCTATTGGCCGCAGTTCTGGGCAATTTGGTGGGTTCGCTTCTCCAGGCACAAATGTGATGTTGTTCTTCTGGTACCATTCATGAGCTGCTTTTCCATAGTGACATGAGGCCAAATCAGGCCAAAAAAATGTAGACATACTATGCTGGCGTATAAATGGTAGAAGTCTTTTTCGCAAGCACTCCCTGACATATATTTCTGCATTTATTGTGCCTGCGGTCACAAAACTTTTGCTCTTCTTGCCACAGCTGCATATCGCCTGCCAAACAAGAAACTTCTTGGGGAACTTTGTCTTATGTTGTGTCCTAAATTTCTCTAGGATATTTCCTCTCACATCAGAAACATAAAACGCCTGGCCAGGGAGTTGGGAAAAGTCAGCAAGTACATAAGTTTCATCGTCCATAATGCAGCATTCATATTTCAAAATGAAATTTGTGTACAACCGTTTTGCTCTCAATTTAGCCGCGTCATTCTTAATTGCGTTACGATCTGGTACTTTCTGAACTTTGTATGTTCGTAAGCCAGCTTCCCTTTTGGCTCTGCGCACAAATGATTCCGAACATCCTACCACACGAGCTATATTGCTCCCCGAGAGATTAGGATCACACTTCAACAGGCTCACCACCTGGTGTCATGAAACCGTGTCGGTTTTGCACTTTTCGAAATGAAACAAAACCGATGTTCGAATCAGCTGCTTTGCGTACTTGTATGTGCATCGGCAATTTTAATGCAAATTTGTTTGACAAAATTTTACAAAAATTTAATTGTTTGTGGATTAAAGAAAAATTAATGAGTGAAATATGGCATCTGCAGTTGTAGCATTTATGTTTCTGGAAGAAAACAGTTGCGAGAAAGTGAAAAAAAAAATTTTGAGAGATTGCAGTAACCCACATTTATTTTAATTTTAGTGCTTATAAATACTTATAGCGTATTTGCAGTTTCATAGCGTATTATCGACTAAACAAAGAGGCTTTCCGAATGGTACTTGAGACCATTGACGGGCACTTGACACGTTCGAAGGTTCCACCAGTACTGCAGCTGGCAGCTTCGTTGCGATTTTTAGCTGAAGGATCTTACCAAAGATCAGTTGGGAATGATTCTAGCATAAGTGTAGCTAGAAGTACGATGTCAACGATTTTAGATGATGTGCTTACGGTTATGGATCAGTTAATTTGTCAGCAGTGGGTGAAACTAGAAATGGACTTTAACGAAAAACGCATATCGAGAGACTATTTTTATTCACACATTAAAATCATCAAGCCGAGTATTGATGAACATTTATTTTATAATCGAAAGGGATATTTCAGTATGAATGCCATGATTGTAAGTAGTCGTGAAAACTGATTTACATATATATAAATAGGGATTTATGTACATATGTTTGCAATTAGATTTGTGATGGTGACATGAACATTTGAACGGTCGATGCACGGTATCCCGGCTATAGCCATGACGCATTCGTATGGAACATTAGCAAGGCCAAAAACTATTTCCTTAGGATTTATGAGTCAGGCGACCGGACATCTAGATTATTAGGAGATTGTGGATATGGATATTAACACCTTATAGAGATCCACAGTACAATTCCAAGGAGTACAAATTTAATTTGGCCCATTCATAAGGTCGAAATATTGTGGAGCGAACAATAGGAGTGCTGAAAGGGCGCTGTCGCTGCTTATTAAGTACCTTGCACTATCGGCCAGAAAAAGTGGTGAAAATTATTAATGTCCACTGTGCGCTGCATAACATCTGCAGAAAGTACAACGTGGAATATAACGAAGCTTTCCTTGGGAAGACCAGGTGCATTACCAGCCACACCTATCACAGCCTTTGACAATGCCCAAATCTGCACTAAGGACTCTTCCGTTTGTGTCAGTTGCACTTTGGAAAAAGGTCCTCCACCAGTTGCTCGAGACTCGGAGTTGTTTCTTGCAAGCTTTTTCTTCACATCGCTCTTCCACTCCGCCCAAGTCTGTAAATATATAAGAAACTGCAATTTTGCACAATTAAATTTTTAGTACCAATAATCTTTTACCTTCTTCCATGCATACGCATCTTTTTGTGGTGGACCGGCACTGTTTAGCGACTCAACTCGTTGTTGCCAAAGAGCCTCAACACTTGGTTTATCCCGTTTTGTCAACCCCTGCCCAATATCGGGATATTCCTCCCCTATTACCAATAAGAATATTAGGTAGTTAATACTTATTTTTATTTAAAACCACCATTTACTTACATTTTTACTAAATTTCTAACTGGAAGTGAAAAAACAACATATACACAAATAAAATCCAACAGCTGCGAGTTGTTTGGATTGTTTCGGATAACAAAACCGATAATTTTGGTTTCTAAAAGCGACATAATTCCGATTCGAACACAAAACCGATAACATTGGATTTCATGACACCAAAGCACCCGGATATTTTACTTTTCATCCTGAACGTTTTGATATACATTAATAAATATATATTTCGATTCGTTTATGCCGAATGAAGTAATATACCTTGGGTGCATAACAAAAATAGATGTAAAAAATATGAGTCTTTTATAGGCGCCAAAGTACTCAACCGATTTCTATGAATTTTCACAATATATACTTGGGTTCACTGGGTACAGCATAGACAATATATAGTTTGGAAAAGTGGGCGGAGCCACACCCCCAGGCTATATAAAGTTTCAATTCGTCATAACTCCGAACTTTTTTGGTCTAAATTAATGACAGTTGGATATATGTGTCACTTAGTCACTTTTTTTTTTGCTCTTGAACTTTCACGATAGGTTTAGGAGTTGGCTGGGCACGGCACAGTCTGTATATAGCTTTTGCAAAAGCCCCCAGGTTATATAAAGCTGGAGTTCGGTATAGCTATGAGTTTATTTGGTTCAAGTCAATGACATTTTATATATAGATGTGTTCTATGTTGTTATGGTATCGCATCAAGAATGGATCGGTAAGGAAGGCGGTCGGCATGATATCAATGGGGCACAGTGGCTAGTCATTGTCGGCTGGGGTGGGCTCCTGCCAACCTTACCGTCCTGCGCCATAATCAGAAAAAGTTCTAATCATGCCTTTTCAACTGGAAACAAACATCAATAAACTAATCGGAAAAACAGCATCCGGTACGACCGGATGCCACGGACAGACCGTTAAAAATTCAAAAATTAAAAAAAAAACTGGCCGGTTAGATTTAAATTGAAACTAAAAGGACCGGCAAACAAAACTAAAATCAAAATTTAAAATAACTGAAAGCGAAACTAACTCAAATGGAAATTTAAAAATAACCGAAAATTAAAGCAAAAAAAAAACAGACTCATTAAAATTAACGACAAAAAAACATGAAAATTGAAAAACGAACCGGAAAAGACCGGTTACCACGCTAAAAAAGAAAAATATAACAAAAGGGCTGAACAGGGCGTGTTGTTGCGACGCCCTGGTGCTGACCCACCCTCATCCATGGCCATCGGTGCACCAAACCGAATCCCGATGGCCCCTTACCTAAAAACAGATCTTCTACCTTCTAAATAATTGACAGATTCAGCAATCCCATTTTTAACATTTTTATTCAAAATCCATTGCTTAAGTCCAACATGTTCAAAGTAATATTAGACCTAATCAAATCTTTACCTTAGAAGTTTATTAGAAAATTACTCGAGGCATGTAATAAATCGAGTTTCAAAACTTCTAACGTAGTTAAAAAAAATTTTGCAATATTATGAGTTATTGTTGATATGATTTGTGTGATTACATAGCAGGCGTGTTTACATGGATGTATGTTTTACAAAACTCTAATTTATATTTCGGTTTACCCTAGTGGTTGTTCTACAGAATATGAAATATAATACTCCTGAAGAATCAAAAAAAGTGCTAACGGAACGTCTGGTGGGATATTGAAACGTTCACAATTGCATTAAACAACAATTAAATCGGACTAGCAAAAAAAAAACGAAACTTATTTCATTTATTTATTAGTTTATGTATTATTCATTATTATTGCTTATTTATTTGTTATTGCTTTATTATATTATATTGTTATATTAATTGTGGCCTTTAGTTTTGTTATCATTTTATACATTATTTTACTCAATTATAATTGGAACAGTTTCATTGGAAGGAAAAAAAGGCATTTTTTTTATTGGGCTATTTACCTTAATTTAATTAAATCATTAGCCAAACCAAAAATTGTTATTTTTTTTGTTTTTTACAAAAAAAAAGGTGGTTCCTCTCTAACAGACTTTAGAACACTTCTCGCTTCCAGCTACATTACCTTAAGTCTCTCTTCATTTTAGTTTAGTATTAAGTATTTAAACTAATTACAATTTTTTTCCTTTTTTTTTTATAATAATAAAAAAATTATAATGTTGAGTTTACATAGGTTAGCTTGTTTCACGGACTTGTTTATATTTTTTTAATTTCAAAGATAATTTGCTTTTTTTTTGCTAATTTAACCAGTCTAATCTTATTACTTTAAACGAGCTAATCTTGTATATTTATATAGTTGTATATCCAGACTATCTCGAAATTTGGTATGTAAATAGTGTACCACATTCGAAGAATTTTTACGTTGGTGTTGTCACATAGGTAATTTTTTTCGGGTTGCCACCTATCTGAATTTTATTTTCTATGAAATAAAATACGCCAATATGGGTATCAAAAGAAAGGTTTTTTCCTGCGTTTTGAAAAAAAAAATACATTTCTAAGTAGGATTGCCACTTATTGTTGCCATTTGAGCTTATTATATCTTTGAACTTTTAAAGAGCTATTCCTATATATGGTAAATTCGAATATCTCGCAAATGGCTTAACCGATTTGAATGAAATTTTGTATGGACACCGTTCCATGAAAAATAGCGCCACACCATTATTGAGCCTCTTCCATGTTTTATTATTGGTGATGAAAAAAAAAATACATTTCTAAGTAGGATTTACCACTTATTGTTGCCATTTGAGCCTATTATATCTTTGAACTTTTATAGAGCTATTCCTATATATTTGTATATTCGAATATCTCGCAAACGGCTCAACCGATTTGGATGAAATTTGGTATGTATGTACATAGGGTACCACATTCTAAGAATTCCTATCTAGGTGTTGCCTTATAGGAGTTTTTACGGAGTTGCTACCTATCAGATTTTGTTTAAAATAAATGAAATATGCCAATATGGGTATCAAACGAAAGGTATTTTCCTTCGTATTACAAAAAAAACAACATTTCTAAGTAGGGTTGCCACTTTTGTTCGACAAGAAAAATCCGGCAAAGAAGTTCGTATACCGACAATCGCACTCATCCAAGGACTCGCTAAGGTGCAACTTCCAGTAAGGCCAACGTTTGCCATGACTGCGCATAAAGATCAGGGATAAACTTTTGAGTTTGTCGGAGTGGAGCTAAATTCATCGATGTTCATGCATGGTATGTTATATTTATGTGGCGTTTCCAGAGTTAAGTGACCAAATACATTTAAAGTAATGTCACTGGAGAAAAGAAACGTACTCGGAACATGGTTTGGAAGGAAGTGTTGCAATAGATTTCATATGTATCGAATATAAAAAGTTTTGCATAGGTCTATCATTAAAAATAAAGAAGAAATCACGGAATGTTGACCGATGTGTGGAGCTCTAACCCACAAATATACCCATGGGACGCTAATCTTTCTCGATTATTTGATAACAATCGACAGCTGCTAACCATACAATTCAGCAAGGAATTTTGTAAAGACTTGTCGAAAATTTGTTTGAGCAGCCACCAAGGAGTAATTATGTGTATTCAAACTTTGTTACTAATAAAAAATTTTAAACATATTTTTATTATCAAGATATGTCTTTAGAATGCTTCACTGCTGGTAAGTAAAACTATTCATACAAACAACCAGAATATCTTTATTGATGATTATCTTAATAAACTAAATTGTATGGCAACCATGAAAATGCCAAGTAAAGCTTTCAAAACAAATTATACCGCGAATACGATGTTTGGTTCATACAAGTTTAGTGCAAACCGTCAAAGTTGTTCGATTGATACTTCACAACAAAGGAACGAACGCACCGAAATCCCATGTAAACACATTTGCATTACTGGTCTGAAATCACGCATTATAGCTCAGTATAAATGGGTTATTACTTATCTTTGCTTATATCGTTTACTTTTTTTTTTTTATTAAATTATGTTGGCTAGGTCTCACCCGGTTTCTGGAGTAGGCCGTTGGTGGGCGCTACTGTTGGTGTTGTCTCTGCTGGTCATTGTATAGGGCGGGCCTATATTATGGCGGCCCCCGCTGTTGTCACCGCTGGTTACTGTTGTTGTTACCGGTTGCTAGTGCGGTGGGCCTATCATACGGCGGCCCCCGCTGCTGTCACTGCTAGTTGTCGTGCCGGTTTTGTTGTTACCGGTTGTTGTTACTGTTAATGCAGTGGGCCTAAAAGAAGCGGCCCCCGCTGTTGCCTCTGCTGGTTGTGTTGTTACCGGTTGGCGGCCTTTATTACTGCCGGATTTGCTGTTGCCGGCCTTTGTTACTGCCGGATTTGTTGTTGCCGGTCTTGTTGTTACCGGTTTTGTTGTTACCGGTTTAGTTGTGGCCGGCTTGTTGTTGCCGGTGTCTTCGCTTATAAAAATATTTATTGGTGGATAGTTTTCCACTTTTTTGTAACATGGAAGCTATTTTACACCAAAGACACTGCTTTTACTTTTAAATCCAAATTCCAATTCAACTTAATTACATTTACTACTCAAGAATGGTTGTATACTCGTATATGTTTGTAAATACTGGCGTTGATTATACACTAATAACTTAGCCTTGATTTATCAACTGGTCGTATGTAAATTAATGGCATAATATGCATATGTTTTTAGAGAAGTTGGAAGCGATAGTTGCTTAGTCAATGCTCAGGCGATGAAATTGCTTAAATATTTTATTCGCACTTTTATAAATTTGTTTTTGTTGTAGTTGTTACTTTATTTATTTAGTTAGACTTTTTTATAAAACCAACAATTCACTCGCTTACATACATTCTTATTCTTTTTTTTCGCGATGGTTGTAGTTCAATTTTTGTTGGTGTGCTAAGAACTTTTATTTCTTGGTTGCTTCATTAGCAACATTCTAACCTTTTTTTCGCTTAAAGATAACACTTCAACTTTATTTCTCTGTATACCCTTATTAATTTTAATAAATTTTTGTTTTTTTTTTGTAGTTCAAATTGATTGAATAATTCGAGATTTTTATGTTGCAATTTTGGTAATTCTATACGACCGCACTCAACCGTCAATATACGCCCAAAAACCTCGGGAAAGGCATCAAACGTCGGGTCCCAACCTCCGCATCAAAAATCCGAAAGCGGAAATTCGATATCTTATGTCTGTTCAGAGATATTAGCAATTAAAGTTGAAATTTTTCTGTCATTTTCATGTGGTTGTTGTAATCAAAGATTAGGGTGTACCGAAAAGTGCAGAAATGTGTTCTGCGCAGAAATATTGTGGACCGCGTAGCCGAGAGTTATTTTTCTGAAGTGCGGCCCAAGGCCGCCTACGCAGAATGGGATCGGACCTGGGCCATTTTTGGGTTTTTTGCTAATAACTTTTCACTGAAACAAATTATTTAACCTCCTGCCCCGGAGCACCGATACAGAAATCAAAATGCGTCGCTGGACACCCCTCCCGACATTCCCGGACGCATGCTAGCAGTCACGTACGGTCGTATAGAACCACCGTAGTTTTTTGTACAACTTGTTAAGATTTGAAAAAAATATTCCAAGGTCTGCATGAGAGACACTGGGCGCGGCCGCGCTTTGCGGGACAATGAACACCGCACTTGCCAATGGCTACACGAAAAAGTTTGTTCTTTTCATCAACAAAATGTAGAAAAATACATATGCTGGCCGTTCACATTCAACTATTTCACTTTTATTGTTATTTTAAGCAATTTTTAAACATTTTTTAACGCACTAAAACACAATCCCTTTTTTTTTTTTGATTTTCTAAGTTTTTCAACGCACTTTACTTTTTTTTGCTTTACGCGCACACGACCGCTCCCGTCAAAATTTATTATCTTTTTGAATTGGTCGAATGCCGGTGACGCCGGTATGCCTGAAAATCGTCAAGCAACGGCGACTGCGCAATGGAAAAGTTCCGTTACCCAGCCTGACGTGGCATGATTGTTGCCACTCGGGTTGGTGGTTGCCACCAGGGCTCGGACTTTTACTTTTTATTTTAAATACCTTTTTACTACTACCGAACTGAGTAAAAGTACAGCACGCATTTCAAAACAAAAAAAAAGATATTATTGAAACTTACGTTGAAAATATGACTTTGCTTTCTCATAGTAGATTTAATGAGTATTGCACTGTAGGAATTACTTAAAACTCAAAGTACTGTAATTACGCTTTTATTTGAGGCATAAATGAAAATGATTTTAGTACTCTTACTTTTAATACTATTTCGCTCAGTGGCTATTTTTATCAAATTTGATTTTTTTCCCTATGGAACAAAATTAAATGCAAGAGTATTTATACTGATTAATGACTTTATAAGAGAAGTTATAGTTAAGTAAAAGCATCACTTATCAAAATAAATCAGATTATGGCACTATTATAAGGGAGCATAAAGCGTAGTAGATTTGGGTAAAGTGCAGTAGGTATTAAAATGACTGCAATTTTGTTCAAGTCCGAACCCTAAAGGCACGCTTCCGTTGGCGCGAAAAATTAGGAAGGTTCCAGACCCTGCGTTTGGTGTGTTCCCCACGTTATTGGGCTTGGGATAGAAGACACAGGGAAGTACTCATCCTATCTCGCCGTTGGCAATAATATTTCGATCTACAAGCTTCGTTTATATTGCACATGGTAACAAAATACTGCCGCCTTAAGCTTATTTAAGTCCAATTTGCTCAATAATGGATGGCCATTACTGTTAAAATGTATTCTGGCAATATACTTTGTTTAACTCGTGTTTGGTCGAAACTGTGATGTCCGCTGGGTTAAAGTCAGAGATCAGGACAGGATTCCATGTGTCTCCCACCCAGGTCAATATGGCATTTTGGGGGCGTATCTTTCACTTTGGTGGTATTGGCAATTTGTTGGTTTTTGGTTTTCGAGATATTGCATTAAAAAAAATGCATTGAATTTTATGGCACGTTTATTCCGTATATACTTTGTACTCGTGCACTTTTACTAACTTAGATACTTTAAATTCAATCATACTGTGGCAACCATCGAAACCAGCTGATGTCGATGTGGTGAAATTGTGCTGAAAGCAATTGAAACCAGTTTTTGTGCCAATGCGATGAAAAAACTCTCTCTCTCTTTTTGCGACAACGGCACGAGGCGGAAGCGTGATTAAGTATACACTTTTGTTAAATGAGTAAAAATTAGTTTGTAAGTCTTTTGTAGTACGCTAAATAATAAAGCAATATATTACTAATTTACCGCTGTTTTTCTTGCGTACGCTACAACTGGTGACCCCGACGGTGAGAAATAAAAACCAGTGGAAACAGTTCTCCAATTGGTAGTCTCACACCGGAGTAATAAATCTAACCTTGAAATGTCGAAAAACGAGGAGCAGCAACCTAATTTGATAACTAGCCCTCCACTTACTGCAGACCCGAATCAAATAATGTCTGCACGCGTAGTCAAACTTCCACCGTTTTGGAAGGATAACTGTATTCTTTGGTTCGCTCAAGTGGAAGCTGCCCTCGAAATCGCCCAAATTCGTTCAGACGCAGCGAAATATAGATACGTCCTCGTTCACTTAGATGAGACGACACTGCCGTTTGTCGCCGATATAGTGACTTCACCACCCGATGAGGAAAAGTACACCGCCCTCAAAAACAGGCTGATCAGCACTTTTGAAGACTCGGAAGACACAAAATTTCGAAGACTCTTGCAAGGACTAGAGTACATCGACGGGAAGCCCTCGCGCTACCTACAACGCCTTAGAAATCTTTGCTCTCGAAAAATACCAGACGAAATATTACGCACTATATTCTTGGAACGACTGCCCTCGAACGTCCGCTGCGTCTTAGCAATCAGCGCAGCGCCAGATCTAACCGCACTATCTTTGCAGGCAGATAAAATCTTCGATGCCCAAGGTAGTGTCATGTCCCTTCAAAATGGTGTTAGTGAAATGCCGACAAACCAAACTGAAACAACCCTAAGTCAGAATCGTTTCGACGAAATTAAAGCAGAAATACAAGCGCTTTCACTAAAGTTAGACAATTCTAAAAACGCGCGTAAAGCCACATCCGACAGCAAGTATTGTTACTACCACCTTCGCTTTGGCAGCCAAGCACGAAAATGCCGCCAACCATGTGAATTTAAAAAAGCAACAAAAAATCCGGGAAACTAAACAGACCTTCAGTAATCTTGGTAGGCACCGCTGAAGGTCCCTTCACATCTCGCCTGCAAATCACAGACATTAAAATAGTTCGGCAAACACGAAACTATCACTGTTTGCAGCAAACGGTTCGACGATACCCACTTACGGGTCGAAAACCATAGCAATTGACATCGGACTCGGTCGTATATTTATTTGGGAGTTTACAGTGGCTAACATCGCACACCCGATTCTCGGCGCAGACTTTATCAAACATAATGGGCTTCTAGTTGATCTTCGAAACCGAAAGCTACTGACGTCTAACACACTGAATACAAACGCCCACGTACAGCCGCAGGTTCACGAAACGCAGGTGCCACCAATATTAAACCACAACGGAACACCAACGTCTGTATCCGAAGTATCTCCGATTTCGATGCATAACCCTGTGTATCATATCTTAAAAAAGTTTGACGTGGTCACAAAATGCGCCAAACACAAAGTCCCTGTTCACAAAATTAATCATTACATAAACACACACGGCACACCCGTGGCGGAGCGCGCCAGAAGACTAGCCGGCGATAAATTGGTAGCAGCAAAGAAGGAATTTAGCCAGATGTTGCTGGAAGGCATTTGTACACCATCAGACAGCGAATGGGCAAGCCCACTCCATTTAGTAAAAAAGAAATACGGTACGTGGCGGGCGTGTGGAGACTACCGACGTCTCAACAAAGTCACAACACCCGACCGTTACCCTATTCCACATCTACGGGATTTCACATTATTTCTGCACGGTTGCTCGGTGTTCACCACACTTGATCTTGACCGCGCATATTATCAGATTCCGGTCGCACCTGAGGACCGACCTAAGACTGCTGTTATAACGCCTTTCGGACTTTTCCAATTTAATGTAATGACCTTCGGGCTGTGCAACGCTGCTCAGACCTTTCAGCGCCTTATGGACTCGATTTTACGAGATCTCGATTATTGTCACGTCTATATAGACGACATTTTAATCGCCTCTTCATCCATAGAAGAGCACAAACAGCACTTGAGCACAGTTTTGGGGCGCTTAAAACAGCACGGGCTTTCGATAAGATTACAAAAATGTATGTTCGCACAACCAGAAGTAATATATTTGGGCCACTCGATAAATAGTAAAGGTATCAAACCTACTGACGAACGCTGCGAAGTAATCCGCACGTACCCGAAGCCCAAAACAGTTTCTGACCTACGTAGATTTCTCGGATCCTGGAATTTCTATAGACTGAATATGCCTGAAGCAGCGGAAGTGCAGGCGCCGCTGGTTGCCCTGACTGCCGGCGCCCGAAAGAATGACAAAACCAAAATCGTTTGGGACAAATCAACAACTGAGGCGTTCGAAAAATGCAAACTCATTCTCACACACGCCGTGCAGCTAGCATATCCGGCACCAGACGTACCACTCACATTGCGCTGTGACGCATCGGACCAATCAGTTGGCGCTGCACTGGACCAGGTGGTCAACAACGAGATACAGCCCTTAGGGTTCTATACAAGTAAGCTTAATAAAACCGAAAAAAATTACAGTACATACGATCGCGAGTTGCTAGCTATTTTTAAAGGCATTCAGTTTTTCAGACATTTAGTTGAGGGCAGAGATGTTAAAATTTTAACCGATCACCGACCGCTCGCATTCGCATTTTCACAAAGCTCACATAAAGCATCAGCACGCCAGCAACGCCAGCTGCAATTTATTAGCCAATTTACTACGCAAATAACGTATGTACAAGGAAGAGAAAACATCGTCGCTGATGCCTTCTCCAGAGTAAATTCAATCTGCCTACCTGTGAATATATCCACAAAAGAGATCGCTGAACAACAATCAACAGACGAAGAGCTTCAATACCTCCTTAAATCATCTACCACTTCGCTAAAACTTCAGCAGTTTGATGTTAATAATGACGGTACTAAAATATTTTGTGATACATCAACCGGAAGGTTACGACCTTATGTACCTTCCAAGCTACGACGCAAGATATACGACCAACTACACAACGTTTCACACCCGCATACACGCGCCACCCAAAGGCTTATTCAACAAAGCTTTGTTTGGCCTCACATGAAACGAGACGCTTCTCAATGGACAAGAAACTGCTTAAGCTGTCAACGATGCAAAGTAAGCCGGCATGTTAAAAACCCGCCGCAACATATTGACATCCCAAGCGAACGATTCAAACATGTTCATATTGATATCGTCGTCATGCCCAAATGTGACGAATACAGGTACTGTTTAACTATCATCGATCGCTTTTCACGTTGGCCAGAGGCAATACCACTAAAAAATATACATGCTGAAACTGTAACAAATGCGTTTTTTAGTGGATGGGTTAGTAGATTCGGAGCACCTGCAACTATTACAAGCGACAGAGGAACTCAATTCGAATCAAAATTCTTTACGGCATTTTCGCAACTCATCGGCTGCAACCGAATAAGAACTACGGCGTACCACCCTGCCTCAAACGGCATGATAGAAAGGTGGCATAGATCACTAAAATCTTCCAGTATGTGCTACGCGACACCACACTGGGTTAATACGCTCCCAGCCGTACTCCTCGGTCTAAGAACCTGTTTGAAAGAAGATATAAAAGCCAGCGCTGCCGAGATGCTATATGGTACAACACTTCGTCTCCCAGGAGAATACTTCGTTGATAAAGAAGAAGGACCCCCAGCACAGAACTTTGCTGAGAGTTTTCGTACGTTCATGCGATCGATCCGCTCCGCTCCAGCTGCTCATCATAGTAAAATACGTGCGTTCACACATAAGACGCTCAGCACATGTTCGCATGTTTTTGTGAAAGTAGACGAAACAAAAAAACCACTAGATCCACCATATAGAGGACCATACGAGGTTCTCGAACGAATTAGTAACTATGTGTTCCGAGTCAACGTAGAGGGGCGGTCGGCTACAATCTCCACCGAGCGGCTCAAGCCCGCATTTATTGAAAAAACAACCGATCATGAACAAAATAACAAAGTAAATGCAGCATCGGAACCAGAAAATAGAATCAATCAACAACAGCGTAAGCCACTAGCACGGAAATGCAAACAGCGAAATCAGTAGCTTGGAGAATACTCCAACCCACTTGGGGGAGGCTACTGTGGCAACCATCGAAACCAGCTGATGTCGATGTGGTGAAATTGTGCTGAAAGCAATTGAAACCAGTTTTTGTGCCAATGCGATGAAAAAAACTCTCTCTCTCTTTTTGCGACAACGGCACGAGGCGGACGCGTGATTAAGTATACACTTTTGTTAAATGAGTAAAAATTAGTTTGTAAGTCTTTTGTAGTACGCTAAATAAAAAAGCAATATATTACTAATCTACCGCTGTTTTTCTTGCGTACGCGTAATGAAAAACCCTTTTGGATGCCAATTTCCCATTTCCCTCAATTTGACACTTATTGGTTACCCGAAATTTAACTCTGGGTACACTAAAAACACACCCAACATTTGTTTGTCTGGAAATTAAAAGTTCCGTTATTGGTGCCTTTTCCACTCTATGGGAATATTTGGGGATGCCACCTCAGCAAAATCATAGCACTTCCCCGTGGCTATCGATTTAATACCGAACCGGAAGGTATTCAAGACTGTGAATTTACCTAACCAACCGCAGTGAGTCCTGACCGATTGAACCAAATACAAATGACTTTCAATTGAAAGTAAACTATAACAATGTATCAAAACGTCAGAACAACATCTACCGGGTTTTGCTAGTATACTCGTATTATAAAATGTCGAAAACTGAGAGACTACTTTGCGTTCAAATAGACAGACGAACAGACAGACAGACGGACGGAGGAACGGGCATGGCTAAATCGGCTCCGCTCATCGTCCTGATCATGTCCGTGAACTTTTCTCTTCTTCTCTACATCTAATGTTTATGAAAGGTATGAAAATATTAATGTTTTCCGATTTGGCAAATTTTTGGCAGGAGTATACTAGATGTTACTGCGAAGCAGCTGACCAATTTTGATTAAAATATCTAGTTCAAGCTACAAGCAATCGTCTTTGAAAACAGTAGAACGTGTATGTAGGCGGTGCCACGCCTACTTCCCCAAAATTTGTTTTCTGTTAAATTTTGCTGAAAAAGCTTATTATGTGTGCAAGATCATATTGACACAACTTGCTTGGTTGTAGAAATATCGCTTTTTAAATTTTTCAGAACTATGTTAAAAAACTGGGCGTGGAAATGAACAGATTCGCCCATTTTTTCCTCGAACATTCCCTGCCGACCTAGAAACCTGGGTGCTAATTTTCGTTTCGATATCTGGAACGGTTTTTGATTTATGATTAATATTATTTCTAAGTTTGACTTAATCAAAAGTGGGCGGTACCACTCCCATTTTAAAAAATTTCTTGAAAAATGTATTTTATGCGTCAATCTCAATGTATTCACCAAATTTTATCCTTATAAGGCCCGGTTTTTCAGTACAAGTTTATCTCAATTTAGCAATTAAGCGGTCAATTCGGCAGGGTTAAACTCTAGTTAACCTGTCAGCTGTTTTGCATATTTGATGGTTTTGGTTGTGAAACAATAAGCTGAACGCAATTAAGAAAGGACGATATTTTTATATTTAATTAAATACTGGATATATCATCTGACGAAAGTGATTATAGTGATGCAGAAATTGGCGAAATGCTAACTATTACAATACTGAGGAGAAGCAATGGCGTTGAATATATATACAAACATTATCTGTTGCCGTATCTAGATAAAGAAAAAACCAATGTTGCCGTATAAAAAGCAAATATTAAAAGCGGCCTTAAACTCACTCTGAAAAACCGCTCTGCAGTTTAACTGGAGTTTAAATTTATGCCGAGTTTAAGCAAACTTAGTTTAAACTGAGCTTAACCAAAGACTGAAAACCGGGCCTAAGTGTATTATGTACTGTATAATCACTTTTTTTGTGTTTTCGAAAATATTCTACACATAAAAACTGGGTGTGGCTATTATCCGATTTCGCCCATTTTAAATTGCGCTCGGAGATGAGTGCCAAGGAACCTGCATACCAAATTTCATTAAGATATCTCAAAATTTACTCAAGTTATCGTGTTTTGAATATTTATACAGAAACCCATGGTATAAGCTAGTATGCTAAAAACTGCATATCCAAAATGCTTCTGAAAGATGTGCCTTTTCAACTTTGTGAGACAATCGACCACTAATCTCGAAGTACATATAAAATGAAATAGCGGAAGAACTGATGCAACTAAATCTCATATTACCCTTCGCGGAGTGTTCGGTAATTCAACAAAAAAAATAAATCGTTCATCTCTTGGGCAGATGATTTTTTTTTTTCAAAAAACACTTTCCAGCAGATATACTCTGAAGGTTTGAAGATCACTTGCAAAACGCAATCCCGATTTGAAAAACAGTTACTATCAACATTTTTATTACACGTGGTCCCACACTTGTTTTTTACACTTTCCATATTATATTAAGCGCACTACAGTTTTCCGGTTCGTTTTATAAAGGGAAAATCTCTTCGATCTTTATTAACCTTAGGACTCAGTTTGGTTAATATGTGCCTAAATTAATGCAAAAACACTTCATGTTAAAACTGATTGCCTTTCACAACGAAAAGCTGGTAAAAAAGGGAAGAGCAGCTACACAAACTAAGAGATTGCATCAACATATTCGTTGAATTTATGTATTCCGCATTTTTTGTTTGCTGAATAAAGTTTTTGCGTACAAATGTTTCTCACACACGGTTAAAAAAATTAACCTAAATTAAAAAACATTTTTGGACGAAATACCTGATCAAAGCAAATCTGGTTTTTAATTTAAACTATTCTACTTTCCGAGAAAATATGTGTGATCAAAATATTTTTAACTTAAACCAGAATAGTAGACAACTTTGAAATTTATTTCAAAACGTAAAAAAAAACAGCTTAAACAATGAATGGTTTCAAAATTTTAACAGTGCATCGAATAATATTGTTCACACACAAAAACATTTAGCTTGCTATCAGCCAAACTATCTAATGGCCACGGAATGCATTTCTATAGTCAGAAAATAGCTTTTTCCACTTCCATCTTGCTACTTTTAGCAATTTTTCGCTTGATCGATATAGCTATCTACATTTTTAACGAGCTAAAAGCTTAACACAATTGTTCATTTCGCAAGAGAAATAACGGCTTTGCTTTTCTTATTTCTCTGAAATCCCTACAACTTTTGTGGAAATACATATAGCGCCAGGAAAAAATTCCCAGAATTCCCGTGTTTTTATGTAGTACAATTTTTCAGGGGCGCAACTTTTGTAATTAGAGATTATCATTTGCCTCCGATGTATTTCGGAAGGTAAACTATTTTCAATAACCAAGTACTGCAAACCAAAAAAACATGATAAAACAATTAAGACGGTCTCAGGTCGGGCGAAACCGAACGTTAAATATCCAATCTGTGGTTTGAGATGCAAGGCTAGACACAAATACCTATTAATTGTAAATAGTATCGGTACTAGGATATACTCGTATATATAAACAATTTTTATTTACTTCAACGGCTTTCCGGATCGAAAGGGTAGATGGCGCTTCACCGTCTAAACGATTTAGGCGGCCTTCTTTCTGCCAACTGGCGCCAGTTCGAAACACCACGGGATCGCAGAGTGGTGGTCTCCCTCTTCCTCTGCAACTACCGGCATGTGCCGATAAGAATACCTTCTGAGCCGGAACATATTTATTCAATCGCACAACATGGCCTATCCAACCAAGCCGCTAGTTGAATTCGTTGGACTATGTCGGTATCTGCATATAGCTCATACAGCTCGTCTATTAATCTGCTTCCCTAATTCTTTCGAAGAACTTTCTCCCGAATAATCACAGAGCCGTCTTATCAGATGATGTAAGTGTCCAAACTTCGACAAGAAGCCAAGACGCCAATGCGCTCACTCCTTGTTTGAGAACAACATGTACTTCGTTTTGCCAGGCATGATTGGGTTTTACCTAGTCTGAAACCTGTAAGACCATACCCCAGCTGTCATTCAATAGAAATCAATTGCTGAAAGGTTAAGACAAGGCCGAAGTTCTGATAGTGAAGTGATCCGCCAATAACATCAATTTAAGCTGATGCTAAACAATACATCAGTTTTGTCATCATTTTGAATGCGATCTGCATAACAACAACTACAGAAGCTGAAGAAGTAAGCGTAAGACAACCTACATTTGATTTACATGGGCCTAATTGCACAATTAGCAGCAGAGCTGCATTGTATACCTCCGTCAAAAAGCATTGGAGGGCCCAATGACCTCCCAGAAACCTCGCAGGTTGGACCAAAGTGACATTTCTGTTAGAAGAGTCGGCTCAGTTGAGTAAATGAATAGATGGTTCCAGTCATGGGGAAAAACGCCGAACGAAATTGGGCCAGCATGACTCCTGTCTGCCTCCTCTTCAGCACAGGTGGAGCTTGTGCTTGAATGACGGAATTCACTGGGCGAGAGCTGAAACAGGAGTTTACCGACTCTGTATGGATGAGTTTAAGGCCCATCGATGGACCTTTGGATAAAACGCCGAAGAAATATGATGCCGGATCTCATCATAGTGCTTACGGAGATGACTCCTCATTCGCCTGGAAAGCATATGTTCGGGTGTTGCAGGTTTGTAGGAATTGCCTGGTCAACACTTCACTCTGCTCCTTAACACCGAGCATTTTTGGCTCGCTATGAAGGTGGTGTTCAGGTGACATAAGGAGGCATCCCGTGGCAGTTCTGAGTGCGGTGTTTTGATGGAACCTCCTCCAGTGTGTGTCTGCTAGCCCCGGCGACCATATAGGCGAATCGGAGCTCAGAACCCGCTGGCCAATTACCTTGTACGTTATCAGTAACGTTTCTTTGTCTTTTCCCCAAGTGCTGCCAGATAGTGACTTGAGAATTTTGTTGCGGCTTTGTGCTTTGGTGGCAAACGCGGCTACGAGCACCGTACCGGAACATAGTTTCAAGCGTGACCTCTAAGATTTTGGGATGTGTGACAGTCGGAAGCTTAGTGCCGTCGACGTAGACGTCTAATTCCATGTTCACCTGCCCTGTCCACGTCGTGAATAAGGTGGCCGACGATTTGGTCGGTGACAATGCCAGATTTCGTGGAGCGAAGGTACCTGACAAGGATGGATGGGCGGATTGGCCAAGGATTTGACAGTGGACCATAATTTGCCAACACCAGCAGAGACGTTGCAGGACCTTGGAGCGTTTATGTTGATCAACCAGCCGTCTGATTTCCGCATTGAGATCCTGAATTGGGCGATCCGTAAAGTCTAAGCACATGGCACGATCAATTTCCAGGGCCGCTGCCTGTGCGGGGAAATGCGGGCGCACCTCCTTGATTCTCCCTGACGGAATGTTTTGATTTGAGGCTAAAGCTATGATCATTGGAAGCGCTCTTTCCCCTTCTCGTACCTCAGACGGGGAGAGAAGAGCAGCGAAGACGCTCTCAGTGAAGTAAAGAAAACTAACCAAGTCAGCTTTGTTGAAATTAGAGAAAGTATGATTTTCAGAGGTGACAAAGTCGGCGGGGCGATCGATTGAGAAGACAGCCCACGCAGTTTATGAGACCAGCGCTGGCGATGGTAAGGTCTGGCGAACGGGAACAATTCACCTCGATTCTCGTGGGGGCATCCCCGTTCACAGTGCAGAAGGTTGAATCATCTGTCAACGTGTAAGCTTGAGTTCCAAAGGTCATGTTGTGCGTTAAAGTCTCCGAGGATTGCACGATTATCACCTCTGAGTCACACACGAATGACAGGGCGATATTCACTCGGACAACAGGTGACAGGACGTATATAAATGTATGTAAACAACCATGCCTTGGCCTTCTAAGGTGTTGTCCCTCGGGTCTACATCAGGCTCAAATATACGGTATTGCGCAGATTGATGAGTGATGAAAGCAAGTCCGCCCCCAGGTCTTCTCTCACGGTCGCTCCGATGGATGTTATAGCCCTGACAGGTCCGAAGTTCTGATCGGGCACCCAGGTTTGTCTTCTGTAACGCAGCAATCTTGACGTTCTGCCGCTTCGTGAGGTTCACTATTTCACTAACTTTGCCGCTTAGGCCGCTGCAGAGAAATAGTCACGCTGGGAGTCGACTGGGTCGCGTGCGTCGTCGCAATCTAGAGGGCAAGGAATCCGCACCAACCGATGGAAGCGAATCCGTCGACGTTGTAGGTTGACCTGCTCGACAACAATACGCAACGTATGTATCAGTCGATAAATTCCTGTTTCCGAGCTCACAGCATATAAGCAGGTGACATAAGCCAAGGCAGGAGTTGCATTTGACTGATGTCGCCGGTGAAAATAATCTCAACCGACCAGTGCAAGTGGTGTAAGGGAGCAGGAACTGGAGGATTTGGCTTACATTCGTACTAGTGTTGGAGGAAGAAGGGGATGTTGTTAGTGGGGAGGGGGTTGGCTTTCGCTCACCATTGCTCACATCCAAAAGAGATGTGCTACACAGAAAGTAGCTCTGACCTGCTGTGTGAGATGTTAGCGCCGGGGTTCGTGAGCGGCAGTGGGAATTGCTCACTACCTGCTGGGCAGAGTTAGTGCTGCTAGTCGTGTAGACCGTATCGGGAACATGTGGCGGGCGACACTGTATCGACTTGGGCCACGGGACGCCCTAGGACGTGAACATCAAGGGGCCACGAAAGTTTTGAGGAAACCAGAACGTTTGTGTGTGAAGTGACTTAGCCCGGAGCAACTTGTTTTGTGCAGCCTTCTTTTACATTCGGAATAATGGATGAAGTGTGAACGTTTGACATAAATCTTCTTCCAGCAAACGCAGCAGATCCAATCTCTTGGTCCCGGGTTGGGTTCAACACCCGCCCGGAGCAAGAGAGTATTGAGCAGCCCTGCTGCAAGGAGTTGCAAGGAGGGTGGCAGTTTTAGGGAAAAATTACGAGTTAGACTGGGTTACAACGAAATAACAGCTCTTAGTTGGGTAAAACCGGTGTCATTTCGGTACTATAGAACCGGCTGTTGTGTGAATTATTACTCTGCCGCTGCGCTACCGACTGTGCTCCTCTGGTTTGTTTTTCCTTTTTGCTGTTCTTTTCTTTGTAAATTATTTGCACTTGATTTAATGCATCCATACATACATATGTAGAGAACATCTGCTGTGACTTGTAACAGCTGAGTAAAAAAGTTAAACATTAGTGCTGCCATCGTGATTGATTTTTGTAACCAAATTGCAGTAGCTTTGTAAAGGGTGTTTTTTTTAGGGGTATAGAACTTCGAGTTGAAATAAAACACAAGAAAATCGTTTTAAGGTCCATCAATTTGGCTTTATTGGAAGGATAATTTTATGCCATTAATGTTTAAATATGATTTCGGGCATGTGGCCGCCGCGGCTGGCTCGAATAAAGCCAATTCTACAGGTCCAATTTTCAACCACTTTTTCGAGCATATGGGGCCGTATGTCGGCAATAACGCCACGAATGTTGGCTTCCAATTCCCCTAACGTTTCTGGTTTGTTGGTGTAGACGAGCGACTTCACATATCCCCAAAGAAAATAATCCAATGGTGTCAAATCACACGACCTTGGTGGCCAATTGACAGGTCCATTCCGCGAAATTATGCGCTCATCGAATGTTTCCTTCAATAAATCGATTGTGACGTGCGCTGTGTGGCATGTAGCGCCGTCTTGTTGGAACCACAACTCATCCACATTCATGCCATCCAATTCGGGAACAAAATAGTCGGTTATCATGGCTCTATACCGGTCTCCATTAACGGTAGCTGCCTCTCCAGCATTATTGCGGAAGAAGTATGGCCCAATGACTCCACCAGCCCATAGAGCACACCAAACAGTCAGTTTTTGTGGATGTAATGGCGTTTCAAGGGTCTCATGTGGATTCTCTTCACTCCAAATGCGGCAATTTTGCTTGGTGACGTAGCCATTCAACCAAAAATGAGCCTCATCACTGAACAAAATTTTGCGATGAAAATCAGCATCGAAATCAATCTCATTTTCGGCCCATACACCAAAATCACGACGCATTGCATGGTCTCGCGGCTTTAATTCTTGCACAAGCTGGATCTTGTAAGGTCGCAAGCCAAGATCTTTGCGCAAAATCTTCCATAAAGTTGATGGACAAAGCTCCAATTGCTGTGCACGGTGGCGAATCGATTCATTCGGGTCCTCTTCAACACTTTGCTCTACAGCGGCAATTGTTTCTTCGGTGCGCACTGTTCGACGTCTCTGCGGATGCGTATTATCACATAGAGTAAACGTAGTGCGAAAACGATCCATGGTTAACCGAATTAATTGCTCTGATGGACGATTATGTCGACCATAAAATGGACGGAGCTCACGGTAAACTTCGCGAACTGAACCATTATTTTCGAAATAAATTTGCACGATTTGCAAGCGTTGTTCTTTTGTCAACCTGTTCATGATGAAATGGCAAACCAAACTAAACATAAATGACATTAGAGTTGCCAGATTTGACCACAAAATGCCAGTTTTATCTCTATTCGAAAAACAAACCCCTAAAAAAACACCCTTTATAACCTAACATAATCCTATCTCGATAAAACTGTCGTATTGTAGTTAGCGTATAAATAATTGTTTGTGTATATCATTGTCACTGTTACTGTATATTATTGCGATAACTTGAAGGTGAGCGTTTAGCCACGGTAAAAATGGCGAAATGCTGGCGGTAGAATGCTAAGAATGTAGAGCAACATTAAGGGCCGGTTTCACCAACGCGACTAAGACTAAAACTAAGTCGTGACTTAAGTTAGCACAGATTCGAGACTAACTTAATTTTGGGTTTCACCAACTGAGCGACTTAAATAATTTTGAGCACAACAACCCGATCAGCTGTTCTATGCATAGTAGTATTTTTTCATACCAGACAACTCTGCGCATCCCAATATCCCAGTGCGAAATGGGCATGTATGACTATACACGAAGTAATGTATTGATCTTACACCCATTTCTCTTTAGTTGGAAGGTACTAAAATTAGCGCTTAATTGAAAAAGATAGTTTCGCAATGATTGCATGCTTGAAAACAAGCGTTTACATGCATCTACGCTTACCCCGTTAAAGTCAAGCATGATCAAGTTTCCGACTGGGACGTTGCACAAAACAAATTAGCAGGATTACTGACATTAAGGTTTCGAACCACAGCAACACTGCTTAGTGGAGAATAAGTCAGCTGGCAAGTTGACTAAGTTGTGACTTAGCTAAGTTAGGTGGTGAAACTGAAAAAGTGAAAATCGCTACTTAACTAAGTTAAGTCGAGTTGGTGAAACCGGGCCTAAGGCATCTAGATGACATGATAAAATGTAGCAAGATCAAAAGAAACTAAATTAAGATAATAACGGATAGGATTAATTTAAAATAGTACTGCGACCAATGCGCGTTGTCAGACACGAATACAATGTTTATAGAAATTAAACATCTCATTAATAAATGCGAAGAAAGTAAAGTGAAAGCGGCTTATGTTAAACAGCTTATTAGTAAAAATTGTACTCAAATAAAATTTAATATTGTTTCAGATTTTAGTTCATTCCTGGAACAAAACATTGAGTTGAAATGAGTGCTATTTAGAATGAAATTATTATTTGGTTTTTAGAATTTTTAGGGAGTTTTGATGCGTGTTGCCGCAAATCAATTGTGAATGTGCACCCATGTTCAAATTATATCAATTTTGAGGTTTCAGACCCCTCTTTAACAGGAACTAGACATTATGGGAAATTTTTGAGCACAGATTCATATTCAGCGTGAAAAATCTTTTAGGAAGCATTTGGTTTTATTGTATTTCTACTGAAGAGATAAGGGTAGTTTGATACTCTGGATGTTAGCGGAGAAGATCTCAGTCATACTCTTCGTGCCTATTTTTCACACTTTATTATTCCAGCAGAACGCTGCGTCTAACTAGTAAGGAAGTCTAAGTTCGGGTGGAACCGAACATTATATACCTAGTAGTGATCTATTATGGCATACCAATTTACGCAGGTCTATTTTAATACTTTTCAGTTCGAATCATAAAGCCAGCTGATGGTTTTCAATAAAAACACTTCTGTTAAAAGTTTTGAGGGGCAAATTAATTGAAAAAAATATATAAATACATGGCGCGATATACAACAGGTATATCATCATAAATCTCCTAAGAGATTTTTGCGCCGAGCTTCCCTTTCAATTCGTAGTGTGCCGTTTTGAATTTTTTCCTACAAATTGGCGGGACCTTCAGATTTTTGCCGACTTCGAACGGCATCTACAAAGGAGATGAATTTTTGCTGAGAAGCCTTACATGATAGAAAGACACTCGGAGAGTTTGCCAAACCACTGCCGAGGGACGACCCTATTTGAAAAACTTTTTCAAACCACTTTTGATGTTACCTGTCCTAGGACTCGAACCTTGGACCTTCGGTGTGGTAGGCCGGCAACACTACCGCCACACCACGGCGGCCGTCATTAATTTATTTTGATATAAATAGCTTCCCTACCAACAACTGCTAACCACATTTTTTCAAAATACCAACACATGCACATTTTATGTTTGAAAAATTGGCGTTCAAATAGACAGACGGACAGACAGACGGACGGAGAAACGGACATTGCTAATTCGACTCAGCTCATCGTCCTTATTATTTCAGTTTACTTATTGATGGAATTATCTCTTCTTCTTTTCATACGTACAAACATTTCATGTTAATGAAAGATATTAAAATTAAAAAAGATGTATAACTTCCCTATTGCAGTGGGGTATTAAAACCTTGCCCGGATATTTTACTTGTATGTTATCTGATTTGCATTATTTTTGTCAGGAGTATACTACATACTATTGAGAAACAGCTGGCCAATTTTGATTGAAATATCTAGTTCAAACTACAAGCAATCGCCTTTGAAAATAGCAGAATTTGTGCTGAAAAGTGGGCGTGTTAACAGACGGACGGAAGGACATGGCTTAATGAGTTTCTTTTTTCCTCCTGATCATTTTGATATATTTAACTCAATATCTATTTCGATCCGTTTGTGCCGTTACATACCACCGTTACGCGTTATAAAATTGTAATCTGGTATAGGCGTCCAAGGTACTCAACCGATCTTTTTGAAATTTTCACAGTAGATTCTTGTTGTCGTCTACCGATTTGGCTTTTGATCCGTGGGCGTACTCTACATGTCTATAGTATACCTCGTATTCAGTTTCGTATTTCTATCTTACACCATTCTGAAGTTATTAACAGTCGAATTTCAAATTTGCTTCACTCATAACTGGGCGGTGCCAAGCCCACTTTCCAAAATTTTTCAAAAATCATATAAAGAATAAGAAAACTGATGTTAGTACCAAATTATATTATTATACCTGTATCAGTTAACTAGATATCGGCAGTTCAATTTTTTTACCACCTTTCCATATAGCTTTTATAAAAAGTATTCGTGGTCGAAAGGCGACGAAATTTCGCTATACTAGCGTAAACGGTTCTGAAGTTATTAACAGTCAAATTTTGAAAATTTCTTCACTCATATGTAGGCGGTGCCACACCCCTTTTCCAAAAATTGTATAAAACCTTAAATGGAACAACGAGTTTATAAATATAGCGCATTTCATCATTGTAGCTGCTTTTATTCTTGAATTAACCTATTTGATACGTTTTTCGAAATTTTCGATATCGAAAAAAGGGGCATGGTTATGGTTCGATTTCGCCCATGTCAAATAGCAATCTACCTTGGCCGGAAAGCAACCTGTGTGCCAAATTTCATTGAAATATACGGGCGGACGGACGGGTGGACGGACATGTCTCAATGGATTCCTCTGTTCATTCTAAGAACCTTGATATATGAAATTCCATATCTATCTTTATTATTTTGTACCGTTACAAACCACCGTTATATGACCAAAGCTATTATACCCTTTGTACCAGTTCAGAGCAGAAAGTATTCAAGTTATGATAACTGGCATCCATAGCTCGGCCCATTTTTTTCATAACAAAATATCTTAGAGAGTAATATTTTGCATATGTGGTATTATGTTTTTGCGAAAACTTGCTCTGGAACAATTTTTGATGTGTAAACATCTTTTGGATAGGTAGGGGCTGTCCAGAAAAGTTAAGCGTAGCTGCCTGTAAGCGTGCCTCCGCCACTTCTTGTAATCCTGCTTCTGCTGTGCCTTGTGTATAGAAAGAATGATGCTTATATCCTACAAAATGTTTTCAACAATAATTACGAAACACTTATTTCATAAAAGCATTTTTCAACGCTCATTAAGAGAAACTACTTGAGAGCAAGATTGTAGTAAGCTTAACCGAAAAGTACCGATATCTTGTCCCGTTATGTTGTTGCACATTTTTCAGCGTTTACTCTTTTTGGATCAGTTTCATTGCGTGCTTAAATGCGTTAACGTGTTTGGTAAAATTATTTATTCGTTCGTGAATTAAATATACCAACTATATACAAATTAAAACGTTAAAATATACCAAAGAAATATAAAAGCTTATATTAATATTGTACAAGGAATATATATTACTATATGTATATTGCATTCATAAGCTTATATAAATCTTTCACAAGTAGTATTACTCTACAATGGTTATTGAAAGCTTATAAAAAGGGTGCCGTTTGATTTTTCTGCAGTTCCTTGGGTAGTCTTTTTTAATCGCAGACTTGAGTCTTTCTCAAGCTTAACGCTTATATTTAAAAGCTGGTAATAACATGTTTCTCAAGACTTTTGGTCTGTTGGGTTGTTTGACTGCTTTGGTGATATTTATGTGACGCTCTGTTGGTGTCTGTATGCAATTGCTTTGCTGATTGTTACTATTCGGTAATCGTGCCTAAACACGATGAATGCTGTCAAACGGTAAACGACGAAGGCGTATACATATTGGTTACAAAAACAAAATAAGTGATTATTCATGTTAAATTTATTTTAGCTCAGAATACTCAAGACGGTAGTTAATTTGTTTTGTTTGTACAAGGTGGCGCAAAAGTAAGCTTCCGATGTTCAGCATATCGGTTGTGGCACGTGCAGTGTGTGCTGTTGCACCGTCTTGTTGGAACCACATGTTTTCCAATCCCAATTCATCAAGTTGCGGCAAAAAGAACTCGTTGATCATTGCTCTGTAGCGCTCACCATTCACAGTAACCGTTTGGCCCGCGACGTCTTCGAAGAAAAAAGGTCCGATGACTCCTGCATCGAAAACAGCACACCATACAGTGACTTTGAGCGGGTGTAATGGCTCTTCGTGGGTTACACGCGGATTTTCAGTGCCCCAGAAGCGAAAATTTTGCTTATTTACGTACCCGCTAAGATGGAAATGGGCCTCATCACTCATGATTATTTTTGATGAAAAATCATCTTCCTCTTGGTGGTGATTAAGGATGGCTTGAGCGTATGTTAGACGCGATTGGCGGTCAGCAGCTAACAGCTGATGCACCGTCTGGACTTTGTACGGAAACATCTTCAAATCTTGTACCAAAATTCGCTGTAAAGACCGTCGACTGATACCCATTTGCGTGGCACGTCGTCTGGTCGATGTCGACGGCGCTTCCATGACATCCAGCAGCAATATTCTCTGCAGAACGGCTACTCCGGGGTCTGCTACGCCTGGCAGCATCTCGTGTTGTGGCAGTCTCTTCGAGGCGAGCGGCTAAACGTCGTAGTGTTTCACCAGTAGGCGTTGGACGGCCAGGAAATCTGCGACGAAATTCACGTTGTGCCACAGTCACCGACCGATTATTGGTCAAATAAATAGTCAGCAATATTCCGCGTTCTGGAGCAGTGTAGCGTAACATTGTTTATTAACGTGTATTTCGGATGTGTTTACTACACAAATGTCAAAACAGAACTGACTTTAGGGGCCAATCGCAAAATTTATAGCATTTTCTGATAGGAGGATTACTTTTGCGCCACCTTGTATATGTAAAATTTTTAAATGCTTTAAAAATTTATTTATAAATGTAAAATGTTATTATGTTTTGTGTTTTATATTTTGTGTTTAGTTTGTTCAGCCTGAAGACGATTGTCGTGTCTAATCGAAATATATCGGTAAAGATCAAAAAACTTTGTGTTTTTTAATTTCAAGCCAGCTTTAAAATACACCATTAAGGAAAGGAGAGAAACAAAATTGTTTATAGGATACACATGTTTACACACCAAACTCCACGAATACTTGCTACTCAGTCCTTTGTTTTTTTTTTGCAAATTAAAAAAAGATATATTTAGAATGAAATTTCAAAGAAATAAAAAATGTGCGCTTGAAGAGTTTTTAAAAGCTGGAAAAATTTTCAATTGACAATGAAGCAGGGTAAAATTTTTTTCCAAAAATCAATGATAGATATTTTTTTTGTATTGTCAATAGCCACTAAATAATACCATTATTGATCAAAAATAAATTTTCACAATTTTAAGTGATCCCTCTTAGAAAATTTTACCCATTTTTGAACTGGAGGTATTATTTTGTTTTAAAAATGGGCCAATCAAGGAAGTTGCCCCTATGACTTACCTTCGATTAAAAGCAACCCATATATAATATTCTGCAATGCGTTAGTTTTTCACGCAAGATTTAAAAATTTTGCTGGTCTTCCGCAACCTTTTCTCTGACCTCTTCTCAACTATCACGCTTCTTGTTTTTACTCCGAACTATTCATATGTCACATAATAACCAAAACAAAACAGTATAATTTATGTTGTATTTATGTCAGTCAAAAGGATAGTACATGTATCTTTTTATAAAATTTCTCTCTCTTTATGGCGCGATATACAACAGGTATATCATCATAAACCTCCTAAGAGATTTTTGCGCCAAGCTTCTCTTCCAATTTTGTGGTGTGCCGATTTGAATTCTCCCTACAAATTGGTGGGACCTACAGTTTTTTGCCGACTCCGAACGGCATCTACAAAGGAGACGAATTTTTGCTGAGAAGCCTGTCATGGCAGAAATACACTCGGAGAGTTTGCCAAACCACTGCCGAGGGGCGACCCCGTTTTGAAAAACTTTTTTCAAATCACTTTTTGATGTTATCTGTACCAGGGCTCGAACCATGGACCTTCGGTGTGGTAGGCCGGCAACACTACCTCCACACCACGGCGGCCGCCGTGTTTAAAATTAAACTATGCCCGACACTAATTATGTAACCCAAAATAAAAATTCGATGATTCTTAGGAAAACTGAAACTGAAGCCGCACGGTGCGTATTTATCTCTATACATATTTTTGGACAAACCATATTGCTGCTCAACTCTGCACCTAAATTAAACTCCAAAAAGTCATAAAGAAGCTTACGAAAGCTAAGATGTGATGAATGAGAAAACTTTGAAACAGCACTCAGTTAAGCTATGAAAGAGGAATTTTAAGCGTCATTGAATTTTTATTTCATAATTTTATACACCGATCATTTTACGTTAGTGTGGTTGTGTTTATTTTACATAGGGTCCTGTTTGGCACATGGAAGGTATATTTTAAGTGCTTTTTCGCTTGCTGTGAACGATTATAACAAAAGCGCCATTTGTGGCAAGACGCGATATTGACAGCCACTTGTGGTTTTCAAGTTTGATGGATGAATGCAATTTTCAGCTCCCCTTTGCATAATTACAAAGTAATATATTGCTAAGCAATCATGCAATAAGACAAGTTTATATACAATTTATTTAATTGGAATTCTTAATCGTCGTTTTAAACGATCTTTAACTGTTTTCGTTTTCTCGATATTTCCAGTGCCCATACATGCATCAGTCGTGGATTTGACATCACAATATATATCGTCCCCTTCCATTTCATTCAGCACCACAGTGGGTGGTACATCAGCAGTATCACCCGCATCGTCATCAGTGAGTCTGATGGGTGGTGCTTTCGTGGACCCATACTTGGATGGATATGCTACTACAAATGTAACAGCACAAATCGGAACCCACGCTTATTTGCCATGCAGGGTAAGTGTGAAAGCAATTAAAACTAATTGGGCAATATTCAAATATTGGCTAATTGTAAACACCTAGAAAATATGTTACTTCCTATAGATTTTAATGCAAGCTTAACCTTTGTGCTGTATAAAAGCAGTTAATTTTTCAAACTTAATTAACTATGAAGAAGACGAGGAGACTTACTTACGCGGAACGATCTCTGCGTAGGTGGCGAGCATTTTTATTCTTTCATACACCTTTTTGTGGCAAAGTTCAATAATTGAATTAGTTTCTCTTTAATTTAACCCTCTAACAGGCCAATTTTAGTTTTAAGCGAAAAAAACTCATAATTCTAAAACTGTAATTCTAGGGCTATAAACTCGAATTTTAAGTCATATTTCCAAAAGGGTTCATATCTTTCCTCCCAGGGCTGAAAACCCACACCCCCCTTCTAGCCGGATAAATATTCTATAACTATACTTATTATTCAACATGTTATTCATAAATTCTAATCCTTAACATTTATTTTAATTACCAACAATTTTGTGGTTTACAACAAAAATCCTTTTTATCACTTTTTTGTAGTTCTTCAAAACCACCTCTGTCAAAACTAATTTATTTTACAAAATGCACTAAATTTTTTCACGAGGATGACTATATCTTCACTCTGCTACCACTTACAATTATGAAATCGTGGTTACGACATAGATAAACGATTTGGCAAAGATTATGGGCCGGCTTGACCAGCTCGACTCAACTAAGTTAAGTCGAGTTTTTCACTTTTTCAGTTTCACCAGTTGACTTATTCTCGACTAAGTCAGCCGGAAAATTCGTCAAGCATGACGTTAACGGCGTATGCGTAGGTGCATGTGAACGCTTGTTTTCTAGCATGCAACCATTACGAAACTATCGTTTTTAATTAAGCTCTAAATTTAGTAGCTTCCAACTAAAGAGAAATGGGTGTAAGATCAATACATTCCTTCGTGCACTGGGGATTGCGATGCGCAGAGTTGTCTGGTATGAAAAAATAGTACTATGCATAAAACAGCTTATCATGTTGTTGTGTTCAAAATTATTTAAAATTAAGTTAGTCTCGAATCTGTGCTAACTTAAGTCACGACTTAGTTTTAGTGTTAGTCGCGTTGGTGAAACCGGCCCTATGTGTCAATAATTATAGAAGAAAACTAAAGGTATACGTGTTATATCTGTTTAACTTAACCCCGCCTAAAGATCGTCTTGAAATATGTAAGGTACACAAGCTATGATAATTGAGAGCGTTTTTTTAAATGGTCGTGGAGAGAGTATTGCCCAAGTTCTGCTATAACAGCAACCGATTACTGTTGAGCACATTTTCAAACTCGTGACATTTCTGGTGATACAAGGTGGCGCAAAAGTAATCCTCCTATCAGAAAATGCTATAAATTTTGCGATTGGCCCCTAAAGTCAGTTCTGTTTTGACATTTGTGTAGTAAACACATCCGAAATACACGTTAATAAACAATGTTACGCTACACTGCTCCAGAACGCGGAATATTGCTGACTATTTATTTGACCAATAATCGGTCGGTGACTTTGGCACAACGTGAATTTCGTCGCAGATTTCCTGGCCGTCCAACGCCTACTGGTGAAACACTACGACGTTTAGCCGCTCGCCTCGAAGAGACTGGCACAACACCAGATTCTGCCAGGCGTGGCAGACCCCGGAGTAGCCGTTCTGCAGAGAATATTGGTGCTGTAGCCGAGGATGTCATGGAAGCGCCGTCGACATCGACCAGACGACGTGCCACGCAAATGGGTATCAGTCGACGGTCTTTACAACGAATTTTGGTACAAGATTTGAAGATGTTTCCGTACAAAGTCCAGACGGTGCATCAGCTGTTAGCTGCTGACCGCCAATCGCGTCTAACATACGCTCAAGCCATCCTTAATCACCACCAAGAGGAAGATGATTTTTCATCAAAAATAATCATGAGTGATGAGGCCCATTTCCATCTTAACGGGTACGTAAATAAGCAAAATTTTCGCTTCTGGGGCACTGAAAATCCGCGTGTAATCCACGAAGAGCCATTACACCCGCTCAAAGTCACTGTATGGTGTGCTGTTTTCGATGCAGGAGTCATCGGACCTTTTTTCTTCGAAGACGTCGCGGGCCAAACGGTTACTGTGAATGGTGAGCGCTACAGAGCAATGATCAACGAGTTCTTTTTGCCGCAACTTGATGAATTGGGATTGGAAAACATGTGGTTCCAACAAGACGGTGCAACAGCACACACTGCACGTGCCACAACCGATATGCTGAAGGATGCATTTCCCGGGCGCCTAATCTCCCGTTTTGGCGATTTGCACTGGCCAGCAAGATCGCCTGATTTGACCGCTCCAGACTTCTTTTTGTGGGGCTTTTTGAAGTCGCGGGTTTATGTCAACAAGCCTCAGACTCTTGCAGCTCTTAAAGACAATATCCGTCAAGAATGTGAGGACCTATCGCCGGAAGTTTTGGCCAAAGTGATGGAAAATGCCATAAAAAGGGCTCAAATGACAATCAACTGTGGCGGCGGCCATTTACATGACATCATATTCTGGACTTGATGTCAAAAAAATTAAAAGAACAAAAAAAATAATCCACAAGAAGAATCAAAGTTTTCATTTTTTTTTTTAATTACAGCCAAAAAACATGGGAAGCTTACTTTTGCGCCACCTTGTACAATATGTCACTGCATATTCATGGGTACAGCTGCTGATGGGTCGATGTATTTGCAAAATTATATGTACGATCAGCTTTGACCGAAGTGCGGTTTGCTGTTTAAATAACTAAATATATATGTAAATCGATTAATTTGCCGATTTGAAGCATTTGCAAAATATGTATGTATGTTTGTACAACAACAATGCAAAAACTTGTTTTATAACTCGTGTTTCGAGAATATTTTCAGAAAACCCCAGTTTTCGCCTTGACCAAACTTAAGCAAGCAAACAAGATACTAGTTGTGAACTACCCTAGTGTATAATCCGTACAACCTTTTTAGCAAAATACCATATCGAAGTAAGAAATGTGAAATCTTTTCAACCAATACAATGAATTAATTGCAAGTGGAAGATATCAAAAATTGTACAAAGTGGACGTGATTTCTTCAATCTTTAATCCAAAGCTTAACCCCGAAAATATCGCTTGGGTTTCAAAATGTTAAAATTGTTAATAAGCCAAAGGTGGGACAAAGGTATGAACTCACTAAACCAGAAGCTTAAGTATTATTTTGTTGTTCCAAGGGCTAAGGCAAAGTAAAGACGGCAGAAATGAGGTAATAACTTTACGGCAAATGATATTAGCGCAAATGAAAATAATATTAAAGCTAAAAGAAGCAAGCGAAAGGATAAAAGCAACGGGCGGTGTCACGCTGGCGGCGCCAACAAATTTAATTAGGTAGAAGTGGCCTTCATGGAAAATATCATTCAATGAATACGCTAATAAACATTCGCATACATAGGTATGTATGTAAGATTATTTGCGTGACGCCGTAGTTTGAAATATTAATACGGCACTATTAAAGCTGTCGGATTACCTGCCGATGACTTTCATAATTACAAAGGATTATTGTCGGGTATTAACGGAATAAATTAGTTAATGAAACGCATAAACACAGGATAAAGGCAAATAAAGTATTATTATTTCATCAGAGAGTAGAAATATGTTTGACTTTACCAGTTATTAATATTGCAATCAAGAGCTTGTGATCGGAGCTTTAAATGACCACGAGAAGATGGCTAAAGAGCTTTTGGATCATTTACACCAAATCACATGCAAATAATGCATTTCTTAACAAGTAAGGAAGTCTAAGATTCGGGTGTAAGCGAACATTATCTGCTTTGTAGGGAGATATTATGCCATTCCACTCTACGCAGGGTTATCCTAATAATAACTCAGCGCTATACTTTCAATGCCTTTATTGATTTATTAGGCCTTTTGTTTTATTTAAGGATAAAGAAAATTAGAAAAATTAAAGAAAAGTAATGCCTAACTCAGATATACGGATCCCCCTCCAAATCCTTTTACTTTAAAATAAACGAATATCAGAACAAAATAAATCAGTTCTATTTCGGAGTGGATATTTTATATCTTTAGCAACTTAGGAGCAATGTAAGTGCCTGGAAAGCTTATTACTTGTATCAAGTCTTATTATTATAACTTACAGAGTTACAAAAGCATTTCTCCTAATATTTCACAGAGCAATCAAGGCGGCCGCCGTGGTGTGAAGGTAGTGTTGCGCGGCCTACCACACCGAAGGTCCATGGTTCGAGCCCTGGTCCAGGGAACATCAAAAGTGATTTGAAAAAAGTTTTTCAAAACGGGGTCGCCCCTCGGCAGTGGTTTGGCAAACTCTCCGAGTGTATTTCTGCCATGACAGGCTTCTCAGCAAAAAATTCGTCTCCTTTGTAGATGCCGTTCGGAGTCGGCAAAAAACTGTAGGTCCCACCAATTTGTAGGGAAAATTCAAATCGGCACACTACAAATTGGAAGAGAAGCTTGGCGCAAAAATCTCTTAGGAGGTTTATGATGATATACCTGTTGTATATCGCGCCATAGAGAGAATCAAGGATGGATAATACATAATAATACAAGCTGCAGAACTTAACCGCGCTGGAACAATATTTTATAAAAGCGTGCAACTGTTGGCATATGCTGACGATATTGATATCATTGGCCTTAACAACCGCGCCGTACTTTCTGCTTACTCCAAATTAGAAAAAGAAGCGGAAAAAATGGGATTGGTGGTGAATGAAGCCAGAACGAAGTACCTTCTGTCATCATGCAAAGAGTCAGCGCATTCGCGCCTTGGCAACCAAGCCACTGTTGGCAGCAATAATTTCGAAATTGTAAAGGACTTCGTTTACCTGGGAACCAGCATTAACGCGAACAATAATGTTAGCCTAGAAATCCGACGAAGAAGTATTCTTGCAAACAAATGCTACTTCGGACTGCGTAGGCAATTGAAAAGTAAAGTCCTCTCTCGACGAACGAAAATAACACTCTACAAGTCACTCATCGCACCCGTCCTGCTATATGGTGCAGAAGCGTGGACACTAACAACATCTGATGAGGCGGCTCTGGGAGTATTCGAGAGAAAGATTCTTCGAAAGATTTGTGGACCTCTAAGCGTTGGCGACGGCGAGTACCGAAGAAGATTTAATGATGAGCTGTATGAACTTTACGCAGACGCCGACATAGTTCAGCGAATTAGAACACAGCGGCTTCGCTGGCTAGGCCATGTAGTGCGAATGAGCGAAGATGCTCCAGCCCAGAAGGTATTCTTACCGCCACCCGCCGGTGGAAGCAGAGGAAGAGGGAGACCACCACTCCGATGGAAGGACCAAGTGGAGACCGATTTGCGATCCCGCGGTGTTTCCAATTGGCGCCAGTTGGCGCAACGAAGAAACGACTGGCGAGCTATGTTAGCCATTTAAAGAAGAAGAATCAAGGATGCGGTGGATAGCATACTATATAGTGCTTATCCAGTTAGGCTCCGAGCAGAACAGTAATGTGTTCAGGTATGCTCTGTGAATGTCTGAGGTCCCTCTCCATTGCATCAAGCTTTTTCATACGGGTATAGCAATAACCCGTTGTAACTATATCGTCAATCCCTTAACCGGATTGGAAAATTCAGGTTCGGTTCGACACCTGTTTGATAAGGCTATGAAATGTAATACTAATTTTTTTCCTTTGGAAGAAGAGAATGATTTGAAATACTCCGGGAATTAAAATATTTCTTTTTATAATGCACCCATAATGACAACCGTATGATTGCAAAACCGCACTTGTACACAATATGCTAAATCAAATTTGCTAAACCGCGTATTCTGCAATGAATCGGAATATAATGTGATGATTTTTATAGCAAACAAGGAAAGCAAAGTAAAGAAAAGGGCTGGAAGACCTCAAGTATAATTGAAATTAACGGATGCGTTATTACACTGAATTTCATAAAAAATACATCAAGTTTTCTTGGAAGGTCCCAGGATCAAGTGTGAGGACAGGTAATATCACAAAAAGATTAGAAAAGTTATTTGGTCCGCAACCACTCCGAGTGTATTTCTGCCATGAAAAGCTGCTGAGCCAAAATTCATTTGATTTGGAAGATGCCTTTTGGAGTTGGCATAAAACGTGTAGATTCCAACAATTTATATGAAGAACTCAAAAGCAGCACACACCAAATTTGAAGGGAAGCTTGGCCTCGATTTCCTTGGAGGTATATCGCGAAAAACTATAATTATTATTATTTCTGGGAATCATCCATACCCTATAAGTCAATCTCAAGAACGTTATTACTATTCTTTCTACCACCCCCGGATAAAAGAATCTATGGTATATTAAAAGTACTTTTGAAACCTGGGATACTTTTTTTAGGTTTAGTTAATATAAAATTAAAATATTCTATTACTTTCCGTTATATAAGTACAGGGCTTCTTCCCAAAAACAAATAATCTGACCAGTAGCGCGATTCACTAACTTTTTTAACACAATTTGTCAACGATAAATTAACTTAACAACAATTTTAACAGTTTTGCGATTCACTAACTTTTTTAACACAATTTGTCAACGATAAATTAACTTTAACAACAATTTTAACAAACTATGCTATTCACTAACTTTTTGTCTACTTTAAATTCGATAATTTATCGTTGTCAATTGGTAAATTGTTATTTTATCACAGATTCTTTTTGTGCTGTTAAAGTTTTGTTTACTAAAATACAATAAATGGTAATTGTTTCCTTTAGGAGACAACTGCTAAAACACGTCCGAAATTATCGGGAAAGACGCGTCTTGACCTCGGTAACAATAATCCGGAAGCGCATTTTTTAGTTTTGGTTTCAGTGAGGAGATATTTGCAACCAAAGTTGAGAATTTTTTGTCATTTTCATGTGGTTGTTGTAATCACAATAAATGGTAATTGTTTCCTTTAGGAGACAACTGCTAAAACACGTCCGAAATTATCGGGAAAAGTGTCAAACGACGGGTTTAACCTTCGTATCAATAATCTGGACCGCGCAGCCGGTATTGGACCGGCCAAGGGTTATTTTTTTGAAGCGCGGCCGAAGGCCGCCTACGCAGGAGGGTGTTGTGCACATAAATACCTTGGATCAAGCCCCCTATTTGGGATCGGACCTAGGCCATTTTTGGGTTTTTTGCTAATAACTTTTTACTGAAAGAAATTATTTAATTTCCGCTTTCGGATTATTGAAGCGCGGCCGAAGGCCGCCTACGCCGGAGGGTGTTGTGCACATAAATACCTTGGATCAAGCCCCCTATTTGGGATCGGACCTAGGCCATTTTTGGGTTTTTTCCTAATAACTTTTTACTGAAAGAAATTATTTAATTTCCGCTTTCGGATTATTGATACAGAGATCGAAACACGTCGCTTGATAACTTTCCCGAGATTTTTGGACGTATACTAGCAGTAACGTGCTGTCGTATAGAATTACCATACCTTGGATCAAGCCCCTTATTTGGGATCGAACCTGGGTAATTTTTGGGTTTTTTGCGAATAACTTTTCACTGAAACAAAAAATTGAAATTCCGCTTTCGGATTGTTGATAGCGAAGTCAAAACGCGTTGATTGATACCTCTCCCGATATTTTTGGTCATGTTTTAGCAGTTGTCCTACTTCCCTTTGCTGAAATATCTGCACAAAAAATCGGCGCGAACAATTATTTTTGTTCTATTCCTCTTTGAAGGTTTCGTAAATTTTGACATTTAAGTATCAGTGATGCCACTTTTTCTCAAATTGAAAACATTGATAACAAGTGTTGTTAAATCTGAGATAGTGAATCGCACAATCGTTAATGAAAGCAATATACGTTTACGGTAAAAATCTCGAGTGCCGAAACGTTAAAAGTTAGTGAATCGCGCTACAGGTCCTGCTACCAGATGCTGAAAGCCAATATCATATGTGAAAATCAGTTTAATTCATAGTTTGCCAATGAGGCTTTCAAATTAACTTTCGATGGTAAGTTTTTAAAAAAGAGTGACGTTTCCAGCGAATCCTTTTGATAGAAGAATATACTCAGGCATAAAACTCCATATTATTGAAGTACGCAACTTATGCATCACAAAGTATCAGCCACATCATTTTTAAGCAATTTGCTGATTACAATTCCCCATGTAAAATCCATCATATGGTAAACAGTCGTAATTAGGTCAATTTTGAATGTACAAACTTATTGCACTTAAATTTTGTAATCGCGTAGGTATGTCGTAGGTATTTTGGCCAACATTTTCAAGGTACTTTATATAGCTAACACCATCAGCTGTATGCCATATGAAGTATTTAATGTACACTGAATATACAAACGTCTGTAAATTTGTATGTGTATGTAAGTGGATTTATGTGTGTTCGTTCATTTAATGGACTCATTGTCGATTAGTTAGTATGTATTATCCAAATTAACAATCCTAGCCACTTTAGCAGCCGCTAATTAGCCAAAGTAATTAGAATGGCAAGTGATTTTCCAAAGTTAACGCACAAACATCACTGAAATGCTTGGGTTTGTTATATCAACAATTAGGCACACTATTTAATTTAAGGATTACCACAAATGGAAGTGCTCAGCATATGCACAGTGCCGGCGTCAAAAACATTATTTTATTTCAGCTTTACATAAGCCGCCGTACAGGAAATGTGTATTCAATGAAGAAATGCAAAACACATAAAAGTTCTTTAAAAAAATACAAGCCAGTGAAGTGATTGCACTGTGAAATGTATGGCTATTTTTTCTGTTGCCAATGGAGAAAAATACGACGTGCTCCGCCATCTACAAACCAGAAAACACCGAAATGCTGATGTTGCAGTCTCAACTAGCAAAAGCGTGCTGAACTTGGTGCAGAAACGTACGATGGATGTTCAAGGAAGGCAAACAAGCATAAGTGTGAAGCTATTGTATGTAATGTATTAGCACAAACTAATCGAGGCTGATTTGAGTGTTGTTAGTTTTATTACTGTTTTTTCCGACTGCTCAAATCATGGTAGTATAAAGGTATGCCCAGTACTTGTAAGATATTTTTTACCAGAGAAAGGTGTGCAACTGAAACTATCAGAAGTTAGTGAGCTACCCGGTGAAACGTCAGATATACTTAAGAATTATATTTTTAATCTCATGACAAAGTTTTCCTTAAGTGAAAAATTACTCGCTCTTTGTGCGGACAATATTAATTGTAACTTCGGTGGATACGCAAGGCGGGGGAAAAATAATCCCTTTAATAAAATAGCTGCGACCACCGGGAGTACACTTATTGGAGTAAATTGTGCTGCTCACATTGTAAATAATTTTATACAAGAATCGATACTTTTACATGTATACAGTAAGAGTAGAGCAATTAAAGGAAATTTGTGACACAGTTGACGTTGAATACAAAAAACTGTTGTGATTTAGTTTAGTATGACAAGTGTACCACTAATGATGGTATCAACATTGTATGTTCTTTTTGTAAAATTAAATGTAACAATATTATTGTTTAGTGTGCTTAACGTAAATATTTAATGTAAAAATCTACCAATTTCATTTTACGCTCCTGAAGATGCTAAGAAAATCTTAGCGAAACGTTGAGCTATAAGGTGGAAAAAACTTTGTTTTATTCGCACCCCACATAAATAGATCAGACCAGCTTATTATATATACAAAAATTAGATAAATTAACTGATCGGATAAATACGAAAAGATAGTTAACTTTGGAGCCAGCAATTGAACGAATTTTAAAACTTTTCAAGCCACTAAAAAAATATTTCTTAGAACTATCTCACTGTCCAAGCATTCTAAAAGCATTCTTTGAAAATCCTACCTCAGAAATGTGGCTTTTGTTTACACATTGCCAAGCATCTCTTTTCCATAATTACATTACTCAAATTGAATCACAGAATATTTGTATGGTTGAAGTGTCTTTACTCATAAAAGAACTCAAATTAAAAATCACAGAACGCAGGAATGCAATCTTTTTACCACTCATGGTGAAGCAAATAATTTCAGAGTTTGAGAATACAGGAACTGAAAATGTAAATAAAATTAAGGATCATATTAAACAGTTTTATATTAATTGCACTGAATATTTGAATCAGTGGGATAATGCATTTAAAGAGGTTGAAGTGATGGAATGGGCACTTCTGTGTAAAATGCCTTCTTGGCAAGATGTTGAAAGAAATTTGAGTTTTATTATGGAAAAGAGAAGTCAAATTAAAATAATGACAGCGGATTATTTGATGAGTTCACCTGCGTCAAAACTTATGTCACTCAAAGTAAACTAAAAGAATGGACGGACGGAGGAAAGTTAGTTGACAGTAAATGGGTTGAAATATTTCAACATTTTATGAAAAATTCCATACCTTTTAAAAAAACTTTGAAAATAGTTGAATTTAACTTGTGTTTACCGGGGTCAAATGCTCCCACTGAAAGAATATTTTCTATATTAAACAATATATGGACTGATGAAAAAACCAAATGAAAATTGAGACTGTTAAATCTATTTTAATAACTGGATGCAACTGTGAACTTAGTTGCTTAGAATTTAAGAAATATTTACAAAACGAGGAAAATATAATTAAACAAATTTATGCTTCAGAAAAATACAAGCGATTTGCATTTCATGCACTTTAATTATGTAATTGTTGATTTGAATAAACTCCAATGAAATGTGATTTATTTTTTAAATAAACTATATGTTATAATAAAAGTTATTTTTTTTTTAATATGAACTTATAGTCACCGTACGTATATCGCAAGAAATATTTATTTTAATTTAGAATGCAACGAACACGAACTAGTAGCTTTGACTGTATGGTTGTCTGCAATGTATCCTTTTATTGAAGCGTAAATCATTTAAAGTTGTGAGGAGATATTTTTTATTTAAGAAACGCGAGTTAGAGGTATCACAATCACAATCTACAATGATTAATGAAATCCCGCCACAGGCAACAAAGTTCCCGCCAATCAAAATGTACATATTCACCTCTCAAAAGATTCGCCATCAACAAAACAAAAAGCATTCCTTAGCGACTTTGTAACATACGAGTACGCAGCTGTAAAAGTTTTGAGACGGTTGCCGTGGGAATGAAAATTCCTCGCTGATACCTTTTGATTTATGATTAACTAGCTTTTTATATACGATTATATATATATAATCCCTCGAACCAATTCTCCATTAAAATTAACATTCTGAACATTTTTTATTAATATGATATTTTCATATTTTTTATTCTTTACAAAAAAAAATTCAAATAATTTTTGATACATATGCCGAACTAAAACGCGATTTTCTACGTCGTTATAGAAACAAAAATGTCCTCTTCGCCTTAAATCATTAGGACTATTCAAGGCACTTTATATACAGGTTCTGTATTGGAGATCTGAACAAAACCGTCTTGTGTGGGATGACGTATATGAAAGCACCCATCAATTTTCCGACTGGGCTTTTTATATATAACACGATTTATATACGATATTATGTATATGTTTAAGAATTTTTGTATGCAATTACATAGTTACATATATGTAGGGTTATTTAATGTTGAAAAGTTTAAATATATATGCAAAATAATACATAATAACGTGTCAAGAACCTGGCCTACTATAGTGATATATGCATGAAAATTAAAAATGTCCATATTTTCCAAAGGATAACAGCTAGGACCTCGAGTCCACCAGACTTTTTATTACCATAGTTTTACATACGAAGGTGTGTCTATGGATTTTGGTGGATTTTTTTTTACAAATTTATCCTTTATGTGCAACATGTCGTATACGTGAAAAAATGCAAAAATGTGCATATTTTCTAAAAAGGATCAGCTAGGATTTCAATTCAAGCTGATTTTACATCAGGACAACATCCCAGACGAAATGGCGTTTTTAGATTTTGGTGACATTTTTGACCAACTCATTTTTCGTTCAGCAGCACTGTGTACTGTAGACAATTCTATTAAAAAATTTGGTTTGGGCATAACCTTGTAAACATGTGTGCTCATTCTCACATTTCTACACCAGTTCCAGTGGTATGAAACTGTCAACTGGACATCCGAGAAATTCAATTGTATTTCAGAATTGTTAATTTAAAAAGCGACCACTGATTCTTCTGAAAATTTAATTTGTACAAGAGAAAACCTGAAAAATCAAATTTTCACTTTCTAAATTTCTATTGGCACTTTTTCGCAATTCAGAATTCAGTTAACCTTTCAAAAACCGGGATGCTCTCCAATACCTCTTCGCTACACAAAATATTTTCAGTAACCCTTTTCTAAGTATTACAAAATATAACTGAGCTACCTGAGATTATATCCAGACATCGGTTTCTCGATTTCTAAAACAGTGGCATACTCGAACATTCTCAATTGAAACTCATAGGCATTTATTTTAATATACAAGGTGGCGCAAAAGTAAGCTTCCGATGTTCAGCATATCGGCTGTGGCACGTGCAGTGTGTGCTGTTGCACCGTCTTGTTGGAACCACATGTTTTCCAATCCCAATTCATCAAGTTGCGGCAAAAAGAACTCGTTGATCATTGCTCTGTAGCGCTCACCATTCACAGTAACCGCTTGGCCCCGACCGATTATTGGTCAAATAAATAGTCAGCAATATTCCGCGTTCTGGAGCAGTGTAGGGTAACATTGTTTATTAACGTGTATTTCGCATGTGTTTACTACACAAATGTCAAAACAGAACTGACTTTAGGGGCCAATCGCAAAATTTATAGCATTTTCTGATAGGAGGATTACTTTTGCGCCACCCTGTATATGTACCAAAGAATGTATAAAAGGAATAAGCAAATGGCACATTAGAGTAAAAAAGGCATCGTGACGCTACAGGGCATCATAGCTAAAGTGTTAGAGTACTCTAACAGCGGCTTTGGTGCAGACACTTGGGTTCGTATCCCAGTGTCCGAAAAGGGGTCTGATTGGGCACTTCGAAACATGTCATCCCATACCATCGCTGTGCTATCGTTGTAATTTTTCCTCTAATATCAATTAACATTTTAATAGCTATTTCAATGACTTTCTTCAAGAAGTCATAACCTCACTGTCCCTGGTTTTAGAGGCAAGAGCATATGTAATTAATATGTTTACTATTTGTGTTTTATAGGTAATTATTTGTGATTTAGGCCTCGAGTTAATTCTGAATAAATTATTGTTTTAGTCGTTGACAAATTATGCCAAATTAGATGCAAGCTATTTACTCAGAAGTAAGTCCACACACATACATAATAAGGGTCAAAGTTGAATGGAACTGGCTATAATTAAGCTTTGCATGTTGCATACGAATGAATATGTAATAAAACCTTTTGACACACGTAATGAGAACGATGCCACAGACAATAAAACAATTTGTTTGGTGAATTGAGTAAAGGTTAAGACTTATTATATTTGCGTCTACTTAGTTGTATGTGGTACAGATGACAATTATTGGTCCTATTTCCATTTGCATTAGGAAAAAGCACTATTAACTTGAGTTCCAAATTTTTGTTGACTTTATTTCTAACTAGTAAAATCGGCCGCGCTTCGCTGCCTCTCAGAACTTATAATAGAAAGAGTCCGATTTTACATTATGTCTCCCATACCAGATTAGATATGGAACTTTATTACACCGCTCATTCCAGCACTCATTATCATCTCAGATTTTATGTTAGACAACTATTAATACTATTCCATATAGCAGTTTTTGACTGATGAGCCCAAACCTACAGACAGACAAAAATTCTAAAAACTTGATTTGGCTTCTACTGTATTAATAATGATCCCTTCCATCAATCGTTATTTAATATCTGCAATGTACAGACATCGACCTGTTGAAATTTTATTATATGAGATAAAATCGATTCATTCTACATATTTACATTTAATAAGTTATCTACTATTACCGAGGTGTGTTTACCTATACAGAACCGTTTGCAAAGTTATAGTTCAGCAATATATGCATACAAGAAAAAAAATAAGACAGAAAATCCTTACCACATAAAAACCAGTTTTTAGGCGCCGTCCATGATATTCAAACATGAGCTCTTCTAATATGGCTGTGAAGATTTATTAAAATTCATCTATTACTTTTTTCCGATAAATTGATTCTAGCATCAGAACTAAACCCTTATTATACGCTATTCTGTGTTTCTCTGCTTAATTGAAAAAATGTTTGAATTGGAAAGCAACAAAAAATTTAGCAATCAGAAAACACTGCAAGTTCGTACAAATTGTTTTGCTTGGTTGTCAGAAAACTTATTAAATTTTTTTTCTCAGGAAATTTCAAATTACTCAGCTTGTCATATTCATTTGGTCTCAAAACAAGTGTGATAGGTTATCTGTCAAATTCGATAACAGGCACATAACTTTTAAGTTTTTTGAGGCACTTTAATATGTTGGGGATCTCCTAGAAAGAAAGAGACGCAGGATGAGACCAGTGTAGAACACAAAAACAGATGACCAAGTCTCTTCGGAATTTTGACGTTTATGCCTTGACATATTGATATGCCGTTGAAACAGTGAATAAGAATGTCGCTAAAACTTTATGTTTTACTATATTCGATCTAAGTACGAGAATAATAATTTGTAGTGTTATACCTTCGAAGTGAATAAGGCTTTTCTCCCAATTCGTGTTGCGGATTTTTTTTTTAATTTTCTCGTCCTATTACGAACGCCACCTGCTACAGCATAAGAATATTATCTAAGAATCTTTCAAGAGAATACACCCGGACGGCCGCCCGATATACATTTCTAAACCCTTCATTGAGGGTGAGACCAAGTAGTAAGGCAGACGGCAGAAGGAGGCAAAAAACCATGTTTCAATATAATTCAGCCACTTTTTTGAGACGCCTGCTCCTCAGCAGTGGTCGTCAAGATTCTCAGACTCTAATATTAATTTTTAGTTTAAATTTTCTTTGAATGATCTAAATTTGATTTTAAAACTGACTTTAAAAATTTATGTTTAAGGAAAAAATAATCTGCTTATAGTTCTAAGAGAAAATGTTCGTCAGGTCGTTCCCAAGTAATCAGGCGCAAACATTGGTAAGGATTTCCAATTTTACTGTTTTACTTTGGAAATTTGTGAGAAAATGCAAAAATTAATGTAAATGTAAGAGAAGCACAAATTCTGAGAAAGAATTTCACGGTCTAAAAACTAGTGTTAAAACATTTTTTTATAAACATTTACTATTTATTTAAGTAAAATATAGTTTCTGCGTTTTTCTGATCTTGACCTCACTTTTATCTCAGTAGCAATAACTTATATAATATATGTATGTACATAGAATCCTTATTTTATCAAATTTATTACTTATTTCTCAATGGATGTTATCTCTAACGTTTTCAACTTACACAGCCACTAAAAAAGGAATCGGATCTGGCAATACATGCATTTCTATGTGCGCTGAATTTAAATCCGTCATCAGAATTTACCTAACGGATCGCGGTTCAGCCCTAGAAACCAAAAAACGAAAAAAAGCACTGGCAAGGCAAACCTAACTACTATAATAATTTCTGATATCGGATTCGGATTCAGTAGTATAATAAAGAAACTCTTTTTAGCTTTTTCTGTGCTGGTTTTTGCCTTTTCAAGTTTTCAAAGCAAAAACGTGAAACCAGAAAACCACACCGGTAACTGATTGTGGGGGATTTAAGTTGATCTAAAAATGTATGCAGCGTAATTGTTTTACTTCAATGGTATAGCAGTTTAATGCAAACATAAGATCAGTCCCTAAAAACCTAAGCCAACAATGACAGACCTCTCATAATTAGTATTAGGGTCTAAACCGTTTACGGTATTTTTTTGTCATTCTTAAAAATAATATCAATATAGGCTTGGCCTTAACCCGCTCTTAGGTATATAACGCCAAATATTATTATTATCACCTAAAACCTAAATGCTCTATTATTAAATTTTTTTGGTATTTATATATGTACATATTTTATTTCATTATTTTTAGGTGAAGCAGCTTGGCAACAAATCAGTGTCGTGGGTGCGAGTGCGCGATGGTCATATACTAACAGTTGACAGGTAATTAAGAAACCACAGGAAGAAACAAGAAAATATGCAACTCCGCTAAAGATAACGCAATCGATTTAGGAAAACTTTAAAATATTGCATTTGAAAATTCATTGTGTTTATCTAATTCGTTGTCGTTATCTTTGTCCGTTTCCTCCCAGTCCTTGTCAGGGTTCTTTGAGCTACCAATCTATCTTATTGTAGTGCATATAAGCACTTTTGTTATATGATTTATCGACCAGTTTCACTGACAATCAGTGTTTATTGTCTTCACTTCCTATTGTTCTTTCCGCCTATACTAGGAGTTCCGATGTAAATGTGCAAGACAGCTTGTGAATACTTCTTGTGGGAGGTTCAGATGGAGAATGAGCCAAAGGAACTCCTTAAGTAAGAAGTGTAGTACTTATTTCCGAACTTTTACTAAAGACAGCGTCCGCTCTCATTGACTATGGGTAGAAGTGAAGGGTTGCTGAGAAGCTTTTCATGATAGAAATAGGTTTTTTTAAACAATTCTGAAGCGTTTAATTTTTTGGTGTGGGGAGGAAAATAAAAATGTGTTAAAAATGAGCTTATAGCTCTAGGGAGTTTTCTGTACTGGGTAGGCAGTTCGAGGAGATTAAACATATTAACTTTAGGATATGCAGTCTGCATTGCAATATTGAACTCCAATATTAGCGTTACAAGACTTGTAAAACGATTTTGAGCAAAACTAGATCATTAAAATTTTGAGTCCAGACAAAAATAGTGCAAACTATATGCAATGCTATGTAAGTTGAAGCCATGAAATTTAAACAGCAACAATATAAATATCGTCGTATATTTTTCCGATCGATTTTGTAAGGCTATTATTTGTATATTAAGCTTTTTCGATATAATGGGGTATAGTGCAAATAAAAAACTTTATTTCACCTTACTGCCCGACGTTTCGCCAATTTTCCTTGGCTTCTTCAAGGGTGATTCTGTTTTTATTATAAAAAATGATAAAAAAGCACAAAAGACAACATGAATTAACTGGCATTAACACATGAAACATAATCACAAGAAAGTAAACATAAAATTATAAACATTTTGCTTACATTGAAGGTGTTTTTAGGTCATTTAAAAAAAAAAAATAATAAAAATTATTAAAAACTATTGTAATAAAAGTTGATACCATCTCATGTGGTAAACTTGTCAAACTGAAGATAAATAATAAATCATAGACATAAAATATAAGCAGCAGCAATATCATCTGTATCTTTTTTTTGTTTATTGTTTTGTCCCTGTTTTGCATGATTCGCAAGCTTTCTAGCGTATACCTAGTTCTTTCTTTTCTCTCTTTGTCTATGATTGTTGTGTTTGCAAAGTCAGCTGTTTGTTTGTTTGTAATTGCATGTTGTGAGAGTGCTGTGCTATGCTTTTGCTTTTTGATGTCATCCTCGTGCTCAGCTAGTCGCTTACTTCGTTTGCACTTCAGGAGTGTCCAGTAAATCAAAAGGAATGCGGACTTCGTCTTCTTCTTCTTCCATATCAACTACAGTACTATCTCGTTTTTCCGGACACATATAGTTCCGGGGTATGCCCGAAATACTGGATTTGCCCGGAATATAGAAAGCTGTGCAATTATTGACATAATTATATGTAAAATTCATATTTGAGCTTTATTCATTAAATAGCTTTTATTAAAATGTTTTGTATATAGGTTTCAAATACATAAACATGTGTACATATTACATAAATAATAAGAAATTAATATCGTTTCCAAAAATACCTTTACATATGTTCATGTGTAAATGTAAACTTACGTACATGTACATAAATAATAAAATATACGCTTATGTATTATTTAGTGTACGAAGTAAAAAAATTTTGAATTTTTTTCTGAACTGACTTTTCCGAGTGCAACTTTTCAGCCTTGTTTTTAAGACATTTTAAAAGCAAAATTTTTGATTGACTTTCGTTTATCTGTTCTGCCCACTGAATAGCTCTGTCAAACAATTCGGCAGAATATTATAAACTGTAACCACAGCTTGCCAATAATAAATACGACGTGCACACAAAAATTCACTACACAGACTGAATTAACTATACATATGTGTGTACATATGTGCATACATACATGCATTTGAAAATCAAAGCCTACTTGATGTAAAAGCGGACAGTTAATTTGAAAACAAAACATGCTAGAGTTTTTTCTGTCCGAATTATAGAGGTAAAATATGAAAAATGTCCGGAGTGTGTACTGGGAAGTCCGGAAAAGTGAGTGTCCGGAAAAACGAGATAGTACTGTAATTCAGTCCGCGAAGCTTGAGGCAATTCACAGTCAGAAGTCAGGATGATTTCGTAAAATGCCTTTGGCAATTAGCTGTATATTTTCGTCTACTGTTCCTAAGTTGCCAATGTCGGGTAAAAGATACTCCAGTGTATTGGCAAATTGATCAATATAATTAAGCTTTTTGTTTAAATGGTCGTAACGCAATTTTTTCATATGACGTCTGAAAAGTTTTTGACCAGCTTCCATACTAAAAATATTCAAAAACCCCGTCCATTCTCTATACTTCGCTAATATATGCTCAGGCGGCCTTCAGCCAATACTTTCTGTTCGTATTCCTTTTCCATCCCCAATTGATTTTTACATATATACTCGTACATAAGTTTTCCGCAGAAAAACTTTAGTGGCTATGCAACGCTTGTACAAGGTGGCGCAAAAGTAATCCTCCTATCAGAAAATGCTATTAATTTTGAGATTGGCCCCTAAAGTCAGTTCTGTTTTGACATTTGTGTAGTAAACACATGCGAAATACACGTTAATAAACAATGTTACGCTACACTGCTCCAGAACGCGGAATATTGCTGACTATTTATTTGACCAATAATCGGTCGGTGAAAAACGGTTACGGCGCAAGTGTAATCCTATCAGAAAATGCTATAAATTTTGCGATTGGCCCCTAAAGTCAGTTCTGTTTTGACATTTGTGTAGTAAACACATGCGAAATACACGTTAATAAACAATGTTACGCTTCACTGCTCCAGAACGCGGAATATTGCTGACTATTTATTTGACCAATAATCGGTCGGGGCCAAACGGTTACTGTGAATGGTGAGCGCTACAGAGCAATGATCAACGAGTTCTTTTTGCCGCAACTTGATGAATTGGGATTGGAAAACATGTGGTTCCAACAAGACGGTGCAACAGCACACACTGCACGTGCCACAACCGATATGCTGAACATCGGAAGCTTACTTTTGCGCCACTTTGTAGTATGGATCCATTTTCCCCACTTTAAAAGGTTGAAATGTTGAGTAATCCATAAATTCCGTTCAATTATTTGAAAATTGAATTCTGCTCCGTCATCGGTTTTTCGTACGTCTCCCCAATATAAAGAATCATCATTGTTAAAAATTCTTCCACTGAAATCGCTCTATAAATATTATACTTATTATTTACTTCTTATAATTATTTTGTAAATGCACCTAGCTCAATACTGATATGTGGTCAATAAAATAGTCATTAGCCATCGGTCGAATGAACCTGTTGCAAAGGCAAGATTTTCCTACACCAACTTGACCACGATCCCGTTCTGTTCCCGAAAGCCCTATTACAGATACGTTTATCTGCTTCATGTTGCACCTGTTTTTTAAACTAAAAAAGGAATATACATATATGTAAAAGAAAACTGTTATATTTCCATTAATATTATTAATCAGTATTTTACTACACTTTTTAGTTTCCGTGATTATTTATTAACTTGTTTACGATAAAGCAAGCTAGTGAAGTGTTGAAGATCAGAACACTATAAAAAGTAAGGTCTGTAGGACTACCTTCGTGGACAAAAGGTAATGGAGCAAAACGCAAAAGAGCTCATTTCTTAAAAATTCAAAATTGCCTATCCTTTCGTGCGCTGCAGAACGCTATTTACCACGCTGAGGACCGGTTGGATCAACGCGGTTAACACTAATCGGCGCTTATTTTGACAGCTTACGGAACGATTTACGTCAATTCAAGATCTTTCAGCGTTAGCCAAAGATGGTGAAGCCGGCGTGAATGGCTTAGTGATCATGTATAATATAATCTACGTAATAAATAAAAATGTCGAATGACTTATTCTACAGAATGTCTGTCAGATACTTAAAAAAAAACCTAGTTCAAGAGCAAGGTCCTTACGAGCTTAGAACGCCTTGTTATGTTATTCGCCAAAGAATTCAGCAGGACATAAAACATTGTCTATTTTGATTGGGTTTTCTCGCCCTTAATCTCATCGGAGGTATATTGCTCCAAATTATTTTATAATTATACATTTTATACCCTGTTGTACAAGTACACAGTACCCTTTTGTACAAGTACACAGGGATTATAGTTTTGTCCACATAACGGGGGTCTGTAACGCGATAAACTAATCAAAATATACAGAGCTGAATATATCACATTTCTTAGAATGAATAGAGAAATCGAATGAGTCATGTTCCTCCTTCTATGTACACTAGAACACCCACAGATTGTATGGGATTTGCAAAAGTATCAAATTATTTCGCTCCCCACGCATTTTCTGAAAGAATGGGGATAAAAAATAAGACCTGTAAAAAAATCTGGCCATCTGTAGTAAAAAAATTCCATGGAAATTTGACCTAAGGGCTAAAAATGCACTATAAAATTCTATATGTAAACCAGTAATTTTAGGAGAACTAATAACAATAATAATAATAATTCCCAACGGATTACCCACCATATCCCGCCCGACCGGCGCGAGGGGCGCATCCGCATAACGCGTGGATTATTCGTTCGTGCCGAGTCGTTGAAAGGCTTTGGTTTGTTAATCGTCGAGATCTAAAACTGCTCAGCTACAGAGAAAAACTCATCAGCTAAGTAAAGTAGATATAGGATAGATTATACATTAAGAAAAAACTAGTTAGCAAAATAAAATTATTGTTAGAAGTTAATATAGAATTCAAAGAATAAGAAACAATTAGTAGCTATGAATTTAGGATAGAAAGAATTGATTTTTTATGCTGAAAAGCGAGTCTGAAATATCAAATCTACCAGAAAGAGAGTTGTAATCTTGACACAAACAGCGAAAAGGCTAATTGAACTGAAAATTGGTTCGGCACTGTTTTAAGACTAGAGGTTTGAAATGCCTTGAAGTACGAGACGGTACATTGAAGTTCACTTCACTTAGAAGAAATGGGCTGGATAGTGAACCATTTAGCAATTTAATCATAAAAATAATTCCAATCATTTCCCTCCGACTAGAAAGTGTGTGCAGATTAATGAATTTTAAACGATTCGTATAGGGTGGCAGATTGTACAAGGGATCCCAATGAAAATCTCTTAAGGCAAATAGTAAAAATTGTTTTTGAACTGATTCAAGGCGATTTACATGAACCTGGTAACGCGGGTTCCAAATCATAGAACCGTATTCAAGTATCGGTCTGACTAATGTAGTGAAGAGGGCTTTAGTTACATAAGGGTCGCTAAATTCTTTAGACCATCGTTTAACGAATGCTAGGACACCTCTAGCCTTATTGACTGTTGTGTTATTATGGCGGTTGAAACTGAGTTTATAGTCCATAGTAACCCCCAGGTCAACAAAATCATACTTATTAAAAGTTCTTTAAAGGACACTCGCAGGTACAACATTTATATGAGCAATTTACTCCTGACTCCAATCTAAATAAAAGTCCTTATATCATTAGTTCTCCTAAAATTACTGGTTAACGAGATATTAGCCAATAAAGACACATACAATTTTTTAGTGCCTTTTTAGCCTTTAGGTCAAATTTCCATGGAATTTTTTCACTACAGATGGCTAGATATTTTTACAGATCTTATTTTTTATCCCCATTCTTTCAGAAAATGCGTGGGGAGCGAAGAAAATTAGCACCTTATTTCTGTGGGTGTTCTAATGTACACGATAACTAGAGTAAAAATTGAGTTATTTTAACTAAATTTGGCACACACTTCACTCTGCCTCCAAGATAAATTCCTCTATAAAATGCTTGAAATCGGAATAAAAACACCCCTTCATTCATTGCGAGATGCACTCTTCCACAAAAGATTACTGTAATGAAAGCAGAAAGACTAAACTTGCAATATTTTATTTACCGATTTCAGTATTTATATGCAATTTTTTGGGAATCTTCAACTGTAAATCACTTCAGACAAGTTTACAGTGAAGTGACGAAGCTTTGCACTAAGCATACAATTGCTACGTATAGTACACGAAATGAATATGAGCTAAATCAGAAGACTTCCACGCCCACTTTTGTATACAATTTACGCAAAAATATAAAGGAAGAGAGAATATGAAATAACTGTAGTTAGGTAGTTAGATTAACCTGGTTATCTTTTTAATGAGGTTGGTGAAATTTTGGATGCGGGGGCATAGCACCGTCCACATATGGATGAACAAAGCTGTTAATAAATTTTGAACAGCTTACGATAAATGACGAATCCTTTCATGTCCAATAGTCTAATAGTTGGAATCGACCTCTTCGATTTGAATAAAATTTACAGAAGAGTTCCATTTATCAATAAACAGAACACAAAAAAAGACGTTTAAATTTTCTTTCAAAAGTTATGCAAATTCAATTTTTCACTTTTCTTCCTGTTTTGTAAAGTTTTCTCAATATTTCGGAAACTATACAATATATCCTGAAATTTTCAAAACGGTGTTTTATGTTTTTTCAAAAATGGGAATATTTGAATTTAAAAAAAAAAAGTTTATAAATAACCTTTCTAGTCGAGTTCAACTATTTAAACACAAAATTACTCAATTTTGATCACTGAAAAATTGTTTTCGTGGTAGTGGAATGTAAAAACAAAAATATGCTTACCTTAGATCCTAGAGTGAAAATTTTATAAAGATGGGTTGAGTACTTCGGACGCCCATAAAATACACATATGCATGTTTATTTGTAAGGTTGTAAAATTGGCGTTGCCAGACAAATTCGTGTAATAACTAAATGAAATAATTACACTAAATTATAATTCCTGTACCACGTACAGATTTGTGATAAAAATCAAGCAAGTCAATTAATAAATATTTTTTCTTTAATACAACGTCAGTTTGTTGACCAACATCGAAAAAGATTTTTACGTAACAGATTAACTCCATAAACAATTAAGATAGATATTTGAGAAAAATGGTCGAAATGACAAACCGTCCACTCCCAGTTTTACACAGATGGGTATTTAGTGTTCCGTTCCAGCCGAAATTAGACCTCCTTACTTATTATTATTATAGTTTAAATATATTCCACGTTTCCCACTCAAAGGCTTACATTACATCTTTAGGGCCGTTTTTCCCGATAGTTTTCATAAAGCGACAATCAAATCTTCAAGGTGAAAATACAGATTTTTGGTACCACTGCAGGTTGTTATGACTGGCTTGAATGTGCCTCTAAATACTGTCCTAGGAAAATTAAACAATATTCGCTTTTAACCATGCTGCAAGCTTTGCTGACACGCCCGAAACTCCCACAATTTAACCTAAGAACTAATGAACATAGTTGCTTTGGAACAATCTCTTCGTGTTTATATAGATTTTCCCATGAGTTATCTGGGTTTTCACTGTGCTTCATTTGATTTTATTTACTATGCAGTCGGAAAAAATAAAATTGCTCAACCCTTATACTTGCATTGGAATAAAAGAAAGCTGAGCAGTCACATACATATATGAATGTTGATATGGATGTGACGGCAAACAGACAATGTGAACTAAACTTGATACAATCAAGTGACAGCGGAAGTAAATTGTAGCCTTGAAGTTTCAACATGCTGCTATTTGAAACATGTTTGTGAAGAGTGAATGTGTTTGAGAAGAAAGCAAAATGCCAGATGACACTTTGTTCATGCAACATAACGCAAGTTTGAAAACATACACACACACATAGCTACATATATTTAAATACATACGCTCCTACTAATATTCGTTTGTAAACATGCCAGCTATATGCATGTTCCACGTTAGTAACATCCACATCGACCCCAGTTGCGAGATCAACGAAATCGGGCTAGTGCCGCAAGGTACTTATACCGGTGCGTGCCGGATTTATATCTAGCAAAGGACTGTCAACATAAGTATAACCCTGTTTGGTGCGTCGCATTCCATTCCATGAAGGGATTCACTGACTAACCAGGTTAAATTACTGCTTTAGTAATCAAAACAACACCTTTCAATCATGAACAAGACCTACTACACTGTGGAACAAATTCAGGTTAGCAAAAGTTAGGTCGATTCTGAGAGTGAGGGGTGAAAATAGAGGCTAAATTAGAAGACCCGTATCGCGGCGTTTGTTTATGTTAGTTCGAATTTTTTTTTAATCGACCTTCAAACTTTTGCAGTCAAATGCCGATTTTCAGCATATTGTTTGTATGGTTTTTTGGCTATAACTCGGCGACTAATTGATATTTTTATAATCTGTTAAAGCCAAATTATTGCTAGAGACCTGTGCAACAAACTAAATTAAAAAAAAATTGATTTATAAAATTTTTGAAGTGCTTATGAAGCAAAATATTTTGAACATATTTTCCACAAAAATAAGTCTTTTTTCTTTCTGTTTGATCTATAATACGCTTCTCAATTTTTTCAGTGTTGGTTTTGAAGAAACATTGAAAAAGAAATTATAAAAATACGGATAAAAATATAATTTTGAAATGTTAGTTATGAAAAGTTTTAAGTAAAAAAATTAAATAAATTAAATTAATGATTTGGCCAGTTGCCGTTTAGCAGGCGGCTGAGGATCAACATCACTGCTCTCTCTAATATCTTGGTCATCGTCATCATCATCAGAAAGGTCGATAAATTCGTCAAAAAGATATTCTGGAATTTCATCTTTGTCTTCCCTTTCTTCCTCTTTTTCCTCGTTTTCCTCTTCTTCAAAGGTGTTTTTATACCACCAACAAATTTCAGCGAGTATTGCATCTGGAGATTTCTTTCCTCTGTACCTGAAACGAAAATAGTTTTCAATCGTTAACATGTTTAAATTGTGCACTCTGACAAAGATATTAGAAAAATCTAGTTACCTTATTTCGAATGGAAGCACAGTTTGGTGGTAACGTTCGCCTTGCTCATCAGATTCAGTTGGCAACTGTTGAGCGAGTTGATCAAGATACTGATGCAAGAGATGAATTTTGTACGACATATTAACCCCAATTTCATCGAAAGCTGCCAACATGTTTGCAACAGATTCCCTGTAGTTGTCTTTGCGTTCTTTACCCAAAAGTCCTTTAATGACTGCTTTCAATGCGAGCCATGCATTTAATTCTCGGTCTGTCAGAACTTGGTCAAAATCTTGACGACTCATTAGTTTCCGTATGTCGGGACCATTAACAACCCTAATACCTTCTCCGTATCGTGTATCTCAATCACACAAAAAACACGGATATTTTGGACGGCCAGATGCAGTTAAGCCTGCAATCAATGAAACTATTTTGAGGTCGCAGTAAATGCGCCACTGGTGCTCTTTATATTTGACTACTTCCAGCATGTGTTTCAAATTATCGAAATTTTCACTAGTGTCAGTGATATACGCAATTGGAACAGAAGGCATTCTATTCGTCTTGTGCAAAAGCACAATTTTTAAGCTGATTAGTGAACTATTGATGAATAAACGCCAATCATCTTTTTTATTGGTTAACCCTATCGTCTCAATTAACTTTTCGATATCGTTGCAATAAGCGAAATTTTTTGCATCATTCACATTGAAGAACTTTTCTAACTCTTTTTGGCGTTTTCGATATGCTGTTACTTTGGTATCTTTCGCCAGCAAAAATAAAGCCAGTTCTTCTGATTTCTTCTGAGCCAAACACAAAATTGCAGCAATTGCATCCAACTGCTTTTGTGTGATTAGGATTTGGTCCTTTGATGTTTCATAGGATGTACCCTCACCAGAGTCGTATTCTGAGAAGAAATGCATGTATATAGCAGCGGCGGTTGTAGTACTGATATCTGTTTGAAGATCAATGTATGTTGGTACTGGAACGAATTCTGAGTGCGGTAGTGGTAATTGGACACTTGGCACTGCTACATACTAAGTTTTATTCTTTGTTTTCTTTCTATTCAAAGTTTTGTGGTAGTTGATACATCCATAGCAATTTTCTTGTTGATGCGGGCTGTTGTCTAACCACATCATTGGTATACCAAAAGGCATAGCCTTCTTCTTTTCACTTTTCCATTGCATAACACTTGAATAGCAATTAAAGCAAACTTTTTTAGGGGCATAGTTTACGTAAGTGATAAACTCTTGCGAGAAATATTGTTTATGGGCTTCCAAAAAACAATCACTCGCATTGCCACATTTTTCATTGCTTGCTATGAAACGTTCACAAACATTACAAAAATGGTCCATTTTACATTTTGGTTCCGACATTTTTAAAACAATATATATTATACAATGTTGTTTTTGTTATTTTTATGAAACCGATACACTTAACTTAAATCACTCACAATGTGAAATAAGTTCCAAACAAATTAATATCGAATTTTATCACGACCGAGCGAAAATTAAAAGGCATCAGCTTCGGCTGAGTTTCGAGTCTTAACTGAATCTTTATTTTTAATATTAGTTCGCTTGTGCGAAATAAATAAAAATCGCGACGAGGAAAAGGAGAAATAAGGGGAAGACAAAGATGAAATTCCAGAATATCAGTTGGACGAATTTATCGACCTTTCTGATGATGCTGACGACGGCCAAGATATTAGAGAGAGCAGTGATGTTGATTCCTAGCCGCCTGCTAAACGGCAACTGGCCAAATCATTAATCTAATTTATTAATTTTTTTTTACTTAAAACTTTTCATAACTAACATTTCAAAATTATATTTTTATCCGTATTTTTATAATTTCTTTTTCAATGTTTCTTCAAAACCAACACTGCAAAAATTGAGAAACATATTATAAATCAAACAGAAAGAAAAAAGGCTTAGTTTTTTTGGAAAATATGTTCAAAAAGCATGAAAAAAAAAATTTCCAACATTTTGCTTCATAAGCACTACAAAAATTTTGTAAATCAATTTTTTTTTAATTGTGGTGGTTGCACAGGTCTCTAGCAATAATTTGGCTTTAACAGATTGAAAAGATATCAATTAGTCGACGAGTTATAGCCAAAAAACCATACAAACAATATGCGGATAAAAAAAATTCTAACTAACATAAACAAACGCCGCGATACGGGTCTTCTAATTTAGCCTCTATTTTCACCCCTTACTCTCAGAATCGACCTAACTTTTGCTAACCTGAATTTGTTGACAGTATAGCTATACTATATATTCTGAGAGCTTGCTTTAAAAAGTATTCTCATCAATGCTTTGACTTACACCAAGTAATCGTCTTCCCACTCTACAATATGTCCTATTCGCTATATTATGCTTAACTTTGTTTCATCCAGAATATTTCTAAAATAGCATTTACGATAGTTTGTTAGCAATGAATTGGACAGAATTTTCGATGTTGCAATTTAAAATTCAATCAACGGCATCACGCTCTTAACGCCTCTCTATATTTTCGCAAGTTTTACAGGAAGCAGTGTTATACCATATCTGCCATAATGGACTATAAAGTAGCAAAATCGGAAAGTTGCTGTAATCGTTTTTTCTCAAAACTAAGTAGTACTATAAAGGCTACTGACTTAACACGTTCGCTGATAGTGTATCACCGGCGATGGCGACAAAAAACTATCCCCAGGTGGTAAGTACAAAAGTACATCTTGCGCTCTTAGTTATAGATGGACTTTTTACCAGGAATAAAAGTCGTGCTCGGTACTTATTTGGGTATATTTTATGCTGTGATCACTGGTGAGCTTTAACTTATTTTAAAAGAGTCATTCTTAGGGGTCTAAGCGTCATTAATGGTGATACATTCGCACCTGAAGATTGTTTTTTGCCGTGATCACCGGATATACATTGGCAGCCAAAATGTTAATACTAAACCTGGTATTGGGTTCGCGCGTGAAAAATGTTTCAATGAGCCCGAACATCATTTTAAAACAAATTTACTCCACAAAAATACGCCACATCTACGTTCTCAGACACTCGTTTTGTGCTCTACGTATCCCTATCGAAAGCTCGGACGATCTTTTCTTGTGTGGGCGGTATATCGTCCGCTTTTCTTGTGCACAAGATTGTGCCAACACAACCACTCCGGCTCGGTTCCATACCAATCAGTCCGCCTTGACCTCATCCATAATAGCTTTTTGAAGCCAAGTAGGGTCCCTCTGTCTCAGGAAGTCCGCAGAATGCTTCTCCGGCCACAAAGCTGTTCGGATACTTCTTTTGGGCTCTTCACGCATCTCTAGAGTTGTTTGAAACAATATTCCTTTTTGACTCTACCCCTGAGAAAGTGTAATCAGAAGATAGTGCGTTCGCCATCTTTTTGAGCTGGGCATCATATCAGGTGCAGGTGTTTCCTCATTGTACGGCATCTAAGTTGGTTCGTTGTTGAGTCTGTAGTCTGTTCCGCCCGCAGGTGGATGCGGCCCTTGTCTCCGTAGGTTCAACGGCCCAGCCTGCTTCCAAGACGGTTGCAGGTTGATTGAAAGGCGTGCGATTTCTCCGATGTCTTGCCCTTCTGTATATAGCGCAAGTAACACTTTGCAGCAGATGACTTGATTTTAGGGGATGTTGGGCAGGATCCGTTATTGTCGCTACCTTATCCGGAGCGGGTGAGCGTCCGGTGCCCTGCGCCATTTTCTGTCACGTCGCCGTGTATAGCATGTATTAGTTCGAGTTTCTATCATCGCAGCCTTCACCGCTTAAATGGCGGGTTTGCGTGATTTGCCGGTGTTTGTCGACGGTCCTTCTCCGCCATCCTTTGCATGCTCTTCGAAGGGTGTAGTTTCTCTGGCAGGCTCGGTTGTGTGTTGTTGTGCACATATCTTCCTTGTTGAGTTCTCTTTGTCAGCCTTTTTGCTTGTATTCGGGTTTACCCGAGAGACAGTTAAATGAAGAATTTATGGACTCTCCCTGGATATTTTTGGATCCAAAGGCTGAGTTGCTTTATTTAGGGTGTCACTCGCGACAATTCAGCAGCTTCTCCCTATCTATCATCCGGTAACACTGTTTTACAAGCTCGTCTTAAATCACCTCGGGAGATCCTTGTTATTAGAGTTATCCACGGAATTGATGTATTAAGAGGATAATTCTCGAATACCCCATCTGCATGGAGGATGATTGGGTTAAAACAGTAAGTCACTTTAAGCTCAGCTGGACAGCTTTTCAAGTGTATCGGTTTGGAAATCGAAACTGCCAGGATTGATGCCTATCTCATCCAATGAGTAAACTTGTATTATACTCTACAAATATGTAGGCGTACTTCTGTATGCATCCATAAACACAAATTTCGAAATGCCGAAATTTTACTCTTGGCTCACACACAATACGCTTAATATTGTAGTTGTATAAGTTACTTGTACTACAATTTAATTATTTGCTAGTTGTATGTTTGCTTTTGTTGCTACATAAGGTAAATAATGCCACTCCAAAATCTACCTGAAAACTGAGAGCCTTATCAAAATTTCAAGTTTCCAAAATCCATGCCACCGCAATCTCTACTAACCAAACATTGGTTGAGAAACCAGGTCATGGTTAAAGGTGGACAGGTTGAGAATTTAAGTTTAATTCCAGAGACTAAAACCCACACACACACATAAATATGAGCGCATGTATATGTAGATAATAATAATAATAATAATAATAATTCAGTTTATTCAGTCTATGATTTACATCTTACAGACTAGATACAGAAATTGTAAAACTATAAAAACTTTTAATATTGATAATAGAAAGTATAGAAAGTATATGCATAAAAATAGAAAACGTTTAACTATATATCTAAATGTATATGTAAAAGAATTTGTGATTTGAAAGCATCCCTCGACAGAGAGAAATCAATATTTAGCCTTCTCGAAAGAATATTGAATTCCGCTAGAGAGCGAAGTATAGGATCGAAAAGGACATAGTTTGTCCTGAAAGAGGTCAAATAAAAAGGTAGGGAAAAACGATGGGATTTATTGGGCACATTGAACGTGATTTTCCCGAGGAGGTCAGGGCAATTTACCCGACCCAGCAACGAGATCAAACACGAACATAAGCCCGTGCAGAGTTCTTCTGGAGTGAAGGGGTTGTAGGCTAATCAGCGAACACCGAGACACATAAGAAGGCATTGGATCCTTGAAATTAAGAGATCCAAGGCCAAACCGAATAAATTTCCTTTGAACCCTTTCAATTTTAGTCGCATGACAGCTGTAAATAGGGTTCCAAATAATAGAAGCATACTCGAGCTTTGAGCGAACCAAATATATATATAAAGTCTTCCTGGTGTAGGGATCCTTAAAGTCCTTCGCATAACGACGTAGGAAAGCTAGATTTCTATAAGCTTTCGGAAGAACATAACAGATATGATTAACAAAAGAAAAATTAGTATCAAATACAACACCAAGATCAACAAATTCTTTGACTGCAGTCAAGCGACTGCTTGCCAAATAGAAATGTGAAACAAAATTATTACTGGACTTCGAGAAAGACATGTGAAAACATTTTTTAACGTTTAGATAGTGCTTGTTAGTATTACACCATTCAACAAGTTTATCCAAGTCGTGTTGCAAAAGGGAAACATCTGATGGACTATCAATCCTACGAAAGATCTTCAGGTCATCAGCATAAAGAAGAAAATTGGAGAACTGAAAGCAAGCACCAATGTCATTGATAAAGAGAACGAACAAGAGCGGCCCCAGGATACTACCCTGAGGAACCCCTGAAGTTGCCACAAAAGTGTGCGACTTGCAATTTTCAATATCACCACAAAGGGATCTGTTTGACAGGTAAGACTTCAACCAACTTAAAAACACCGAGTGAAAACCAATGAACTCCAATTTCTTTAGTAATATCTGATGAGACACTTTGTCAAATGCCTTCGAAAAGTCTGTATATATGGTATCCACCTGCGAACCGACTTTAAAGGCTGATATGCAGAATTCCGAAAAAGATGCCAAGTTAGTGACTGTAGAGCGACCCGAAACAAACCCATGTTGGAGCGGATCTATAACACTCTTAACAACAAAGAAAAGTTTTTCCTTAATAATTATTTCGAAAAGCTTAGAACAAACTGAAAGCTTAGCAATGGGTCTGTAATTAGAGACATCATTCTTATTTCTAGACTTAAAGATCGGCGTGATTGACGCTGTCTTCCACCTGTCGATAAATAAGCCAGAAGATAGAGACAAATTAAAAATGTAGCAAAGAGGAATGCATAAAGTTAAGCTACAATGTTTCAGAACAAATCCACAAAGTCCATCAGGCTCACATTTCAGCGAAGGCTTTAACGTACACATAGCTTTACTGACATCCTGCACAGTTAATGACAGTGAACCGAAATCAATGCGTGCAAATAAGTATGGGCTAGAGTGGATGGTATCCTGAGTAGTAACTTCATCTTCGAAATTAGATTTGAAAAATTCTGCAAAAAATTCAACAGTGCCATTTAGAGACTGTGAGCAGTTGTCATTGAACTTCATGCAAATAGGTATATTGGAAGAACCACGCTTGGACCGAATAAAATTCCAAAATGCTTTTGGATTTTCATTCAACTCCGATTCTACCTTACTCATATACTGATTAAACAAAAATTTATCAAGAACATTGAACTCCTTCACACTATTTAAATACTGATCTCTAAGAGCAGAATTCGAAGAATCAGCATTGGACAATTTTTCATATTTATTACGTTTATTTTTCAACTTTTTGAGAGTAGTATTGTACCAGGGTAATTTATGTATTTTGGGGGCCCGGCGAGGCACCTTATCATAAAAAACCTCAGCCAACGTCCTCAAGAAAATCTCGAAATAGACTCTAACATCATTAGACTGCAAAATAACTTCCCAGGGTCAATCACAAAATGTATTATTTAGTTCACTAAAGTCAGTTGACCGAAAATTAAAAGAATAGTTATTTAAATCTGAAGATATCGGGATGGAATCAATATTAAAAAGGTTAATGCCGGGGGGAACATGATGCCTATCAGGCTCCCACAACGGAAAAATACTTTCGGAGAGGCTAAAAATCAAATTCTCATCAACAAAAACCAGATCTAAAAGCTTAGCAAGTGCATTAAATACATTATTAATTTGAATGAGATTACAACTTAAGAGGCTATCTATAAAATTTATATAGAAGTAGAACATTATAATTCGTATGTAGAAAAATGAAATTGCGGTGTCCTTGTTGTGTTCAGTTATATTATTTTTATACCTAGTAGTGCTACGCACTCAAGGTATATTAACTTTAGTCGCCTAGCGGCAGTACGTAACGGCATAAACGGATCGAGATAGATATAGACTTCTATATTTCAAAATGTTCAGGACGACAAGAGAAATTGATTAAGCCATGTCCGTCCGTCCGTTCGTCCGTCCGTCCGTCTGTGAACACGATAACTTAAGTAAATTTTGAGATATCTTAATGAAATTTGGTATGCATGTTCCTTGGCACTCATCTCCGAGAGCTTTTTAAAATGGGCGAAATCGGACTATAGCCAAGCCCACTTTTTATATATAGAATATTTTCGAAAACACATAAAAGGTGAATACTCAGTACATAATACACCTACAAGGATAAAATTTGGTGACTACATTGAGATTGAGGCATAAATTAAATTTTTGAAGAAATTTTTGAAAATGGGCCTGGCACCGCCCACTTTTTAATAAGCCAAATTTAGAAATAATATTAATCATAAATCAAAAACTGTCCAAGATATCGAAACGAAATTCAGCATTCACGGGTCCAGGTATACCCGGAATGCTCCAGAAAAAAATGGGCGGGATCGGTTAAGGTCTACGCCCACTTTTATGTGAAAGATTTTGAAGAGGATCGTAGATATATTAAATAGGCAATAACTTTGCCTAAAATAGCTTTACATCATTTATATTTCACTTTTAAAATTTCCGTAAACAAAGAAATCCAAAAACTTAAAATTTTCGAAAATGGGAGTGGCCCCGCCCTTTTTATAGTGGACTATTCCACAAAACTTTTTATGCCATAACTCCGCCAAAAATTGAGTTGTCGAAACGATAATGTTCTATATATAAAGGTAACTGTTTGCTGTAAAAATGGGCGAAATCGGTTAATGTCCACGCCCAGTTTTTTAACAACTAAGCTAGTTTTATCAATCAGATTTTGCACACATAATAAGGTTTTTAAGAAAAACTCGGCCGCAAAAAAATTTTGTCAATTTTGAAGAAGTAGGCGTGGCGCCGCCCTCTTTTCAGCATAAAATTTCTGCTATTTTCAAAGGCAATCGCTTATAATTCAATTTTGATATTTCAATCAAAATTGGTCAGCTGCTTCCCAGTAGTATGTATTATACTCCTGCCAGAAATTAGCCAAATCGGAAGACACAGAAGCAAAATATTCGGGCACGTATTAATAGCCCACTGCAAAAGCGAAGTTATATATCTTTTTTGATTTTCATAACTAAAATAAACATTAAATGTATCTAAGTATAAGAAGAAGAAGAGAAAAGTTCACTTAAATGATCAGCACGATGAGCGGAGTCGATTTAGCTATGCCTGTTTGTCAGTCCGGCTGTCTGCCTTTCCGTCTGTCTATTTGAACGCAAACTAGTCTCTCAGTTTTACAAAAGAATGCTGAAATTCGTTGTTTGCTTTCGCCATTTTATAATATACTAGCAAACCCGGTAGGCGTTGTTTTGACGTTTTGATACATTGAACACATCTATATATAAAATGTCATTAACTTGAACCAAATAAACTCCTAACTTTACCGAACTGCAGCTTTATATAACCTGGGGGCTTTTCCAAAAGCTATATACGGACTGTGTCGTGCCCAGCGAACTCCTGAACCTATCGTGAAGGTTCGAGAGCAAAACAAAGCACAAACTATGTGGGCGTGGCACCGCCTACTTTTCAAAAATTATGTAGAACCCAAGTATATATTGTGAAAATTTCATAAAGATCGGTTGAGTTCTTTGGCGCCTATGAAAGACACCCTTTTTTATATCTATTTTTGTTACGCACGGTATAAACGAACCGAGATATATATTTATTAATGTATATCAAAACATGAACATGAAACGTTTGTACGTATGAGAAGAAAAAGAGATAGTCCCATCAAAGGTATAATGAAATGACCAGGAGGATGAGGTGAGTCGATGTAGGCGTGTCTGTCTTTCGATACGCCTATCTGTCTGTCTGTTTGAACGCAAATACGAACTGAAAGTATTAAAATAGGCCTGCGTAAATTGGGATGCCATAATAGATCACTACTAAGTATATAATGTTCGGTTCCATCCGAACTAAGACTTCCTTACTTGTTTGTTATGTTTTTCTGTATTTGTATGTATATAACCAAGCAAATCACATCCAACAACTTTCGAACAAAAGCAACACGAACAAGCGAAGTAGCAAACTTCCTCCGGTAGCTAAAATTTAGCCCACAGATTTGCAAGAATCACAAGGTCTAATATTAGCACTGCATACGCAAAACTTATGGAACAAACCTATGCAAGTAGCCAAACCAAAAAACCTCTAACTTTTCAGCATACAGCTCTTTTAAATACTTTTAGAGCCACACTTTTTGCGAGAGAGTTTTACCCACTTTGTACGGGTAAGCATCCGCGAAACATTTTTATAGTGAAGCCTAAACGAGCTACAGCCAATACCATAGGAATTTCATGTTAAAGTGTTTCTTATTTCATCGTAAAAAATCGTTGTTTTTATTCCCAGAACTGCCTTGTCGATTTCGTTGATATGTGCTTGAAACTTTAAGATGGCAACTTGGCCAATTTGAAGCCAAGTAGTGTATTCTTTTTTTGTTATACCTAGTAGTGCTACGCACACAAGGTATATTAATTTTAATCGCGTAACGGTAGTATGTAACGACATAAGCGGATCGAGATAGATATTGACTTATGTATATCAAAATGTTCATGACGAAAAAAGAAATTGATTAAGCCATGTCCGTCCGTCCGTCCATCTGTTAACACGATAACTTGAGTAAATTTTGAGATATCCTAATTAAACTTGGTATGCAGGTTCCTTGGCACTTATCACAGAGCGTTATTTAAAATGGGCGAAATCGGATGATAGCCACGCCCACTTTTTATATATGGAATATATTCGAAAATACAGAAAAGTGATTATTCAGTACATAATGGGCTTGGCCCCGCTCCTTTGATAGTGGATTATTCCACACAATTTTAGTAACATAACTCCGAAATGCTATTTGGCAAAAATGTTGTACACATAAATGTAAATGTTTCTTCTAAAATGTAAAACGCGATATTTTTATAACCATGCAAACTATATGAGTAAGATCTTGCCCACATAATAAACTTTTTAAGAAAAAATCAACCGCAAAAACTTGTTGTGAAGTTTTGGGAAGTAGGCGGGGCGCTGCCCACTTTTCAACATACAAATTCTGCTACTATCAAAGGCGATTGCTTGTAGTTTGAACTAGATATTTCGATCAAAATTGATCACCTGCTTCTCAGTAGTATGTAGTATACTACTGCCAAAAATAAAGCAAATCGAATAACATACAAGTAAAATATCCGGGCAGTTGTCAATACCCACGCAAATTTTTCAAACATAAAATGTGCATGTACTGGTTAGCAGTTGTTGGTACGGAAACTATTTATATACAATTAATTAATGTCGGCCGCCGAAGTGTTGCCGAAGCTCCAAGGTTAGAGTCCTGGGACTGGTAACATCAAAAGTGGTTTGGAAAACTCTCCGAGTGTCTTTCTGCTATGGAAGGTTTCTCAGCAAAAATGCATCTCCTTTGTAGATGCCGTTCGAAGTCGCCAAAAATATGTAGGTCCCGCCAATTTGTAGGAAAAAATTCAAAACGACGCACAACAAATTGGAAGGGAAGCTCGGCGCAAAAATATCTTAGGAGGTTTATAATGATATACCTGTTGTATATCGCGCCATACATTTTTATTTTTATACCTAGTAGTGCTACGCACACAAGGTATATTAACTTTAGTCGCCTAACGGCAGTACGTAGCGGCATAAACGGATCAAGATATATATTTATTAATGTATATCAAAACGTTCAGGATGAAAAGTAAAATATCCGGGCAAGTAGTTAATACCCCACTGCAAAAGCGAAGTTGTATATCTTTTTTGATATTCATACCTTTCATGAACAAGAAATGTTTGTACGTATGAGAAGAAAAAGAGATAGTCCCATCAAAAAGTATACTGAAATGATCAGGAGGATGAGCTGAGTCGATGTAGTCATGTCCGTCTCTCGATACGTCTATCTGTCTGACCGTCTGCAAATACAAACTGAAAAGTATTAAAACAGACCTGCGTAAATTGGTATACCATAATGGATCACTACTAGATATATAATGTTCGGTTCCACCCGAACTTAGAATTCCTTACTTGTTGGAAGTTATTCTGTATAGCTTGAATTTTGATGTGTAAATGTTAAGGGTAAAGGAAATTTTCAGCCTAAAATTTGAATCGATAATCATTCTTGTTGCTCTGACGAACAAAGATCCTATTCCATAGTACCTTTCGTGATGTATGGCTCGGCAATGGTAATGAAAGCAAATGATTCAACAAAGACGCTCAGAAGAAGTACAAAAGTTGTTCCTACCGACAAAACGAGTTGGCAACAGATGGTGGGTGGGAAAGGCAGGTGAAAGATGACTTGGACTAATTTGGTATTTCCAACTGTCGTCAGTCAGACTCAGCGTCGAAAATCGGCGAGGCCCCAATCAATGAGGATAATAATGAAATAGCAGCAAGTATATGTTGCGGTCAAGCAAATAATCAGTGCACTTGGGTTTTGGCCACCAAACCTCTGTGGGCAGCGCTAATTTTGAAATAGTAAAGGCCTTCGTTAACATGGGAACGCATTAACAATAATGTCAGCCCATAAATCCAAAGCAGAATTACTCTTGCAAATAACGGCCTACAAGCCACTTATCGGACCGTGGCTCTGAAAGTATTCGAGAAAAGGATTTGCGATCTAGAGGTGTTTCAGATTAGCATCAGTTGGCAGCACGACCAACAAGAGACCCCCCTGTCATCTATCTATAATGAACTGTAAAAGGGGTGTGGACCTCCCACCTTATTTACAATATTTGAACCACTTAACGAATAATTGCTTTCGAAAGTTAGTTTAACCAGTAATGCAGGGCTACGTTAATTTATTTAAATTTAGAAATTTTCCCATAAAAGTCTGAAATGAAATTTCAGTGAAACACCGTAACTCACCACAGAAATGTTTCAAATTTAATTCCCCAGCACATAAATTTGGGTGTGAAAACCTCGTGGGACATTCAGTAATGTAAAAACATTAAAATGTTGGCTCCACTTTTTAGGAGTCCCACGTCCCTTTTTCAAAATTTGTATGTCACACCAAGAAATCAATCAACTTACCAAACTTAATTAACTTATCTTCACTAGTCAATACGTATCATATTTATTCTATTTCCTAACATTTTATCATAAAAAGTTGGTGTGGTTATGGTCTTAGCCCATTCAATACCAACAATTTATCAGAAGACGTACCAGATTTGGTGAAAATGTATTAATTTTAGCTGAAGTTATAGTGCAAACGGACCCATATAACTCAATCATATTCTTTAATCTTTCTGATGTATGCCAGTCAATATCTATCTCGATCCATATATGTTAAGAAATGTACGTAGATAGCCATAGTTTTGTTATGAAATATACGTATATATCACTATTTCTTTAGGATTGACTCTGCAATAGCAGTATCGGTTATATAAAAACAGTTTAAAGGCAAGATTTCCAAACACTATTGTTCTTTTCCTCCCCTCATACAGCGTAAATAATCTGAATTGCGATGAATTTATGTACATTTGAATGGCATTGGAGTTATCTGGTTTTGGCAAGCATTCGATAAAAAAGTAGCTTCACTTCAAATCGTTAATGCTTTTGATATCATCCCAATCAAAATATTTCATTTAAATTCAAGCAGGGTGAAGGCTGACGTGCGTTCTACTACATACAATAAATGCGTATGTACGTTTATACAAACGTTTGTATAGGAGGTTATGTCGAGTATTCTGATGCAGGTAGTAACAAACAATTTTAAAGCTCATACATATATGTATATGCAAATAAAAAACTTCTTATATTACGTAGCAAATATTTCAAAACTGAATATCGAAAATATCATTAGCCAGTTTTCGCGTTTTTAATTATCAAACAAAAAAACCGACATAACTGTGGCAATAAGCGACAAAAGCCAAACTCAAGATTGTTTAAAAATAAGATAATACGAGCATTCCCTACTAGACAGTTGAGCCTTTTATAGGTACTTATAAAAGCATTTTCATTAATGACGAATAGCCTTAATAATGTGATCAATTTTGTTCAGGACGTGTGAAGAATTTGAACACTTCCCCTTATCGATATCTCTTTTTTACTAATCAAATTCGTATAAATGAAAAAATATATCTTATTTCCTCTAACAAAGCCTCAAACTCTTTATTCAGATGCTTACAAATTACTAAGAGCAAGAAACAAACAATATTTACATCTTCAACACCTTAGAACAAAATCTCAATATACTTACAATATTCAAAGTACTTAAAAATGGCCTTACAAACTATTCACAGAAAATGTTCAACCCCTTATATTTATAATAATATTATAACTATATACACTTTCTATTAAATATTTCAAATAAACAAATTCCCGCTCGCTGAAACGATGGAATGGTACACATTGTGGCCGATGCTCTTGGCCGTGCCTAGATTTAGTCCGCGCGCCTTTGCAAGGTTGGATCTCATTCTCCAGGTCACACTGGTAGCGTCCCTTCATTTAATTAATTAAAGCGGCAGCAGCACACAATTTCATTTTCGAAAATATATTCTCACGTACATTTTTTTTATGTTTAAAAATTTTAGTTTTAGAATGTAATTTTTCATTTTGACGTTTTATTAAAATGGCATCTGCCAAATTCGAAAAGTCTATTAAGTAGAAAACATGACATAAAATGAGCAAATGAGCTAGATTTTTTGCCCAAAGTACTCAACATTGTCTAGTAGGGTTGTGTTCTCCGTACACAGATCTCTTATCACACACCACGGTAAAATGTTGTGGATTTTATGGACAAAAAACCATGTCTCAATTCCATACATTTTCACTACAATTTAAACTTTTAACTTCTACTAAAAAATTCCAAAAAAATTACTTTGGTTTTTTCTCCCTTTTGCACGCAGCTATTTCTTGGTAAGTTTGAGATGCTAAATTCGAATATGTTATAAAATATCCCTACTACAGGGTGGCTGATGAATTTTGCTACATTAAGAAACTCAAATAATTTTTTTTTCCGTGTATGGAATTCATTTTTCTTTTATTCATGTTAAAGCTCATTAAATTTTATTAAATATAGCTTAACCAGTTTTAAAAATAATGGAATTTAAATGCCCCCCCTGCTCGTCGATGCATGTGCGGCATCTTACCAAAAAGTTGTTCATTACTGCTTGGAGAGTTGAGACAGGAATAGCCGCAATTGTTTCCCGAATGGATTGCCTTAGTTCATTCAAATTTGTTGGTTTTGCATTGAAGACTTCCTGTTTGCAATAACCCCACAAGAAAAAGTCAGGTGCAGTAAGGTCAGGCGACCTGGGTGGCCAACGGAATGTGGAGTTTCTGGATATCAGCTTATTGGGAAATTTTCGTCGCAATTCTGTCATAACAGGTTGGGCTATATGAGCAGCTGCACCATCTTGCTGAAACCACACAGAGTTGAAAGAAATTCTCATTCGGCGTAATTCTGGATAGAAAAACTCTCTCAACATGCTCAAGTAACGGTCTCCAGTAACCGTAACGGTGTGACCGTTTTCTTCGAAGAAGTAGGGCCCGACAATGCAGCGTGATGAAACTGCACACCACACTGTGACACGAAGTGGATGCAATTCCGTCTCATGGAGTATCTGTGGGTTGGAAGCACTCCATATTCGACAATTTTGTTTGTTTATGTTGCCGTTTAAATCGAAATGGGCCTCGTCAGACATGAAAAGACAGTTCAACATGTTTCCATCCTCTTCCACCATTTGAAGCATCTTCTGGCAAAATTCCAAGCGAATCGGCAAGTCTGCAGCGTTCAGTTTGTTGGCCATTTGAATTTTATATGGGAATAAGTCCAAATCTTTGTGCATAATTGACTGTAATGACTGTCTGCTTACACCCATTTGAGCAGATAAGCTTCTTGTCGAAACACGTGGATTGTTTTGTATGGCAGCAGCTACAGCAGCGATTGTTTCCTCCGTTCGAACTGAAGGGTTTCGATGGTAAGGTCTTCTGTTGACTGTCCCATGCTCGGCAAAATTGTTTACAAGTCTTATTATGGTCCATCTGCTCGGAGGATTGCCGCCAAACGTGCGCCTATACTCTCTTTGAACCGAAACTACGGACTCCAGTGCGTGATAGCGGCGGACAATCCAAATTCTTGTTTCAGTGTCCCAGTTATCCATTTTTGTTAAATGTAAAAGTCAATCTGCAAAATAAAAAAAAAATTAACCAGATTCATTAAATAGAAAAAAAGTTATTTAATTTTTTTTTGGTAGCGGCTTTCATCAGCCACCCTGTAGACAATGCTAAGTACTTTGACCAAAAATTCTTACTCATTTACACATTTACATTTACACATAAATTTTGTTTTTGGAATTTATTAATAGCCAAAAGAGACATTATGAACGACATTATATCAATTTAAAAATGCTTATTTTAGAACGGCATAGATGTACATATCCTTATACCCATGATTATAAAAGCATTTCCATTAGTAACGAATACCCTTAATAATGTATTAAATTTTGTTCAGGACGTGTGAAGAATTTGAACACTTCTGATACGATATCTCTTTTTTACTAATCAAATACGTATAAATGAAAAAAATATATCTTATTTCCTCTAACAAAACCTCAAACTCTTCATTCAGATGCTTACAAATAACTTAGAGCAAGAAACAAACTGCTCCATATTTACATCTTCAACACCTTAGAACAAAATCGCCATACACTTACAAACTGTTCATACATAATATTCAAAGTACTTAAAAATGGCCTTACAAACTATTTACAGAAAATGTTCAAACTCCTTATATTTTCTCTCCAAACTACTCACAATTTCTCTCGAAAGTACCTTTACGGAAGAAGAAGATTTAAATTTTTGTTTTCCATGACATTTGAAGAAATTTTCTTTTGTATAAATATATTTATATACATAGATATGTATATGAATTTATGGGAAAAAAATACAAATTGATAGTTTAATGAAATATTTACATATAAATAAGTTTGTAGATATTAATAATATTATAGCAATATACATTTTCTATTAAATACGAGTATTTCAAATAAACAAATTCCTGCTCGCTGAAACGATGGAATGGTACACATTGTGGACGATGCTCTTGACCGTGCCTAGATTCAGTCCGCGCTCCTTTGCAAGGTTAAATCTCATTCTCCAGGTCACACTGGTAGCGTCCCTTCGTTTAATTAATTAAAGCGGCAGCAGCACACAATTTAATTTTCGAAAATATATTCTCACGCACACTTTTTTTATGTTTAAAGATTTTAGTTTTAGAATGTAATTTTTCATTTTGACGTTTTATTAAAATGGCATCTGCTAAATTCGAAAAGTCTATTAAGTAGCATGATCCGATAATACAGGTCGTGTTAACATTATTATTATTATTATTATTATTTTATTTATTACAGTCTTGTGGACTTAGATTAAATCTATGAGATCAGAATAAATACTATTATTTAACTATTTTATGTATTACATTGCATTTGGTTTTGTATATATGCTTGGGGTTTGGAGTATCTTATATTTACACCTCTACAATAATTATGTAATAACCTCTTAAAATTTTTCATATTTTTACAGTCTTTTTATTCTCTAGGTAATTCATTATATTCTCTTACTCCTTCGAAATATATACTTTTTTTTATCAAATTCAGATCTTACAATTGGCAAATGAAAATCATTTCTATTTCTTGTGTTATAACTATGGACATCATTATTGTATTTCACACGATCATTTAGATAATTCGGCAGGTTTCCTAATTTTATATTATGTATAAATTTTAATGTATAATATAACACAAGTTGCTTCACACTAAGCCAGTTCAAGCTGTTTAGGAGATCCTGTATGGGAGTATCGAAACGTTTTTTTAGTATAAATCGCATCACCTTATTTTGTTTTACCTGTAACCTAGCTATGCTTGAATCAGCCATTGTAAACAAAATCGTTGGGCAATATATAAAATGAGGCTCAATGATAGACCTTTAAACTGTTGCTTTAAAATATCTAACATAAAACCTATCTTTTTTGATACTTTCCCCTCTATGTATTTAAGATGCTCATCAAACTTAAGCCTGTCGTCTATTATCACTCCTAAATATTTTATTTCGCTTACTCTTTCTAACTGTATATTTGCTATTTTTAGAGACTCAATGTCAATTCCTGAGTGTGACTTCCTCATAACCATCCATTTTGTTTTATCTATATTAATTTTGAGCTTGTTTTGGCATAGCCATTTATAGACAGAGTCTATGTCTGCTTGTATCTTCACTGTGGCTTCAGATATTGACGGACAGCTTACCGTCAACAATGCATCATCTGCAAACAGTCTTATCTTACAATGTTTTAAACAACTTTTAATATCATTTATATAAATTATAAAGAGTATCGCGGCCAGTACTGATCCCTGCGGTAAACCTATTTCAACGTCTATTTCAGGTGATACCGTGTTTCTAATACCAGTTTTCTGTTTTCTTCCCGAAAGGTAGCTTTTGAACCACTTTAGTGCTGTATTCCGTACGTTGATGCTATACAATTTCTTCAACATCATATCCCTGTCAATAGTTTCAAATGCTCGCTTTAAGTCAAGAAAAACAGAGACTGTTACCAGTTTGCACGTCATTCCTTCTTTCCACTCTGCTATCACCATGTTGAGTGCGGTTTCACAGGAGTGTTTTGATCTATACCCTGATTGCTCGCTAATAATAATTTCATATTTGTTTACATATTCGAGCAGCTGTTCTTTAACTATTTTCTTTAATATGTTCTCATCACTAGGCAATGTATTTATTGGACGGATCTCTTCTGGTTTTACTGTTCCTTTAACCTTTTCAACGGGTACAATTGTCGACGTTTTCCAGCATGATGGGAAAACTCCACTGTTTAAACTTTCATTAATTATACAAGTATAAGTGTATTCCAAGTACACCATACTATCTTTGAAAACACCTTCTGTTACTACTTTCTTCCCTGCTCTATATTTATATTTTTAAATTCAAATAAACTTCTTTTTATTTCTACCTCAGCTTCAACTGGCATAATGGTTTCAATACTATTACGAATATTTATTATACTCTCAACAAAAAACTGATTCAATTGCCTTGCAATTTCATAATCTTCCTCAACAAGGATGTTATTTATAACCACTCTTTTTAACTGAGAGGTCTCATTGTTTATATTTACAGCATCTTTTAGACATTTCCACATTAGTCTTTGGTTATTACTGTTGATTATAATTTTATTTTCCATGTATTTCTTCTTTTTTATCTTGATAACTTTTTTGTAGTGCCCTTCGCATTATTATAATCCTCCCACGAGTTCGATATCTTACAATGTTTTAATTCATATTTTAGCTTGTTTAGTTCTGTTAGCTCACGGTCATACCATTTATTCATTAATTTGATTTCCATTAGCTTTTTATATGTTATCATTGACATTGCGTCTTTTAAGATGTTGTTTATTATTATCACTTTCTCTTCAGTGCCGCAGTTGGTTAAGTTTGCAAGATTGTAACTCCTAAGAAGATTTAATAAGTTTTCCTCCTTGTAGTTATCCCAGCATAAGCGATTATCATACATTCTCATTTTGTAACTTTTTTGGACAGGCAATTTGAAGCAGATTGTTGCGTGGTCTGATATTTTTTGGTAATCTAAGTTTTGTATTTCTATGTCATCACTATTGCTGAAGAGAAGGTATATTTTGGTTTGCGATGATTCAGTAATTCTTGTATTCAAATTTTTTAATTGTCTTATTGACCTTGATGCGAATGTTTGGCTTAGTTGGTTCGAGTACGTTGATTGTGTATTCATGTTTATGTTGAAATCGCCAACTACAACATTATTTTCATTTTCAATAAAATACTCTTCCATCACTTCACCCATATATCTAATGAACTCAGCGTCGCTTGTATTCGGTGAATGGTATACTACACCAATTCGCCATCTAATAGTGCTTTTTGTTGTTTTTAACACAACACACCATAAATTATTGTTTATATTGTCGTTATAAATCACTTTGAACTCGATCAATTGATGAATATATATCAGTACACCACCTGTGTGTCGACTGTATGAATCTTGGTTATGGTTATATCCCGTAATATTTAGCTCAGAGTCACTGATATTCTCTGTGGTATGAGTCTCGGCACAGAAAACAAAATTCGGAGTTTCTTCTTCTATCATTCTCTCAACTTCTTCCTTATTGGCTGTAATACTGTTTGTATTGAGGTATATGCACTTTATGTTATTTTTCCGCTTCTTATGTTTTTTATTGTTATTTTTCAAACTGAATGTCTCATCATTGTTTAATTGCTAAAATCCAAGCTTACGCTTTTCTACTTGCAACTTATTCATATAACATGGACACTCCTTGTCAAATGTGTCGTGATTTATTTCTAACGGCAGGTTTAACTTTTCCTTCGCTTTAATGCAATTTAAACATTTATTCATTGGATTTTCATTACACGTTTTCGAGTTATGGCTCGCATGGCACTTGTGGCAGACTTCTTCATTTCTGCATTCCGACGAAAGCGTATTCTTCCGAGGGAGACTAGAGTCATCCTAGCACAACTTCGATCTGGATATTGTAATAGGTTAAACTCTTACTTATCTAGACTGAACCCCACCATACCAAATACGTGCCCTGAATGTGGTATGTCCCCTCACGACACCCAAAATCTCTTTTCCTGTTCAATTGAACCTACTCTTCTAGCACCAATATCACCCATTAGGCAGGGCGAAGCACTGTTTATAACAACAACAACAACCATGGACGGACAGACGGAAATTACTAAATCAACTCAGCTCATCGCCCTGATCATTTCGGTATACTTATAGGTGGGTCTATCTCTTCTTCTTCTCATACTTACAAACATCGGACCGAAGTTATAAACCATTTCATGTTCATGAAAGGTATAATAACTTCCGATATACTCGACCGATTTTGATAATTTAAATGCCAATATTCTCCCTCCAAAAACTGTTCTAGAGCACATTTTGTATTTCTTTAACCATACCTATTTTTAAAATCGGAGCAAAAGTCATTCAAAAAAACTTCTTCCAGATCAAGTTTTGCCACACAACAAATCCCAAAAAAAAATATTACTTTCTAAGATATTCCGTTGAAAAAAAAAATGGCCCGGCACTTTGATGCCAGTTATCATAACTTGAACACTTTTTGCTCTATGATTTTTAAACAAAATTGAATTTTTACTTCATTACGTTGTAAAAATATTCGCGTTAGAGACAACGTTCAGCTGAAATAATTAAGTTTAAAGAAATGAGCACGAAAAGTGTGATTGAGATCTTATCCGTGAACGTTTTGAGTATCACACTAAGTTTTTAGTGAAATTGCGCCTTCTCGTTTTCGGGAAATTTGTAACTTTAGCCCCTATAAATCTCCACAAAGGGATAGATTTGACCGAAAAATTTCTTCAACAATAGGTTTTGTGGTCAAAAATTTCCCATAATGTCTAGTTCCCGAAGAAAAGTTGTCTGAAGTCCCAAAATTGGTATAATTTAAACATGCTTCCCGCCCAACTAAAAGATCAAACATTTCAACAATTTTGGGTTTCACTTTTTCCAAACTATCCTATATTGGGAGGTACATATTTGCTAGTTGAAAATAAAGAGTTCTGCACAGAAATACTGTATAGATAGACCGTATTGTGTCTTCCTTCTATATGTTATAGGCGATCTTTCGGTATTTTTTTCTCCATGTCGCATCATTGTTTTAAATTTTTTGCAACTTTAGAAACAAAAAATTACTTAAAAACCTTAGATAAATACTAACGACAGTAGCGCAGCTTACGGGACCCACCGAAAACTAGGCGAAAGGGTCAACTGGGGTATCCAAACACGCGTATTTATGCTACATTAATAATCTGAAGGCCGAGCTGTAAGTTTTTTATCCGTTCAAAAGTTTTACTCAAAAAACTGATTCCTCGGTACACTTTATTACTACATTTCTTTTTTACTTTAAGCGCACAATAAGAAACTGTTACATATTTACTATTATTATTTTAGATAATGTCGCATAAACTGCATCTTTACCAGACCAATTTTTGATGGAAGGAAATTTACTTTCAGGTGAAAAGGTTCGACACATCCCTAAGTTGCGGCAAACATATACTTTGAAATGAATAAATAATCGGCAATAGTGTTGCCGTTGAAAAATTTCAAAAATGGTCAGAAAAAAGGTCCCAACAGAAAAAAGGGTCACCCTTTTTTATAGATAGAAACACATTTCCATAAGCTTTTGCCAATTTATTTGATGCTTGATGCAATTCACTTGCATTATCAAAAATACTGTACAGTTAAGGAACATTGTTTTATTAAACTTTAAGCAAATATCTTTAGTTTTATGTCTTTATTCTACAAGCTATAATATAACTGACTTAAAATTTACATGACATATTTGGCAATCAAATTTTCCTCCGGTACCCAAGAATCTAAATCCTTACCGTCAACTAAATTTAGTGCTGAAATCATTGAATTATACGTATCAACTTGCAAACGGTTTGTTACCTTGTTCTTAAATAGTGAAAGTTTTGAGAATAATCGTTCTGCCGATGCATTGCTATGTGGCAGCGTTAATATATTTGCAACAAAAAAATACAAATTCTCAAATAAACTCTCATTTAAATTGTTTTTAATATTTCCTACGCTGTGCAAAAACATTTCTATTTCGGTTTGTTCAAAACATTTTTTGTATGCATTATCATTTGCCTTGCATTCTGAAAGCTTATACTCCTCAATAACTGCTTCGGGATTTTCTGTTAAATGAGAATATTCATGTATCAAATCCAAAACTGGTACATCCTCGTTTGATTTTATCACTAATGGATCCAAATAACTTAACACTTTAGGTCTTTTTTCGGAAATGTCTACTCTCTGCAGTATTTCGTAACACAGTTTTTGATAATATTTTAAAATATTGCCCTTAATTTCATTTTCCGAAAAATTTTCCTTTAGCATTACATGCTCAGATTTAAGCTCTATGTATATTTCACTCAAACTTTTAATACGTTCAACATTTTCGTATTTAATTTTATCAACATCGTTAATCATATACTCCTTTTTTATAAAGTTTTTAAAAATATTACGCAACAACTCTTTTGCCGTCGAAACTAAAAATAAAATTTTGGAAGATACGCTTTGAAAATTTAGATTCATATCATTCATCAGATTAAGGATATATGTTAAAAAATTTAAATATGTCAAATTCACAGAGGAAAGGCCGCCTAGTATTGATGATATTTTTTTCAGATCGCTTTCCGCTCGACTCTCAAACTTTTTTAAAATAAAAAAGTGTTGCAAGACAGACCACTGCTCTACGATTCGGTTGGCCACTGATTCAAGGGATAACCACCTCGTGTTACAAAGTCGTAGTAAATTGTGTTCTGGCACATCGAAAATACTTTGTGGTTGCTTAAAATTACGTTTTCTGTTTGCGCTTTTCATATATATTCTTGCACAATTCTTCTACATCTTTCGGTACATGGACTAATGCTGCATTGTTCATCAAGGCAACCGTATGACACATACATCCAATATGAAATATATTCGGTATGTTATTTTTTAAAAGTGTTAATACATCACTTTTTCTTCCAACCATTGTAGCTGCGTTGTCAGAAGCAAATCCAATAAAATTAGAAATTGGAATATCGTTTTCTTTCAAATATGTAAAAATGGAGTTGTATAACGTGATACTCTGACTATTTTCGGGCTCAACAAGCCGAAAGAAACGTTCCGTGGACTTACCCGTTTCCATATCGAATTGTCTTACGATCAAAACTAAACATTTGGTGGTCGATATGTCAGCAGTTTCGTCCACTATAAGACTAAACCGAGTTTGTCTCATTTGTTGAACTAGAGTTTGATGACTTTCTTGCCCCAGAAGTACCGCAACACCCCTAGATTTGGTTTTACCGCAAGTCACCTGCAAAAATCTATATTTTATGTGATTTATTTTTAGCAAGTCTTATTAAAAAACTCACCTTCCTTGCAATTGCCGAATCTGTGTATATAGAAGCATTAAATTTTGCTATTCGGGACATTGAGTTAAAAGAGTGATTCTGGACAAGCATCCTCATGACAAGTTTTATTTGAGCGATAGCCACAGCTTTTGCCATTTTATTTTCTCTGCCTAAACATGGTTCAATTAGCATTTTTTTGGCTTCACATATATCGCTAATTTTTTGTGTGTGTTTTATAGTTTTTTCGTGACGTAGCAAGTGGCTTTTTTGATTCAGAAGCATCTGATTGCATACCACACAAAGCGGCCGCTTTGTGTCTTCATCCATCTTAATCCACTTAAACGTGTATTCCCATTCCTTTACAAACTTTCGAGGATTTGTTTTTCGTTTCTTCGAAGACGTGGATGGTTCCACATCTGAATCAGAGCAATAATCTGCACTGCTGTCGGAATTAGTATCCCTGTTCACGTCCAACGAAGAGTCCGAATCTTGCGAACGTTTCCTTTTTATAATATACCTGCAAAATAATTATTAGTGAAAAGCTAACATTTGTTTCTTTACATTGTTTAGTTAAATACTTACAGTAAGTAACTTACTTATCCATGATGTGCAAACAGAAAATACAAAGTTATAAAAATTTCTTTACACTGACAGCGCTTTCTACATTTACATATACAGATGTCGGAATTGTCAAATGATACAGCGTTTCCAGCAGTTAGACTGCTATCAGGCATGACATTTGGAAATCGGTAAGGGTTGCCGATGTAAGAGTAAAATAGGAACAAGAAGATTTCTTTAGTTTTTAAGAAAAAACTAAAAAATATGTATGTCATTACAGTTTTGAAATTGAAAAAGGGTCAAAAGTGCCACGAATTTTGAAAAAGGGTCAAATATAGTACATTTTTAAAAAAGTAGGGTCCGGGTTCCTGGCTCAAAAAAAGGGTCAGATTGACCCTTTAGCGTCATCAACGGCAACACTGATCGGCAAACGTCAAACCACAGGGCGCTGCTTAATTTTAGTCAACTATCGATGGGTGTATCAAACCCCTTACTTGGATATTAGTGTTGATTTTGTTTTATGGAGCGTGGCACTAATAAAAAAGCGAATATTTTACTTGAACAAAATCACAAAAATTTTTATTTTTAAAATGTTTAACTGCGGAATGTGTATATTAAGGGGTATAGTCGATATGGTATATCGATAATATTGGGGGTTGTTGTTCCCGATATATACGAATGGCTGGTTTAATATTAAAATTAAATCTAAATCAGCGTAAAAAGTTTCCATTTCCATATTGATTGGCTTAGAAACCTTAATAAAAAAGTTGAAAACAAGTTACCTTGGATAATTTTCACTTAGCATCTATCTATAATATAAATTCGCAAGTTCAGAAGGTTTTTCCCGCTTTATCGATTTGTATCGATAGATCCCCTGCGTGTTAGGGGATTAGAATATGCCCGAGGCAGGCACCGGTCATAAGAGGTGACTAATATGCACAAAGGTAATGACGGTCAACGCGATGGTTGATCTACGGATATGGTGAGAGGCATCACCTCTCTTCTACTTCCTTAAGTAAGGAGGGGTGATATGACCTAGAAGCTTGCACTGGTCATATCAAATCGCTACGAAGACAGTCGGGCAGCACCGCAAAAGAGGACCGGAGCGTACCGGGTACATATGCGGCCAAGGACTGTCGTTACAAACAACAAACAACAACAACAACAACATAGGTCTATCCAAGCAGCAATGCAATCAATTAAAAAAATTTAATTATAAAATAGAAAAATCAGTTTAAAAATCACACCACTACAAATGCCAAACAGGTATTCTCACTATAGAGCCGCAAGGTAGGTTGCTATTTAAAATGGCAGAAATCGATATCCAAAATTTACTTTTAAAAAGAGATAACTCAATAATAAAAGCAACAACAACAGTGAAATTTGGAATATTTTACAAAATTTTTGAAAAAGGGGCGTGGCTTCAAACTTCGACTGTTAATAAATACAGAACCATTTATGCTAGAATAGCGAAACTTGGTAGGAAGTATACTATGATTGTGGTACATACACCGATAGAAAATAAGGGAGATAGCTTTTCGACCACGCCTACTTTTTCATAAAAGTTATATGAGAAGGAGGTAGACATATCTACGTGTTTTTTACGTGTACACATAATTATGTACAAGTCGACAATATGTTATAACTTATAAAGTGAGTTTTAATCTTTTTTGCTTAACATAAATTTTTTCAATTACTTTTTGTGTTGTAATGGGCACATGTTTATGTACCGCCAACCGCTCCATGATTGTATAAAAGAAGGGATAAATAAGATAGGTTATTGAACAATTGTAAAGCATAATATACATACATATCAATATTTTAATTACCTGACCGGTAGAGTTACGTAGATAAGTTTTTAGCCTCTTTAGCATTGTAAAGTTCTCGCTCGAAGAACGAGAGAAGCTTGGACACTGATAACATCAGGTGTGGCTGCTCTGGGAGTATTCGAGAGATAGGTTCTTCGAAAATTTTAAGTTCTTAGAAAGATTGACGAGCTGTATGAGCTATATGCAGATAGTCCAACGAATTAAATCCCAACGGCTTCGTTGGCTAAGCCACGTTGTGCGAATGAATGAAGACGCTCCGGCCCAGAAGGTATTCTTATCGGCACCCTACGGTGGTAGCAGAGAAAGGGGGAGACACCATGGAAGGACCAAGTCGAGGTCGCTTTGCGAAGCCGTGGTGTTTCCAATTGGCGCCATATGGCAGAAAGAATTAACGACTGGCGAGCTATTTTGGACCGCCAAAATCGTTTAGGTTAAGCGCCATTTAAAGAAGAAGAGTTGAAAAGGTGTAATCTGCTGTTGAAGTGGAAACGAGGAGAGTTGCCAAAATTTTTCGCAATTTCTTAAAGTTATGAAATTACGTTTTCTCGCTGTTCTGAAATGCATTTTTGGCGGAAAATTATGTCGCTTTAAGAAATTTGGTTTCGGCTATTCTATTTTGCCTTGAATAACTTTGTGTCATTTTCATCACTATGATTTGTTGAAAAAATCGAAGCAACATCTTTGAAGATCTTTTTATGTTGCATGAATCGAGTATCTATTTCCAGTATTATATGATCAATAAATGGATAAGAAACCAAAATCTTGAAATAAACATCTAAGTAACATGCTTGCTGATTCTAACTAGATTTGCATCGGTTCTTTTTATACCTAGTAGTACTAAGCACACAAGGTATATTACCTTCATTCGCCTAACCGTAGTATGTAACGGCATTAACAGATCGAGATCGATATTGACTTATACATATCAAAATGTTCAGGACGAAAAGAGAAATTGATTAAGCCATGTCCGTCCGTCCGTACGCCGATTAACACGATAACATGAGTAAATTTTGAGATATGACAATGACATTTGGTATGCAGGTTCCTTGGCACTCATATCCGAGCGCTATTGAAAATGGGCGAAATCGGTTGGCTATCATCTTTTTATATATAGAATATTTTCGAAGATACAAAAAAGTGATTATTCAGTACATTATACACTTATAAGGATAAAATTTTGTGTGTACATTAACTTTAAGGCAGAAAATAAATTTCTCAAGAAATATTTGAAAATGGGGGTGGCACCGCCCACTTTTGATTAAGTCAAATTTTGAAATAATATTAATCATAAATCAAAAACCGTTGAAGACATCGAAACGAAATTCATATTTATATGAATACAAGGAATGTTCCGGAAAAAATAGGCGAAATCGGGTAAAGTCCACTCCTACTTTTATACGAACGATTTTGAAAAGGATCATAGATATATTTAATAGGCAATAACTTTGCGTACAATAGCTTTATATCATTTCTAATTTACTTTCAAAGTGTCCTTGAACAAAGAAATTCGAAAAATAATAATTTTCGGAAATGGGCGAGATCCCGCTACTTTAATAGTGGATTATTCCTGGCTTTATTAAAATAGACCTGCGTAAATTGGTATGCCATAATAGATCACTACTAGGTATATTATGTTTGGTTCCACCCGAACTTGGACTTCCTTACTCGTTTTGATTTCACTTTCCACGTCGCTTGCATCTTTTTAATAAACTCTGAACAATTTTTTAAAGTAATGTTCGTCGTACGAACGCATCGTTACTCCGTCACTAAAACGTTTGCGAAATCCACTACAAGCTCTAAATCTATTTTATACCTTTCATGAACATGAAATGGTATTATAACTTTGGTCCGATGTTTGTAAGTATGAAAAGAAGAAGAGATAGACCCACCAACAAGTACACCGAAATGATCAGAGCGATGAGCTGAGTCGTTTTAGCCATGTCCGTCTGTCCGTCCGTCCGTCTGTCCGTCTGTCTGTTTGTACGTGAACTAGTCCCTCAATTTTTGAGATATCTTGATGAAATTTGGTGTGGAGCCGCCATTTTGCATGAGATTAATCATTTGTCGGAATCAGCAAGATCGGAGCAGTACAACGCATATCTCCCATACAATCGATAGTTTCGATAAATAGGTTTTGGGCTATACATTTTGCAATTAAAAAGCTAGGAACTTAAAGTTTTGCAGGTTTCGTACCTATTATGTATGTAATGTGTGTAGTGAAAATGAGCCAGATCGGACCTACATAACATATAGCTTCCATACAATCGATTGTTCCGATAAATGGGCTTTGGGCTATGTATCTTTAAATGATCAGTTTTACAGAGTTTTTACTAATTATGAGTAAGGATCGGACACTTAAAACCGTGATGCGTATTCATGAAAGGTATAAAGTCTTCGGCACAATCGAAGGAGACACAAAGAGATTTTTAGTTTTGTGTTAACAAAAATACTAAAAGGTTGCTTTTATTATTTAAAAAAAAAAAGTGTTTAATGTTGATCTTATGCCCGTATTTTATGTATTTTTTGCGAAAGAACCGGTCTTTTACAATTTTCATATTGGTTCAAACGGGCGAGCTATGTTAAAAAAAATAACGAAATACAACCAAAATACAATCTAGGCTGTTAAAAACAAACTAAAAAGTTTGTATTTCGTTAGCTTTTTTCGACAGCTTACTGTTTTTTCTGACAAACATTTTTGTTTTGAAAATAATAAATACTTGTTTACAAAAAGAAATGGATTTGAAAGCTTGAAATATTGCAACCAAGGCGAATTCACTTACAGGTGATCTCATAAGAACATATGAGCAGCGTCTTCTTCTGTAAAAATAAAAAAAATCCTATGCAATCTGGCAGGAGAAGCCGATAAAGGAAAAACAAAACACATGAAGTATGTGTGTGTATACAGCAACAAATTCGCTGCGATATCACCTGCTATAAATTCGCCTTGATTGCAACAAATTGCTTGCTAAATGCTTCTGTTTTACTTACAGATTTAAAAGAGAAGCGCAAAAAGAAGAAATATTTCTATTTATCAGATGATGTGCATACGCGTCTTGCCATTTAAGCTTCATTTTTAGTTTGAGCACAAAAAATATCAAAATCAAATCTTTCATTTTAATTTTTTATTTGCTTATTTTTAAATTTGATTTTCGGTGAGTTTTCAACTAAACGTCGACTCAATTGACATTACATGCACTGTTTGTCGCACTTCAACTACCTTGAAATTGTTTTTGCAATTTGATTTTCGGTAGGTTTTCGTCAGTATTTCAAACAAAACATACAGCAAAAATACAAGAAAAAGACGTAGTGTCATACGGGCATTAGAATTTTAAAATACTAAGTGCCGTTTTCTCGACTGCGTGCTAGAAATTATTTCTAGTTTAAACAAAATTTTGTTTTCTGTAGTGCTCGTTATAGGGTTTCCTTTGACAAATTGAACAGACAGAAAGTCCAACCTTTAAAATTTGTCGGTTCGAAAGATAAAAAACAGCTATAAAATTATAAAACAAATAAAATGCATAATTGCTATGGGAAAACGGTGTGCATTTTACATTCATGCGCTGCAAGAAGCATTTGAGGAAACAAGTGATCGCAGTATAGGTAAGAGGTATTTTCCCAACCACTTGGATGACCTTGAAGAATACAAACAAATTGCCCAAATTTTGCTTAATATTTATATTTTTACTTGTTTGACATTCCATTTTCTTTCCAATCGCACTGCTGTGATCTTTTCAAAAATTTTATATAAGTATTCCACGTGAGGTTGAGCAAATGAAGTTGAATTTATCTTGTCGACAAATTTATCCGACAATTGGCTAATCCTGCCTCTTACAGAAAGTCTAGAAAACGGTCCTAAGCAATAGAGCAAATGTTGCAATTTTATACATTTTTTGCTTCTCTCTCATAAGAAACCAGAAATTTATCAATAAATACCTTTAATTGGTATTTTTTTTTTGCCAACTTCACACAAATAAGGTGCGAGTTATTGTAAATACTTGAATTAATATGTCATATAACTGCATATCTAAATTTTTTATAAAAATTCTGTTTAAAGAGTGTAGAACTTTGATGAAACTTGGTTATATTTTCATAGGTTTTGAACAAAGTTGGATATTTGTTGTAAAAAACGTGTAAAAAATTCTCGTCCCAATCTATTTTTCCGCCGTTGTGTGCTCTGATTAAATTAATGAGCCTGCCTACTCTAGTATTTTCATACCGCCTGAATTCGGATTTTTATAGACATGAGAGATAAAGGAGCAGAGTTTTAGCTCAGCAGTTTTAGACCGTTATTTTATTAATATAGATTAATAGCTTTGGATTTCGCTTTTAAACTATTTATTTAATTAAATTAGCATATTGGTACAATTATTCATTAGAATATAAGTAGATTTATTCATTACAACTGAAAAAATATGATTAACGTTTAACAGAATATGATTTCACTTCTATGATGTAGATTGTAAATTATAAATGTAAGTAATATGCAACAAGTAGGTTTTACAGTTAAACCAGAATTACGGACCCTTCCTACATTAATACCAGAACCAATGTGTACGCATACCACGGCACCGGTTTTATTGTCTTGAAAGCCTAGTAAATTTCGTAGAAGATCTGAAAGGACTAGTCCATGTATATAGGCTTAATATTCAAACGCCTAATTCACTAACCGATAAGGGGGAGGCGAATCTATCACCCAATTCGCCCAACTCCCCCCTGGCTCAGTAAGTTTTCTTATTCTCTATACGAATATGGCACCGCCCACTTATTAGTCAAGCAATTTTCAAATTCGACTAATAATGTGGTTTGATATGAGCTTTACTATGATGTAGAGGAGGCCCACGAAAATAAGCAAAATCGGTGGACGACCACTCCCACTTTTGTACTAAAGCTTTCTAAAAGAGAGGTAGGAAACCGGAACATGCCATATATGCCGTGTATGAGAAGAATAAGAGATCCACCAATAAGTATATCGAAATGATCACGACGATGAGCTGTCCCGATAAGTCTATGTCCGTCCGTCTATCTGTTTAAACGCAAACTATTCCTTCACAAAATAGGACCGAAACAACACATAGCCCCTATACAATCTACTGTTATGATAAACCTATTTTGAGATATAATTATTGCGTGAAGTTTTTGCAGATTTTGTACTTATTACATATGCTTATAATGTGGCTACTGAAAATTAGCAAGATTGGACTAATATCATATAGCTCCCATAAAACCGAAGACAGCGCGCCCTTTACTTGTTTTACTAAGAAGATAAGACAGGATTAATCGGATCAACACTTTTCAGGAACTTTGTTTTATTATATAAAAATATTTCATTTCGATTATCGCGAAGAAAGGCTTTAAATCTACTAAAAGAGCGGTGGACCTGCGTTGATACAAGTGGTGCCCACTTAAAATATTAAATATTGGAAGTTTTGAAATGATCAGAGATTAGGGCATTCTCCTCACCATTTAATATTTTATCAACATCCTTTATTGTATGGCGTGTTCGCAAGGTAGTAGTAAATAAAATCAAACTAACAGTCTGGAAAATTATTTTGAATTAAACTGCAGTGCAGAAAGCATCCAAGCAAACGCAGTGCAATTTAAAATTACATATTACTTTTAAAAATTTGGAAGATGAAATAATTATTCAAAAAGGAAAAATACAAAAAGGCAAAATAAAATGTGTATAGCTGGCATCAGGTGAATCTAATTCAAAATCTAATTTTCAATCAAAGTCACCAATCTGTTACCAGAAAGAAAGCAATTCCCATTAAATCCTATCCCTGGTTATTAGATAACTCTAGTATTTGCAGAAGGTTATATTACCCAGTTCACCAACTCAGTAGGGTTTAAAGAAATACCAAAGGCACTCACACACATTCTCCATTTTTTTATATATTTTCAGAGCGGTTTTTATAGCAGACCAGCGATTTTTAGCACTGAAGCAGCCGGACAAATTTTGGACGCTACAAATAAAATACGTACAGGCACGAGATGCGGGCGCCTACGAATGTCAAGTGTCAACAGAGCCAAAAGTTAGCGCTCGAGTGCACTTACAAGTTGTTGGTAAGTTGTGCTGAAGTTATACTTTGTTTTAGATGTAACGGATTCAAAACTTGTGCAATTAAATAAAGGAAACCAAAGCGACAGTAAGAGTTTGAGATTGCAATCTTATGTCTAGGACAATTCGAAGTAGTCGAGTTGCCTGGGAAAAGGCCGCGAGTTACATATTCAAAGAATGTTCAGTATGCTTCAGAGGTTAGCCGCGCTTTAGTTTTATATTTGCCGCTTGCCACAAGCCATTTATTATTATATATGGATGTATGAATATATGCTATTTTAACTGTTTTTCAACAAACGAAGGAAGACTGGTTTTATTTACATTTAGCATCATTCTTACCTAGCATTTTCAACCTCTTCCTGACACTGCACTTTGGGCCAAGTAGATCCATTGTCAAAAGCCAATTTTAGAACGAGCTTGTACGAAATTTACTATAAAGTTATATTAAAAAAATTTAAAACGGGGTTTATGGTAACCACTGCACCTTGTTTAAATGGTCATCTAACCGCCCGGGCGATTTTGACCGTCCAACATAGCTCGCCAGTCGTTTCTTCGTTGCGACAACAGGCGCCAATTGAAAACACCACGGGTACACAAATCGGTCTCCACATGGTCCTTCCATCGGAGTAGTGGTATCCCTCTTCCTCTACTTCCACCGACGGGTACCGATAAGAATACCTTCTGGGCTGGAGCATCTTCGTTCATTCGCACTAGCCAGCGAAGCCGCTGTTTTTTAATTCGCTGAACTATGTCGGGGTCTGCGTAAAGTTTATACAGCTCATCATTAAATCTTCTTCGGTCCTCGCCGTCGCCAACGCGTAGAGGTCCACAAATCTTTCGAACAACCTTTCTCTCGAATACTCCCAGAGCCGCCTCATCAGATGTTGTTAGTGTCCACGCTTCTGCACCATATAGCTTTGCCTACTCAGTCCAAAGTAGCATTTGTTTGCAAGAGTTATTCTTCGTCGGATTTCTAGGCTAACATTATTGTTGGTGTTGATGCTGGTTCCCAGGTAAACGAAGTCCTTTACTATTTCAAAATGATTGCTGCCAACAGTGGCTTGGTTGCCAAGGCGCGAATGCGCTGACTGTTTGCATGATGACAGAAGGTACTTCGTTTTGCCCTCGCTCACCACCAAACCCATTTTCTCCGCTTCTTTTTCTAATTTGGAGTAAGCAGAAGTTACGGCGCGGTTGTTTAGGCTAATGATATCAATATCGTCAGCATATGCCAACAGTTGCACGCTTTTATAAAATATTGTTCCAGCGCTGTTAAGTTCTGCAACTTGTATTATTTTCTCCAGCATTGAATTAAAGAAATCGCACGATAGGGGGTCACCCTGTCTGAAACCTCGTTTAGTTTCGAACGGCTCGGAGAGGTGCTTCCCAATTCTGACCGAGCTGGCGGTGTTGCTCAAGGTCATTTTGCATAGCCGTATAAGTTTTGCGGGGAAACCAAATTCAGACATAGCGGCATATAGGCACCTCCTTTTCCTGCTATCGAAAGCGGCTTCAACAAAGAGATGATGTGTGTCGATTCTTTTTTCACGGGTTTTTTCCAAGATTTGGCTTATTGTAAAAATCTGGTCGATGGTAGATTTACCAGGTCTGAAGCCACACTGATAAGGTCCAATCAGTCTGTTCACATCAGGCTTCAGTCTTTCGCACAATGCCCCACGGTTTTGTTTTTCAAAAGCTATTTGATACATATTCAAAAACATTTAGGCTGGAGAAAATATGGGAGCGTCACTGTTGATAAATATAAACTTGAAAATGTGAAGGGCATTGTTTATTTTACAAAAAATTAAACTATGCATCTCTCTGGCCAACCATTGAGAAGCAAATTCCTCGTCCGAGTAGGAGCGTTCCCGGGTAGCAAAGGAAAGGTAACGAATAAATAATCGTAGATATGATCATAGTTCATCGAATCATAGCCCAAAAGCTTCACTGGCTAGGTAATGCCATGCAAATTTAGAAAGGCTGTTTCGCCCAAGAGATGTTCTTATCCACAAATAGCGGATTCTTTTGTCTGCCTGGATGTTTCCTATTGGCGGTTAATACGAATTAGTGATGGTTATAAAAATTCAATTAAAGCATACCAAAAACACTCCAAAGTGGATCTGATGTGGGGGTAATGTAAAGGAGGTTGTGTAGGGAAATGAAGGGGATAAAAAGAGGAAGGGGATGTCCATGGGGAAAAGTAAATGAAGGAGTAAGAAAACGGAGAGAGGAACTGAGGGAAATGAAGAGGAAGTGAGAAATTGGGAAGGAAGAGAGTAACTTTGTCAATCTACCGGGTTTTCTTGTTTTCAATAAAAGCACTTCTGTTTCATAGATTTTGCATTTATTCAGTACAGAAACATAATTTTACTAAAGGCATAATCACTCAGTATGGGAAAAAACGATTCGGGAATTCAGTAACGGGCGGTATCATAAAAATGTAAAACGTTTTTATCATGGTTAAATTTGGTACACCAAGACTAAATTTACTAAGACACTGTACTTACACTTTATCAAAAAAGGGCTTGGTTATCAACAGGTTTTGCTAGTTTTTTACTAAAACGATTATCGTTATACGTTAAGTAATATTATATGCGCAAACGGGATAGGAATCCTCTTTGAGTTATGTCTACCGACTCTCTTGATCTAGAAATTAAAAAAAAAAAAAACAAAAGCATTTCTTTTGAAGTAAAACTGAATTGACATAAAGTTATTTTTCCCGGAGATTTTGCCTATTATGTTCATGTATGATTTTTTTAGAAATCTTTTATATAAACCGCTTGGAACCATTTTACACTTGTAATAGGGGTAAAATATGTGTCGAAATTGTATTTTGATATCTTAAACGACTTTGATTTATGATTACTAATACGTACTTGGTTGTGCCATTCTTCGGACGACATACGAATTTATGTCTTTATGAGCATATTATGTACTGACTAGTGATTTTTCTTGTGTTTTCCACAGTTTTCAGTATAGAAAGTGGGCGTGGCTATGAGAGATGAGTTAAAGAGAATCCACATAACAAAGATCTCTCAAGATTTGTTCTAGTTCTCGCATTGGAAGCCGGACGGACCTACTTTGTTAAACACAAGACAATATCTATCTCGTTGTTATGCCGTTATGCCTAGCACTTCTATAAATGGTACTAATGTGATGTTTTTTATTATATTTTCAATTTTCCTCATTTTATTTTCGCATTGTAGCTCTATTACACTTTTTGATTATTTTCAACAATTTGGTTCGTATCACTTTGTTAATCATTTAAAACATTTTTCTGTAGACTAACTCCTTCTAATTGTACTATTTTGTGTGATATTTATTTTTGAAAAAACCATCATGGGTTACATTTCAAAAGTAAAGTTCTGCCAGTTTTAAATGTTTATTGGGCACAGGAGTAGGTTTGAAGGCCCATAGTGCGCGCCTTGAATCACGGTATAGTCATATGTGGAGTCTGTGCGAACCAAAGTTCATGCATGCACTGGCAAACCAGTATACAGTTGCATTTTTGTGGTTCTTTATATTTAAATTTAGAAAATTGAATTTGAATTGAAAAAGCAAAGTCCAACTCCCTTACGGTCATAACAAAGGAACTTTTGTATGGCCTAAAGCTTTTAACAAGAAAACTTTTTGCCACCTAAGGGTTTGGCAGAGAATTCTGGAGCAAATGCGAAAATTTCTTATTTATTTAGTTAAACTTTTGTACACCGTTTCTATTGAACAGTTCATACAAACATGTAAATATGTATACCCTGTGGGAAATGCACACTTTTCTTATAGAAAAACACTCATGAAAAAATCAAATCAAAAAGTCGCCATACCCAAACCACACACCAAATTCTGCACACTCTCTATAAGATAGTATCGTATGAGATACATATATGTAACATACACTTCCTTCTGTATTACATTCCATACAAGAAAGGAAACATTATTCTCATTCTTTCAAGAAAAATATAATGTTTTTCCCAAATTCCAATTGGGTTGGTAAATATATATGAATGCCTTTAGCTCTTATCGTAGTTACCAGTATCAGTTAAGGCTGCAATTGAATGAAGATCTAAAAAACGAAGAAACAAATTAAAAAATTGCAAAGATTAAATAAAATTCGTTCATGCGTTAAAATTGTAATGGTTCAACTTTTGAAAGTTTTGAAGTGAAGTCATCGTTCAACTGTCACTTTAAATCACAATGGAAAGAAAATTATACAAGAAAAGAAGGGGTATTTTTCGGCTGTATGTACGAGTATTACGTGTATATGTGATAATACTAGAGACCCAATGATCAAATTTTGACGTTAAAAAAACAAAGAAACAAAACCTATTGAATAGGCGATAAACGTGTTTGGGAAGAGGGTTTGAATTAAATCTTAGTTGTTAGGTTTCAAGACATTTTTCGAGGTCTGTCCATGTTGGGTTAAGCAAGCAATATTAAACCACATGTAATCAGTATCTTCCTGAAGTCTCTTATTTTATAGAAATAGGCCTAGCTTATCGTAGTTTCTTTAAAACAAACTCTCTTACAACATTATATTGTCTTCTTTTACTTCAAAGTACTTTTCAAAAAAGGAAATTGTTGAAATGTAACTTGTGTCTGATATTTTCAGCACATCTAGCAATCCATTCCCCTTATTTTTTAAACACTACATAAACATAAGATCGTATGCAATTATTTTTCTTGTAGCTTCCCAGCAAATAGTAGAGATTAAAGCCGACCTTGTCTTCCAATTTTTGTTTTATGCCTACTCCGAACAGCAACTTCCAAGGTTTTTCATAGCAAAAACCCACTTGCACAATTGCCGCCCGCTGCCAACCTAGCTAATCAAAGTCGGTGCGTTCCAAAATAATGATCCAAAAAGAGTCCGTAATTTGAGCTTTTTTGGAGTGTTATTTAGTAAACATCAAAAAAACCACTTTTTATGAAGATTCACGGAGCCTTGGGAGAAGAAATGAATATTGTTGAGCGGATGAACTGCAAGGCTCAATTATACGAACGATTTAGAGTATTTTCTGATCGTTTTTGCTGTGCGTAAAGGGAATTGTGAGAAAAACTAAACTTTGGAGAACGGATGAGCAGCTACGCTCAGTTATATGAATGTTGAAGCTTATTTTGAGTATTTTTTGACTATATAAATTTGTTTAAAGTTTCGGAGTCATATTCATATATGTGCCGTACTAATCAGAAAAAAAATTTCTATCAAAAATATTTGTACAAGTGCATCTAAAAATATAACAACACTTCATACAATCAATAGATATATTGTTTTGTTTGATTTTAAATACAATCCTCTTAACTTTCAGCTATTTATAAACATTTAGAAACACTCTTTACGTTCTATTACGTAAAATAAAAAAACGTCATAAAATGCTCTAAACCATTTATATAATTTAACGTTGCTCCTCATCCGCTACCCAAAGTTTATTTTTTTCACAATTCTCTTTACGCGTACAACAAAAAAGAAAAGAGAATGCTCTAAAACATTCGTATAATTGCGCTCTACCAAGGCTCCGTAAATCTTCATGAAAAAGTGGGTTTTTTATTGTTTACTAAATAACGCGGGCACTTTAGGAGGAGTCATAAAAAAGAATCCAAAATGTTTCCGAATCCAATAAATTTGGGGCGTTTTATGACTCTTTTGAAAGGAACTTAGGAGTCTTTTTGGAGCCTTTTATTGATGCTGTTCAGGAGTCTTTTTGGAGCCTTTTATTGATGCTGTTCTGAAGCTTTTTTGGTGTCTTTATTGACTTTTTAAGGCACATTTTTTCTCTATTTTCATGGTTTTTGGAACATTTTTGGACCCATAAATAAGTACAGCGAAATGATCAAGACCATGATACGATTTAGCTATATCCGCCTGTTTGTTTGGAGGTAAACGTGAAAAAGCGGTTTCAAAACATTTTAATGCTATCCATTTTGACCCATCCCGGTACTTGAACCCGGCATTTTCGATGTAGTAGGCCAACACATAGCTGTCGGCCATTTCATTACATATTAATGACACTTGATCACAAATTCAAACTTTTTGCCTTCACCAAAGACGCCGTTATCAAATTTGTTTGTAATTCCGAAACTCGCGGCTATTTTTGATTCTATAGTATTGTTTTTGAGATAATTTCATTTACCGTTATTAAAAGGATGGATCTACTTAAACATGGATATTTCATGAACAAATTTAATAAAATATAAAGGTACGTACTCTATTTGTCGCTAGGCGTTGTAGTTTCTGAGAAAATGATTAATCATTACGGATTTTTATCTTTTTTTTATGGAAAAATATAAAAAAAATGGACTTTGCGTGGAAGCATCTCAAAAAGTTTTTATTTGTTTGCAGATATTTATCTTCAGCCTTAAGCTCCGTTTTAGAAAAAAAAAACAAACTTTCATCCAAGAAAATCTATGGATTTTCAAATAAATATAGCCATATAATAAGTACCCTGCAAATCCATATTGATTCCTCGATAATTGATACGGTTTGGAGTAATAAAGGAGGTAACTATTATAAACATGTAAATACATGGCATACATTGTTTGCTCGAATATTTTCCCCAATGGACCAGTTAAGAGGGCATCGTTACCGCTAACATAACTTTTAGAAATTTCAAAATTTAATTACTTTCAAAAAATACTTATAGTTCAATTTCATTTCGTTTGTAATTTGTATTCCAAGTTTACGCTAGGGATTTAAGTCTCGTGAAATAATATATTACTATATAATATTATTTTGCTAATGAATTGCAATCCAACTGAACGCTGTTCACATTTTCTTTCTGTGTATATTAAAATGAACAACATGTTACCCACTTTGCGCTCTTCCTGTAGACAAAACATATTACCTCATTTATGCTCCATTTAGATGTTTAGAAGATTACTCCCTTTGTTCTCGTTTTGGAGCTCAATAGGAGCTAAAAATAATACTCCATTTTGCATCCATGAGGATCTCAAAGGGAGTGCTCCCCAGTAAATATTAAAAAGGAGTATAAAATGTATGATATTAGCAGATTTGTGAATTAATCCAGTGGTTGCAAAGGATCGATCTAAGATTATTATTTTACTGGGTTATTAGATACAGAAAACGTTTAATGTGAATAAATATATATTCCAAATACAGCTGAAATGGATCACTTAAAATTGTGAAAAATAATTTTTGATCAGTAATGGTGGCTATTGACCATACGCACATGTGCCTATCTTTGATTTTTGAAAAAAAAAAATTGTATCCTGTTTTACCGTCAATTAAAATGTTTTGTCCTTTTTATATCAAAGTTTAATAAATTCCGATATACTGGACCGATTTTAATATTTAAATTAAATTTTTAATATTCTCGCTTCCAAAAACTCTTAAAGAGCACATTTTTTATTTCTTTAAAGCTAAATTTTAAAAATTGTTTGTGCAATTGCTTGTGAGCGGACGTGTTTTCGTAGTGTGCTTGGGTAGATGCATTTGAATATACATTTTCCAACACTAGCTATATATTCAACACTAGCTATATATATGTGAATAGAACTAGGATTTTAACTGACAACAAACCGGCTTAACTTAGCTTAATAATAAGCAGGTCGTGCCAAAATTTCTCTGATGAAGTCTAACAGCTTCCGAAATGAATCTATAAGAAAAGCTATGGCGTTTGTCTCTAAAATTTTCCTATTCTATTCTAATAAAAACGTTTAAAATTAATTAAAAATAATTATTAAAAAAATAAAAATAATAATAATTTTCATAAATAAAAAGAAAAATTATTATTATTGGCCTTGAGCTCGCTTAAACTCATGGTACTTTGCAAATGTACAAGCCGTAGAAAAAAACAATTCAATTGAATTGTTGGTATATAAAATAAACAAAACCGATGGGCACGAATATCGGACTTTGTACCAAAAGGAAAAAGTGTACACTACTAATAAAAATCCATCATGAGCACTGATCAATGTCGCCAGATGGCGGTGCATGCACAATGTTATGGTAAATTTGAATAGAACTAGGATTTTAGCTGACACAAAACCAGCGCTATGTTAGCTTAATAATAAGCAGGTCGTGCCAAAATTTCTCTGATGAAGTCTAGCAGCTTCCGAAATGAATCTATAAGAACAGCTATGGCGGTTGTCTCTAAAATTTACCTATTCTATTCTAATAAAAACGTTTAATAATTAATTTAAAATAATTATTAAAAAAATAAAAACAATAATAATTTTCATAAATAAAAAGAAAAATTATTATTATTGGCCTTGAGCACATTTATAATCATGGTAATTAACAACAACAGTATTAATAAAAGTACGAATAACAACAACAATAACCAAAATGCAAATAAAACGGAACAAGTCCAACGCCCTCAGAATGATCAAATGCTTGATGGAAACGGTGAAAACTCTATGACGAAATTATAAGTCTAAAAAAACTTAACGCGGAGTTCTTCAGCACTGCTGCTTACAGTGGTGAAGAAAACTAAAAAAGACACCCCTGCGGGTTAGCGGTTTAGAATATGCCCGAGGTAGGCATACCGGTCGTAAGAGGTGAGTAATATGCACAAAGGTAATGACGTGCAACTCGATGGTTGATCTACGGATATGATGCCTCTTATTATAAATCGTCTCCTTCCTTACAGAAGGAGGGATGACATGACCTAGAAGGTTACACTGGTTATACAGTCGGGCAGTACCGCAAGGGAGCAACCGGAGCGTACCGGGTTCATATCCGGCAAAGGACTGTCACTTTATACAACAATCCCCAAAATCTTCGGGGGGTGTACAACAACAACAAAAAAAGCTAAAGATTAGAAGTATTTATGGGTGAAGAATGAAAAAGACTGATAATGGTAAGGTTGTTAATCTAAACCAAGTAAGGACGGCACTGTCTTCGGCTGTGCCGAAGGCTTTATACCTTTCATGAATACGTGCAAACTAAAACACGCATTGTTTAAAGTTCTCTTAAACTTTGTCAGCAATACATTTAATTTTCTTTTACCATCTATAAGCAAATATCTCACCAAGTTTCAAGTTTTAATATTTCAAAATGAGGGATAAATGGCCATAATCCTCTTATCTGAACGATCGGTTGTATGGGAGATATATGCTATAGTGACCCGATTATACCGGATCCGACAAATGTCTAATATAATACAAAAATACATCCGTGCGCCAAATTTCATCGAGATATCTCAAAAATTGAGGGACTAGTTTGCGTTCAAACAGACGGACGGACGGACAGACGGACATGGCTGTATCAACTCAGTTCATCGTCTTGATCAATTTGGTATAATTAATGGTGGGTCTATCTCTTATATTTCTAAACGTTACAAACATCGGACCAAAGTTAATATACCATTTCATGTTCATGAAAGGTATAACATTTCATGTTCATGAAAGGTATAAAAATTTGAAGATTTATCAAGGTTTGCGTAGATAACCTAAATATATCTTAATTTGTTTCTTTTTATGAATTTTCAATTTCAATGATATAAATTTTTATATTGGAAAGCAAAAGCCTTCTATCTCGATCGCACATGCAGTAATCAGTAAGGACACCTATGAGGCAAAGCAAACAATACTTAAACTCATTAAATATGAAGAGCATGACTGGGAAATATGTGCCGATCTTAAAGTCGTTGGAATGCTATGCGGTCTACAAAGTGTGTATACAAAATACTGCTGCTTTTTCTGCAAATGGGATAGCCGAGCTCGTCAATCCCACTACGTCATAAAGGAATAGAGTAGAACTTAAAGTTAGTGTGGATAACATCAAGTACTCCCCTCTTGTAAAGAAAGAAAACATAGTTCTACACCCCCCTTACACATCAAGCTCGGCCTCTTTAAATACTTTGTTAAGGCTTTGGACAAAGAAGGCAAAGCCTTGCATTATTTGAGAACAATCTTTGCAGATTTTTCAGAATCCACAAATAAAAAATTCAAAGAACTATTGCCACCAGTTGAGGCAGCGGCGTGGGCTTCTTTTGAAAAGGTCGTATCTTCTTTTTTAAGCGAACGCAGAAGTCCTAATATGAGTTGATAGCGAACGACTTAATCAAGAATTATGCGTAAATGGGTAAATAAAAAAAACATATTTAAGAGAATTACATAAAAAATTTTCACTTATTTATCTAATTTCATTTTTTATTTTCTTTTCAGAAGTAAATATGTCTTTGAAAATACATTTTCTGCACTCTAGATTAACTTTTTTCCGCCAAATCTTGGTGACGACAGTGACGAGCATGGCGAAAGGTTTCATCAGCAAATGAAATTAATTGGGAATCTGTATCAAGGATTCTGGGATGTATTAAATAAGATCATAAGCTAAGACAAAACTTAAACACATTTTTATCGTATCATATGCACATATGTATACCCTAATACTTGTAGGGTACTTATTATATGGCTATATATATTTGATCGTTTATAACTTTTGTATTAATTCACCGATTTTCTTGGATAATACCTTATTTTTTTCTAATAAAATAGAGCTTAACGCTATAGAAAAACATCTGTTGTTACAATATCGGCCGAAAAAGCTCCAACCTAGCAAACAATAAATTTGGAAGTCGGCCCAAAAATAAAAATAAAAAAATAAATAGTTAAAAGAGATAAAAATCCGTAATGATTAATCATTTTCAATCAAATTTTATTAGCTTTTATATTTTTTAAACCGTTTTGCAATTGCCAAATTTGCTCGTGAGATAGACATGACTAAGTGGAGAACTCCTTTTTTTTTAATAACGCTAAATCGTAAATATCTCAAAAACGTTACCATAGAATCAAGAAATAACCTCGATTTTCTGAATCATATTTTTTTGTCAAGTGAAAGCATCTATGATTTCCTTAAATGCAATGAAATCGGCCCATTTGATGCCATAAATAGTCGACTAACCGAAGCAAAGTTCAAACAACTCTTTTTTAACTCAAAACTTAATGTGATTATAATATTTATGTATCAGTAAAAATTAAACTTGAGACAAAATTGCCCAAGCTAGTTTAAAAAGTTTATAAATTTATTAACAGCTATTGCCAAACTTCGACATTAAAATTCTAAATTACTCTCGGACCATCTTCAAATTTTCCAATATCACAGGTTAACAATTTAATTTGCGAAATTCAAATTACTTTCTACTTCACTTTTTATTGTTTTCAATTTGTATTAATTGCTTTTTTGACACTGCACTTCCATCTTCAGCATATTTTACAATTTTTGGATAATATTGAGTATTATATTTTTCAATTTATATTTTCAATAAATGTAATAATTGTAAATACTTGCAAACTCATTTTTATAATGGATGCCACATTCATTCTGTACTTTAAAACAAATATATCTATTAATATTTGCCACAGTTCAGCCAACGTACATACATACATACATGCCCAAATACATTTTCGATGATATTGTGCACGTCACCACAGCAAATCCGGATTCACACTTCCGTCTCCGGATGCTACGTGCAAACGCCATATCTACGGATGGCTGAAAAGATTTCGCTTTTTAATATTCACAGTAGCAAATCGCACAATCGTTCTTCATTCCCTTAGTATAGATATTGACAGCTTTCTTCCATGAAGCTGGAACTGTTTGAAAATTTCATCTATTTTTATTTATTGCAGTTAAAGCACACCACATGTGTGTGGGTGTTCTTATATCTCCACTTACGTACGGATTTGTAGAGAAAAAGAAGAAAAAATGAAAAGAAAAATCACATGCAACACCTCATCAAACATGTGCTCGTTTGGGTGGGTGCATGTGTGTATGAATGTATTTCGATGTACGTGTCGTACGTGCCAGGCAGTTGTTAATTTCGTTTATTGCTTTGCATTCAAGTGTCATTAGAGTGACAAGCTGGTGCTACACCTGTACTTTAATGAAATTAGTTCCTTCATTATATGGACCTTGTCTAATATTTCGAGCCCTAACAGCCATTTTAGTGTAACCAACAAAAATTTAATTTTACAGAAGAATGATTTTTGGTTTACAAATATAAAAAGATTTAAGGCAAAATGTTACTTACATCATAATAGCCTCTGTTATTATTGTAATGGTATATATTAGAGTTGTAATATTTTGTAGGATGGTTTAAAATAAACAGAATTATCGATATCAGTCAAAATACAGATTTTCGAAATGTTTTTGGTTACGCCAAACTTGCGGTTAGGGCTCGATTTGTGTACATTATTTTTTATAAATGTTTTTCCTTTTATATATTTTTCCCCCTTTTTTTCTCTTTTAGTTCCACGAACAGAAATCGTAGGTGGCCCTGATCGCTTAGTAAAAGCTGGGAGCACTGTTGTGCTGCGCTGTATTGTCCGGGGAGCACTAGAACCGCCAACATTCATAATGTGGTTCCATAGTACGGAGCAAATAAACGGCGATTCTCGCCGATGTCGTACACAAATCGATAGAAATTCACCCGAAGCTGAAGGAGATGCACATAGCACGGTAAGAGTTCTAATATCTATATAAGTATAACCGTTTAATATTGATACTCATACCAAATTATCAAAGTTCCAGCTGTGAAAGGTGTGTCGGATAGTTCTAAATTTTTTAATCTCTTTAAGAGAAGTGCAGACTGAGTCGAAAAGATATTTTGAGGACGAATTGGTCTCTCTTGGTGCTCCAATTGTCTTTACTTATAGCCAGAAAATTACGACTTGTTTGGATACGCAGCGGCCAAATCAACCATGATGGTGTATTATACTAAAAGTTTACAGAATCACTGTTCGACTGTTCGGTGATAACAGAGGATCTCTCACTTACGACCTAATTCTAGTGTGGTAACAACATTCGTTTTACCGGCAAATAAATAGTTTGGAAACTTTTACACCCTTTTGCTATTCTGCCGGCTTAAGTTGCAGTTCTATTTCGTAACCACCAAAATAGGATCGCCCCCCCTCAGACCTGTAGGTCGTTTCTGTAACTAATTTAACGCCAGGTGCTAGTGTTAACTTGGCTTAACACCATTTTTAACGCTTTTCCCTATTCACTAACTTTTAACCACACGAAAAGTGTTAGCTAACACTTTTTGTGTGGTTAGCTGTCGCGAATTATTTTCGAGGTGTTAACAATAGCGTTAATATATTTGCAAGTGTTTTAGCGTTTGGAAAAAGTAAAAAAAATAGTTTTGAGTTTTTTGCATGTAATTTAGTGCAAAATACGGCGAAAAGAGAAGTATTGCCATATTTTATCACCATCAAGAGTCAGCTGTTTAGCGGCGTTAAAGGAAAGTTACAGAATCGCACTTTCGTTAAGAACAAACGCCGAAATTTGGCGATAAGCTTAACGCTCGGCGAGTGGTTAAAAGTTACAGAATCGGGCTACTGAAGAAATATTGGACGTGCTTAATTTGCCCGAAATTCAAATGCAGTTTTTTAGATTCCCGTGAAATTGAGATCGGATGAAATATTTCTTATCTTCTTTTGTCTGCTTGTCTAGCGTAAAATGTAAATGTATAATAAGGAAGTATAGTATATGTATCATCATAAATACACCACATTTAAGTGTATTTATTATATTTTCAAAACATTTAAATCTCAATTAAATAGCATTAGGTGATACAGTTGTCGATATTCTAAACAATTTTGGGGTTCGATTTCTTTGATTGCGTTGGAATCGGAACAGATAGCTGTTTAGTCATGGTTTCAGAAATAAAAGGGGCTGTTCAAGAAACTGTCAAATTTTTTTGTACACTAGATCTCGTCCGTGTTTCAATCATGCACTCAATAACTCACTTGCAAAAACCTCAAATGTTCCTCAAACAAAAGATTGCATTGCCTTGATGAAAAAAATTATAAGTTTTGCTAATTCTTTAGGAAAACATCACCTGGTTTTCAAAAAGCATCTCAATTAATCTTTAAGTGGATTCTGTGAGACACGTTGGTGAGAAAACCATGATGGTGTTATACAATTTCACAGAAATTGTAAATGCTTTGAAGGAATTTACAACATGGGAAGATACGAAAACGACATCAGAGCAATGTTCTTTCAGTAACGCGACCATTGAGTCTACTGTTACAAGCTTCTTATATTGATTTGAATCATGCTACTGAAGCTTTGAATAGCACACTCAATGTACTCCGGAATTATAGGGCGAATGCGGATGGTAATTTTTCAGAATAGTTTGAAAAAATTACGAGTTTGGCTGATCAATTAGACTATGAGACTCATATTCTGCGTCTAACAAGTAGACAAATATATGGCTCGAACTTTACCGCGTCTACTGCCGAAGAGTATTATCGAAAAGCGATTTTTATTGCTTTATTAGACCATATTATACTTGAACTTCAAGAAAGATTGCCAGAAGAAACATTGGACGTTTTTAATTTGAATTTACTTTTTTCGTCAAAAATTGTACAAAATGATACTCTTTCAAAGGAAAAAAAATGCTTCGAAACTGGTAAAATCTATAAGTGAACGATACTCATATTTCTTGAAAAAAAATTTTAAAAATACCATCCATTTACAGGAGAGTTTGAAGGTTGGTCCGAACTCTGGACAAAAAAGCCCGAAGAAATTCTAGATTACTGCGACAGAAATGCTTTTCCACTGATGGAATGGAGGATGCTATTGCACATTCTGGCTACACTGCCAGTCAGTAATGCTTCTCCAGAAAGAAGTTTTTCTACCCTTCGGCGATTAAAAACATGGTTACGAACAACTCACGGTGTGCCTGAAGCAAGTTTAATTGAAGGGTCAAAGCACAACCGATTTTATCGTGGATTCTTATTTATTGGACCAAATTAAGTCAGAATCCAAAATTTAAGCTTTTTCTACCGAGCCGTTTTTGAGAAAATTCGATTTAAATTTTGAAAATAGCAAAAAATTAATACGAACTTTTTTGATGTAAGATCCTTGGATTTTATTATTTTTACCAATTTTTTTTAATGTGAAAACATAAAAGTATGTAAAAAATTAATTTTTCGTGGAACCATGTGTCCCCAGATGGGAAACATTACATTATTTTATGTGCCTTGAATTATACTCTCGTACTGCTTGGAGTAGTCTTTTTCCATAATCTGTATGGTCTTTTGGAACCTTGTAATTTTTCCAAATCGTTTTGAAAGCAGCGTGTACTGATTCCATAGCCTGCTCGCTATAAAATCCAAGACCTTGCTGTGTTCTTTTACAAAGCTCAGGAACATGAAAAAAGACAGCATGAACCTTAGGAGTGACAGAAATCGCCAAATCTTTGTAGCTTTTTGCGAATTTTTTCATATCTTCTTCATAAGTTATTTTCAGATCACTGGAAAAACATGAAATTATTACATTATTGAAGTCGGCAAAGCAGCAAACATATTTCAAGCATCCCAAAGAACAAGAACTTCGCAAGATATCCACTTTCTTCAAAAGTGTTCGACACGCGTTTCTTGCAAAGACGTGTCCGCCATGAATATACTGCTGGCTAGCATTACATTTTTTAGCCCATTCAGCAGCATCTTTTTCGAACTCCTTGCTCATATGCTTATAAAGTGTGTTGACGACTCCTAACATTAAATGAAGTTCAGGTGGAGGAATAATGTATATTATTTGTGTATCTTTTTTACTAGAAATAATGGGTACATGCACACTATTTTCATGGTTTTTTGCTTGAACTTTCTTACTACCACTCTCCCGCAAAGCAGTATAATTTTTAGCACAAGTTTCTACAGTTCTGTATTCTCCGCAAATATCTAGGTGGTCCTTGTGAGCAGAACACCATGTACACGGGAAAGAACTAGACTGGGACGCAATTCCTGTGAGAATGTTGGCTAATTTCAAGTCTGTTGCTATAGTCGCCTCATATCCACCTATTTGTTTTAATGACCACAACATATCTACGTTTTCATAATTTTCTTCAGTATGAGCGACAATTCCAAGCAAAAACAATTTCTTTACACCAGTATCCTTAAACTTGGATGGAATACCAGCTCCCTTGTACAAAGTTCCTCGTCCTTCATTGGTGAGATTTCTATTCGTCACTTGGACCGAAAGACAAATTTTCAAAAATCCACCTCCACCATCAATTCCAAATTTCAAATGCGTTTCATTTACAACTCTCTTTTCACGAATCACCTCTAAAAGAGCATCAATGCTACTACAATACGCTAATGTTTCTGTACTCTAAATCTTCTTATTATTCTCTTTTGTACGAATGACATTGCACTCCTTTACCATAAAATAGTTGCCCAATGAGTGTCTCATAGTACGCAGTTTATCTCTCATTTGTGGCTCGAACATTTTTCTATTTCTGGTAGTTCTACGCAACGCTGAGGCTACGCCAACAACAATATTATTTGAAAGTCCAAATTCTGTCCCGATTTTCAAAACAGCTTCACTTTTAATAGGTTTTTGTTTATTTTCAGTTTTATTATTGGAAGTTACCCTTAGTGGTCGACCGACCTTTTAAGATAAAGTAATTTGAGCACCACGGTTTGTTTTGCACATTATTATTCGAATTTAAAATAATATTTTTCATCAAATCGACTGCTAAATGTTCTTGAGATTTTGGAGGTAATGTGTACTGAATGTGTTTCACAAGATTGTCGTATTTCAGAGGGGCACCTGATTTACGAGTTCTTTTCTTTGTGGTTTTTATCCTATTTTTAACGAAATTCTGATGTCCTGGAGCTCTCGCAAGTTCACATAATTTACAAATGCAAAACTTGTTTGCTTGAAATGTTTTACTCTTTGGTAGATGTGGAAATTGAGAGTTATCCGGTAACTTAATAACAGAAGAAGAATTTTCACTTTTTCTACCACGATAAATTCTAATTACACAAGCACTGCATATAACTTTCGGAAAACGAATGACTTCAAATTCGAACAATGGAAAAACTTCTCCAACAACCATTTTCGTTTCTCCCTCAAGTTTTCTCATATTCGGTTTTTTCTTTAAACAAAATAAACAAATCCTCTCGCGGGTTTCTTCATGAGATCGAGCGTGGTTTTTTTACAGAAATTTTTTCACTCCACAATGTCACAGAACCTATCACCCTGAAATATTTATGTTTCACGCAAATTCGTCCTTTGTCTGTACTTGATTACGAAGTTATAAATGTATAAACAAAGGAATTTATTCTAGAAAATTATTTACGTAGACAAGACTATTAAGGTACAGACAGTTCATATGACAATTATGTGACACAAACACAAAATACATTGATCTTATATCAAAAAGTTAGTACTGTTTTTTTGTAATTTTCAAAATTTAAATCGAATTTTCTCAAAAACGGCTCGGTAGAAAAAGCTTAAATTTTGGATTCTGACTTAATTTGGTCCATAAAATAAGAATCCACGAGAAAATCGGTTGTGCTTTGACCCTTCAATTATACTTGCTTCAGGCACACCGTGAACTATGACTGAGGAGAGGCTCACTAGTTTAGCACTTTTACACGTACTCGTACATTACAAGTATGATATTAAAATCGCCGTTGAAAACATTATAGAAAAATACGAAAAATAAGGGAAACGAAAATTTGATTTTATAATATAGAATTGTATTATAAAAGCTTGACGCTAATTTATGAAAAATAAAAATGGCCCATTCCATGCAAAATTTGCCACTAAAAATTTAAATCGCCTGAAATAAAGCTTTTTATGTTTTAAAACTAAAAATAAAACGACACGTATTTTTTTTTTGCCATAGCATGTTTTATTTTTGAGTTACAAATTTTCTGTGTAAAAAATCCAGAAAATCCAATTTTTTTCAAAAATTCACAGTTTGAAGAAGACGAGACGTGAAGAAGCGATTCTTTTTGACTGATTTCGGTATTCTTTTGTCTTTTAACCTATGAATGGTTGAAATTTTTTTTTGTTAATTTTATTAATTATTAATGTTATTGTTTTAAACAAATGGGAATGGCACAAAATGGACCTAACGAAAAAAAAATGTTTCATCATACAATTATTTCAAATTATATAGTTAAGATCTGTGCAAAGTTTCAAAGTGGTCCTTTTAGTGGTTTTCGAGATATTATTAAAAAGGTGGAGACGAGTATGCCCCATGCTTGGTGCTACAGCTTATGCACCGAGAGCGCAAACTTTAATTCAGTTTTCACAGCGCATATTTCTTCAAATAGTATACTTTTTTAATTCTTTACAACAACGTTAGTTAAAAAACTAACTTTTTAAGTTACAGGAATAAATTATAAGAATACGAGTTACAGTAATTTACAGATATTAAAGATACATTACTATAAAACCAATAATGTGATAAAGCAAAGGGACCAGGAATATAATAATGTTTAATCAATTTGTAACATCTATCTTTGTGTTATTCCACATTTATTTAGCCCTGTTGGTATTTTTATTTTTATTGAAGCGTTTGCGTTCCTTCTTTTGAAAGCTTACGACAGTGGATTGTGTGCATAAAGAAAAGGTTTTCACTCTCAGTTCACAATTTTGTTCTGGCGCAACGTAGTGAAACTTTTGCGTACCAGAAATCGTTGCGTAATTATTGAATCGATCTTCCAAATATGTAGCCATTTGTTCGTAATCTTTTTCACTCTTATAAATAACGGAGATCTTCGAAAATTTACTGTCAATCTGAACCCATTCATATAACTCTCGCGCCGTTGTTTGTGTGCAGTCATTTGAAGACTAGCTTTGCGAGCTTTCCCTTTAAAAGCCCCACCAGCTCCGTCACATGGGCCTTTTCCATGTACCGTGGCCTGGAAATGCCACGTAGCAGAGCGACCAAAGTCTTGTTCATGGTAATAAATAGTTGAAAAATTTTTGGTATTTTTGAACTGTTGTGGCACGGCATCAGAAAAGTAGATACAATGACGTATAGCAGCATTGAATGACGATAGGAAAACGTTGAATTCTTTTATAAAAAGGTACACTGCAACCGCATCATCCTTAAAAGGATTACAACAACTGTCTTTAAATTGACGGCGGGACCTCTTGCAAACCGATATTCAGAATGAGCGATCGCTAAGAGAAAACCAACTGGCGAATAAGTATTAAATATAAAATATAGATGACATGATGTGCATGTACAGACCTTAAAATAAGTAACAGACACTATATAGAAGCACTTTAAAACATTTGTTCAATTATAACAAATGCCCGTGTCAACAAGCAATTGTTCCTACAGGCACGGTTCGGGTACGCGAGTAAAATAATGTTTTCGCAGCAGGAAGTGGATTAGTGAACATCAAACTCTTTTTTCAAAAATAATATGCTTCTTACCTAGAAATTCTTAAACATACGATTAAACAGTTAATGGAAGCATCACGCCATCTAACAGCTTATTTCCAATCGTTATTGCTTTTTCATTAAAGTTACATTGTTGTTATAAATATTGTTCATTGCGTTTTGTTAACATACGTATGTATGTGCATTCATACATTTGCTTAACATTCATAGTAAATCAATAGTAATAGCAACTTTACATTTCTCTTGAATCAATTAACATTTTTCTTAACATATTAAGTAATAGAATTACATTATTGGCCGTGTTCAAACAGAGAAACTCGGAGTTGCTTTTATCGGCAATTCTCTTTTGGTGTTGCTCAAGTGTTTCCGATGTTGTTCAAACACGGGAACGAATTGCTTTGGTTGATTATGTTTTGTACTGACATTCTCGCAATACATACATATGTACTAAGAATTTTTTTACTGCGTTGTATGAATATTTTGAATGAAAAAATGTGTTTTCGCTCAAATTAATATAATTGTATTATTTTCTTTGGAAATAAACTTTGAAAATCTGTTGATACAATTACTTTTATGTCGTTTATTAATATGTGTGCATGCGAATGTAAAAAAAGGTATGAAGGAAAATGTCAAAATTAATCTGCGGCCAACATAACATAATTGAGACGAACGGCAACACAAAGCGTGTTTCGCGAGCACAAGCAACTCGGTACCCGTCCCCTTCCATCGTCGCCCTCTCTCCAACAAAAAGCAAAAACGCAACTAATTGACGTCGATTTGTATCTGTGTTTGAACACGGACATTATGGACATGTTATTTAAGATAATTATTGGAGATGATGTAAGTGTACATATGTATATAACTCGCGCAGCAACAGAGAACTTGAAGTCGGCGCTCACAGTTTACTCGTCTCTACATTTTTAATAATATCTCGAAAACCACTAAAATGACCACTTTGAAACTTAGGACCATTTTGTGCAATTCCCATTTGTTTAAAACATTAATAATTAATAAAATTAACAAAAAAAATGTCAACCATTCATAGGACAAAAGGATACCGATCAGTCAAAAAGAATCGCTTCTTCCGTCTCGTCTTCTTCAAACTGTGAATTTTTGAAAAAAATTGAATTTTCTTGATTTTTTACACAAAAAATTTGTAACTCGAAAATAAAACATGCTATGGCAAAAAAAAAATACGTGTCGTTTTATTTTTAGTTTTAAACATAAAAAGCTTTATTTCAGGCGATTTAAATTTTTAGTGGCAAATTTTGCATTGGAATGGGCCTAATGTATACCGTTTTAAAAAACATCCTTGTAACAAAACTACATATTTAATCTGTCGACGAATAGATTGAAATGTACTTAATTTCAATAAAAAATATTGTTCATCGCTTTTTTCTTTTTTTTCATTGCTCCAATAAATATAGTATAAAGAAAACTCCACTTAGTTAAAAGAGACAAGTGAAGTTCGCTTATCAGAAAGAACTAGTTTCTACCTTTGAACTGTATAAAATCATTTTTTGATTGCTTTTTGTTCGAATCCTTTCAATTAGTTGAGCTAATTTGAGTGCTTAAAGATAAATTCGTTAAGTGCATTCGTAATTATGTCAAAATAGTGTTCTGAAATTAATCATTCATTTATATTACTGACTTTCATGGCAATTTTAATTTTGAGCTTTCGGCCATGATTGCCCCCGAGCAACTAGAGACCTGTATGCGCACCTGTGGGAAATTGGAATGATTTCTCGCCATTGAATAAATAACAGTTATTTTCTTAAGAATTTAAATATTTGTTGGTTGTGGAAAAGTTATCTTAAGAAGTAGTTCATAACATGTAAAGTTATTTACATTACTTTACGTTACCTATTTTTGGAACAATGTCTCAAACACCTTCTTCGGGTTTATCTTTTAAAAAGCAGTTATTGGAAGTATTTCATTTACGGACAGCAAAACAAAAAACCCTTGGATATGCTCTGAAAATGAGCTCAAAAAACTAAGTTTTCTACGATTTCTTTATCATCTCCGTCTAGCAGTATACTTAGTTAGGGGCACTTCTTGAGAGCAAAGGCGCATCAAAAATTAAACAAATTTTGTTTACTCATAACTTAGGTAGGTAGGTAATAGGGCTGCTACCCAGGTCTCCAAAGAAGCTTTTAGAGACCGTTTTGATGTCATAAAAACTAGTCGAAACCTACTGATGTGGTGCGGATATCTGTTACAACCAACCAAAGTTGTTGATAAACTCAAGGATTTTTGGAATCCCTATTTGAGATATAGCGGCCGCCGTGGTGTGAAGGTAGTGTTACCGGCCTACCACACCGAAGGTCCATGGTTCGAGCCCTGGTACAGGTAACATCAAAAGTGATTTGAAAAAAGTTTTTCAAAACGGGGTCGCCCCTCGGCAGTGGTTTGGCAAACTCTCCGAGTGTATTTCTGCCATGACAGGCTTCTCAGCAAAAATTCGTCTCCTTTGTAGATGCCGTTCGGAGTCGGCAAAAAACTGTAGGTCCCACCAATTTGTAGGGAAAATTCAAATCGGCACACCACAAATTGGAAGAGAAGCTTGGCGTAAAAATCTCTTAGGAGGTTTATGATGATATACCTGTTGTATATCGCGCCATAGAGAGAATTTGAGATATAGACTTCAAGTTTTCCAAAAAGGGGCTTCCAAAGGTTTTAGGCGCATTGTGACTAGAGCAGGGCATTCACACAGAAAATGCTTAACGGTATCTTTGGTAGCTATGTTCTTACAACTTCTACAGTGCTCATGGTGCGAAATACCAATTTTCTACAGAAAGCAACATAGGCCCTCCGCACCCGCTCCTCGAGGTAAGATTTCCAATTCAATTTACAATCAATTATTAGCCCCAGCTACCTGGTGCTAGCAGCTGGGCCTTTAAGGTAGTTTAAAGGTAGCTGGGTTGCATTTCCTCGTGAAGAGTAGTAGATCCGTTTTCTCTGAGCTTAGCCTAAGCAATCCTGTGCTCCTAACTACTTTTGTCAACGTTCTTTTTATGATTTCGCTCATCGAGGAAGGGATCGGGGACAAGGATCGACACATAGGATGTCGTCATAGTAAGAAGTCATAGCAGAGGTGAGAGCACCCCGCCCTGCAGGGGCTTGCTGACAAGGGTTTCCGCTGATGACCCTGCCCATGTCCCATGAGCGCTGTTTAAGTGATTCCTTGAATCGACTCGAAGTGTTCCTGCCAGGATTTCGTCTTTGCGATTCGCACAGCTTTTTTATACTCCTACTAGAGACTTAACTCGATCGTTCAGACAGTCTGGTGATTGAATGAATATTTTGTTTCTACATAGCCTTTTACTGATTTCTTGTCCGCTTCGGCTTTATACACGATTGTCTTATATGATGAGCTTACTCTCATCCAGTTTCATTTTGGGCAGCCAAATGCGCGCCCGGGGCCTCCTGGGAATCTCCGAAGCCATGATGATCTTTAGCGAAAGCCCATCGAATGCGCAGCAACGCTCCTCTCTAGAAATTCTCTTGAGAAGCATTTAAACAGCCTGCAGTCAGGCACTGGAGTTTAGTTTTCCATGAGGTGCTCGACGACCATCTCAGATAGTCGTCTCTCGTTGGAGCTGCAAACCGCCAGTACTTGCCTTCCACTAGCCCCACATACCTCAGTGCAATCTGAGGGTGATCCCTGACCATATCGTTATAGATATGCCTCGCCGCTGTTGCAACACTAGTGGAAGGGCTCTCGTACTGTTCGTTGAATTTTCCCTTCTTGACACTACGCTCGTTCACTTCGTGCTATCGGTTGCGCTTTTCCGAATGCTTCGGTTTTGTTTGTTGTTGCTGTGGCTGAGCTACCGGCTTATTGGCATGGGTGCTCTCGTCGCTGACCACCACTTCACACCATATCTTGTCCTCTGCGTCTCGCACGTGGACCTCGCCAGTTTCCTAGATCCACCTGATTTTCTTAAATTGGAAGAGAGCGCTATGGCAGGGCTCGCTCCAGGCTTCCTGAGAATTTCTTTGATTTCTTGGTAGTCACTATGGCTGGTGCGCTTCCATTTTTGTCTAGCGTGTTGTTTGGGATAACCGGGGTACTATGGCTAGTGCCCTTTTCATCCCATTAATTTTTGGTTGTTTGTTCGCTTGTATTGACGCTCCCCTGGCTACCAGTCAGGAGTTCGTCCTCCGAAAGCGTTCCCAGAACGCTCTCCTCTTCCGACTATTCCTCCGTTTCGTATATTTGTCTGTTTTATTGTCTATGTGATTCTCACGAGTAAGCTGGAAGGGGTTTGTCCAGCCCGGCAGAGCCAGTATACCGGGGTAAGGCACTTACTCGTATACAACCGACCTTGCCCGGGCGTCGGAAGTGATCGTAAGCGATCAGCTATTTAACCCTCCGTTGTGTGATATGGCCTACGCAGGCCATTTCGATTTTTAAAGGGGTATATCTCTTTGTTTCGTTAAGTTTGGAAAAAACTGCGACAATACACCATACAGGTCTGTTAGCTGAAGCTTCTGAAAATTTTATAGCCATTTCCAGCGAAGGAATTATGAAAAAAATACATGTTACACATAAACTTCATATGCTAGGGTAAATGTCCTGCACAGGCCACCACTGCAGTTTTCGTGTAGTCATGTACCGTACTTGGACTTCTGACTAATTAGAGCACAAGGAAGTGTGAATATAGTTCTCTCTCAATCAGAAGTTTAAAATTTAGTTATTCTCTCGCTCTCAGTGCACTTTAGACAGCTTTACTAGTTTTAGTAAAACAAAAACGAGAGCAGTCGCCAGATATCTGCCGTAACGTTCAAATTGAATTTGGTTGTATTTATTACTGGTGAACATTTTTATTGTCTTTGATTGATTTTTCTTTTTGCAATCATTTTTGTTTGAGTGGAGAAAAGTAAGTATTTCTTTACAATTGAAATAGGGATCTGTATTATTCATAAAGTGTTTTGTTTTATGTTGTGCCGGAACAGAAATGTCACTTTTGGACGAAGTAGATAGGGCTCTATTAGTTATCGGTAGAAGTAGTAATCGTGTATCAAGTGAGCAAATGCGCCATCACGAGGAAGTGCTTAGCCAATTTATTGCAGCTAAGGATGAAGAAGGTGATTCGTATGCCACCGACGACGATTATGATGAGGATTATGTTCCTGTTAATGACGGAGAGGTGTCAGATATTGAGAATGAGATTGAGGTCGAAGAAGAATTGCCTGAAAGCGAGGACATTGATAAAGTTGGATGGGATGAAGCAAACGAACAAGAGGCGAGTGTCTCAAATCTTTCCAGTGGAGTGAATCGATTACTAGGTGAAAAGAGCGATATTACGAGTGCAAGATTGACAAAATGCTTTGGAAAAAGGAACCGCCAGCACCTAGAGCACGCCACTGGAACCGGTTCACCAGTACCAGCACCAGACCAGTGGGACCTGCTCATCGATTTCTGCCGAATCCAGTATATATTTTTCGTGACATAATGTCACCTGAAATAGTGGATATAATTGTCCGTCAGACGAATCGGAAAGCAGGAGAAGTGATCAAGGCCCGGAATGAGGCTAATCCAACATGTAAGCCAAAAGAGTGGAAGCCCACAGACGAAATGGAAATGTATGCTTGGTTTGGATTGCTTTTATTTTCCGGTGTGTTCCACTGTAATAATATGCAAGAAAAGGATATATGGCATTCTCGGCATTTTGATATTTATAATGCAACAATGTCGGTAGATCGATTCAAAATGTTGCTTCGGTTTGTTCGTTTTGATCTAGCTAACACTCGTTCTGAACGTATGCTGTTGAGTAAATCTGCACCAAATGACGACATTTGGACTATGATGAATCACAGTCTTCAAGAAGCATATACACCAAACGCAGCAATAACAGTAGATGAGCAGCTTTTTCCTTACCGTGGGCGAACTAGGTTTACGCAGTATGTTCCGTCTAAGACGGCCAAGTACGGAATAAAAATTTGGTGGGTTTGCGATTCTTCAACAAACTACTCTCTCAAGGGACAGATTTACACAGGAAAACGACCAAATGAAGAACGAGAAATTAACCAGGGTGAAAGAGTGGTACTGGATTTGGTGGAGAAGTATCGTAGTTCCGGCCGAACAGTGTATTGTGATAACTTTTTCACATCACTCGAATTGGCCAAGTCTCTTATGCAAAAAGGATTAGCTGTCGTAGGCACAGTGCGCGCAAATAGAAAATTTGTTCCTCTATGCTTTCCGCTGAACAAAAAGACAAGGCCGTATAAAAAATTTCGACCCATATATCTGACTTTGTTTGCTTTCATGGATGAAAATGTATCTATCGTATACGTTGCCAAAGTAGACAAATATGTGATACTGTTGTCCACACAACATTACACGCAAGCCACAGAAACTTCAAACAAATACAAACCTGCAGCTATCTTAGACTATAATGAAAATAAGTCTGGGGTTGATACAATGGACAAAATGGTTTCTGGCTACAGTTGCAAACGCGCAACAAACCGGTGGCCCCTGGCCATTTTTTATAACATGCTTGACGTTGCCGGCTTGGCTTCTTTTATTATATACAAGCATTTGCGACAAGCAAGAAGTCAGACCAGCGAAGGGATTTTATATTGGAATTGGCTGAACAACTGACAATCCCCCACATGGAAAGACGTGCAGCAAATCCCAGGGTATATGGTAGACCAGGAATTAAGACAGCAATGCAAAAGTTCAATGTATTTTATATAAGTATATATACAAACATCCAGGTTCGCACTGAAATATCTATATAATTATTATTTTTATGTGTCTCTTTACACAGGATCCACCACCAACTTTGACGGCTCCAACACCAAAAACTGCATCAAAGCCCGTAAGCTCACAGTATCGGCCATTGTGAAAGCTATGTACCAAACTTGATAAGTTTAATAGAAAAACCCGATTTACTTGCCACATTTGCAAAGATGTAATGTGCTTAACTCACGGTGTAGAAACCAAAACCTACACTCATCAACTACATAAACAACTTTTAAAATTTTATATTTTTATTTATTTCTTTATAAATAAATTTTCAAAATAATTTGTACAAAACAAAAAGAAGAAGGATGAACCTTGACAAATAAATTTCTTTGAGAACTAATCAATCTGTTTTTTAATCATTATTACACTTATTTATATTGATTACAGACATAATTTTCACACAACCCTATCTACAAAGCACGTTTTCTCATAGGTGGCCTGGCCAGGCCATTTTAAACAACGAAAGGGTATACAACTTTCACACAACGGACGGTTAATTCCCACAAGCTGATCATTCAGCCCTTGGTACGGTTACCACAACACCCTGGCTGCAGTGAGTGCAGTGAGCTCACAAAGAACACACACTTATGGGAGGAGTGAAGCCTTCCTCTTAGTTCGTCTCACATTGGAATCCTACAGGAGAGACACCAATATTGGAATGCCTACAGGAGAGACACCAATATGACACCTAAGCTCCTTCGCCACGGCAAGGCGATCAACGTTGGATAAGACTCATAACTTACCATTGGTAGATTTTAAATATAAATATGTGAAATTTTTTGTTAAACAAAATCCCTTGTTAGTGAAATATAGCGTTTTTTTAATAAAAAAGAAAAAAAGCCGTAGCGTCTCTAGCATGTACGAGGTGTGTTCAAAACGTATCGCGAATTTTGAATTTTCGCTGGTTACGTATATTCGAATTTCGAATTTTTTGTGGCGTTATGTTGGTACTCATGTCTCTCACTTATGCCGACAAGCTCGGCCATTTTGAATGTTCAGTTAATTGTTGACAGCTGCTTTGCTTGCACGTGTTTTGGATCGTCTTCGATTTTTACCTATTCAATAAAATGGATCAAAGAACCTGTATCAAATTTTGTGTGAAAAACGAAATAAAGTGCGCGGATGCATTCCGAATGTTGACTGTGGCATACGGAGAAGCTACCTTGGCCCGAAGCAACGTTTATCGGTGGTACAAAATGTTCTCAGAAGGCCGAGAAGATGTGCAAAGAAGAACAAAAATTGGCTTTTGCACCACGATAACGCCCCTGCTCACGCATCGTTGCTTGTGCGCGACTTTTTGGCCAAAAACAACACACTAATGATGCAGCAGCCACCGTATTCCCCAGATCTGGCCCCCTGTGACTTTTTCTTGTTCCCTAAACTGAAGAGGCCCATGAAAGGACGACGTTACGCTTCTCTTGACGAGATAAAGACGGCATCGAAGGAGGAGCTGAACAAGATACAAAAAAATGATTTTTTGAAGTGCTTCGAAGATTGGAAAAACCGTTGGCACAAGTGTATAATACAGGGTGGCTGATGAATTTTGCTACATTAGGAAACTCAAAATCAAGCAAATTTTATTAAATATAGCTTAATTAGTTTTAAAAATAATGGAATTTAAATGCCCCCCCTGCTCGTCGATGCATGTGCGGCATCTTACCAAAAAGTTGTTCATTACTGCTTGGAGAGTTGAGACAGGAATAACCGCAATTGTTGCTCGAATGGATTGCCTTAGTTCATTCAAATTTGTTGGTTTTGCTTTGAAGACTTCCTGTTTGCAATAACCCCACAAGAAAAAGTCAGGTGCAGTAAGGTCAGGCGACCTGGGTGGCCAACGGAATGTGGAGTTTCTGGATATCAGCTTATTGGGAAATTTTCGTCGCAATTCTGTCATAACAGGTTGGGCTATATGAGGAGCTGCACCATCTTGCTGAAACCACACAGAGTTGAAAGAAATTCTCATTCGGCGTAATTCTGGATAGAAAAACTCTCTCAACATGCTCAAGTAACGGTCTCCAGTAACCGTAACGGTGTGACCGTTTTCTTCGAAGAAGTAGGGCCCGACAATGCAGCGTGATGAAACTGCACACCACACTGTGACACGAAGTGGATGCAATTCCGTCTCATGGAGTATCTGTGGGTTGGAAGCACTCCATATTCGACAATTTTGTTTGTTTATGTTGCCGTTTAAATCGAAATGGGCCTCGTCAGACATGAAAAGACAGTTCAACATGTTTCCATCCTCTTCCACCATTTGAAGCATCTTCTGGCAAAATTCCAAGCGAATCGGCAAGTCTGCAGCGTTCAGTTTGTTGGCCATTTGAATTTTATATGGGAATAAGTCCAAATCTTTGTGCATAATTAACTGTAATGACTGTCTGCTTACACCCATTTGAGCAGATAAGCTTCTTGTCGAAACACGTGGATTGTTTTGTATGGCAGCAGCTACAGCAGCGATTGTTTCCTCCGTTCGAACTGAAGGGTTTCGATGGTAAGGTCTTCTGTTGACTGTCCCATGCTCGGCAAAATTGTTTACAAGTCTTATTATGGTCCATCTGCTCGGAGGATTGCCGCCAAACGTGCGCCTATACTCTCTTTGAACCGAAACTACGGACTCCAGTGCGTGATAGCGGCGGACAATCCAAATTCTTGTTTCAGTCTCCCAGTTATCCATTTTTGTTAAATGTAAAAGTCAATCTGCAAAATAAAAAAAAATTTACCAGATTCATTAAATAGAAAAAAAGTCATTTAATTTTTTTTTGGTAGCGGCTTTCATTAGCCACCCTGTATCTCATGGAGATTACTTTGAAGGGGACAAAATAGATATTCATGAATAAATAAATAATTTTTGAAAAAACACAAAATTCGCGATACTTTTTGAACACACCTCGTATGTATGTACATTCTCAACATTCGCTTTTTATTACAAAATCTTTGAAGCGATTGCTTATCATTTAAGTACAAGGTGGTGCAAAAGTAAGCTTCCGATGTTCAGCATATCGGTTGTGGCACGTGCAGTGTGTGCTGTTGCACCGTCTTGTTGGAACCATATGTTTCCCAATCCCAATTCATCAAGTTGCGGCAAAAAGAACTCGTTGATCATTGGTCTGTAGCGCTCACCATTCACAGTAACCGTTTGGCCCCGACCGATTATTGGTCAAATAAATAGTCAGCAATATTCCGCGTTTTGGAGCAGTGTAGCCTAAGATTGTTTATTAACGTGTATTTCGCATGTGTTTACTACACAAATGTCAAAACAGAACTGACTTTCGGGGCCAATCGCAAAATTTATAGCATTTTTTGATAGGAGGATTACTTTTGCGCAGTAACCGTTTTTCACCGACCGATTATTGGTCAAATAAATAGTCAGCAATATTCCGCGTTCTGGAGCAGTGTAGCCTAAGATTGTTTATTAACGTGTATTTCGCATGTGTTTACTACACAAATGTCAAAACAGAACTCACTTTAGGGGCCAATCGCAAAATTTATAGCATTTTCTGATAGGAGGATTACTTTTGCGCCACCTTGTACATATTTACTGGAAAAATCCGAATGCTGCAATAAATTTCTGTCACTTATAGTAATATTGTCTTGTTTGAATTTCGGCTCAGTGGGGAAAGGCAAGTCAACTGCGTTTGTGTGGCATGGTAGCAGCTTTTAATGCTTATTTATTAAATATCAACATCAAAAGGAACAACGCGACAGTACAGAGCAGTAATAACATCCAATTAAGGATATTGAGTATCTGGCCAAAACAAAACCATCTTCCGAAAAAAATAATTATTATATTGCGACAAATATTTTCAAGTATGTACCATCCCTAACTCAATAACACTCCCACAAACAGGAGATGTCGGTACATAACACAGACACTTCGAAAACACGAAGAGGGAACCACCATGAAACTTCTGGGTGCGTAGGCTAGCACCCTGTTGGACTATAAAAGGCAGTAACCAAGCAGTGTTGTACAGTGAACTTCATGTGGAGTTACCAAAATCGTGAATTTTTATTGCGTTTATTAAGGGCAAATAGAACTATTTGTGCGTGTGTTTATTTAACTTTAGAGTAAGTTAGGGTATTGTGATATAGGCATACCTTTTTCGGCTGCTACTCAACAAAAAATTCGATAGATTCCACTATTGTGAAAGACATTCCAAGGCGAGATCGATTTATTTTAAGTATTCCGGAAGATATTTATTCAAACTCATAATAAGTCAAAAAAGCCGTTTTGTCAAATGGGGTGATAATGTGATATACTATACCACATAATTGGCTCTTCTATAAATGATGTGTTAACCGCATGAAATAATTAAGCCACATTGTAAATATGGTAATTTGCGTTCATTCAGTTATGTGACAAGCTGATTCGAAACCAGAAAGAGCATTTTTCATCAAAAGTAGAAAAGTTTTTTCTTTTTATGCGGATCTTATGCACCAAATTTGCTTTTCTGTTGCAGCTAACATTTTCGGATGCTTACTTGGCGTGATAGACAATCCTGTGTCATTAACGTTCCAAATCCTAGTTAGAGGAAATTTATACTTTTCATATTCCTGTTCCACATTGAACTACCTTTACTATATCACATTACCCAAACTAGAACCCTTAAGGAACGAACAATTTTTTTTCACCAAAATTACTTTTAAAATATTGAGTAATCACCTCAAATATTGGTGCCTATATTTACCAAAAACGAAAATAAAATATAAGAAAATAGCAATCTAAGAACATTTCGGAATTATCCTTGTTTGAAGAGTGCTCCAAATTATTGACGACCGCACGCTGGAAAATGTTTTTTCACACTGATAGCAACCTAGTTGACCAATACCAGCCGTTGCTTTGCAGTAGCGGTTTTTGGCCATTACCATTATAGTAAAGAAGATATTCTTGCTCAGACATGAATAATTTAGGAAATACGCAGGTATATCACTTTACCAACCCATATCACAATATTCTAACTTACTCTACAGTGATCGAATTCAGAATTATTAATCGAGGAATCATCGAAGTCGTCACAATATTAATTTAATTAATCGATTGAACCATATCTCTTCATGCTAAAGTATTGTGGCGAATATTCCCAAGTATGTACAATCCCTAACTCAACTACCAGCCACTAGTTTAACACAACAGAGATAACGATGACTACACTCATGCATGTAAGCAAGAGATAGAGATATAGCATGTGTGTTTACGAATAAGAGGCAGAGAGTAAATGCTAATAAATAGAGTCCGACCGATTAATCGGCATCGGCATCGGCTAGTATCGGCCAAAAGGATCGGCATCGGCATCGGCCGTTTTTGGCCGATCCTTGGCCGATTGTTTTCATTTGTAGCTTATAGCGATTGTTTTCGAAAATTCATTCACTTTTCACTTTTCCTTGCATAATTAGGCCCTTAATTGCTTATAATTTTACAATTTTAATTCATCCGGATCTCCCTGTAACAGCTGTTTATTCTATTTGTCGTGGTGTAAACAAAGTTTTTATTTTGGCAGTTGCGTTTGCTTTAGAATTTGTCGTCGCGCAGTTTGTAATATTTGGTAAGAAAATGCTTCTATTTTTATGTGAAAGTGTTATAGAGCTCTTTTAAATGTTTAGGACTAATGGCAGAAGGTAATCCCATTTGGAAATTGTTTGAAAGAAACATGAGCACTGCTAAGTGTCAAATTTGAAAGAAGGACATTTCATTGGGAAGCAGCCAAAAGAAAAGGCAAACGACTGCAAATATAAAAAGGCATCTGCAAGCTACCCATCCGGGTGAGTGGCAATCATATACTAAAGAGGAAGATGCATTTATTGCGTCACACAAAAAATCAAAAAGAGAGGAGCCAGCTTGTAGCCAAATCCAGGACACGTTACCGAATCTGCTGAAGAGAAAAAGCGAAACTTTTTACGCAGATGACAATCCAATAGCCGAGAAAATCGACAAGTCAATCATGGATCTTATTTTAGTGGATATGCATCCTTATAACATGGTCGAAGGTAGCGGGTTTAAAAGATTGCATATTGGTGATCCATCAGTTCCAAGCAGATATCGACTAAAAAGCGAAAAGTTTTTCCGTACTACATTAATGTCACAAACTTACAAAAAAGTCAAAGATAAAGTGATTGAACTTGTAGCATCAGCAAAGTGGTTGAGCTTTACGACGGATATATGGAGTAATCCCACAAAGACTTGCTCACTGCTAAGTTTCACTGCACACTTTGTCCAAGGGCCATGCAGGCTAAAAGTAATATTGGCAGCTAGCGTATTAGACAAAGATCACACCGCAGAAAATATTTGTTCTGGATTAAACAGTGTTATTGAAGAGTATAATATCACTTCGAAAATCCATATTGCAGTATCTGACAATGCACCTAATATGATAGCGGCGGTAAGATTAGGCGGAGTGAAGTGGCTGGGGTGCACTGCACATACTTTACAACTTGTCATCGAAGATGGTGTGCTAAAAAGGGGAAATATAAAAGAGTTGACTAAAAAATGTCGTAAAGTAGTGGGTCATTTCACAAGAAGTGAACAGGCGCGCCGCTACTTAAAACAATTTCAAGACACCGTTGGTTTGCCAAACCATGCCTTAATTCAAGACGTTCCTTGCAGGTGGAACAGCACCTATTTAATGCTTAATCGGTTATATGACCAGAAGGCTGCCATTAACCTATACGTAGCCGAACGAGGGTTTGAAGAAGTTTTGACAGCAAGTGAATGGAAAACGGCTTGTAATTTAGTTAAAGTATTAAAGCCTTTTTATCAGGCAACACTGGATTTGTCTTATGATTCAGCATGTATTTCTGTCATAATTCCATTGATTGCTATGCTGCAGGGAAAACTTGAGCGGAGCGATGATGATGGAACTGAAATTTCTACTCTAAAACACAGCTTAAAATCTTCATTGCTAAGGCGTTTCGCTTTTACTAAAACAAATCCAGAGCTGCTTTTTTCTACTTTACTTGATCCTGGTTTTAAGCAGAAATATTTTTCAGCTGTGGAAATTAATACGTGTGAAGCTATATTAAAGGAACAATCTGGTTCATTCGAAGAAGAGAACCGAAATCAAGTTGTTCCACTTAATAAGAGCTTGAGTGTTAACCACACTGAGAACCTGTGGGACTCTCACGATTGCGACATGCTAACGCAAGAAGCACGATTAAACGAAGGCTGTTCCATTTTCAAAAAACAGTTTGACTCGTATCTCTCTGAACCAATCGTTCCCCGCGATAGCAATATTTTCGAATATTGGCACCAAAGTTCATATTTGAGCCTTAAAGAATCTGCAAACAAATACCTTTCTGCACCTCCAACAAGCGTTGCAAGTGAGCAGCTTTTCAGTGCTGCAGGTGAGCTTTATAGCGATAGGCGCTCAAACTTGCTTGGAGAAAACGCTAATAAACTCCTTTTTTTACATTATAATATAAAATTGTTTGATTTTGATTATTAACTATAAACTGTTTTGCCTGCTTAGCAAATGAATTTGGTAAATGTTATTTTTTTTAACTATGGTGACCTTTATATGCTTATGAATTAAAAGAGAGCTTTTTATTTTTACTACTATAAATACAAGTAGAAATAAAATTTCGAATAAAATACAAATATAGGTTTAATATTTTTATTTTTCAATGAACATGAAATGTATAGTTACACCTTGAAATTCAATGTTAGTACAACTGAAATATAGTGATACTATCTTTATATATAGTAATACATAAAACAAGGAATATATTCTTTAATGTTTTTGAGTTTATTTTATATTTTTCCGAATTTATTTTTAAATAAAAAATTGAAATATTCTAATACATTTATAATAAAAAAGTATAATTTTTGATGATCTGTATCGGCATCGGAATCGGCCGATTATTTTACAGGTAATGAAACTAGCGCTCGGCCAGACTATAAAAGGCAGTGTTCTTCAGTGAACTAGTGTGAAGTTACCAAACTCCTAAATTTGTATTGGGTGTTACTAGTAAATAAAACTAGCTTTTAGTTACAGTATTTGTACGTCTGTTTATTTGACTTTATAGTGATCGAACCCAGGAAGAAATAATTGAAGACCCATCGAATTGGTCACAGTATGCAACATAAACTAGGTAAATTACCAGATTATCCGAACAAAGTTTTGCACTTGGGTCCCTTGTAACTTAAATTACATTGATATTTTCAATAAATTACTTGAACTTCATTGTTCTTCTAGCGATGCTATCGGCATTTATCGACGGAAATTTATCATCCATGGCTTGACTTACCTTGGTATTTCCAATCGGCGTCAGTTTTCGCTTGAAAGATATGACTGCTATGATTTGCTACGATGAAAGTTTTTTGTCGGTGGTAGGTCCGATTTTTTCCGCCTACTTCAGTCTTTTTTAAATGAAATGAAAAACAAGTAAGGACGGCGCTGTCTTCGGCTGTTCCGAAGGCTTTATACCTTTCATGAATACGTGCAAACTTAAATACGCATTGTTTAAAGTTCTCTAAAACTTTGTCAGCAATACATTTAATTTTCCTTAATCTTCCAAAATGAGGGATAAATGGCCATAATCCTCTTTTCTGAACGATCGGTTGTATGGGAGTTATGCTATTTATGTATAGCTCTGATCTTGCTGACTTTTTTACGAAATCTTTTACCATCTATAAGCAAATATCTCACCAAGTTTCAAGTTTTAATATTTCAAAATGAGGGAGAAATGGACATAATCCTCTTATCTGAACGATCGGTAGTATGGGAGTTATACTATATATAGCTCCGATCTTGCTGACTTTTTTACGAAATTTTTTACTATCCATAAGAAAATATCTCACCAAGTTTCAAGTTTTAATCTTTTAAAATGAGGGAGAAATGGCCATAATCCTCTTATCTGAACGATCGGTTGTATGGGAGTTATGCTATATATGTATAGCTCTGATCTTGGTGATTTTTTTTACCAAATATTTTACCATCTATAAGCAAATATCTCACCAAGTTTCAAGTTTTAATATTTCAAAATGAGGGAGAAATGGCCTAAATCCTCTTATCTGAACGATCGGTTGTATGGGATATATACTATATATAGCTCCGATCTTGCTGACTTTTTTACGAAATCTTTTACTATCCATAAGAAAATATCTCACCAAGTTTCAAGTTTTAATCTTTTAAAATGAGGGAGAAATGGCCATAATCCTCTTATCTGAACGATCGGTTGTATGGGAGTTATGCTATATATGTATAGCTCTGATCTTGGTGATTTTTTTACCAAATATTTTACCATGTATAAGCAAAGTTTCAAGTTTTAATATTTCAAAATGAGGGAGAAATGGCCATAATCCTCTTATCTGAACGATCGGTTGTATGGGATATATACTATATATAGCTCCGATCTTGCTGACTTTTTTACGAAATCTTTTACTATCCATAGGAAAATATCTCACCAAGTTTCAAGTTTTAATCTTTTAAAATGAGGGCGAAATGGCCATAATCCTATTATCTAAACGATCGGTTGTATGGGATATATACTATATATAGCTCCGATCTTAGCGATTATTTTACCAAATTACGTATTATCTGTAAGCAAATATCTCACAAAGTTTCAAGCTTTAATCTTCCAAAATGAGGGATATATGGCCATAATCCTCTTAGCTGAACGATCGGTTGTATTAGATATATACTATATATAGTTCCGATCTTGGTGATTTTTTTACAAAATCTTTTGCTATCCATAAGAAAATATCTCACCAAGTTTCAAGTTTTAATCTTTAAAAATGAGGGAGAAATGGCCATAATCCTCTTATTTGAACGATCGGTTGTATGGGAGATATATGCTATAGTGACCCGATTATACCGGATCCGACAAATGTCTAATATAATACAAAAATACATCCGTGTGCCAAATTTCATCGAGATATCTCAAAAATTGAGGGACTAGTTTGCGTTCAAACAGACGGACGGACGGACAGACGGACATGGCTGTATGAGCTCAGTTCATCGTCCTGATCAACTTGGTATACTTAATGGTGGGTCTATCTATTATATTTCTAAACGTTACAAACATCGGACCAAAGTTAATATACCATTTCATGTTCATGAAAGGTATAACAAATAAGGAAGTCTAAGTTCGGGCGGAACGGAACATTATATACCTAGTAGTGATCTATTATGTCTTCCCAATTTACGCAGGTCTATTTTAATACTGTCAGTTCGTTTTTGAGTTCATATAAACAGACGGACAGACAGATAGACGCATCGAGAGGGCATGGCTACATCGACTCAGCTCATCCTCCTGATAATTTCCGTATACGTACAAACATTTCATGTTCATGAAAGGTATAAATATCAAAAAAGATATACAACTTCGCTTTTGCTGTGGGGTATTAACTACTTGCCCGGATATTTTACTTTTCATCCTGAACGTTTTGATATACATTAATAAATATATATCGCGATTCGTTTATGCCGAATGAATTAATATACGAGGTGTGTTCAAAAAGTATCGCGAATTTTGTGTTTTTTCAAAAATTATTTATTTATTCATGAATATCTATTTTGTCCCCTTCAAAGTAATCCCCATGAGATATTATACACTTGTGCCAACGGTTTTTCCAATCTTCGAAGCACTTCAAAAAATCATTTTTTTGTATCTTGTTCAGCTCCTCCTTCGATGCCGTCTTTATCTCGTCAAGAGAAGCGTAACGTCGTCCTTTCATGGGCCTCTTCAGTTTAGGGAACAAGAAAAAGTCTGGGGAATACGGTGGCTGCGGCATCATTAGTGTGTTGTTTTTGGACAAAAAGTCGCGCACAAGCAACGATGCGTGAGCAGGGGCGTTATCGTGGTGCAAAAGCCAATTTTTGTTCTTCTTTGCACATCTTCTCGGCCTTCTGAGAACATTTTGTACCACCGATAAACGTTGCTTCGGTCCAAGGTAGCTTCTCCGTATGCCACAGTCAACATTCGAAATGCATCCGCGCACTTAATTTCGTTTTTCACACAAAATTTGATACAGGTTCTTTGATCCATTTTTTTGAATAGGTAAAAATCGAAGACGATCCAAAACACGTGCAAGCAAAGCAGCTGTCAACAATTAACTGAACATTCAAAATGGCCGAGCTTGTCGGCATAAGTGAGAGACATGAGTACCAACATAACGCCACAAAAAATTCGAAATTCGAATATACGTAACCAGCGGAAATTCAAAATTCGCGATACGTTTTGAACACACCTCGTACCTTGTGTGCGTAACAAAAATAGATATAAAAAAGGGTGCCTTTTATAGGCACCAAAGAACTCAACCGATCTTTATGAATTTTTCACAATATATACTTGGGTTCACTGGGTACAGTATAGACAGTATATAGTTTTGGAAAAGTAGGTGGAGCCACGCCCACAGGCTATATCAAGTTTCAATTCGTCATAGCTCCGAACTTTTTTGGTCTCAATTAATGAAATTTGGATATATGTGTCACTTAGTCAATATCTGTGGGATGCAACTGTCACTATACTTACGCCCGATTCTGTTTTCCTTCTTATCATGGAAGAGTACGACACAGAATATTTTATGTAGAAATACTTTTATTTAAGTTTAAGATATATGTAAGATTTGTCAGAATGAAATTACGAATACTAATAATGACTGTCTTCATGAATACTGCTGAGTTGCTGTGTTAACATCAGCAGAGGAGTATTTAGGGGGATTGAAGAGTTACCATATGAGGTGACAGCTCGGCGACTCCTGCAGGTAAATCGCCCTCGATTTCATTATCGTAGTCTCTATCGTCTAGTTCGGGTGCACTACTGCACCAACGCTTCATTTCGTCCGATGCAAATACAGAACAAAATTTCTTTTTCGTGATCTGTATTCCTGGGATGTCTTCGATTAGATAGCGGTCGTTGCCTAGAGCTTTGGTTACAATGTACGGGCCACGATATCTCGGTTCTAACTTGAGGGATTGACCAACAGCAGATGGCTCGTTCTCAATTACCACAAGATCAGTTTCGTCGTATATCGATGGTTTAGCATGTCGTTTATCAAATCGCAATTGCCATTTAGCGCGTTCTTCGTGTATGTTAACAACAGCTTGTTCGCGTCTCTGTTCTATTGGTATGGAAGTGATAGAGTCAGATAAGTCACCTTGAATTACAGCAAGTAGGTGATTTTGTACGGCGTCGCGTAGGTTAAAATCGAACACAAGTTCGTTCGGGCAAAACCTTGTGGTCGAATTTATTTGCGAATTAATTGTCCATTGAAGATGCTTGAATTTTATATCCCAATCCTTAGGAATTTCGGTAGTTGTGCGAAGAAAGTTCAGAATAATTTGGTTGGCACGGTCAACCTGACCGTTAGCGCGCGGTGTACGGACGGAGGGTTTCGTGTGTTGTATAGCATTTTCGTCGCAGTAGCTCTCAAAAGCTTTAGACGTAAGCGCGATTTCTCGATCGCTCACGATTTGGTTGGGTAATCCAAAATAACGTGATATTTCGTTGATCGCTTTGATTACAGGTGCGGTTTTCGTATCACGGACGGCTTTTACGATTAAGAATTTTGTAAACGCGTCCGATACTGCGATAACGTAACAGTTACCGTGTTTACTGCGAACGAATGGACCCATGTGGTCGATATGAATCACGCGGAACGGAATAGGTTCGATTGGACCGAAATGCATACTACCTTCAATTTTACCCGACCGATGTTTTTAGTAGCAACACGAAATGCATGCGGTGATGTAACTTTTCACGTACCGTCTTAAATTAGCAAACCAAAAAAATTTTCTAATTCTTTCGATTCTCTTTTCAATCGTGACATGATTTAACAATGCGCCAGCGCATAGCTTTAGGGACGACAAATGCTAATGCGTCTGGTTATTTTCGATAGAGTCTTTGATTTTTAAGTTGATACTCACTACGTAATTGTTTTTCGCGGTCGGACTTTAGTTCACCGTTGAGAATTTGTAAGATTTCACGGAGAGCATCATCTTGTAGTTGCATCGTTAGAAGCCAATCATGCTGATCGACCGTCACATTAATTACGAAACTGGCGGGTTCTATTTCTTTTGGTTGCTCTACTGGCATACGACTGAGCGCGTCCACGTGCGACATAGAACTACCTTGGCGATGGATACACTCAAAGTCAAATTCTAGTAGCCTTAGCCACCAGCGGGAAATTTTCGGTTTAAGTTCTTTATTTTCTTTAATTTTTGCGAGCGCGGAACAATCGGTTACGAGGCGGAACGGTTTTCCGAGGAGATATATACGGAAACGGTCGAGCGTTTCAACAGCGGCGAGAGCTTCTAGCTCGTAGCTATGATAGCGGCTTTCGCCATCAGTACAATGTCGGCTATAATAAAACACTGGTTGCCACTTCTTGCCTTCGGTTGACTGCAGCAGAACTCCGGCGAGCCCGACGCTAGACGCATCGGTATGTACTTCATGCTGAGCGGACGAATCGTAGAGTGAAAGTAGAGGTTCATTACATAACTTTTGTATAAGTTCTGTAAAAGATCGTTGTTGGGAGTCGCCCCAAACAAAATTGTTCTGTTCATGTTTATGTAGAAGTTGCGTTATTGGTTTAGCAATTAGCGAATAGTTTGGTACGAATTTTCGAAAAAACCCGGTAAATCCTAAAAATCTTCGGACTTCAGTGACGTTCTTCGGCGGCGGAAAATTTTCGATGGCGGATTTTTAACGTATACCCGGCGTTATACCATTTCGATTAATTATATGGCCTAAATGCTCAATTTCGCTTTCAAGAAATCTACATTTGTCCATACGAAGCGTAAGTCCGTTTTCTTTCAATATTTTTAGAAAACTTTCGAGTCGTTTCAGTCCTTCATCGACAGTTTTACTAGGGATGATAAAGTCATCCAAGTAGGCTAACACTTCTCCACGCGGTATTTGTGCAACGATTTTGTCCATCATACATTAGAACACAGCGGGCGCGTTAACGAGACCAAACGGCATGCGGTTATATTCGTAATGTCCGTCGTTAGTTACGAAAGCGGTATATTTTTTCGAGGGTTCGTCAATTTCGATTTGATGATACCCGGTACGGAGGTCGAGTGTCGTAAAGAAATTATTTCTCGAAAGTTGCGAAAATTGTTCTTCCATAATTGGCATGGGATACGGTTTTTTTACGGTAACCTTATTCAGGCTGCGATAATCGACACATAAACGATGTTCACCATTCTTTTTTTTTCGCAAGAACGATTGGCGCGGCGTATGTGGATTCACTACGGCGGATGATATTGTTTTTCAACAAATCAGATACGATTTCTGATACAATTTCGCGTTTAGCGAACGGAATGCGGTAAGGTTTTAGGCAAATAGGTATGCTTATCGTTAATTCAATAGTCATTTTAGATATATCGCACTTACCAATATTAGATAAATTATTAGCAAAAACGTTGGAATATGTTGTTAATAACTGTTCAAAAATCTGGCGTTTGGTAGAGTTTAGCTCACTGGCACATTTAGTTTGATTTATTTCTTCAACGCGGCACTGATCTTGTTCGATAACCAAGCGTTTTCCCGCGCGGCATAATACGTCTCTTCCGAGCAAAACGGGTTCACACAATAAATCATCGTCAATGACAGGCAGGTCAGTAATATGATTATTATTATCACCGTCTATTTCGATAGTCGCACTTATAATATCGGTACTAGCATATTGTGCACCCGCGAATCCCTTTAAGGTAGTTGTTCTCGCGCGTTTTCTATTTTCTGCGCTAACGGTTTTCGAATAAGCGTACGGCTACTACCGGGGTCAACAAATGCTGTTGTTTCAAATTCGTTAACTTTTATCGCTTTAACAATTTTATTGTCACATACGCGCTGCTCGATTTTGTTAACGCGGTTGTTCGTTTTCACATCACAGTCTGCTGCTTTGTGCGTTGCACGCTGACATTTTTCACAGCGCGGCTTGCGTTGAGGTTCGGTAAAATTAATCGAATAATGTCCAAGTTTAAAACAATTAAAGCATTTTACCTTTTTAAAGTTTATAATGTCACTTAGCAAGACTTGACAACGCGTGTAGTTATTGGAAATTCTCTTACGTAGTTCGGAATCATTAATACCGTTTACAATATGGCGCGCAATGCTTGAGTCGCACAACCCACCTTTTGCACCCACGGCAAGCATACGGTAGTAAAATTCTTGCGAAGTAAACACATCTTGCACAGAATCTACGCAGTATTTGGCTGATCCCCGCATCTTTTGTTGTACGGCAAACAAAAGTGTGCTTTCTCTCCACCCGTATACACTCTTAAGATTTTCTACGCGTTTAACGAACTGCTTTGAATTTAATGAACGGTCGGCCGATGGATCGAAAAGCGGTAAGAGTTCAACAATATCGCGCATATTTTTGAATGGATTGTAGTAATGCGGTACTACCGGCGGTGTTCGAATATGGTCGAACGTATACGGAACTGACGAATACGGATTATGTAACGTATAAGGTACGGATGTCATTTGTGGAACGAATGACGGTGGCGCGAATGTCGGCGGTGCTTGTGCATATGCTGACGAAGCATATACACTTGATCGTGGTACGGATGCATTTGATTGCGACACGAATGCATTTGATTGCGACACGGATGAATTTTATTGCGACACAAAATCGACATATCTTGATCAAGATAATTCGGAAAAATTAACATTGCTGGGCTCTTGAGCGGTTGTCCACAGCGAATGTTGATTGTTATACGAAGTCGGTACTATTTCCGGATGCGCTACGGTATGTGTGCAAGTTACGGTTAAAAACGGATTTGCCAAAGTTTCTGCGACATTAACCGGCGATGATGACATTGGCGGATCAAAAGTATCGGATATCGGTATATTTCGTTTCAGTTGTGACACTAAATTTTCAACGCTTTTCTCTAGCGATGAGATTCGTTGCTATACCACGGTTTCGGTATCACTTGCGCTTTCGGATAAATTATTTGTCATCAACCGTTCGAGTAATTGCTTTTTATTACCCGTCACTGGCAACCCGGCATCGCGACACTTCTTTTTTAGGTCACATAATTTCAGGCTGCTTAATGGCATTTTGATTCGAACAATTTGTCGACTTCGAACTTTGCCCAGTATTTATTCAAGTTTCTAACCATTTTAGTTAGAAGTTTTTGTTCACTTTGTTTCCTTGATTTTGAATTTATCGTTCGTTAATTTGTGCAAAAACAAAATATACGTACGCGACCCAATGTCGCCCGAATGCTATTTTGAGTTGATCGTTCGTTCAATTCTGCAACAAAATACATTGACACGTAGCAAGTTAAACGAGCGTTACCGATTTTGAAATTGTTTGTTCGTTGAATGCAACAATAAAAAGACATGCGTAAGCAAGTTAGACGAATACTAGCGACTTTGACGCTTTCCGCATTATTCACGTCTTAGTTTGAACCGCGTCACTTCTCAACTGCCTTCGTCTCTATTTGCTTATGATTTTGTTGTCGCTTTTAGGTAATTGCCGGTTGTGGTTTTGTTGTCGCTCTCTCTACTTGACCATTAACGCGTCTTAAACCTGTTGTTATGTGAATTTTCTTTATATTTTCGCCATCAAAATATTTTTGAAAATCGTTTGAGGAAAAAGCTGCGCCTCTGTCGCATATAATGAACGCTGGATTTCCAAAAACTGTACTCTGGATTCGTAGATTCGCTATAACTTCTTGTGTAGTGGTGGCGTTTGTTGGATACAGCCAGCAAAACTTCGTAAAGGAGTCGATTACCGCCAAGATGTGTTTATAGTTTTTGTTTGTCGACTCTAATGGACCCAGAAAGTCTACGTGGAAAGTGTGTAATGGCGTCTCCTCTTTGTGCAACGGTTGGAGAAAGCCCTCTTGCTTTCCCAGTTTGCGATTGCTAAGTATGCACGGCACACTACAAGAAATATGTTTCTTAATCTTATCTTCGACGTTTGGTATAAAAAATTTTTCGATAATAAACTCTTTTGTTTTTTTGACTGAAAAATGACCTCTGTCATGAGCGTCACTAATAATTTGAATTTGCATGTCTTCTGGAATTACTATCAGTTCGTCATCATTGCAGACTTTGTATAAAACGTTGGATTTAAGGAAATAATCGTCATAAGAAGTATTGTTATTGCTCAGGATTTCGCGAATAGCTTTTTGTTTTTCGTCTTGGAGCTGCGCGTTGCCTATTCTAACAGTTAAGTCGTCTTCTCGAATCCTCATGACGGCATATCGGCTTAAGGCATCGACATGCTTCATACGAACACCGCTTCTATGCTCAGCGATATAGTCAAACTCTTGCAATAGTAAGATCCATCTCGCTACTCGTGTACATAAATCTTTCTTTTCTAATGTTTTTGTGAACGCATTACAGTCCGTGACTAATTTGAATTTACTGCCTAGAAGGTAAACTCTGAATTTATTTAACGCTTCTACGACGGCAAGTATTTCTAATTCGTAGCTAGTGAACTTTCTTTGCGCGGCTGTAGTCTTTTTGCTCATATAATATATTGGGTGAAGCTGTCCATCCTCTGGCGACTTTTGCAGGAGAACAGCTCCAAACCCGTCTATGGATGCGTCAGTGTGTAACTCTGTTTCGTATTTTTGGTTATAAATACCAAGCACTGGATTTTCAATTAGTGCTTTCTTAAGTAAATTAAATGCTTTTTCTTCCTCGTACCCGATTTTGAACGAACAATTTTGTTTCGTCATGTCCGTAAGGGGTTTTGCAATAATTGAGTAGTTAGGTATGAACTTTCTAAAATGCCCTGCTAATCCCAAAAAACTAAGGAGTGGTTTTGGTGTTTGTGGTATTTTATAATTTAATACCGCATGAACTTTTTCCGGCGCTGCGTGTAGCTTGTGGTTTTCAATAACATATCCCAAGAATGTTATTCTATGCTTCAAGAAATGGCACTTTTTGATATTCAGCTCCAAGCCGTCATCACGGCACGTATTTATTACTCCTTCTATATTTTCTTACGCTTGTGTTTCGTCTTTCGCTGGGATAATAATGTCGTCGATATAAGGTAGTGCAATGCCTTTACGTGTTAAATTTCTAAAAGATGCGTTGATATGCCTTTGAAAAACTCCATGAGAATTGGACAGACCAAATGGCACTTTACAAAATTGGTACTGGCAATTATGAGTTACGAATGAGGTGTATTTTCTGCTAGACTCTTCCACAGGCACGTGGAAAAAGCCATTTTTGAGGTCAATGGTACTAAAAATTGTGGCATCTTGTAGGCGATCAAGCAGATCGTCTATAAGCGAAAGTGGAAAATGGTCTTTAATGATTACCTTATTGATGCGTCGAAAATCTACGCAAAGTCTGTGTGATCCGTCCCGCTTCTTTGCTAAAACTACTGGGCTGGTAAATTCGGAGTTTGATGGTTCAATTATACCACCCTTTAACCATTCGTCTACTTGTGCATCCACAATAGTTACTTGTGAGAAAGGTAATCGCCGTGGTCTTGAAAAAATTGGTGCATCGTCGTTTAACACTATGCGCATTTCCACGTTTGTTGTTGTGGTTTTTTGCGGTTTGTATTCTGATATTAACTTGCGAACTTTTTGTTTTGCCACTTCACTTGCACTTTCATCAATATGGAGCTCATTCTTATTAGCTATTGCATCTATTTTTATAAAAGCGATTTGTTTGTCTACTTCGTTGTTGCCCAATTGGATCTTTTTAATTGTCAAACCGTCGCGATTTATTGTTATTTCTGCCACTGTACACAACTCTGCACCGAGAACCATTTCTATGTCCATATATTTCGGTGGAACAACATAAAACCGTAGAAAAAATGTTTGTTCATCTATTTGCACATCGCACTCAAAATATCCTTTTGTTTAATTTTGTTTTTGTTTGCATTACCGCCGAACCCGATCAAAGTTATATTGCACGCACTCAGTTTAGGCATATTTAAGTTTTTATACACATCTTTGCTACCGGTGTCAAATAGTGATGCATATATTTTGTCGCCGATTTTCACACTTTTGTTTTTTATTTCTTTTTGTTTTCATCGCAATTTGTCGAAATGTGACCGAAACGATTACATTTGAAGCACTTTCTTCCTCTTTCTTTGTTTTTGCAATCTTTTGACAGATGCCCTTTTTCACCACAGTTAAAACTACTAATTTCTCTCTTTTCGCTCTTTTGCACATAGCTCTTTACACTTTTTGTTTTCTCATCTTTTGTTTTGGTTTCTTTATTTGTAGCGCGCTTATGCATAGTTTCGTAACACTTCAATCGTTCTTTAAAATCAATCGAGTTTTTCGCGCCATATAACATAGCTTTGTCGACACTTAAATCATTAATTCCATCAATTATATATTGATTTTTGTTGGAACGATTTTCCGTCATCCCTTCAATGCATTGAAAATGGCAGAACGCCGAAACCGGTTTGTCACAAAACCAAACTTGACAAGGGATGACGGAAAATCGTTCCAACAAAAATCAGCTTACTACCCTGTCGGAAGATCAACACAACAAAATAAATCAATTATGTATTGCATTAAAGCGTCATTTTCAATTTGACCTTGTGAAGCGATTTCTTTCATACCGTAAAAATATTCTTGAAATGTTCCGGTTTCTTTCATTTTTCTTTCACATAAACGCTTGTGCAATAATCGCTATTTGTAACCGATTTAAATTCACTTATTAACGCCTCTTTTAATGCTGGCCACGAATTTAGGCCTCTTTCACTTAACACAAATAATTTTGCTAAACCGCGAAGTGATTTTTTTGCAACCACTAATTTTTGCAGATCATCCCATTGCATCAAAATTGCTTGTTCTTCAAATTCTTGTGTCCATAGCTCTATTGGCATCTTATTAGAACCATCAAAAATTCTAATTGAGTCCTCAACATCGCGCAATGTCATTGTAAATTTATGTGTGTAGTGTATACCAGTGTTGGTACGTTCGCCGTTTTGTGTTTCACTCGTTTTATTTCTGTTCAAGTGATTGCGTTGTAAATTTTTGAAAATATGTAGTTTAACGTAACATCGTATTCAATTTCCTAGATATTGCAAATGGTTACCAAGTCGCGCTCGTTCAAGTTTGCGCTCACGTACTCGTTTTTGGTTATTTCTGTCGCCTTCACTTTCAAAAATATGCAGAAATTGTTCACAGATTTCAGTTTTGTATTATATTAGTGTTTATACGCGGCACTTTAACACGTTTGGCTTTTTTAGCATTAGACGAGCCCCCAATTTATGTGGGATGCAACTTACCGATATCAAACTATGATACGTTTACCCGAATATAAATGAATACTTCGACTAAATTTTAAGTTTAATATATTTAGTAAGCGCAGTTTTGATTTATTTATTAAAATGTATTAAATTGTGAACTAGTTAATTGATTAGAATTGAATAGGATGGGTTATTCTTTACGTCGTCAAATTCCCGTCTTAGTTTGAACCGCGTCATTTCTCAACTGCTTTCGTCTCTCTTTGCTTATGGTTTTGTTGTCGCTTTTAGGTAATTGCCGGTTGTGGTTTTGTTGTCGCTTTTGGATATTAACCCTTCTACTCCCACATATGTTTTGTTTTGCTCTTGAACTTTCACGATAGGTTCAGGAGTTCGCTTGGCACGACACAGTCTGTATATAGCTTTTTGAAAAGCCCCAAGTTCGGTATAGTTAGGAGTTTATTTGGTTCAAGGTAATGACATTTTATATATAGATGTGTTCTATCTACCAAAACGTCAAAACAACGTCTACCGGGTTTGCTAGTATATTATAAAATGGCGAAAGCAGACAACGAATTTCAGCATTCAGCAAATAGACAGACAGCCGGACGGAGAGACGGGTATGGCTAAATCGACTCCGCTCATCGTGCTGTCCATTTTAGTGAACTTTTCTCTTCTTGTTCTCATACTTACATACATTTGATGTGTATGAAAGATATGAAAATCAAAAATGATATACAGCTTCGCTTCTGCAGTGGAGTATTAACTACTTGCCAGGATATTTTACTTTTCCTCCTGAAAGTTTTGATGTACATTATTAAATATATATCTCGATCCGTTTATGCCGAATAAAGTAATATACCTTGTGTGCGTAACAAAAACAGATATAAAAAAGAGTGTCTTTCATAGGCGCTAAAGAACTCAACCGATCTTTATGAAATTTTCAAAATATATACTTGGGTTCACAGCATAGACAATATATAGTTTTGGGAAAGTAGGCGGAGCCACGCCCACAGGCTATATATGGTTTCAATTCGTCATAACTCCGAACTTTTTTGGTCTAAATTAATGAAATTTGAATATATGTGTCACTTAGTCAATATCTACATAATTTTTCAAAAGTGGGCGGTGACACGCCCACATATTTTGTGTTTTGTTTTGCTCCCGAACTTTCACGATAGGTTCAGGAGTTCGCTGTGCACGACACAGTCTGTACTCGTATATAGCTTTTGGAAAAGCCCCCAGGTTATATAAAGCTCCAGTTCGGTAAAGTTAATAGTTTATTTGGTCCAAGTTAATGACATTTTACATGTAGATGTGTTCTATGTATTAAAACGTCTACCGGGTTTGCTAGTATATTATAAAATGGCGAATTTCAGCATTCTTTTGTAAAACTGAGAGACTACTTTGCGTTCAAATAGACAGACGGACATACAGACAGACGGACGGAGAGACGGACATGGCTAAATCGACTCCGCTCATCGTGCTGATCATTTAAGTGAACTTTTCTTTTCTTGTTCTCATACTTACATACATTTAATGTTTATGAAAGTTATGAAAATCAAAAAAGATATACAGGGTGGCTAATGAAAGCCGCTACCACAAAAAAATTAAATAACTTTTTTTCTATTTAATGAATCTGGTTAATTTTTTTTTTATTTTGCAGATTGACTTTTACATTTAACAAAAATGGATAACTGGGACACTGAAACAAGAATTTGGATTGTCCGCCGCTATCACGCACTGGAGTCCGTAGTTTCGGTTCAAAGAGAGTATGGGCGCACGTTTGGCGGCAATCCTCCGAGCAGATGGACCATAATAAGACTTGTAAACAATTTTGCCGAGCATGGGACAGTCAACAGAAGACCTTACCATCGAAACCCTTCAGTTCGAACGGAGGAAACAATCGCTGCTGTAGCTGCTGCCATACAAAACAATCCACGTGTTTCGACAAGAAGCTTATCTGCTCAAATGGGTGTAAGCAGACAGTCATTACAGTCAATTATGCACAAAGATTTGGACTTATTCCCATATAAAATTCAAATGGTCAACAAACTGAACGCTGCAGACTTGCCGATTCGCTTGGAATTTTGCCAGAAAATGCTTCAAATGGTGGAAGAGGATGGAAACATGTTGAACTGTCTTTTCATGTCTGACGAGGCCCATTTCGATTTAAGCGGCAACATAAACAAACAAAATTGTCGAATATGGAGTGCTTCCAACCCACAGATACTCCATGAGACGGAATTGCATCCACTTCGTGTCACAGTGTGGTGTGCAGTTTCATCACGCTGCATTGTCGGGCCCTACTTCTTCGAAGAAAACGGTCACACCGTTACGGTTACTGGAGACCGTTACTTGAGCATGTTGAGAGAGTTTTTCTATCCAGAATTACGCCGAATGAGAATTTCTTTCAACTCTGTGTGGTTTCAGCAAGATGGTGCAGCTCCTCATATAGCCCAACCTGTTATGACAGAATTGCGACGAAAATTTCCCAATAAGCTGATATCCAGAAACTCCACATTCCGTTGGCCACCCAGGTCGCCTGACCTTACTGCACCTGACTTTTTCTTGTGGGGTTATTGCAAACAGGAAGTCTTCAAAGCAAAACCAACAAATTTGAATGAACTAAGGCAATCCATTCGAGAAACAATTGCGGCTATTCCTGTCTAATGAGCTTTAACATGAATAAAAGAAAAATGAATTCCATACACTGAAAAAAAAATTATTTGAGTTTCTTAATGTAGAAAAATTCATCAGCCACCCTGTATAACTTCGGTATTGCAGTGGCCTATTAACTACGTGCCCGAATATTTTGCTTGTGTGTTCCCGATTTGGCAAAGTTTTGGCAGCAGTATGATACATACTACTGAGAAGCAGCTGACCAATTTTCATTGAAATATCGAGATTGAATTATAAGCGATTGCCTTTAAAAATAGCAGAAATTTTATGCTGAAAAGTAGGCGGCGCCACTCCTACTTCATCAAAATTGACAAAATTTGTTTGCAGCCGAGTTCTTCTTAAAACCCTTATTATGTGTGCAAAATCTGATTGATATAACTTGCTTAGTTGTAGAAATAAAAAATTTTTCAGAACTATGTTAAAAAACTGGGCGTGGACATTAACCGATTTCGCCCATTTTTACGGCAAACAGTTACCTTTATATATAGAATATTATCACCAAATTTCGTTTCGACAGAGCAATTTTTGGCGGAGTTATGGCATAAAAAGTTTTGTGGAATAGTCCACTATTAAAGGGGCGGGGCGACGCCCACTTTCAAAAATATGCAGAAATTGTTCACAGATTTCGGTTTTGTATTATATTAGTGTTTATACGCGGCACTTTAACACGTTTGGCTTTTTTAGCATTAGACGAGCCCCCAATTTATGTGGGATGCAACTTACCGATATCAAACTATGATACGTTTACCCGAATATAAATGAATACTTCGACTAAATTTTAAGTTTAATATATTTAGTAAGCGCAGTTTTGATTTATTTATTAAAATGTATTAAATTGTGAACTAGTTAATTGATTAGAATTGAATAGGATGGGTTATTCTTTACGTCGTCAAATTCCCGTCTTAGTTTGAACCGCGTCATTTCTCAACTGCTTTCGTCTCTCTTTGCTTATGGTTTTGTTGTCGCTTTTAGGTAATTGCCGGTTGTGGTTTTGTTGTCGCTTTTGGATATTAACCCTTCTACTCCCACATATGTTTTGTTTTGCTCTTGAACTTTCACGATAGGTTCAGGAGTTCGCTTGGCACGACACAGTCTGTATATAGCTTTTTGAAAAGCCCCAAGTTCGGTATAGTTAGGAGTTTATTTGGTTCAAGGTAATGACATTTTATATATAGATGTGTTCTATCTACCAAAACGTCAAAACAACGTCTACCGGGTTTGCTAGTATATTATAAAATGGCGAAAGCAGACAACGAATTTCAGCATTCAGCAAATAGACAGACAGCCGGACGGAGAGACGGGTATGGCTAAATCGACTCCGCTCATCGTGCTGTCCATTTTAGTGAACTTTTCTCTTCTTGTTCTCATACTTACATACATTTGATGTGTATGAAAGATATGAAAATCAAAAATGATATACAGCTTCGCTTCTGCAGTGGAGTATTAACTACTTGCCAGGATATTTTACTTTTCCTCCTGAAAGTTTTGATGTACATTAATAAATATATATCTCGATCCGTTTATGCCGAATAAAGTAATATACCTTGTGTGCGTAACAAAAACAGATATAAAAAAGAGTGTCTTTCATAGGCGCTAAAGAACTCAACCGATCTTTATGAAATTTTCAAAATATATACTTGGGTTCACAGCATAGACAATATATAGTTTTGGGAAAGTAGGCGGAGCCACGCCCACAGGCTATATATGATTTCAATTCGTCATAACTCCGAACTTTTTTGGTCTAAATTAATGAAATTTGAATATATGTGTCACTTAGTCAATATCTACATAATTTTTCAAAAGTGGGCGGTGACACGCCCACATATTTTGTGTTTTGGTTTGCTCCCGAACTTTCACGATAGGTTCAGGAGTTCGCTGTGCACGACACAGTCTGTACTCGTATATAGCTTTTGGAAAAGCCCCCAGGTTATATAAAGCTCCAGTTCGGTAAAGTTAATAGTTTATTTGGTCCAAGTTAATGACATTTTACATATAGATGTGTTCTATGTATTAAAACGTCTACCGGGTTTGCTAGTATATTATAAAATGGCGAATTTCAGCATTCTTTTGTAAAACTGAGAGACTACTTTGCGTTCAAATAGACAGACGGACATACAGACAGACGGACGGAGAGACGGACATGGCTAAATCGACTCCGCTCATCGTGCTGATCATTTAAGTGAACTTTTCTTTTCTTGTTCTCATACTTACATACATTTAATGTTTATGAAAGTTATGAAAATCAAAAAAGATATACAGGGTGGCTAATGAAAGCCGCTACCACAAAAAAATTAAATAACTTTTTTTCTATTTAATGAATCTGGTTAATTTTTTTTTTATTTTGCAGATTGACTTTTACATTTAACAAAAATGGATAACTGGGACACTGAAACAAGAATTTGGATTGTCCGCCGCTATCACGCACTGGAGTCCGTAGTTTCGGTTCAAAGAGAGTATGGGCGCACGTTTGGCGGCAATCCTCCGAGCAGATGGACCATAATAAGACTTGTAAACAATTTTGCCGAGCATGGGACAGTCAACAGAAGACCTTACCATCGAAACCCTTCAGTTCGAACGGAGGAAACAATCGCTGCTGTAGCTGCTGCCATACAAAACAATCCACGTGTTTCGACAAGAAGCTTATCTGCTCAAATGGGTGTAAGCAGACAGTCATTACAGTCAATTATGCACAAAGATTTGGACTTATTCCCATATAAAATTCAAATGGTCAACAAACTGAACGCTGCAGACTTGCCGATTCGCTTGGAATTTTGCCAGAAAATGCTTCAAATGGTGGAAGAGGATGGAAACATGTTGAACTGTCTTTTCATGTCTGACGAGGCCCATTTCGATTTAAGCGGCAACATAAACAAACAAAATTGTCGAATATGGAGTGCTTCCAACCCACAGATACTCCATGAGACGGAATTGCATCCACTTCGTGTCACAGTGTGGTGTGCAGTTTCATCACGCTGCATTGTCGGGCCCTACTTCTTCGAAGAAAACGGTCACACCGTTACGGTTACTGGAGACCGTTACTTGAGCATGTTGAGAGAGTTTTTCTATCCAGAATTACGCCGAATGAGAATTTCTTTCAACTCTGTGTGGTTTCAGCAAGATGGTGCAGCTCCTCATATAGCCCAACCTGTTATGACAGAATTGCGACGAAAATTTCCCAATAAGCTGATATCCAGAAACTCCACATTCCGTTGGCCACCCAGGTCGCCTGACCTTACTGCACCTGACTTTTTCTTGTGGGGTTATTGCAAACAGGAAGTCTTCAAAGCAAAACCAACAAATTTGAATGAACTAAGGCAATCCATTCGAGAAACAATTGCGGCTATTCCTGTCTAATGAGCTTTAACATGAATAAAAGAAAAATGAATTCCATACACTGAAAAAAAAATTATTTGAGTTTCTTAATGTAGAAAAATTCATCAGCCACCCTGTATAACTTCGGTATTGCAGTGGCCTATTAACTACGTGCCCGAATATTTTGCTTGTGTGTTCCCGATTTGGCAAAGTTTTGGCAGCAGTATGATACATACTACTGAGAAGCAGCTGACCAATTTTCATTGAAATATCGAGATTGAATTATAAGCGATTGCCTTTAAAAATAGCAGAAATTTTATGCTGAAAAGTAGGCGGCGCCACTCCTACTTCATCAAAATTGACAAAATTTGTTTGCAGCCGAGTTCTTCTTAAAACCCTTATTATGTGTGCAAAATCTGATTGATATAACTTGCTTAGTTGTAGAAATAAAAAATTTTTCAGAACTATGTTAAAAAACTGGGCGTGGACATTAACCGATTTCGCCCATTTTTACGGCAAACAGTTACCTTTATATATAGAATATTATCACCAAATTTCGTTTCGACAGAGCAATTTTTGGCGGAGTTATGGCATAAAAAGTTTTGTGGAATAGTCCACTATTAAAGGGGCGGGGCGACGCCCATTTAAGAAAATTTTAAGTTTTTTGATTTCTTTGTTTACGGAAACTTTAAAAGTGAAACATAAATGATGTAAAGCTATTTTACGTAAAGTTATTGCCTATTTAATATATCTACGATCCTCTTCAAAATCTTTCATATAAAAGTGGGCATAGACCTTAACCGATCCCGCATACCTGGAAACAGGCGTGCTAAATTTCGTTTCGATATCTCAAAATTTACTCAAGTTATCGTGTTCACAGACGGACGGACGGACATGGCTTAATCAATTTCTGTTTTCGTCTTGAACATTTTGATATACATAAGTCAATATCTATCTCGATCCGTTTATGCCGTTACGTACTGCCGTTAGGCCACTAAAGTTAATATACCTTTTGTGCGTAGCACTACTAGGTATAATAAATATTGCATTACAAATTTTTATTTTCGCGCAATTATTAATCTACTTCTTCTTCTTTTTCTTTAAATGGTCATCTAACCGCCTGGGCGATTTTGACCGTCCAACATAGCTCGCCAAAAGGCTTTGTTGTTGAATTTCATTGGAACGTTGTTTTATGTGGTGGGTCCCAAACCCAACGCACAACCCGTTTCACGGGAGGTTGAATTCTATTACACGTTTGTATAGCGAGCCGCTTGATCCAAGACAGACGCCCGCTTGCAGCCGCACCACATGGTGATCAGACGCTGCTGTTTGAACCCCCCAGCAAGCCCTTAAACCGATTATGTCGGATTGGCCTTACCAGGTTGTCGCCTTCTCACGTTTAGCTCACCACCAAACGGGTGTTCGGTGGTTACCCAGAGGATACTTGGGCGCAAAGCCCGGAAGTAGTGAGCTGCTTGAACCGCATGCAAAAGAATCGCTCTGGCCATTCCCAGGTGAATGGCGATCAGAAACTTTCCCCACTTGCGTGGACTTCTGCACACGGCCCCATCCTCATTATTAATCTACTAATTGTATCAAATTGACAACTTTTTCCGCCGACCTTTCGCCGCTAAAGTAAGAGACGTGTCATTTGTAGCATAACAGAGAATATTCCATCCGGATCAGGCGATTTTAACTTGGAGACCCTTTTTACTGCCCATTCAATCTTGGTATTAGTCACCAGCCATGATATTGTCCCCTCAGTGCTCCAAGTATCAGTGCTGTCTCCTGCCTCGTCCGTCTCGCAATCGGACGGAAAATGTGCGTGGCGAAGCGCCTCTAGGGATTATTCACTACTACGTGACGTCATTACTAACCCCTAAACTTTTTTGCCCCTGTATGGGACTTTCCTTAGCGTCGCTGTTTCCCTAGAGCGCTCGAAATTCGTAAAGAGGGGTTTTTCATGAGACTCTTTTGCTGGCTTGAAACTTTCATCGTTCGCTCGAAGCTACCGTACTGTGCGGGAAGCATACTTGTAGGACTCGCAGCATCACGTAGTTGTTTGTCTTCGTCCGCCTCCTCCAATTTCAGGCTTTCGAGGTCCCTTTCTACCTCCCCTTCTTCTAGCGTATTGTGGTTGTCGTCCTTAGGACCTTGTTTTTTGGCTTAGATATACGTTGCCCATGCCCCAGCACATCTTCCCATATTCAGGTATAGCATGTCCTCTGCCTCCTTGTTGATTTGGAGGATGTAGTGTTGACCTACGTTAAATACCCTCCAATACCGTGATGATACACTCGGGTTCTAGCGTTGCAAAATACGCAGCGCATCCTCCGACTTCACCACGCACGGGATCCATATCTTGGCCTATGGAATCAGTTCCCTATCCACCACCTCAAACCGTGCGCTTGTACCTTGCCTTCGGGTTCGGGGTTCGAAATGACTCCCTTCAATCAACTCGAGGTCGCACCATGGTTGCACGAATGAGTTCAATCCTATTCTGCCACCCTTCCAAGTAAAAGGACGGTAGCCGTTTGCTGCCTTCGTCCCGCATCACCCCGAACATGGCGCTAAACCACTCTCTCTCAACAGATCGCCACCACGCGGTGAATATTTGCCCATATGAATCGCTGCGGTCGAGTATCGGCACGGTCAGTCACTTCTTCGAGACGTCACTTATCCTCCCAGAGAGGCCCGGAGGCTCTGGGTTGGCTCCCTTTAGTCTCTCCGAGTAAGCCGGAGTCCTTGTCAGGTTATCTCCCTCTGTCATTTTAGTGCCTCTTGGCCTCTCGCTTTTTTTTCTGGATTGGTACCCTACATACAGTTCCCTAACCTCTCTGCCTTGCAGCTTTAGACGTGCACGGCTCTTCGCAATTACGACCACGACCCTCCACTCGTCTCCGCATTACGGCCTTTGAGTTGTGCTCCTCTCCCATCCCCCTTTCGGTTTATATGCGCAGATCTGTCGTCTTCCACCGATGCCTCTTCTTACCGCCCACGGACTCTTCCTCCTAGAACCTACTGCAGTATTGGGGGTTGCTCGCAGCAAAGTTTCCATCGCCGAACTGTCTCCGTTTTTTCTCTACCGTCTTACGGGACAACTCTAGCCGCTCGCTCTCTCGTTCGGTTAAATCGGCCACGGCTCCCAAGCCCGGTACTGCCCCTCTCTACTTCGCCCTCTCCTGTCCTCCATATTTTTGTTTGGGCTAGCAAGAAATCCCTCGCCGAGCTGACAGACGCATTGCTATTCTCGCAATCCAAGTTCGACTCTTCGCCTTTAGCGCTATTGTCTTCCTTGGGTAGCGGCTCCTATTGTATCTCCTTCTCCGTTTTCCGTCACTGTTTTTGGAATTCATCTTGGTCGTATGGCCACCTGCCTGACGAGGCGGGCTCAGCGGTCTGAAAATATGTATGGGGATACATACTTTTACCGCAGCAGCACCCCTTGCTTCTCGAGGCGACCCGGTATCGGGAAGGCACTCCAGAAATACAGCCGAAGGTAACCATGATCCGCACGGCACCCTGGATTAGGGGGACCTCACGACCATGATAAAGAATTATTATTACACACCAGAGCTATTCAGAGAGCTAAGCCATGTAGCACTGATTTCTGATCTCAGCTGGATACCTTCCGAACGGAATTACTGGAGTACCTTCCTGAACGGAAGTTCTGTAGTATTCATTATCAGTCAGCGCCCTCTCGGAGGGTTCAGTGTGAGGATTTTCTGGCAACCTCCTAAATGATATAAATTTAGAAAAAAACGCCACTCTTGACGCAGGGCACATACTTAAATTTCCTTATTTGTTTTTTTTCGTCCTTTTTTGTGTATAAATAACAGTTACTAAGGTTGCTGCCGTCTTTGGTCAAAACGAGGAAATTGTTTTACTTGCCCTCATTTCTTTTACAAACTTCAGCTCCATGTGATTGTAACTGTCGCATTGCGACTATGACGTCATATTCATTGAGGTAAACTCCCCAATAATGGACTAAGTTTGTTTTACTTTTCTTTGTACATATTTATCTTGCAAAATGACGTCAATTAATTTGTATGTAGGCAACATGGTAGTCGACAAAAAAGTTGCCGAAGTTTGGAAAAGTTTTTAAAATTTCCTTCCAGAATAAGCTCAAAGGATAATAATATCGAAATATATTGATTTGGATATTACAAGGCTTTAGGCGCACTGATCTCAATGTGGACCTGGGTACATGTTAACATCATCATTTATGGGGGCTTTAATTAAATAAAATAGAAAATTCTGAATGAAAGTGTTGGTTAGGTAGGCCTTTTCATAGTAATCAAGCTTTTAACATTAGTCTGGGTTTCTAATTTTATTTCATATTGAGGAATTTAAGGAAACGCTAAATTCATTTTCAATCAAAATATGTATATGTGGACACACTCGTAACGGTGAAATATTTCCATTCTCTCACTCATTTAGCATATTGAGTTAAAGTAGTGGCGTCGGTGCGTCCAACTCATATTTCATTTTCTCTCCAAAAGGTAGAAATATTTTCATTATCTTACTCATTCAGCAAATTGAGTTATAGTATATACCGGTGTCGGCGCGTCTGTCCAACTTGATTTTGACCGAGAGTTGCCCTCCCCTATACTGAACTGTACCAAATTTAAAAAAAAAAAAATACCATTTTTGTTTTCAACGCGCGTTTTATTGCAAGCAATAGTTCAAAATTAAAATTTTTAGGGAAAACACAATAAAAGCTTAATTTTTTTAATAGAACTTCATTATAAAAATGAGATTCAAAAGCATCCAAAGTCGCTGCTGTTCACATAATTCAAAATTAAAATTTTTTTGAAAACGCAATCATACTTCTATTTTTTGTAAAATTCTGTAATGAAATTGAGATTTAAAAGTATTTAGATGCATCGTAAAATATATGTTCTAAACATATCTCGCACGTTTTATTACAAACAGTAGTTCAAAATTAAAATTTTTACTCCATTATAAAAATGAGGTTCAAAAACACCCATAGTCGCCCCCTCTTCATATAATTCAAAAATTTTTTTTTCTTTATGCGCAATCAAACTTCTACTTTTTTTTTCTTGTAAAATTTCATAGTTAAAATGAGATTCAAAGGTAATCATGTACTCTATTTTCGGTCAGGTATTTGGATGCGCCGTGGTGTGCAGGTAGTGTTGCCGGCCTACCACACCGAAGGTCCATGGTTCGAGCCCTGGTACAGGTAACATCAAAAGTGATTTGAAAAAAGTTTTTCAAAACGGGGTCGCCCCTCGGCAGTGGTTTGGCAAACTCTCCGAGTGTATTTCTGCCATGACAGGCTTCTCAGCAAAAATTCGTCTCCTTTGTAGATGCCGTTCGGAGTCGGCAAAAAACTGTAGGTCCCACCAATTTGTAGGGAAAATTCAAATCGGCACACCACAAATTGGAAGAGAAGCTTGGCGCAAAAATCTCTTAGGAGGTTTATGATGATATACCTGTTGTATATCGCGCCATAGAGATAGATAGATTTAGATGCGCCCTAAAAGCCTGAAAAACCTAAGTGTTTATAATAAAATGTAAATTTTTACTGTTCATAAAACTCCAATATTAAAACGCGATTGTAAACCAGCCTGGGCCGCCTTATAATTCAAAATTTCAGATCAAAAAGAAAGCAGAGTCAAAATATTAAGGTGTGTCGTAGAGTCGGAATTGCTAAATTGAATTTGTAATTTTCTCCCGGTAAATGGATTACAAAAATCACTTCCTGTATACTAATAACCAAAAAATTACGATATGGCAACCATGTCTAAACAGTAGACATGTTTTCACTCCCTGAGTATATTGAGTTAAAGTAACCATTATATATATTATAAGTCTAACTATGTTGTTGGTATATGCCCATCAAATCCAAATTCTTTTATTGAAATATTGACCAAATCTGAAAGGAGTGGTGGCTCTGATGGTGGACTTTCAAACATTCCTAAGGACTGTTTTTGCCATCTCCTATTAATGATTACCGGTCTTTAATGGACTGATTTTTTTCGGTTAGTTGTCAGATTACCCGCCGTTTAGTGTGAACCGAGTTTCATGAAAGCGGCCCCAAATTACTCAACTACGAGGTGTGTTCAAAAAGTATCGCGAATTTTGTGTTTTTTCAAAAATTATTTATTTATTCATGAATATCTATTTTGTCCCCTTCAAAGTAATCCCCATGAGATATTATACACTTGTGCCAACGGTTTTTCCAATCTTCGAATCACTACAAAAAATAATTTTTTTGTATCTTGTTCAGCTCCTCCTTCGATGCCGTCTTTATCTCGTCAAGAGAAGCGTAACGTCGTCCTTTCATGGGCCTCTTCAGTTTAGGGAACAAGAAAAAGTCACAGGGGGCCAGATCTGGGGAATACGGTGGCTGCGGCATCATTAGTGTGTTGTTTTTGGCCAAAAAGTCGCGCACAAGCAACGATGCGTGAGCAGGGGCGTTATCGTGGTGCAAAAGCCAATTTTTGTTCTTCCACAAATCCGGGCGTTTCTGGCGGATTGCTTTGCGCAAATTGCGCATAACTTGCAGGTAATATTCCTTATTGACCGTTCTTCCCTGTGGCAAGAACTCATGATGCACCACGCCCCTGCAATCGAAGAAAACTGTCAGCAAAACGTTCACATTCGACCGAACTTGGCGCGCTTTTTTCGGTCTTGGTTCGTGCGGCAGCTTCCATTGAAATGATTGAGCTTTGGTTTCCACGTCATAACCATAAACCCACGATTCGTCACCAGTTATGACCCTCTCATCTCATTAGCAATGTTCATGCGATGCTGTTTTTGGTCACAATTGAGCAATTTTGGTACGAATTTCGCGTAAAAATCGAAGACGATCCAAAACACGTGCAAGCAAAGCAGCTGTCAACAATTAACTAAACATTCAAAATGGCCGAGCTTGTCGGCATAAGTGAGAGACATGAGTACCAACATAACGCCACAAATTCGAATATACGTAACCAGCGAAAATTCAAAATTCGCGATACTTTTTGAACACACCTCGTATATATAATTAATTTCAAATTTTTGTAAGTATAACGAGCTCAAGACCAGTTGATAATAATTCTTAGTTAATTATTATTATTTTTGATTAGAGGAAAAATTGAAAGCAACAAACATATACAGGCTATAGTTATTGTACTATTTCGAAAACAGCCACGATTTCTCGTCAGACTAATTCGTATAGTTTTTGCTATTTTCAGAGGATCTTGTGGAGATCGAACCCACTCACTCTGATTGCCAGCGCAGCCGCCTAACCCATAGGCTATGCTGCGTGTAGTTTTGCAAGCTGCTTAATTCACGTTTTCCTCTAATTGTTGTTTGTTATCTTGCCAACGGTATACACAATATTTTAGACATTCTGTCGATATGTAAATCGTGTATGTTGGACTTTGTTTGTGTACATTCTTCTTTCTATTTTTAGAAGATAGTTATTGTACAAGGTGGCGCAAAAGTAAGCTTCCGATGTTCAGCATATCGGTTGTGGCACGTGCAGTGTGTGCTGTTGCACCGTCTTGTTGGAACCACATGTTTTCCAATCCCAATTCATCAAGTTGCGGCAAAAAGAACTCGTTGATCATTGCTCTGTAGCGCTCACCATTCACAGTAACCGTTTGGCCCGACCGATTATTGGTCAAATAAATAGTCAGCAATATTCCGCGTTCTGGAGCAGTGTAGCGTAACATTGTTTATTAACGTGTATTTCGCATGTGTTTACTACACAAATGTCAAAACAGAACTAACTTTAGGGGCCAATCGCAATATTTATAGCATTTTCTGATAGGAGGATGACTTTTGCGCCACCCTGTACATAACCGCGTGCTTAATTTCAAGAACAAAAATTTTTCATATATTTCGGTCTCTAGGCAGTACTGGAAAAAATATGAACAGAGGATTTAATAACTTAAACTAATTTAAGGTGGTCGAATTTTGACCACGGGATATACTAGTTTTAATTAATTCGTTGGTAGGGGTTAAGACTAATTTTATTAATTCCGATGGAAGGGCGAAAAATGTTCTGAGATGAAACTCTAATATAAGCCGTAATATATGTATTGTGGCGATTATTCTCAAGCATGTTCCATCCCTAACTCAATAACACTCCCACCACTAGTTAAACACAACCGAGATAACGATGACTACGCTTATGCATGCAAGCGTGTAACTAGGAAGAGGAAGAGAGGTGGCGCGAGTGTTTGCGAATACGATGCAAAGAGGAGATGCCAATAAATAACACCGGCCCTTCCAGAACACGAAAAGCGAACAACCAAGAAAGTTCTCGGTGCGTAGGCAAGCACCCTGTTGGACTATATAAGGCGGTGACCAAGCAAGGCAGGTTGATCAGTTTATTTTCAAGCGTTGTTCAGTGAACTACTGTAAAGTTACCAAACTCTTAAAATTGTTTTGCGTTTATTACTAGTAAATAAAACTAGCTATTAGTTACAATATCTGTGCGTGTGTTTATTTGACCTTATAGTGATCGAACCTAGGATTGATAATTAAGGAATCATCGAATTCGTCACAATTGGTGTCAGAAGTGGGATTGTTAAATAAATACCGAGAGTTTTCAAGGATAACAAAGGCATGGCAAAGTTGAATGAGCCTAAGATCCAGCAACTGGATTGAATACAACGGGCAATTAATCCGAGCTACAGTCACGATTGCGGGAGGCTATGGAAGCTGAAGGAATTAACGTTGTGTTTCATCTTGTGGAAGAAGCATCGACAAAAATGGAAGAGAAGGAGTCTACAATTCCAGCCGCAAGTGTGGACACTAACGCGTTGTTGACTGTATTGACTCAGATGTCATCTAGCATTTCAACACAGCTGGAAGAACAAAAGACACACATGGCATCTCAGTTGGAAGAACAAAAGGCACACATGGCATCTCAGCTGGAAGAACAGAAGACTAGCATGGCATCTCAGATTTCAGTTCAACTAGACGAACAGAAGGCATACATGAGATCTCAGATGGAACACCAGGAGACACGTATAACATCAAAATTGGAAGAACAAGAGGAGCGTATATCTATGCAGGTGGCACGAATGTCTTCCCAGCTAGAAGTGCAGGATGCGAAAATTGCACAGCTACAGAATAAAATCGATGCTGAAGTAGACGCACTGGTCGAGGTCGTATCCAGGAGTTACAACTGAATCGTCCAACTACTTCAATGAGTGTCCCGAAGGTAAAAACCCCATCTTTTGATGGTTCTGTTCCTTTTCAGGTATTTAAGCTACTGTTTGAGAATACGGCAGCTGTGAATAATTGGGGCATGGAAGACAAAGTTGCTGCATTATTCGTGGCACTGAAGGGACCTGCAGCCGAAATTTTGCAGACTATTCCTGACGGAGAACGGAACAATTATGAAGCATTAATGGGTGCAGTTGAGAGACGCTATGGTAGCGAACATCGGAAGCAGATATACCAAATAGAGCTACAGAATCGCTTCCAGAAACCTAATGAGACTTTACAGGAAATTGCATCGGATATCGAGAGGTTGGCCCATCTAGCAAATGCAGACGCACCTGTAGAGTATACGGAGAGGGTAAAAATCCAGTGTTTCATAAATGGAATACGCGATGTGGAGACGAAGCGGGCCACATATGCAAACCCGAAAAGGACATTTGCTGAAACGGTATCGCATGCTCTGACGCAGGAAACAGCCTCGCTTCTGAGTAAACCTGCATACAAGGCTCATCGCGTAGAAGTGGACACTCCGGCTTGGGTAGACAAAATTTTGGAAGCGTTGAACGGAGTACAGAAAAAAAGTTATGGTGCCATTAAATGCTTTAAGTGCGGGAAACCAGGTCACATAGCACGTTATTGCGGCACTGGCTCCAGTAACCCCAGCAATTGAGGTGGACGAAAACGCAAAGCTGAAGGAGATGAGCAAACCTCCCAACCAAATCAGTCGTTAAACTAAATCGAGCCAGCCGAAAGGGGCGTGGACTGGCTCCCGCAACTGAATGCCCCGTAATCTCTGTCTCACAGATCGGAAGGAAAGCTAGTAATGTTACTGTGGTTGCATATGTAGATGGAAAAGAGCACATACTAACTGTGGATACAGGCGCATCGCATTCCATAATTCGATCTGATTTAGTCAACAAGGAGCTGAGACCATTGCATGGAGCAAAGTTACGTACGGCCACTGGTGAGGACAGCCATGTCCTAGGAGAAGTAACATGTGAAATCGCAATTGGGAACGTGGCCGTTCTACACAGTTTTATAGTAGCAGATATTGTTGACGAAATCATAGTTGGTGTGGACTTCTTAAGCGAGCAAGGCATCAAGATCGACATGCAAAACAGGATTATGAATTACCAGAACATGGATGTGCCATTAAATTTTGGTTACGAAAACAAATACGTTAGTAAGCGAGTGCTTGTGGAGGAGAGCCAACAAATTCCACCGAAGTCGGAAGCAATCATATGGGCAAAGATTGATGGAGATTATGGGACAAACAAGTTGTGGGTTGTCGAGGCAGCAAACAAATCAAGGACGAACATATTAGTAGGAAAAACCCTGGCCATGACAAAACAAAGTGGACGTGTACCGGTAAGAGTACTTAATGAGTTCAAATCGCCGATTAAACTTTCCAAAGGAGCAATATTGGCACAATGCCAAGAGGTCGAGGTAGTTATCAATTGTGAAGAATCAAATTGATACTGGTGGTGCAAGACCAATCCGCCAAGCTCCTCGTAGTATTCCATTGGCCAAGCACAAGTGGTAAGAGAAATTATACAGGAAATGAGTGAAAGCGGCGTGATTGAACCGTCAGCTAGTCCATGGAGCTCACCGGTAGTACTAGTGAAAAAGAAGGATGGAAAAATGCGGTTCTGTGTGGATTACCGGAAGTTGAACGACGTAACTAAGAAAGACAGTTATCCATTGCCAAGAATCGATGACACTCTGGACTCGTTATCTGGCACGAAATGGTTTTCCACACTGGACTTGAAAAGCGGCTACTGGCACGTGGAAGTAAAAGACGAAGATAAAGAGAAGACGGCCTTCAGCGTTGGAGAAGGGCTTTGGCAATTGCCCTTTTACAGGTTAGACAGGGTAGTGTCGAAATAACAGCCCTTGGTCGGATATAAAAATCCGAGTCATTCCGGTGCGATAGAACCGGCTGTTGTGGGAATGAGGCAGCTACTTTTAAGTGACTTATGGACCAGATACTAAAAGGATTGCACTGGCAAGCATGCTTGGTGTACCTCGACGACATCATCGTGCTAGGAAAATCTTTGAGGAACACCTAAAGAACTTGGGGGAAGTTTTCCAAAGAATAGCTGGTGCTGGTCTGAAACTAAGTCCCAAGAAGTGTTCCTTGTTTAAAAAGGAAGTAAGTTATTTGGGTCACAAGGTAACTACGCAGGGAATCTGCACTGCGAAGGAAAAGATCGAAGCCGTAAAGGATTGGCCAAGACCGAGAAATTTGCATGAGTTACGGAGCTTCCTTGGGCTGTGCACGTATTATCGCCGATTTGTACCAAATTTTGCCAGCGTAGCTAGTAGTATCCATGACCTTACAAGGAAGAATATGAGTTTTGAATGGAAGAAGGAACAGGAGGTGGCTTTTCAAACATTGAAGGAACGACTATGCACTGCCCCGATGTTAGCATATCCAATTCCAGGTTCAAAGTTTATTCTGGATACAAATGCGAGTGGTTATGCCATAGGAGGTGTTTTGTCTCAGATTGTTGATGGACAGGAGAGGGTAGTTGCATACTATAGCCGAACAATTGGGAAGCCTGAGAGGAACGTTTGTGTAACACGAAGAGAACTGTTGGCATTGGTAGAGTGCGTTAAGCATGGCTCTTACAGTTCCGTAATCTGGAAGGTCAATTGGCACGGTGGATAGAGCGACTGCAAAGTTATGACATTTCCATAGAGCATCGCAAAGGTAGCACCCACGGAAATGCTGATGCAATGTCACGAAGACCATGTAACTTGGAATGCAAGCATTGTTGCAAAGCTGAGGCCAAGGAAGACATTATAGATGTGCGGCTCATGACTATAACATCTACGGACGAATGGGACATGGATCAATTAAGGAGGTTTCAGCACGAAGATCCAGATCTTACACGTGTAATTCAAGGAATCGAAAGAAACGAGCGACCATCAAGAGAGGAGATGTCAGCAGAAAGTCCTGTTGCTAAGTCATATTGGGCACATTGGAATAGTTTGCAATTAGAATCCGGTTGTCTGCATCGAATATGGGAGAGTGAGGATGGTCAATGTGTTCGAAAGCTGATAGTCGTCCCAAGGAAGAAAATCCCTGAAGTACTCAATGAATTACATAACGGTCCAAGCGGAGGTCATCTTGGAGTCACCAAGACCTTGGAGAAAGTCAAGCAAAGATTCTATGGGTTGGTTGCCGTCAATTGATCGCGGAGTAGATTGCCAACTGTGAAGTATGCATCAAAGCTAAAGGACCGAAATCAAGGAGCCATGGCCAAATGAAGCAGTATATCTCAGGTGCGCCATTTGAGACGATAGCCGTGGATGTACCTGGTCCATTTCCTACTAGCAAACTCGGAAACAAATATGTACTGGTAGTTATGGACTATTTCAACAAATGGCCAGAAGTGTACCCTATTCCAAATCAAGAGGCAGAAACCATAGCAGAAGTGTTTACTACCAATTGGGTAGCTCGGTTTGGTGCACCGATGGAGATTTTCGAATTAGCTGTGTTCCAGGAGATGTGCAAGACATTGGGCATTCGGAAAACTCGAACAACTGCACTACATCCTCAGTCAGATGGCATGGTGGAACGATTCAATAGAACCTTGGAAGAGCACCTGAGGAAAGTAGTGGACAGGTTCCAGAAGGATTGGGATACTCACATCTCCTTATTCCTAATGTCATATCGCTCTGCAGTACATGAAACAACTGGTCAGACTCCTGCAAAGGTAATTTTCGGGAATGATCTTCGATTGCCAGCTGACTTGAAGTTTGGGATAAACGCTGATGCAGGAGTAAATGCTAGGGAATCTATTGGCGTATTGGAAGAAGAAATGATACAAATTCACGCCCTTGTGAGACAACGAACTAAGATCATGAGCGATAAGATGAAGGCCAGTTACGACAAAGCAATAAATTCGGAAGGTTTTATAGAAGGAGATTTAGTGCTGCTATGCAACCCACAGCGTAGGAAAGGTTTGTCCCCGAAACTACAATGTAACTGGGAAGGCCCATACAAAGTCATAAAACGGATCAACGATGTGGTATATCGCATACAAACTATGGGAAGGCCAAGGAATAAGATGAAAGTGGTACATTTAGAAAGGCTAGCTGCGTTTGGTTCCGGCAATGTGTCTGATCGGACGATCAGACTTAGGTGGAGGGCAGTGTGGCGATTATTCTCAAGCATGTTCCATCCCTAACTCAATAACACTCCCACCACTAGTAAAACACAACCGAGATAACGATGGCTACGCTTATGCATGCAAGCGTGTAACTAGGAAGAGGAAGTGAGATGGCGCGAGTGTGTGCGAATACGATGCAAAGACGAGATGCAAATAAATAACACCGACCCCTCCAGAACACGAAAAGCGAACAACCAAGAAAGTTCTCGGTGCGTAGGCAAGCACCCTGTTGGACTATATAAGGCGGTGACCAAGCAAGGCAGGTTGATCAGTTTATTTTCAAGCGTTGTTCAGTGAACTACTGTAAAGTTACCATACTCTTAAAATTGTTTTGCGTTTATTACTAGTAAATAAAACTAGCTATTAGATACAATATCTGTGCGTGTGTTTATTTGACTTTATAGTGATCGAAACCAGGATTGATAATTAAGGAATCATCGAATTCGTCACAGTATGTATGTATTAGGGCTGATGATAACCGAGGACCCGGGGAATACCCGCGTATCGTGCATTGTATTGTGAAAAACCTCTACTGTAAGAACATGCACGCATGCTTTGATTTCTCTCTCTATGGCGCAATATACAACAGGTATATCATCATAAACCTCCTAAGAGATTTTTGCGCCAAGCTTCTCTTCCAATTTGTGGTGTGCCGATTTGAATTTTCCCTACAAATTGGTGGGACCTACAGTTTTTTGCCGACTCCGAACGGCATCTACAAAGGAGACGAATTTTTGCTGAGAAGCCTGCCATGGCAGAAATACACTCGGAGAGTTTGCCAAACCACTGCCGAGGGGCGACCCCGTTTTGAAAAACTTTTTTCAAATCACTTTTGATGTTACCTGTACCAGGGCTCAAACACACGTGAAAAATATATACGATATGCTGTCCTGCCAATATTGAAGAATTACATATGTATACATGTATATGCAATAAGACGACTAAACGTTGTCTATTATAAGAGTCGACTACAGAACTCCCCACAGGGAAGATTGTAGGACTGAAATATAACAAAATAAGTAAGGAAAGGGCTGTCTTCGACTTTGCCGAAGACTTTATACCTTTCATGAATACGCATCACGATTTTAAGTATCCGATCCTTACTCACATTTAGTAAAAACTCTGCAAAACTGATAATTTAAAGATACATAGCCCAAACCCCATTTATCGCAACTATCGTTTGTATGGGAGCTATATGTTATGTTGGTCCGATCTGGCTAATTTTCACTGCACACATAACATATCTAAAAAGTACTAAGCCTGCAAAATTTTACGTTCCTAGCTTTTTAATTGCAAAATCTATAGCCCAAAACCCATTTATCGAAACTATCGATTGTATGGGAGCTATGCGTCGTATTGCTCCGATCTTGCTGATTCCAACATGATTAATCTCATGCAAAATTGCGGCCCCATACCAAATTTCATCAAGATATCTCAAAAACTGAGGGACTAGTTTGCGTACAAACAGACAGACGGACATGGCTAAATCGACTCAGCTCATCGCCTGATCATTTCGGTATACTTATTGGTGGGTCTAAATTTTTGACTATAAACAAGACTTCTTTTTAAAATAAAACATCAACTTCACTGACAAATACGTCATCAACCTTTTTAATGTTTGAATACTACAGCAATGTGTACAACTTAAGACCACAAATAGAAATTCTATCCGTGTTTAATTTGAGTCCAAACTCAATATGGATTGAAAACTTTTCAAAATAAGGTTGATTATTTTATCTCAGCTAGGAGGCCTTAACTTTTTTGGTGAAAGCAATCATCCTTGCTATAGTAAAATATAAAAGGGATATTTTGCTTTGAATCGTTTCTCGAGAGGTAGTCAATCTTGTTTTGAATTATGTAAGCCGGAATTCCGTACTCCTCTGCATTTTGACTAAGACCTCTATAGGGATTACGTTGAAGAAGGATGTTTAAAGGTAACGAAGAACAAATCTAGCAGGTAGGGCCTACATTTCCTATAGATAACAATCATCTGCATACCGGAAGAGAAGGTACAATATAATTCAAGGAATCCGAAGACCACTTTCAAATTAAAAACAGAGTTTTTAAGATATTTTAATAATACTGCTACAGTTTTTATGCTATTAATGTAATTATAATTCATACTATTCTTAATAACTTTATAAGTTCTCTTCACAAATTAATATCAAATAACCTTTAGAAGTCTTTATATTTTGCCTAAAACTGTATTAACTAAATTTTCATTTCGGTTGTTTTATAATTACTTACATGGAAATTCTGTGCTCCTGATATTTGTGGTAATAAGCGGAAAAGCGAAACTCCAGATTGGTCCAAAATGAGATAGTACGAGCATTGCGTTCTCTTTATCCTTATCTACACAAATTTTCATGGCCGTATCTCAAGAAGTTTATGGACAAAAAACTATATCTCAGTTCCATACATTTACACTACAATTTCAACTTTTAAAGCGCGCTACTGAAAATTTTTAAAAAATTGCTTTGGCAGTTTTCCCTTATTGCTTACAGGAGAAGTTTGTCACAATACAATAGACGATGCCCGGGTATTATGTGTATGTATTACCTCATTACCCGGGTAAAATCCCTACTATGTATGTATCATATACATGCTTTTATGTATCCAACAAAATAACACATTTCTATATCATTTGGCTTTATACACTTCTATGATTTTTCTTCTTACCGCAACAACAAATGGGACAACAATTTAACATGGATTTTGGTATCGTGATCATTACTATGTACATTGACATGGACTTTGTCCCTGGATGTCGCCTCTGGCATGTTCGCTTTACTTTATCGACACTGCTACTGTTGCTGATATCAACGCTTTACTTTGTTTCGTATTTATCTAACAAATACAGACCGGCTCATTAATCATTGAATCAGCAAAAAAACGTGATAATGGCAATTACACATGTAGCCCGTCAAATAGCCCCAGTGTGACTGTGATGCTCAACGTTATAAGTGGTAAGTTCGAATATGTAAATATAAGGATAAGTTCGACAAGAAAATTTAACAAACACGCCAAAATAGAGTATTTGTTATGCTCAAAGGAATGGGTTTGTCATAAAATTGTTTTTCCAGAAAATAAACCATGCTAGAACGTGACAAGCGTCTTATGAAAAAGTATTCGCAGTTGCACGAAAAATCCACAGACAAGTTTCTTTGATTTACTAAAACCAAAAATGACAGGTTGGCAATGCTAGGTATGAGCGCAGTTCACTTGTAAACAAAACTTAAGCATGAAATGTGTACTGCTTCCAACTTTTCCCCACAAATTGGCGGGACTTATGTACATATGTATTTAATGCAGAATCTGAAGGAAATCTGCTAAGGCAGGTAATTTTTTACGGAGAAGCCTTTTTATTGCAGAAATACACATAAAGGGTCTAATTGTGATCATTTGAAAATTGGTGTAAGACGTGGTAAGTTTGCAATAGATTTATAGCATGACAACGACATATATCGCTTCCTTATTTATGGCTGAGATCATAAAACTAACGGGGAGTGTTATTATACTGTATAAAAAGATTAAACGTCATGTAATTGTAAAGAACCTCTCTGAGCCGTTCGATTAGCGTGACACCCTATTGGGCGATTCCTTTAATTTTATGACGGATAAAATAATGCAAGCATATGCTGACGACAGTAAGATAATTGGGCTTAACAACCTCACCGTAAGTTATGCTTACAACAAACTAAAAAAAGTGGGTTTGGGGTAAACAAGGGCAAAATGAAGTACATGTTGTCATCAAGCAAAGAATCAGTGCATTTGAGTCTTGATAACCACGCCACGAAGAATTACTCTTGCAAACAAATGTATTTTCGGTCCCCTCTTGTCGAACGTAAATAACTTTCTAAGTCACTAACAATATCTGTGAGAAGTAGATGGAAATACCAGACTGAGACCGATACGCGATCTCATAGAGTTTCTCATTGGCGTCACTTGAGAGAATGAAGACACATTGTTACCGGTTATATTATATTACACAATTTTGTTATCCAGCATTTTATTTATCGATAGCGGAATTTTGTAAACATAATTTTGATACTAACCCAAAAGTAGCGTATGCAGTATTTCTAGAAGAGTTAATACGCAAAGCTTATGAACGTGGAGAGTAATTTTCACTAACTGCATGCGAATCTACCTAACAGGTCCTTTAAGTTCATGAAAGCGAAAATACTTATGCTAAGAGAGCAATTAAAATATATGACGGATAATAAAAAGATTTACTACTAATTAAAAATTCAGTGCAGCGATATACATACTCGTACATATAAATAGGCAAGGCACTCTACAAACAATTGCCACACTGCAATATTCATACACGTATGTATGTATTTATATATGTATGTATGTTGAAGTAAGCAAAAGTGCTTACTTAGTTTAAATTGAGAAGAACTTAATTGAAAAGAAAATTCACATATGCTTTACATTAATATGAAAATTTTACACAACATTTAACCACTTTTGAGTGCACCAACTCAACAACGAGGCTAAGTCGATGTCAACCCCACGAATTGCATTTTCACATTACTGCCCAAATTAAAGCCCGGTTTGAAGCTGATTCCGAATTACCCTCATGCTAAATTAAGTTTGATGATGTGCACAGGCAAGGTTGATCCGTTTAGTTTCAGCAAGTTAAGCGAAGTTAGGCTCCGTTGTAATTGATAGCAAGTGAAGTAGCAGATAAAAAATCAGATTTTCTGCCTTTCTATTGCATTGGCCTGTTGTTGTTGTATTAACAATACCTTTCCCTGCCTAGTCGTCGCGTACTTTATCTGATATTATCATCATTCTCTTCTAACGTAAGTCCCAAGACACTGGTATTCGGTCTTGAGGAAATGCTTTATTACGTTTTCGTAACTTCGGTCTTAAGAGATCTTAATTCATTGAACTCTCCTGTCCGGCTCATTAACGATCTTTTACATAAATAAATCCTTCTTTCCTTGGACTTCATACAGGTAAACTAGAGGGCCAGAATAATTTTGACATCGTATGACCCTTAATCAGAAGGCCGTGCTCTTAATAAAACTAAAGCCGATATTCAGTTGCGAGTGCAATGCTCCGTAGATGGAATATACGATGTACCACCAGATTTGAGGTCGATGGTAATATTAATTTGCTTGTCATGATATGGGAAATCCTTCGTTGGATATGGATTCGGCCCATCACCTCCTGCTCCCAGGCTGACTGCGGCGGGAGCGATTTGTTTGATCCCAAACCACGTTTTGATTGTGAAAGTATCTGACTGCATAGGCGGTTTCGAATAGACTAACAAGAATTATTTATTGGCTAAAAAATCCATTAATTGTCTAAAAGCTAATTATAATTATCTTTGCGTGAAGGCGAAACATTTTTCGACTCTGAGGAACGTATTTACCCATTACTGAGTTAAACGATGTCGAGAACACATTTGGTTTGAAGAGCTACACACATTTCTTCCTTCAACTTTTTCCCCCTCAATTTTTACAATTCAATATTATTCAAACTTTACGTATTAGTTTATAGATTAAAACCTCTGTACTAGAACAACAAGGACCATCGATAGTAATATAAGTAATTAGAGCAAAAGGCCGTTGATTTTATAATTATTTTTATAGCACGTACATTCATATATCGTCGGCGACACTGCAAAGCCGCGTAACGCATAAACGCAAAACCACGTAAGTTAGATCTCAGTTTGACTGTTTTTCAACTAAAAATTGCTTAGTTTAAAAACGAATATGGCTTTATGTAAAAAGTTCCCATCAATATCGATTATCCAAATTTTTTCCAAACCCCCCTGTAGTTTTCTTGAAAATAAATGAATAGATCTTAATGGCAAGGGCCCATGAAAGTTTTTGACACAAATGTAGCTCACACGGTTTTGCATTTGTGCGTTAGGCGGGTTTGCAGTGTCACCAACGATATGTAGGTATGTGTAGGTATCCGTGGCGGTACATAAGCAATGGCTTTGCAATGGTAGGAAAATTAATTGCCAACAATTACAGTTAATTAGAGACAAATTGAGCTTCTAATGAACGAAACAAGCATTGTTTTTGTTTTGTATAATTTCTTCAATCTAGTTATCTTTTGCTTCGAATTCTTACATTTGCTGAATATCTCCTAGTTGGTTTTTCTTTTTTCTTCATTTTCTTTTGATTTCATGTGAGTCCTTGGCCGAGCCGAGAGTAATTTGCCCAAAATTGGTTGAATGGTTTTTGTAAAATGAGATTTTTTTCAAGAAATTGAAATGCGTTCCCTGTCACTTTTTCCAAATAAATTATTTGTATATGTATATGTACTGACTGGCAACTATCAATGCAATTTGTTTTGATATCCTACCTGTCCTCCTTTTCACTTGAAATAGCGCCTCAAATTTTAAGAACCGAAATTAGTTTTTCTTTAAACTATTTTTTCCTTTCTAGTTTATTTTTTGTTTTCGATTTGTGCTACGTGGCATTAGTAAAATTCTCTTACTAATTTATATTTTTGAAATCCGTCATAGACTAAAATACTTTGGTAGCCCAGAAATTACTTCATATTAAATGATCATCAAACAAAGGCATTAAACAATGAGTGGTTTTGAAATCGAAATAAAAAATGGGCTGGGATCTATATTACAAGTAACTATTTCTGAAAATCAGAACCCCAAATTATCATCGTACTACGCGATGAAAAAGTGCTCCTTTTAGCGATAACTGACGCCAATTGGAAATACCACCTTGTTTATAACTAGTAGTGCTACGCACACAAGGTATATTAACTTCATTCACCTAACGGTAGTATGTAACGGCATAAACGAATCGGGATAGATATTGACTTATGTACCTTAAAATGTTGAGGAGGAAAAGATAAATTGCTTAAGCCATGTCCGTCCGTCTGTGAACACCATACTTTTAGTAAATTTTTAGATATCTTAATGACATTTGGTATGCAGGTTTCTTGGCACTCATCTCCGAGCGCTATTTAAAATGGGCGAAATCGGATGATAGCCACACCCACTTTTTATATTTAGAATATTTTCGAAAAAACAAAAAAATTAGTTTTCAGTACATAATACACCTATAAGGATACAATTTGGTGTGTACATTAAGGCGGAAAATAATTTTTTTTTTAGAAATTTTTGAAATGGGCGTGTCACCACCCATTTTGATTAAGGCAAATTTAGAAAAACCGTTCAAGATATTTGGCACACAGATTTCTACGAACACAAAGAATGTTAGAAGAAAAAATGGACGGAATCGGTTAAGGTCCACGTCCAATTACATATGAAAAACCTTGAAGAGGATCGTAGATAGGCAATAACTTTGCGTAAAATAGCTTTATATCATTTCTATTTCACTTTCAAAGTGTCCGTGAACGAAGAAATTCGAAAGATATAAACTTTTGAAAATGGGCGTGGCCCTCTCCTTTTACAGTGGATTATTCCACCAAACTTTTTATGGCGTACCTGCGGCAAAAATTGCTTTGTCGAAACGAAATCTGGCTAAAATGTTGAATTTATAAAGGTAACTTAACTTTTTAACATAGTTTTGAAAATTTTGTTTGTACAATTTAAAATCCGATATTTCTATAACTATATCAATAAAATGAAATAAATGAACATGAAATGGGTGTTAGTATGAGAAAAAGAAGAGATGGGCCCATCAATACGTATACTGAAATAATCAGGACGATGACCTGAGTCCGTCTGTCTATTTGAACGCAAAATTTTTCAAACATAAAACGTGCATGTATGGGTATTTTGAAAAAATGTGGTTGTCAGTGGTTGGTAGAGACGCTTTTTATACACAAATAAATTAATTTACCACTCAAAACTAATAACAGAAGTGTTGTTATTGCAAACAATCAGTTGGCTTTATAATACGAGCTAAAAAGTATTAGAATAGACCTGCGTAAATTGGTATGCCATATCTTCTGTGCCGGAGCATCTTTGTCCATTCGCATAACATGCCCGAGTCATCGCTGTACTATCGACTCACTTGACGTTTTCCTTTCTCTAAAATGCTATTCTTATATGTGCAGTGAAAATCGGTCTCCGTCTGCTTTCACCGGCGGGTGCCAATAAGAATACCCTTTGGGCCGGAGCACCTCCGTTCATTCGCACAACGTGACCTAGCCAGCGAAGCCGCTTGGTTTTAATTCGCTGAACTATGCCTGCGTCTCCGTAAAGCTTCGGTACTCGGGGTCGCCAACGCGTACAGGTCCACACCTCTTTCTTGGAACCTTTATCTCGAATACTTCCAGAGCCGCAGGACGGGTGCACTTTTGATGTCACCTGTACCAGGGCTCGAACCTTGGACCGTCGGTGTGGCAGGCCGGAAACACTGACGCCAGACCACGGTGGCCAACCATGAGTGACTTATAGAGTGTTATTTTCCTTCGTCGATAGAGGACCCTGCTTTTCAATTGCCTAGTCAGTCCGAAGTAATATTTTCACTTCACTTCAAATCGAAAATTTTAAGTAAAACGAGAATTGAAAATCGTGGTTAATGTACGCATTTACTTTTCACTTCACGATAACTCAAACCTAAATTGACTGTTGATGACATGTTGCTCTTATTGTAAAGGTAGAATTAATTTTATTGTATTTCATAAAAACGAGTGTGTTGGAAAAATTGACTTGAGCTTCGGGTGTATTTACACACACTATGGAATATTATATTTAAATATGCAAAATTATCTCAAAAAAACTGCTTATAGTGAGTATCATTTTTTCAACAAAACTTAATGGGACGAAACGGTCGAATTCCCACACTGGATTTTTTACGTACCTAACCAAACAAAACTTTATATTCTAAAGAAAACACAAGCCCCTACTGAATATATTCAACTTGTAAGTACTGCTGCAGTATCGAGCGGGTTGCACCGTTCAAAATTGTTAAATATCGCTACTTTTTCATTGGTGAGTGAAAATGGAAAATAAATAAATAATTGGCGCGCTATATACCTCCGAGGAGATTAAGGCCGAGCTTTTCTACGAATTTGTGGTGTGCTGCTTCTAATTTTTCATACAGATTGGCGGGACCTACCGTTTTTTGCCGACTCCGAACAGCATCTACAAAGGAGATGCATTTTTGCTGAGAGAAGGCACTCGGAGAGTGTGCCAAACCACTGCCGAAAAATCTGTTTCAAGCCAGCAGTAGGCCAGCAACACTACCTGAGGTGAAAAGTTAACTTTAATTTGGAACATATTTTTACTTAACTTAAATACAATTTTTCTCTACGAGTATAGGCCATGACAATAATTCTATAAATTTACTTATAATTCAACATCTTGTTCATAAATTCTAATATCACTTACCAACAATTTTGTTTTATACAATGAAAAGACTTTTTCTCACTTTTTTGACATTACAAATGCAACTAACTCTTTTTTTTAAATTCGGTAAATTTTTCGACGGTTAGGGCTCGATATAATAGCCAAATGCAAAGAAATTATTAAGACTAATGTTAAAACACAGCTGTAATTATGCTTATTTACATCTTTTACAACGCTCGCGGGCGATATTTCCTTTTCAAAGGGGAAATAATACCCACCGACAAAATGAAATAAGGCCAGCGGGTTTTATTTCCTTTCGGAAAGGAAACTACCGCGGGCAGTATTTCTTTTCAAAAAGAAAATAACGCCCGCTTGCCTTATTTCCTTTAAAAAAGGAATTAACGCCCGTCGAGAAAAGAAAATAGCACCTGCGGGCCTAATTTCCATTTTGAAAAGCATATAACGCCCCGGGCTTTATTTAAATTATTATCGCCAAGGGCGATTCTGCGCAAAAAAACTGTGTATCGGAAAGCCGGTGTTGGATCGGCTAGGGTTATTTTTTATAAGCGCGGCCGAAGCCCGCCTACACAGAAGGGGATTCTTTTCAAAAGGAAATAACGTCCGCGACCGTTGTTTCCCCGGGCGTTATTTCACTGCACCGATTAAAATGTGTATCATATAAATATAATATAATACTGACGTTAAATTTTTGTATTGTCCGTCTCTCAGGCGAATCATCTGCATCAGCCGTCACTTCATCCGCTCCAGTACGAAAAGCGTACACAGCCTGCATATTGGCAGTGTTATTCAGTATTTTATTAATTGGAGGACATAACATAACATGACAAGCCAATTCAAAGCAATACAAAAACCACGCTAAACAAATGCAATACACGAGAGAAGAGGATAAAATCAAAAGAAACGATCGAATTCAAACGAATTTCATACCTGGTCGTGCACAAATAACACGACACAGATCGACTCTGCTTAAGATCATTATCTCAGTATCACCAAGAACAGCGGCTCCCAGAACAATCCCAACATTTGTAGTTACTAGATATAACGCCGATTGGATACAAAAAGTAAAACCACATTCATTATCTATGTAAGTTTATATAAGCAATTGTATCCAAGAATAATGTACACATGTGTATGTATGTGTCAGCGAAAATTAAATATATGTATGTACTTCAAAAAGTTTACAGCAGAAACTTTAAAAGTGACTAGTAAAGGGTGTTTTTTTTAGGGGTATAGAACTTCGAATTGAAATAAAACACAAGAAAATCGTTTTAAGGTCCATCAATTTAGCTTTATTGGAAGGATAATTTTATGCCATTAATGTTTAAATATGATTTCGGGCATATGACCGCCGCGGCTGGCTCGAATAAAGCCAATTCTACAGGTCCAATTTTCAACCACTTTTTCGAACATATGGGGCCGTATGTCGGCAATAACGCCACGAATGTTGGCTTCCAATTCCCCTAACAATTCTGGTTTGTTGGTGTAGACGAGCGACTTCACATATCCCCAAAGAAAATAGTCCAATGGTGTCAAATCACACGACCTTGGTGGCCAATTGACAGGTCCATTCCGCGAAATTATGCGCTCATCGAATGTTTCCTTCAATAAATCGATTGTGACGTGCGCTGTGTGGCATGTAGCGCCGTCTTGTTGGAACCACAACTCATCCACATTCATGCCATCCAATTCGGGAACAAAATAGTCGGTTATCATGGCTCTATACCGGTCTCCATTAACGGTAGCTGCCTCTCCAGCATTATTGCGGAAGAAGTATGGCCCAATGACTCCACCAGCCCATAGAGCACACCAAACAGTCAGTTTTTGTGGATGTAATGGCGTTTCAAGGGTCTCATGTGGATTCTCTTCACTCCAAATGCGGCAATTTTGCTTGTTGACGTAGCCATTCAACCAAAAATGAGCCTCATCACTGAACAAAATTTTGCGATGAAAATCAGCATCGAAATCAATCTCATTTTCGGCCCATACACCAAAATCACGACGCATTGCATGGTCTCGCGGCTTTAATTCTTGCACAAGCTGGATCTTGTAAGGTCGCAAGCCAAGATCTTTGCGCAAAATCTTCCATAAAGTTGATGGACAAAGCTCCAATTGCTGTGCACGGTGTCGAATCGATTCATTCGGGTCCTCTTCAACACTTTGCTCTACAGCGGCAATTGTTTCTTCGGTGCGCACTGTTCGACGTCTCTGCGGATGCGTATTATCACATAGAGTAAACGTAGTGCGAAAACGATCCATGGTTAACCGAATTAATTCTTCTGATGGACGATTATGTCGACCATAAAATGGACGGAGCTCACGGTAAACTTCGCGAACTAAACCATTATTTTCGAAATAAATTTGCACGATTTGCAAGCGTTGTTCTTTTGTCAACCTGTTCATGATAAAATGGCAAACCAAACTGAACATAAATGACATTAGAGTTGCCAGATTTGACCACAAAATGCTAGTTTTATCTCTATTTGAAAAACAAACCTATAAAAAAAACACCCTGTATATAAAATATGTTCAAATAAAACGTCCTCAGAAGGTTGAGACACAAAATAAGAAAGCCAAAGAAGGTTGGGAATATGTCAGCAGAATCAAAATATTAACAGGGTGAAAAATGAGTTGGTGTCGGCTAGAACAAATAAGTACGGCGCTGTTAAAAAATCTGATCAGTAGCCCGATTCTGTAACTATTTTAACGCCAGGTGTTAGCGTTAACTTCGCTTAGCACCATTTTTAACGCTTTTCCCTATTCACTAACTTTTCACCACACGAAAAGTGTTAGCTAACACTTTTTGTGTGGTTAGTTGTCGCGCATTATTTTCGAGGTGTTAACAATCGCGTTAATATATTTGCAAGTGTTTTAGCGTTTGGAGAAAGTAAAAAAATTAGTTTTGAGTTTTTTGCATGTAATTTAGTGCAACATACGGCGAAAAGAGAAGTATTGCCATATTTTATCACCATGAAGAGTCAGCTGTTTAGCGCCGTTAAAGGAGAGTTACAGAATCGCATTTTCGTTAAGAACAAACGCCAAAATTGGCGATAAGCTTAACGCTCGGCGCGTGGTTAAAAGTTACAGAATCGGGCTACAGGAGAAGAATTCCAGACATCGCCATCGCCTAAATGCTAAAGTAAGCCAAAATGAACTCTCAGAATATTAGGCGATTTCGCTTATTGCGATTCTGGAACCCAAGTTGCCTAGCTAAAATGTTGTTATGTTATCTGTTCACTTGGAGCGCTGGAATAGGGCTGCCAGCTGTCAATTTAGTTGCGATTTCTTACGAACCAAAAATTCCCAGAATTAGTCAGAAATAGACAGAGGCGTTATTCAGTAAATTTTAATTTAGAATATTTTACTAGTCTTACTCAGAGAAACATGGGACTGGGCCAAAATATCTGTTAATATTAATATTTTTCGTTGCCCTCTATACGCACTAGTTAGCATTTTGTCTCACTAGAAGATATGTCTCTCAGTATGAAAAAATTCTCGTTAAAGTAACTGCTTTCCGCATTTAACTCTTCGCAAAGGCTTATAATGACCACCGCGGAAATAAAGACGGGTGTTTTAAAAACGGTATGGACATGTTGGTGCGGAAGCCAAATATTCTCGCTCGAATCCTTTCTGGGATTTTGGAGACGTCCGTTTACCGTACTAGTACCCTATTCTGATAAAATCATTTACCTTTGGATGTATCCTAGGTGACTTTGTCTCCCAGATATATTTTGACTCGAGAGGATTTTCGAGTTTTTCTGCGCCAAGGAACGCTAATACCTTTCTTCCGAAGAAGTAAGTAAGTCACAAAGTAGCGTGCATAGATGTTCTAGAGAAGTTTCCGACATTAAGGACAAATACTTAATGGGTAAATATGTAAAATTTCCCATAAAGTACATACATTTCATGGCATTGAGTATTTTTATGACCTAAAACCTTTTATCATATCTGTGGCAATAAGAAAAAAACTACCAAAGTAATTTTTTTTAATTTTTCAGTAGAGCGCTTTGAATGTTGAAATTGTAGAGCAAATGTATGGAATTAAGAAATGGTTTCTCGTCCATAGAATCCACAATTTTTGAGAAAAAGCCATCAACATTTTGTGATTCTAGATCCTAGCATGAAGAACACAATCGTACTATCTTATTTTCGACCAAACTTGAGTTTGGCTCTTTACGTTTATTCCCACAAATATATTTTGCCTTTGCAAGAGATTTTCTTCGAAAATAGAGATTTCACGAGATGGCTAAAATTCCAGAATCGCAAATTTAGCTAAATTAGTTGCCAAAAACAGCTGTTACTTTATCTGGTGCATTTATGTTCATCGCTAAAATGTGCTAAAAAAAAATAAACCACAAAATGGAGATTTTCGCAAAAGTTTCCAAAATGCATTTAAAGATTTTGAGCGATCGAGACTAAGCTCGCAGGTAGCTATTCGACTAAGGTTTTGCGTTCGGTTTTTCGTTCGTTTTCAAGTTCGTTTAAAAAAAATCACTTCTCAATTAATCGAAAAACTGTCTACTATTCCAACGGAACTGTCGAAGGGAGAAATGTAATATATCATGAGAGAAATCAATAGATTTAATCGGAATTTGGCAGTGAATTTCGATGAAGTCGATAGAGATCACAAAACTCTATAACAAAATTCCCCGTCGGCAGCTCCGCCGGAATAGCTGATAGACTCCGTTGTTTTGAAGAGAGAAGTGAAGGTCTGTAGGGAAGTAAGACAAGAAACTTTAAACAAATTTCTAAAAACGTTGAGTTATGAGTAAACATCAAGTTTTCCATGTTTCAAACCTGCAAGTTCCTAGCTCTTTAATTGCAGCGAGATATCTCAAAAACTGAGGGGCTAGTTTGAGTTCAAATAGACAGACAAACAGACGGACATGGCTAAACTGACTCAGCTCATCGCCCTGACGTATACCTCTTCGTGGGGCTGTCTCTTCTTCTTCTCATATTTACAAGCATCAGACCAAAGTTATAATACCATTTCATATTCATGGAAGGTATAAAAACACTAAGAGTAATCCAAGATTAAAACGAACATGTTAAATTGAAGTCTTTATACTCATATTGACTTCATTTAAGAGCCCGAATTGATCCAGTTTCAATTACAGCAATGCAATTCTGATATGCGCTTGATTTCGTATAGTATGTGAGTCTGAAGAGACATTTATACATTGTACATAGTAACACTGGTCTCAAAAAAAGCTCATATTTCGCGATAATTTGACTCTATCTATTAATATGTTTTAATATATTTTTTTTTAGAATAATGTAGTTAATAATTTATTTGGAGTTTTAAAAAAATTTCATTCAAAAGTTATTACGGAGGAAATTCTTGAAAGACAAACCTTTATTACATACCAATGTAGCAAATTTAGAACCAGGAATGGGCGTTTTCAAAAATTTTAGTTACGAGTGACGAAAAAATAACAAATAAAAATTTGAGTGATGAGTGAAATATTTTTGGTTATTTAAAAAATTTTGAATAAATAATAAAATTTCAGTTTTTACTCAAGCTTTTGGAAATGAAATATAACACATCGAGATACAGCAAAATTATACCCTTATGTACATATAGACATAATGTGTATTTATATATATATTTATATATATATTTTTTCGGTTATTTGTTTATAAATTGAGATTCACTGAATTGATTGGGTGCAAGTTCGGAACCATTGCTGGACGAAATAAGGCTATTGGCGGGCTTCCTTTGATGTTTTCGGGATAGTTTTAGGAACCTTTTTGTGACTTTTTCAGGGTAATAGCGGGACATATGCTGAATTGTGTTGTGGGCTTTACCAGGTCATTTCGCTGTTGGTTTCTGGACTATTTTGGAATCATTACGATACTTTTTTGGAGTAATTTCTCTGAAAAAGTCCCACAAAGATCCCTAAAATAATTAAGATGTGGACTCAAAAAAGCCTTAATATAATCCTTATATCCCTAAATCTTTCCCGAAATCACCCTGAAAACCATCAAGTAGCCCCTAAGTAGCTTTATTTTGTGCAGCAATGATCCCGAAATTGAATCAAATAAACTCAGTGCATCTCAATTTATACAGAAATAACCGAACAAATCGTTATAACTACACATTATGTCTATATGCACATACGGGTATAATTTTGCTATATCTCGATGTGTCATTTTACATTTTCAAAAGCTTGAATAAAAATTGAAATTTTATTTTTTATTCAAAAATTTTCGAATAACCAATAATATTTCACTCATCATCACTAATATTTTTTTGAATAAGGGTTTGGGTCACCCTGTTTAGAACACACTGAAAACATTGCTTCATGAGTAGGACATACCACGGGTGTAAACTCTTCTGTCATTATCCAGCAAAACACGGTTGATGTAACTAATGGTTTGAGATGCAAATGCAAATTTTAAAAAATTTCCAATAGGAATAGTAATATTTTTCCCAGTTATTTTTCTAACGTATTGATTGAAATTAGGGGCATAATTTTCATCAAACTGAGGACAATACACTTACATTATCGTATTTCGGAATTATGTCTTAAATTATGAGCGCTTCTAGAATGGTTGATGGTAACAATTCTTCTTTGACTGGTTGGTATTTTTAGTACTGCAGTGTCCTTTTGTATGTTTGAAATCTATCAGCAGTTTTTTATAAATTAATTTAACTCTGAAAATGAAATCGTTCAGCAAAAATGTTTCCTATTTTTTAGCAGAGAGACTTGATAAAGATAAGGTATACCACAAAATCCACAAATTTTAAATCCAAAAATCAAAGTCGCCGAAATCAAAATCTCCGAAATCCAAATCCCCGAAACCAGAATCCACACAATCAAAATCCTTATCGCAAAATCCACATTTTCTGTGTAAAATAAATCAAAAAGGTTCAAAATAGCAGCGACTTTAAACAAAATTTTAATTTACATATTTTACAGTAAATGTAATATAAATGTAAATAATGTTTTGTATCTAAAATTAAAACTAACAACACATTTTACGTATCTGGACTTAACTAATATTTAATACCATAAAAAAATAAACATATTTACGCAATATAAATAAATATAAACTTCATTGTTTTTGAAATAAATGGTCGAAGCAAGTTTTCACTGACATAATTACATTGACATCATGACACCTCGCCTAAAAATTACGCACATTTTAAAAACTGAATTTCCATTTATGTGTAATTTTAACAAATCTGCTTTGAAAAGGTCGCAATACTATTTGCATTTTAAACCATTCATTAAGGAAGGGATCGAAAAGCTTATACATATGATTCTTTTGCTTTCGATGACAATGCTGCTGAAAACCAACGCCTTTTATATCTTGCGTAGATATATTTGCATCATCTGTTTCCATATACAACAGTGCTTACAACTAACATGGAAAGGTTCCGGGTTCAATGCCGGATCGGGACTATTTTATTTTATTTCTTAGCTTTTTTAATCAGTAAATTCATCACATTGGTTTTTTCTACATTTAATTTTGCTTCTCTAACTCTTATCGTTCATTTATATCTGTATCTATTATCTTATATGTGTTCATATGTATGTATGTAAATAAATTATCTGTGAATTTTGGTCTTTTTGGTGACTTTATGACACTGCCTTCAAGAAACAGTGTGGATTTCATGTTTTGGGATTTTGATTTTGTCACTTATGTATTTGCGAATTTTTTTTATGTTGTGGATTCTGTGTTTTTGGATTTTTTTTAAGATTTGGTGGAACTCCCTTTCACGAATGCTGAAAAAAAAAACGTTCCAATTAAAATTACGAGCTCATATTTGGAGATAATTTTTTCGACCCGCCCTTATGATTACTCTGTTGCAACTTGCAAATAGTAGTTGGTCTTACCTTCTAAAATGTTACGAGAAAATATTTGTTTACTCGTATTCGCATGAATTGTTCCCAACTTTGGCTAGAAATAACTACAACTTATAAGGAAAGATTGTCACTCATACGACAAGGTGGCCACGATGGCTACACACCAAACAAAAATTCCTGACTATTTATTTTTCAGTAGCGTTAATCGTTTACAGTCCATAACTAAAAACCAAAACGATTTACATACATAGTTCATTAAGAAAGAATTGCCATAACAACAACAAACAAAATCAAATAACATAGAATTAACCAAATATAACTTAGTTAAGTATAAAAGCATTTCGGTAAATAGTAAATATGGAACTGTATGTAAACATGAGAACATATTTCTTACACATTTATATGTTTAAGAATAAGTCAACATATATATATATATATATAGATATATATGGGTTCGGTGACATATGGCAAGGTAGCTCATAAAACTTGTACGAAATGGGAATCTGATTTATGGCAACCACTTGTGAATTTTTGTATATTATTGTATGTATTCTATTGCATTTAGCTATTATTATATACATACATATGTATATGCATGTATCTATGTAAATTTAGTTTTATAGATTTTCTACGGATAAAATACTGTTTTAAGTTAACAAATGTAATAAAATAAATTAGAAAATAAACTTAACTATATTTAATAATGATAATAAGTTGTAACGAAAGTAGAGCGTATTTTATATTTTAATTAAATTAAACAAGAAAATAACATTTTGAAGACGCATATAACTATTTCTTGTATAGTATTAAGGGAAAAATAATCTTAATAAAATTAGTCGACTAGTTTATTGGTATATAAGAAATTAACATGAAACTATTCTAATACGAAAAATTAAAAAGAAAACCTAAACAAACTAAATAATTAACGATGTAATTAGCCAAATAATATTTTAAGTGCAGCATAAGCACCCTACATATATATGATGAATTTTATTGACTATATAATAGACTCTGTTAGCTGTGTAAATAAGCGTAATTTTTAAAACAAGATAATAAAGAAAAAATGTAAATAATCATTACCACAATGTTTACTATATTTTTTGTCCAGCCAACGTAAAAAAAAAGTTTGTCTCACTTTGCAAAGATTCGATTTCAATTTTCTTCTAAAAAGTTTGAAAATTTGGAAGTACAATAACAAACTCCACACCCCAATTCCCTTAAGAAATTATATATAAATTTATAAAAGCCACAGTCAATGCTGAATCATTTTTAAGCGAGCATTCCAAACCAAAGTGAAGATTATATATTAGAGTTGGGCGATTTCGTTCAATTTTAAGATCAGACGAACTAGTTCTTTTTTCGTTCAGCCGTTCAAAATGTTTTTTTTTTTTTCCATAAACAAAAGAATAAGTGTAGACACAGACCGACGGTTTGGAACTCGGGTAGGAGGGAACCGTTCGGTAAGTAAAAATTCTTGTGGTAATATGAGCCAATGCCGCCTAACTTAAGCTGTTTTTTTCAAACCAATAATGAGTTGGGTTGACATAGCAACTTTTGTTCGCCTTTGGTTGTTATTGCTCGCTACCCCAGGAGCATTTGAACTACTTACGTTAGCGCCATACACAAAGATTGTGCTGCATTGTCAATCACTAAGTCGTTCAATTGAACTAGTTCGTTAGCGACCTACACTACTCTATTATATATTGAAGACATGAATATATGCATTTAAATAAAAAAAAATGTATATAAATCAAAAACCCGTTCCTTGTTAGACCATTAAATTAATTTAACCAAGCTGCACAAATGAAATACAAATGTAACATTCAAACCCAAAAGAGGAATTACACATAAAGAGATATGGTAGTTGTTATGAACATATTTACATTTTATTTTTGTTTTCGTTTTTTGCTTAAGTTATAGACTTTAAAATATTGTAAATACCAAACAAACTAAACAAAAAATTCCATTTAAAATGAAAAAGTGGCTAAAAATGTCGAATACAATAAACTGAACTAACTAATACATATGTAAATGTATTTACTATTCCAGAAACATTCAATACATTAAAGAAATAAACAAATATATTAAATTGAATCAATACAACTTACGCTCTCATGAGTTTTTTCTTTGGCTTAACACATATGGGTAATGCAGGTTTAGTGAATTATTGTTTTATATTACATCGTTATCCTGGAGGTAAATGCGACTGTCCTGCCATCTCAGGGCCCAGAATCTAAAGCGCAACAGGCAAGTTTATTTGGAAAGATGTAAAAGTAAGCGAAGGAACAAACTAATTCTGTGTCTTTAAATTGAGAAAAGCTAGCTGAAGGAAATGTGTTGCTCTATCCTACATTCAAAAACCGCGTAACATACAGTATATTTAATTCTTTAGAAACAGTGAGATCACACCTAAGCTAAACATCGGTAAACTCCAACCAAATGCTTGTGTGCATAAATTCTGAAGAAAAAAATTTAACTCCATTTAGTTTTGTATGAAATTGAATTCAAGCCTAAAACATTGATATGGTTTTCTGATTTTATTTGGGAAAACGACTAAAAAATCGATATAATTGAATAATTACCATTATATTCCGTTTTAATCATTATTTTCCATTACCAATGATTATTTTCGATTACTAAAGGAAATTAAACATATTTATTTTTAAGATTTTTACAAAAATCAACCAAAACCAAAATTGAAATTTCTCTTCTTATGATTTCACCTTTTAATGTTTTATTGTTTTAGGTTTTTACAACTACATGTAAATTCAGGAAACTATTAAAAAAGAAAAAAAGGAAAAGTAATCGTAATCCTTTAAGTTGTCAATTGTTGGTTATTCTTTCCGTGTTCTGAAAACTATTAAAATTATGATGATCAATAAAATAATAATAAATAAGTTCTTTCCTCTGATATCTCAAATGACCTGAAAGTATGGACATTACTATCGGAAAAACGGGGATATATAATTAGATATAAAAACCGTAACCTTGGACATAAAACTATTTTTTTAAAACTCATGATTTAAAAAAATGTCCTCAATGTTTCGTTCCCCTTCGAACCGAGTTCCCAGATCAACGGACTGATAATCAACTTAAATTCGTACACAGCACACCGTCAGCTAATTTCTACGTTTGCAAAATATGATTTATAATTTACAAATAAACAGGGTTGGGCATAGTGCAATAAAAATTAAGTGCAATAAGCGTTTCACTACCACTATTTTTCCAGTTATAGTTAAAATATAATTTAACTAACACTGAATATTTAGTGATAATGAAAAAAAAAATGCACTATCAACTGCCACTAACTGCTGCAATAACTGCATCCCAGGAGTCAGAATGCAAATGAAAATATTTTTCAAACCTATCTGTTAACTTGGATTGCATTTTAATATTAATTTAGGTAAGAAATTTCAAGTTTTCGGAAGCCAAAAGTCGCTTTTTTGATTTTAACGGACACTAAGGTAAAGTAAATTTTTGATTTTTTTTTCCAGAATTTTTACAAGGTTTTAATCTTAAGTTCGTGACACATTTCCCTGATTTTTGACAATTTTTTTTCTTGAAGGCTTCCATATTTTCCTTCACACAAGTTTATGAACGCAATTTTTTTGTATGAAAAAAAAATACTTGGGCTCGTTCGAAAAAAAATTTACAAAAATCAGCGAAATCTGTTACGAACTTAAGATTAACAACATATTATACTAAAATTTATAGGACTACAAAAGTGCATACTCCAAAAAATTCAAAAAATTTAATAAAATTTCTTTGAATTTCCACAAATTTTGTGTACATTTTTAAAACAAAATTTATAGTTCTTGTATTAGACCCTGACCCATGTTTTTATTCAAGCTTTTTTAAAATAATTTTATTACGACCACCATTTGTGAAAATCGCAGAAAACGACTGTATGTACACTTATGTCCGCCACTGTATATACAAATTATTATTGATGATCTTTACTAAGTGACTACTTTATAACTAATATGCGACAAAAAATATATATTCACATGTTTTTAATAAAAGATCATGATTCACTACAAATTAAGTGACAGTGCAATTTTTTTTTCACTGTCACTAAAAGGATGGTGATACTGTCATTGGATTTTCACTATCACTAAAGTTTTAGTGTTAGTGAAAAGACAATTCACTTTCAAGTAATTTTCAGTGACAGTGGTTTTTGCATCTAAGTACCACTAGATACACAGAGCTAGTGCGTTTTAGTGGTAGTGCAAAAATGCCCAACCCTGCAAATAAATAGGGCATGCCGTACCTACTGTGGTGTTCAACCGCTACCTTCGACGCATTACGCAGAGTACATACACATACGAACAGTAGTTGGCGCTCATCCTCCTAATTTTACATAAGAGTTGATGACAGATTTCTACTATATCTTTACCTCCAAGCGCAATGTGGGCCTTTATTATTTTTGAGCCAGGTTATTTCCATCCTAAATTCATCGTTAGGGATTATACTTTCAAATTGGTCGTCTCCCTAAGAGAAGTTTAGTCCTATATCTAAAGCAGTGCCGGTAGAACGTTCAACACATTTCCTACTCCTTAATTTAGATTATTGTTCCATTGATTCAGCCCTTACTCTCTTTGGCCTCCTTTAATTGTGGATATTCATTGGTCCATGTTTATCAATTATAAATAAGTATATGCGCAATACTGATCACTGAAAAGCCTTAAAAAAATCTTAACAGATATACGTCAGCCGAAAGTTTGCATTAGGCAAGATACAGAAAAATGGAATAATACGAGGTCAAGCAAAAAAGTAGGACCATCAAAATCGGCTACAAGAATGCACTTTATTGCAAGGACACTCGCGTCATAATCATCACTCAAGGAAATTGCACTTAATCCACACAAATCACAGCCAAAAGTGCACAAAAGCCGACACAAACTCTCAGCTGCCAGATTCGAGCAGGAGAAAATTGTCTCCCAGCCACTAGTAACTGTAGCTTCAAGTAGCGCTGAAGTGCATACTACAACTGCACACAAACTAAGTCGATGCTGAAGGCACTTGGCATCAACTTTGATGAGCAGTACAAATGCAACAACATCATCAGCAATTTCGTCAGCTGATTGCAGTGATACGTGCCGTACGTACAGTGTGTGGATGCGATGGACGATAATGCATGCATTGTGGGTTTTTTTGTTAGTGTAATGATTGCTGTAACTACAATCATCATTTGCTGTAAGTGCGGCTGTTGCTGATTGTGCACAAAACTTTGCGACTGCCAGAAACGCATTCTTACACCTATGAATACATGCATTGAAGTTCAACTCACAACAGAGTTTTTATCCGAAATGAAGGAGCCCAACGACTGCCGCTGATGAAGGCGTCTAAAGCTATTTCATTTAATAAAATTTACGTTTTTTGAGTTCTACGACTTTTTATTACTGCCACGTCGTGTAAGAAAATCCTGCCGCAGGTGATTACATTGCACTCGGAAGCTGTTGTTGTGGTTATTTTCTGTTTTAGCTTTTTTCTCAAATATAACTTCTATGTCTCTGTCGATATTTGTGCTGGTCTCTTGGCTTGCTGTTAGTACATTTCTTTTTATATACATATGTAGGTATGTATGTATGTATGTATGTTATCCCATTACATATTCACGTTTCTATTCATTGGCTTCATTTCGCATTTATTTGTTGCGGCGCGCAGCTTCCGCCTCACTTATTCTGCTCTCTATAAACTCATCTTTACCTTTCACGAGCGCGCAGACATATGCCCTGCAACCAAACCAACTAGCTTTATAGTGAATCAATATGAAATAGCAACTAACAGATCTTGTATCAGCATCCTAGCAGCTCCCGTACTGAGCAGAATTCGTCAAGTTCTTTAGAAACAGTACTTTTAAAGTGTTTCCAAAGGTAGCTTTAATTTCCTCAAAATCTTAGTATATCCTCTATGTTTCATTTTTGGGAGCTCTTTACCTAATCAAGGGTCTTCAAAACTAACCAGTAGACACAATAATACCGTTTAAACTGGCTATAGTTGCTGTACATTGGAACGATTTTCCTTCATCAAGTGTCAAATTTGGTTTTGTGACAAGCCGGTTTCGCCGTTCCGCTGTCCTCAGTGTATAGCTTGTTGTTGTGGTAACGACAAAAACACTCCCCGAATGTGTATAGCTTAGTTAGCTTTAGCAGCCAGTTCTCTGAAGTTTACACAGCTTTTATATCATTTAAACTCGACAGTTTAAGTTTACGCCTGTTTTAGCACAATGGATCTCCTTACTTATTTAAATGTGACCGAATTGAATAAGCGCGAAAAATTGATGACAACCCTCGATTAAGAGCAAAGTTAGATAAATGCTCAGTTCCGTGTTGTTAAAAACACAACAATATAGTCGAACAGTCACCAATATAGAAAACTATTTTATGTTTGGCTAAAGTTTTCTTGAAGGGCTTACTGAATCGGCAACTTTAGCTCCTTTCCATACTAAAATAGATCATAATTTGGTGGATGTGTTGTGGCAGACTAATAGCTCCTAAATAAATTAATATAGCCCAAAATCTAATTTTTTGCTGCGGTTAATTTAACATACCGTCATATAAGGACATCTTCACTCTATTCTGGTCAAGTAGAAACGAAACGAGGTTACCATTAAGCGCCTATATATAAGGAACTAGATCACCGGCTTCCACTCTTGGGAGCTACCTTCACAACAACAAAGAACAAAGTAAAAAGTGGAGTTGCTAGCGAAACAATGAAAACGCAGTTTATAAAGATGCTGGTCTGTATTGAATGATGTCACAACACTTCTACTTTCAGAGATGCTCCACTAAAGAGATATTAACGGTTGTATAGGAGACTTTACACAAGTCAAGTGCAACGAGTAACGTTCTACCGCAGTACGGCGTTCGTTAAGTCCACCAATAATCTGATTCATTGGATAGAAGTTTTTAAATACTTACGCTTATTTTATCATAGAAAGTAGTATCGTTCTTAAGCTAGTTCCTATTATTTTTTCTAACCTCTGCATTATTCTGTTTGGTATAATATAGTTTTCTTTTTATTCACTGAGTGTTTTCAAATTTTCAAAGGTCCCCTATGTACTAGTTAACTACCTAGAATGCTCCGGACTACTTTGGAGTTTTCTTTATTTGATGTTTGCATTTTCATGCACATGAATACTTTCCGAAGAAACCGCAACACAACTAACAGCAATTTATCCGCTCCATCAGCTTTTCTGTTGCCTTAGAGGAGTTACGAGCCCTTACAATTCATTGGGCGATTTGCAGGTGTAGTAGTTATATATACAGAAGCATTTACAAATGTACGCACACATCTCAAATAACTTATGGTTATATGACACTTATATACGGTTATTGTTTAATATCTTTACTGTAAGCCATTACTACCTTACATTCAGTCAAAGTAAATATTTGTGTAAATTGGCTTGAATGTACTAAAATAAAACAAGTAAGGAAGTCTAAGTTCGAGTGGAACCGAACATTTTATACCTGGTAATGATCTATTATGGCATACTAATTTACGCAGGTCTATTTTAATACTTTTCAGTTCGTACTATAAAGCCAAAAAATATAAATGTATGGCGCGATATACAACATGGATATCATCATAAACCTACTGAGAGATTTTTGCGCCGAGCTTCCATTCCAATTTGAATTTTTTCCTACAAATTGGCTTGACCTGCAGATTTTTGCTGACTTCGAACGGCATCTAAATCATCTGAATTTTTGCTGAGAAGCCTTCCATGGCAGAAAGACACTCCGAGAGTTTGCCAAACCACTGCCGAGGCGTGACCCCGCTTTGTAAAACTTTTTCAAACCACTTTTGATGTTACCTGTCCAAGGACTCGAACCATGGACCTTCGGTGTGGCAGGCCGGCAACACTACCGCCAAACCACGGCCGCCACCATTAATTTATTTGTTTATAAAAACCTTCCCTACCAACAACTGCTAACCAAATTTTTACAAAATACCAATACATGCACATTTTATGTTTGAAAAATTTGCGTTCAAATAGACAGACAAACAGGCAGACGGACGGACGGAGAGACACACATGCCTAAATCGACTTTTTTGCGGTTGAGTTTTTCTTAAAAAGTTTATTATGTGTGCAAGATCTTATTGATATAGCTTGCATGATTATAAAAATATCGCATTTTACATTTTACGAACCCATTTTTCAGAACTATGTTAATAAACTGGGCGTGGCCGTTGACAGATTTCGCCCATTTTTACAACAAACATTTATCTTTATCTGTGTAACATTTTCGTCAAATATCGTTTCGATAAATCAATTTTTTCCGGAGTTATGGCATAAAAAGTTTGGTGGAATAATTTACTATAAAAGGGGCGGGGCCACGCCTCTTTTCAAAAGTTTATTATTCGACTTTGTTCCTTCACGGGCACTTTGAAAGTGAAATATAAACGATATAAAGCTTTTGAACGCAAAGTTATCGCCTTTTAAATATATCTATGATCCTTTTCAAAATATTTCGTATAAAAGTGGGCGTGGTTCTTAACCGATTTCACCCATTTTTTTCCGGAACATACCTTGTATGCTAAATTTTATTTCGATATCTTGAAAGGTTTTTGATTTACGATTAATATTATTTCTAATTTTGACTTAATCAAAAGTGGGCGGTCTTACTCCCGTTTTCAAAAATTTCTTGCCTGCCTTAGCATTAATGTACACGCCAAATGTAATCCTTATAAGTGTATTATGTACTGAATAATCACTTTTTTTGTATTTTCGAAAATATTCTATATATAAAAAGTGGGCGTGGCTATCATCAGATCTCGCCCATTTTAAATGAGTTTCGAGGAACCTGCATACCAAATTTCATTAAGATATCTCAAAATTTACTCAAGTTATCGTGCTAACGGACGGACAGACGGACGAACGGATGGACGGACATGGCTTAATCAATTTCTTTTTTCGTCCTGGACATTTTAATATATATAAGTCAATATCTATCTCGATCCGTTTATGCCGGTACATACCACCGTTACGCGACTAAAGTTAATATACCTTGTGTGCGTAGCACTACTAGGTATAAAAATGGGGTAGTATGAATTACATTTAAGAGTTTTGCCTGTTCTGGCCAAGAGAGAACGATCTTAAGCCGAAGTTATTGGTGCGTTTGTCGTATCGCTGTAGTCGTATCCTTAACGTAAGAGAAAAACCAACAAGCAATTGGTCGGTAAGGTTACATTATGGATAGCGAATTACGATAATCCATGGCATTGTTTCTCATAAGGTTGGTCGAATCAGCTGTTTTATATGGTTACCGATAACGCACCAATAGCTTCAGCTTTAATATACGAGCTATACTTAATATGAAATCATAATATAATGAGAAGGGGTCCAACTATTAAAGTGTAGATCAATGGTGGACGTTTCATTGAACAATTGTTCTTGATCAGCTCACACAGATAGGCTACGCTCTTTCTTTGGTAATTGATTTAGTCGTCGCTGAGGAAGTGGCGTAGCAACATCCCGCGTGGGAGTCTCTTTTTTGAGCGTCAAATAATATGTGTATGTATGAACGTCAAATTTTTTATAATGTAAATGCATCTTATTAAATGAGTAAATTTTTATTTAAGAAAAAAATTATGTGTATTCATAGATTTCATTATAGCATTTTAATTTTGCAATAAGCATTAAAAAAAATTGCGATAGTATCATACACATGTGCTTGCTCTTTGCTGTCTAACAGCTCAACCATATATAAACGCACATAAGTCTTTACGCAATTATTTGAGTAACCGAAAGATGAATGGTTTTATTGCATATAGAAGTTAAAATTTACATTTGCAACATTTGGTGCACATTTTAAATAAATGCATTTGTGTAAAACAATTCGTTAAAATAACAAAAATTATCAAACAACAATACGTAAAACCAACATAACCTCAAATCTAAACGTCACGCAAAACGAGTTTCGGATTTTGAGTTAGCTTTTAGCGCACGCAATTCTATTTCAGTTGCTCTCATACAAGTTCTATGCGCATGAGACAATTTTGACAGAAAATTCACGCTGTGCGTTTATATTAGGTTGAGCTGTAACAAGCAACTAAAAGACATATCAACTGGTTCGTGCGTTCAAAGTGCTCTCACCAATACCACCTCATTTACAATTTTGCCGACCCCTGGTGTAAATACTTATATACTAAAACGTTATAAAATATATTTGTCACTCACGACGTGAGCCGCTCAGAACACTGTAAGGTTCCAACGAGCACAAAAGGACAACTGTTGGAATGTCATTCCGTCTGGGAAATGAAGTTGGCTTTCTGAAGAGCCATGGTCGGAGGAGCTTATGCCACACGATTGCCACTTAAGTATGCTCTGCTCAAACTACAAGAGAAAAGATCTCCAAGAACAACAAAGCAGTATCGAAAATATCTCATGTAAAGCTCTATGCAGAATATTATGCGGAGATATTGACAATACAACCAATTCTAGAGAAACCTTTTGTTAGGAGAATCGGCACACACTGTCTTCAAATCAATACACGAGCCATAAGAACAGCCAGATTGGCAAGAACCTCTACAAGCCCCTCGTAACAAATCAAGGCTTTGGACAAGATGACTCTCTATCGTGCTTCTTCAGTTTCTTTACTTGTTACTGGGTAAGAAATTCACTCCGAAAAACTAAACTTTTATACTCGATAGGTAAGGTATGCTTATGCTGATAATCCCTACTTATATCATAAATTTGTATGTATGTAAGTTTAGTTGTTACCCGTTCTCTACTTAGCCGGCCACGATGAAACTGTGTACACACATTCCTGGAGAGGAAGGAAGTATCATCGGCGTGTGTTAGTCATGGGGAATAGTCATGGAACTTGAAAAATAGGATTGAAAGTACTAATGATTGACAGTTTCGGCGTCCTACTGGGACACCCATATAACCCCACATATAAATACAATTAATATGAAAGTGCCTGAGTTTCATATGAAAATGCAAAGCAAAAGCCCCTCTGACAATAAAAACATTTTTTTGAAACATTGAGGCACTGAAAAAAAATGTATATTCAAAATTGATTGTACTCGAATTTAATTGGGCAAAAGAAGGAAAACTTATGGAAGCGGAATTTTGAAGGAAACTAAGCTTGTTCAAAACATAGATGACCAATAAAACGACTCGAACGGGTGTAGTCGTAACTAGTACAGCTGAGTATAAAAACAAACCCCTGGTCTTAGAAAAATTTTAAGATATTACCAAGGACCATTCCGGTAAACGGCTGATATACCAAAAAAGACCAGGCCATTTCAATAGGTAGCTTTAAGATGGAGACGGAATGAAATTTGATATACTAATTTCAGTTGGCATAAGAAATTTTATTACCAAAACTGTGTGGAATCGACCAGCAACAACGCCTAACTTTTATATATGTATGAAATATTTTAACAAGATCTCTGATAATTATAAATTTAACTGGCAAATGGTCCTTTTAACAGCTTCAACTCAAACCACTTTGAGCTTAAATTTGTTTAAAATTTAGTTTGTCCAGTACCAATACTATCTTCACGAGAATCTTCTCACACCCACTTTTGTTATAATTCTCGAAAACTATGTACGATGACGTTTCAATTTTGCTGCTAGAGCTACAAATCTAAAATTAGCAAAAAAAAAGTAAGGAAAGGGCTGTCTTCGACTGTGCCGAAGACTTTATACCTTTCATGAATACGCATCACGATCAAAACTCTGCAAAACTGACTCCATACCAAATTTCATCAAGATATCTCAAGAACTGAGGGACTAGTTTGCGTACAGACAGACGGACAGAAGGACATGGCTAAATCGACTCAGCTCATCGCCCTGATTATTTCGGTATACTTATTGGTAGGTCTATCTCTTCTTCTTCTCATACTGACAAACATCGGACCAGAGTTATAATACCATTTCATGTTCATGAAAGGTACAAAAATAGTAGTAATTAAAAATTTTTTCATTACTAAAAGAAAATCTCAGTGTACAGAAGGTTTTGTAAATGTATTGTGATTAACCCTTCAATATGGAATAATTTGAGCACCACTCCGTATTAGTAATAATCTACAGCTGCGCCCCTGTTGTAGTCGGGTCACATGCATATTCTAGTACCTGTTGCCATCTAGCGAAGAATCGGCACATTTGCAACCATTATATAGGACTTCGTGTATTTGGGAACCAGCATTAATACAGCGAAGAATGACTCTTCCCAACAAATGTTATTTTGGACTGAATAAACAAAGCGAGCGAAGGAAAGTGCTTCCCCCTGTAGGTTAAGGGTTTAGAATTCCCGAGGTAGGCATACCGGTCGTAAGAGGCGACTTAAATGCACAAAGGTAATGACGTGCAATTCCACTTTTACGGAAGAAGAGATGACATGATCTAGAAGGTTGCACTGGTCATACCAAATCGCCCCCGCGGCAGTCGGAAATGAATCGCAAGGGAGTACCGGAGCGTACCGAGCCCATATCCAGGAAAGGACTGCCACATTCTACAAAGCCGTCCGGGAGTGTTTTTGTAGTTACAAAAAACAACAACGAAGGAAAGTGCTCGCTTGAAGAAAGAAAACCAAGCTTTATAAGTATCTTATCGTGCCCGTTCTGCTATATGGTGCAGAAGTCTGGATGCTCAAAACGACAAATGAGAAGGCTTTTTTAATTGTTCGAGAGAAAAATTCTTCTTAGATAATCCTTTGTTAAATGCAGTGATACAACTTGATGGATTTAAATCAATTTCACATTTATTCAGTATGAGTGTCTTAAATCTAACAATATTAATGAATTAATGATAGATCAATGAAAATACAATGATGTTTTTGTAGTGGTAGGAGCTTAATAAAAAAAGGAAAGTAAGTATAGTCCAGGTAATTTACAAGGCTTATGTCAATAAGATCGTTTTACGATTTTTGTAATATTAATTTACATAAGTTTGGTAAGATCAAATGGGAATTTGCAAAATTTTACAAAATGGTTTACCGCAAGTGACCGGCACTAACAATATAATGTATATATGTAACTACCAATCAGTGAATTTAAAATACTTCCTTTGACTTTTCCTTCGATGAATATTGATTTCTATCAATAATGATGATGATTGAATATAGTAGTTTGTATTGGTAACGTTCAGAATGAGGCCGCTAAGGTTAGTTAAATACGCTGACAATATACGCGAAAATATCACGAATTGTTGACATTAATAGTTTTACTGCGGATGAGTATTGTTGGTTGCCGTAGTAATAATATACGAGACATTCGATTTAGGTAATATGGGTTGGTTTTGAACTTGCACAAGAGTGAACTGAAGTGTGTTAGTTTAACAAAGGAATATGACAAATAAAGAGCAGAGGAACAAGAACAACTGACTGGAAACAAAGCAACTGGTAAACTCACTTACCCACAATTGCAGCGCATAATTCTTGTAGGTATGAGTTAGCAACATGGGGAAACTTTGCTCGTTATTATGGAAGTAAGAATTTGGCTGCTATGAACCAAAGAGCAAATAGAACTTCACACATTCATATACGAGTATGTCGTCAGTTATACTGCAAGATCGCGTAACGTACTTCTGCAAAAGTACGAAAGCCACATTTTATAGTCGCCTGCTATTAAGATATATTCATTTATTCTGAAGAAGATTACATGTTGGTTTGGAACATAATTAAAATAATCGATATTGATGGGAACTTTTTCCATAAAGTCACTATTCATCTTAAAAATAAGCAAGTTATCGTTGCAAAACAGATAAACTGAGATATCACTTACGCGGTTTTGCAATTGTGCGTTACGTGGTTTTATAGTGTCACCGACGATATGTAACTGTGATGGCCACACATTTCAAGTTAAAGATTAACGAGTAAACTTAATTCTAATTCCAATTGTCATAATGCACTCAACAACAACGGTGTCATGCAGGTAAATATATGGCACCGGATGATTTCGCTATTATATTTGATGACAACAAGTGCAGCAACCGCAAATGCAACCCATTGTGCCATAGTTGTATTACCTTTGCTGTTGAGATGTCGTTTTCGGTTTTTCGATCTGTGGTTTGGCCTTTAACTCTACGCTATCTTGCACACTGATAATAACTGATGACAACAACAATACAAAAAACTACAATAGCATATAAATCTGTTATTCTTGTACTAAGTGCTCCAACATGCTTCTATCGTCATCACCATGTTTGCCAAGTAACGACGCTTCTTGAGATGCATCAGCCTACAAACTCTTTTCTTTTCGTATTTATGTGATTAAATATTTGTTTGCAAAGTACTTCTTGCCGTGACCCAAAAAAATGTTGCAGCAACGTTTACAAACAAATTGCACCACATCACCGCACTACTGTTCGTAACACCCCCCACCCGTTAGTCCCATTTTCAGTTTTGTTCTCTTAGCTTACATTCCATGAACTGTTGGTGCACTCGGTTGTTCTTGTTATAGCTACAGCATTGCCTTCTTTGCAAAATTTTGGGGTTATGTTAACGTGGTTTGAAAATTAGTGCAATTTCTCAGCAGGATGTGACCTGCAGTTGGCTGAAGTGAACTTGTACTTTCGCAATATACACTTTGGTGCAAGCATGAACATAAACACACTTGCTGGTGCAAGTGAATCTATGCAAATGAAAGCCGACAGATTGTACAGTCAAACCACGATTTCGGTCGTTAAAGTCACACAATCGCGAAATCTCAGCGCGCCCTTAGCTAAGGTATAAGAGTTTGCTTTCTTAAATACATGTACATGTGAGGGTGCGGCAAATTAATTTAGTCTTCATATGACAAATAAAACGATTAAACTCTTACTTGATAGGAAATCATATATCAATGGGTGAGTGCGAACTTATGCTAAGTGGCAAATTTGAAATTTTTTAGGAGCGCATATTTTGTCTTTCAGTGGCGTTAAGTTTTTCTCGGGGTATTTGATTCTAAATGATGCGTTGGTTCATCTCTAAGCGAACAGCTGTAAAATAATCTTGACAGCTTTGTCGAAAGTGTTATGGCTACTTTTTTTTAACTTGCTTTTGTGTTTTTCAGAAATTTTTACATTCTTAAACAAATTTACCGATAAGCTAGAGATTTAAAACTTGGAATACACTTAGCAAAATAAAAAAAATTGCCTGTGTGGGGCAGCAGTCAATATATTTTCATATAGGAAACGATTTCATTCATATACAACATTTTAAGTGTAGGACAAAGTACAGTTACAACAACAAGAACAACAACAGCAATCGCGCTGCGGGTTAGGGGTTTAGAATTCCCGAGGCATGCATACCCGTCGTAGGAGGCCGCTCAAATGCACAAAGGTAATGCGTGCAGCTCGATGGTTGATCTACGGATATGATTCCTCTCATTACCCATCTTCTCCTTCTTTAAGGAAGGAGGGGTGACATGACCTAGAAGGTTTCACTGATCGTAAGTCGCTACTACGGCAGTCGGGCAGTACCTGAAGGGAGTACCGGAGCATACTGTGTTCATATCCGCCTAGGGACAATTAATTCGACAATTCGAGTCAACAACAAAATGATCGCACTGAAGAGCCCAAAATGATTTGTAAGATACTAAAGGCTCATGTATTATACAGTGAAAAAGAAAAAGGTCCGCAAGAAAAGGCTGCCGCTAAATGGTGTTGAATTCGCCTAGACCCTGATGGTATGTTTATTACCTGTCTAAAAACAGGATAACTTAGTAATACAACTTTACTGCTAAGCATATGCAATTATGTTACCAATGTACATCTATTGTTGGTGTGACAAATGATCATGTCTGTTCATCGCTATTTGTCAAATTTGAATTTCAGATTCACTTTCGTTGTCAAATCATTAGTGTCGTGTAAAAGCAAGAGGAAGGCACATACTGCGGTGAGTAATTCAAATCTGTATGTTCACATTTTATAAAAATAATAAGCTAAGCTGTATTTGTTAAATTATTTGCCATAGTAGCACTATTCTATTTCATCGCCACATCTAGACACTACAGTTGATAATTCAAATCGTAACACAGTTTTAACAATATACATACACTACTCGTATAAGAAAAAGATATATAACTACATTTACCTACAAATAAGCCTTAGTTGTCATCTATTTTTGAATTCACACCTGAAGATGACAGATTGTCAATTAAGCTTTTATAATCTGAATTAATTAATACACAAATAAAAAATTACTTGAAAAATAGTTAATAGTTTCAAAATTTTTGCAATTTATTTATAACAAACAAATTCTAAATAAAACATAAAATTTAAATATAATATCAAACTTAAATAAAAAATAATATTAAAGATAAAAATTTTAAAGAATAATTAAAAATATTATTATTAAATATTACAATTCAAAATTACAGTTAATAATTTCAAAATTTTTGGATTATAAATTTAATTTATATATAATTAATATAACTTAAATGTTTAATATTGTATAATATATAATTAAATAAGTAAATTTAATAAGTTATTTATAATATACAATATAAATTTAATAACTGTAATTATAACTATTAATTAATAACATTTTTTAATTAAAAATAAAATGTGGGGGTTATTTTTAAATTTAATCACTTATATAAATTAAATTTTTCATATAACTTAAATATTTAATATTGTATAATATATAATTAAATAATTAAATTTAATAAGTTATTTATAATATAAAATATAAATTTATAATAATAATAATAATATTATTAATAATAATTCTCAACGGATTACCCACCATATCCCGCCCGACCGGCGCGAGGGGCGCATCCGCATAACGCGCGGATTATTCGTTCGTGCCGAGTCGTTGAAAGGCTTTGGTTTGTTAATCGTCGAGATCTAAAACTGCTCAGCTACAGAGAAAACCTCATCAGCTAAGTAAAGTAGATATAGGATAGATTATACATTAAGAAATAACTAGTTAACTGAATAAAATTATTGTTAAAAGTTAAAATAGAAGTCAAAGAATAAGAAACAATTAGTAGCTATGAATTTAGGATAGAAAGAATTAATTTTTTTATGCTGAAAAGCGAGTCTGAAATATCAAATCTACCAGAAAGAGAGTTATAATCTTGACACAAACAGCGAAAAGGCTCATTTAACTGAAAATTGGTTCGGCACTGTTTTAAGACTAGAGGTTTAAAATGCCTTAAAGGACGAGACGGTACATTGAAGTTCACTTCACTTAGAAGAAATAGGCTGGATAGTGAACCATTTAGCAATTTAATCATAAAAATAATTCCAAGCATTTCCCTCCGACTAGAAAGTGTGTGTAGATTAATGAGTTTTAAACGATTCGTATAGGGTGGCAGATTGTCCAAGGGATCCCAATGAAAATCTCTTAAGGTAATTAGTAAAAATTGTTTTTGAACTGATTCAAGGCGATCTACATGAACCTGGTAACGCTGGTTCCAAATTATGGAACCATATTCAAGTATCTGACTAATGTAGTGAAGAGGGCTTTAGTTACATAAGGGACGCTAAATTCTTTAGACCATCGACTGTTGTGTTAATATGGCGGTTGAAACTGAGTTTATAGTCCATAGTAACCCCCTGGTCAACAAAATCATACACTTGCTCAAGACTATAATTTTTAATTGTATAGGAAGCCGGCTGAGAAATTCCACGCGAAAAACCCATGTGTTTACATTTTTTAAGGTGTGCAGATTTGATGTATATTGGAACTATTTTTCGTCATCCCTTGTCAAATTTGGTTTTGAGACAAACCGGTTTCGGCGTTGTGCCATCATGAGTGTCGATTTTCGTTCTGATCTGTTGTGGTCGTTTGTCTTGTATTTATAGTAGGTAGCAGGTAATGTCAGCATGGGTGTCTGTTTGTGTACGTGTGTGCATGTGTTGTGTGTGTACATTCAGAAACGGGGGTGGTTTGCATCGATCGGTTTTTTTGTGCTTGACTGAGGCAGGTAAAAGTTGGTGATTTTTGTTGTTTGACCTTTTTTGCTTGTTTGTTGTTTTTGATCTTTTGCTGTTTTGTGCTTATTTGTTGTACCTGAGTGGTTGCTTTGTTTTTTGTAAACCAATTTTAAAGGTTCGAATATTGTGTCGGAAACAGGTCAAACAACAAAAATCACCAACTTTTACCTGCCTCAGTCAAGCACAAAAAACCGATCGATGCAAACCACCCCCGTTTCTGAATGTACACACACAACACATGCACACGTACACAAACAGACACCCATGCTGACGTTACCTGCTACCTACTATAAATACAAGACAAACGACCACAACAGATCAGAACGAAAATCGACACTGATGATGGCACAACGCCGAAACCGGTTTGTCTCAAAACCAAATTTGACAAGGGATGACGAAAAATCGTTCCAATATACATCAATCATTCACCCTGTCGGAAAAACAACAAAACAAAATAAAACAGTGTGCAGATTTTTTCTAAAGCCATTTGAGACATGACTGGTGAACTCAAGTAAATTCGTAACTGTGGACTTTCCCTTACTGAACCCGTGTTGGCAGTCAGCTATCAAAGTAGAGATCGGACCCGTAAGTTGATTTGTAACAATAGCTTCAAACAATTTTGGGATGGCAGAAAGCTTTGCGATGCCACGATACTTCTCTATAGAAGACCTACTCCCGCTTTTATGCAGCGGTAGAAGAAACGATTCTTTCCACGCAGTTGGAAAAACACCACACGTTAGTGATAGATTGAACAAATTGGTAAGGGATTGGTAAATATGGTTCGCACACTTTTTCAAGGAACATGTAGGAATCCTCTCAGGACCGTATTTAAAAGATTCTTTTAAGGTTTTAAGGTAAATTAGAACATCTTTGGCGCATATAATTGGTGAATTAATTGAATTTGTCCCGTGTAGCTTATAAGGTATTTTTGAAAGTTTGAATTGGTGACAGCAGAATAGTTAGAAGTGAAAAATTGAGCAAAAAAATTTGCGATATATTGATTATCGCTAGATATAACGTCTTGATATATCATGGCTGAAGGAAACCCTGATACTTTACGTTTAGAATTTACGAAACCATAAAATGACTTTGGATTGAGAATAATGTCTCTTTTGGTTTTAGAGATATAAGCTTTATAGCACTTTTTATTTAAATCTATGTACTTCTGACGTAGAATGGGATACAGTAGGTAATGTTTATTTAATCCAGATTTCTTATATAAATTAAATGATCGCGTTTTCCTATTTTTAAGAGCCTTAAGCTCTTTAGTAAAGCAAGCTTGCGTAGGATGATCATAAGTTAATTTACGTTTGGGAATAAACTTCTCAAATAGGCAGTAAATAGTTTGATTGAAATGTAAGACGTTTAGATCGATATCACAACCAAATTCAGGCCAAGTTAATTTAGACAGTTCTTTATTTAATTTCTTGTAGTTTGCTTTGAAAAAGTTAAAATCAAAGCTACTACATGAGTAGCATTGATTGCCTTGGCCATTACTTATGGTTTCGGAGACTATTTCCATAGAAGGATGGTAAAGGTCTTCTGGTAAAACCAACGGATCACAACGATTTACAGAAAATTGGCTTATATCATTAATATACACTAAATCTAAGACTTTCCCAAACTTGTTAGCGGTAACATTTATTTGATTAAGGCAAAGATCGGAAATTCCATCTAAAAAGTCATTGTACCCCAGTTTGGACGGATTTGGAATAATGTTACCATCAGATATGTTCCACGATATATTAGGTAATTTAAAATAACCCAAAACAATAATTGAATCTGAAGCTTTAGTCATAAAGTTAACAGTTTTGAGCAGAGAGACATGTTGCATGTAGACTGAAAAATCTGATGCTGGATGGATGTAGCAAACATATAAGTACATAGAGACGTTGTCTAGTTGAAGGCGGTTGCATTTGAACTCAATGAAATCGATGTTGGGAATATTAACCTCTTCTGAAGGGATGGAGGAATGAACGGCAAGTAGAACACCACCCCCGACTCTGTTCAAACGATCATTTCTATATACTTGATATTTATTACAAAAAAACTCTGAATTGAAAACATGAGGTTTTAGCCAAGTTTCAATAAAAGCAGTTACGTTATATTTACAATGAAAAGATTTCAAAAAGAGATCAGTTAATTTGGTACTTAAACCTCTGACATTTTGATAAAAGATATTCACGGATTTAGTGCTCAGTTTTTTGACTCAACGTTATTACGAGAAATTTTCGCTACATTCTGAACATTCCTATTCGGTCTGTATTCAAACTCCCGCACAAGAGCCCCGGGAGGCCAAAAAGAGCTGTCCAAAAGAGTATCGAAATCTTTCCCAGATACATCAATCTTAAACGAAGACATACTTCTTTGATATGTGAAATTAAATTTTCTAACAGTTACGCTTTGATATGGTACATCACATCATCCTCGGTAGTGTCTGGATGGAACCTAGACACAAAAATAGATTTTTTGCGAGGAACCACAACCAGCTTACCAACGATTGGTTCAGACTCCTCAATAGTTGGAGGTTCCATGTTTTTCCTAGTGGACGTTTTTGAAGGGGCGTTCTTCGACGTTGCTCGGACAACCGTACTAGGAATTGGAGAAGCCAAATCTATAAGTTCAAGGGGTTGAGGCAAGTTCGGGACTGTTGAAGTAGTAGGCCGATCATCCGTACGCCTGCGCTTGTTTTCGCGATTATCAGGGCATTCCAAATGAGGCGAATTCTCCAAAGTTTCCAAGGTTTTGAAAATATTTTCATATTTTTTGAATATTTCGGTCAGCAATGAAAAATTTTTGCTTATTTCAGAAAAACCGTTTCTGATATGCCTAAAGATTTTACAGAGATCAACTTCCGTCGACCGGCATTTGGAACAAGACCAGCGCAGGCCTTTTCCTTCGTTAAGCAGGTCAGCTATTCTACCGGTTAACCCAGTGCACTTGGCGTGGACAAGTCCATCACACAACCAGCATGCCACAAAGCGTTCGGACTCGCGTTTTACCTGGCAGTTTGCTATCATGCACGACATTTTCGTATAAATACTAATATAAATTTATAAGAAAAATTATAAGTTAGAAAAAGATTAGCGGATTAAAGAAAAAAACAACCCTGACAGTTTAAGTGACACAGTAATGAGCGAACAGTTTTAAACACACTGTATCTGACGTCTAACAAACGACGCAAACAAAAACGCAAAGCAGCTGTAACGAAAAAGAAATAAGAAAAGCAAGTCAGAGCACAACAACAATTGCAATATGAAATAAAGCTTTTCAATAGCAACAAATAAAATATGCAAAAAACTCGGCACACACAAATTCAACAAAATGAATTTATAATAATGAATAACTATTGAAACTTTTTAACACTTTTCACACCAAGTAGTGAAGCACATTAAGTATTTAACTCTATCCACTTTAATTATAACTTTAGAATATCAAAGATATTATTAATTTATTAAATATAATAACAGAGAAAAATATAAACAGAACTACACAGCTTGACGTTGCGTATATATATTTAATAACTATAATTATAACTATTAATTAATAACGTTTTTTAATTAAAATAAAATAACCCCCACAATTAAAACCTCAATAAACTATATTTATAATAAACCCCTATTTAAATTAATAAATTAATAAACAATTAAAAAATTAATTGAAAAATGGTTAATAATTTCAAAATTTTTGCAATTTATTTATAACAAACAAATTCTAAATAAAACTTAACATTTAAATATAATATCAAACTTAATAAATAATAAAATTAAGGATACAAATTTTAAAGAATAATTTAACATATAAATAACAATTTTTACAATTTTTTAAAAATCCAAAAACCATCCTTTTTGGTTCTTGAATTAAAGTGTGGCGTGATTTCGAATCGTTTTTGATTTCCAATCCACTTTCAAATAAGAAATCAAATTGATTGTGATTTGATTAGGACTGAGTAGGCAATTAAGAAGTAAAGTCCTCTCTCGACGAATGAAAATAACACTCTATAAGTCACTCATCGCACCCGTTCTGCTATATAGTACAGAAGCGTGGACACTGACAAAATCTGATGAGCGGCTCTGGGAGCATTGGAGAAAAATTCGTGGACCTTTACGGGTTGACGACAGCGAGTACCACAGAAGATTTAATCATGAGCTATATCAGCTTTACTTTGCTTGGCTACGCCACGTTTTACAAATGAACGATGATGCTCCGGACCAGAAGGTATTCTTATCGGCAACCGTGGTCTCTCACTTTGCACAAATCAATTAAAAAAAGAATCGCAAATAAAAAGTATCTTTTGTTTGGTCCACGATTCAAATCACAAATAAACAAGTAAGAAAGTCTAAGTTCGGGTGGAACCGAATAATAAATACCCAGCTATGTAAAAGTGGTCGTGGCAAATTGTTGTGGAGTTATGACCTATAGGGGTTTTAAACTTTTTCTACTAAGTACCATGCGGGCAATCTTATAAATAAAAATTAATGTGTGTCTGGCGTCCTAAGTACTTAACCGTTATGAAATTTTCACAGTAGTTTCCTGGGTTCACTGGTTACAGTATAGGCTGTATATAAATTTGGAAAAGTTGGCGGTGTCACGCCCTCATACTTTACAAAATTTTAAGGTACTCAACCGATCTTTATGAAATTTTCACAGTAGATTTTTGGATTCACTGGTTGCAGCATAGGCTATATATAATTTTGAAAAACGTAGATAGTATACCTTGTATTATGTTTCGTAATTTTATTTAACACGGTTCTGAAGTTAACAATAGCTGAAATTTAAAAATTTTTCATTTTTTTGTGGGCGGTTCCACGCCCATTTTCTAAAATTTTAAAAAAATCATTAATAAGATCTTCCGGTCATTGTAACTATGAAATTCTAGCATTATATCTGCATCAGTGAAGGAGATATGGCATGTTCCGGTTTCCTGCCTCTTTTTAGAATCTATAGTATACCTCGTATTAAGTTTCGTAATTCTATCTTACACCGTTCTGAAGTTATAAACAGTCGAATTTAAAATTTGCTTCACTCATAAGTGGGCGGTGCACGCCCACTTTCCAAAATTTCACAAAAATCGTATAGAGAATAAAAAAAGTGAGGTAACTGCTAAAGTATATCATTCTACCTGTGTCAGTCAGTATTTCTACCTCCTTTTCAGATAACTTCTATGAAAAAGTAGGCGTGGTCGAAAAGCGATTTCGCTTGTTTTCTATGGGTGTATGTATCCCAACCATGGTATACCTCCTACCAAATTTTATTATTCTAGCATAAACGGTTCTGTAGTTATTAACAGTCTAAGTTTGAAAATTTGTTCACTCATATGTGGGCGGTACCACGCCCATTTTCCAAAAATTATGCAAAATTGTCAATAGTACGACCAACTCAATAAATCTACCAAGGTTTTATTATTGAATTAACCCATTTTATACGTTTTTCGAAATTTTCGATATCGAAAAGAGGGGCGAGATCATGGTTCGAATTTCCCCATTTTAAATAGCAACCTACCTTAGCCAGAAAACACCCTGTGTGCCAAATTTCATTAATATATCTCAATTTATACTGAAGTTATCGTGTCCGCGAACTTTGATATATGGAACTATATATCTATCTCCATTATTTTGTACCGGTAAAACCACCATTATATGACCAAAATTATAATACTAGTACACGCTGGGTATAAAAATTTGTTTAATAATAATAATCCAAATCAAAATCACGCAACCCTGGGGTGTGGTTCTGAAAATTTAGATTCTAAATTTATTGCGCCCCAGTTAAATGCATCGAGTCCATGTACCTGTTCCTTTGAAACCAATAAGACCCATTCTTTATAATATTTTTTTTTTTTTCTTGCGTACTTTATTGTTCCATCGATTATTTCAATAGGAGTACAAGTAACTTTATAAAGCATGGCTGATGCAAAAAACTTATTTCGGTTTCGGCCCCCACATGTGTCAGAATATGTCGTTACATGCTTGACAGTTGCATGAAGAGAAGCTAAATATTCAAACTATTACAGCCGTTGGAAAAATGAAAATGAGTTTTATAGTTATGAAATTCGAAATTTATATATAGTTTTGGAAAGTTGATAGCTTTAACTTTAAGAATATAGTAAACTTTTTTGAAAAACGCTTAAGAAATTATGGAAAGTTCACTTTAAAAAAAATTTTACACACACAAAAAAAAGTTTTTAAAAGCCGACCTCTAAGGGTTAAGTTACAGCGTATCTTTTTTCCGAGGTTCATTTTCTTTGAAGGGGTGGTACCCAAAAAATAGAACTTTTTTTTAATCACCCTAAAGATCATATCACAACTTGAGGTGACAACGCCATCTACTGAACTCACTGAACTGATCCACTTATCAACTCACTAAAAATGTATCGGACATAAATGTGCAAGACAGTGACTACGTGATCCAAAATAAAACAATTCAGCTCTGCGTGGTCATATTTTGACCTACAGGGTGGCTGATGAATTTTGCTACATTAAGAAACTCAAATAATTTTTTTTTCAGTGTATGGAATTCATTTTTCTTTTATTCATGTTAAAGCTCATTAAATTTTATTAAATATAGCTTAATTAGTTTTAAAAATAATGGAATTTAAATGCCCCTCCTGCTCGTCGATGCATGTGCGGCATCTTACCAAAAAGTTGTTCATTACTGCTTGGAGAGTTGAGACAGGAATAGCCGCAATTGTTTCTCGAATGGATTGCCTTAGTTCATTCAAATTTGTTGGTTTTGCTTTGAAGACTTCCTGTTTGCAATAACCCCACAAGAAAAAGTCAGATGCAGTAAGGTCAGGCGACCTGGGTGGCCAACGGAATGTGGAATTTTTGGATATCAGCTTATTGGGAAATTTTCGTCGCAATTCTGTCATAACAGGTTGGGCTATATGAGGAGCTGCACCATCTTGCTGAAACCACACAGAGTTGAAAGAAATTCTCATTCGGCGTAATTCTGGATAGAAAAACTCTCTCAACATGCTCAAGTAACGGTCTCCAGTAACCGTAACGGTGTGACCGTTTTCTTCGAAGAAGTAGGGCCCGACAATGCAGCGTGATGAAACTGCACACCACACTGTGACACGAAGTGGATGCAATTCCGTCTCATGGAGTATCTGTGGGTTGGAAGCACTCCATATTCGACAATTTTGTTTGTTTATGTTGCCGTTTAAATCGAAATGGGCCTCGTCAGACATGAAAAGACAGTTCAACATGTTTCCATCCTCTTCCACCATTTGAAGCATCTTCTGGCAAAATTCCAAGCGAATCGGCAAGTCTGCAGCGTTCAGTTTGTTGGCCATTTGAATTTTATATGGGAATAAGTCCAAATCTTTGTGCATAATTGACTGTAATGACTGTCTGCTTACACCCATTTGAGCAGATAAGCTTCTTGTCGAAACACGTGGATTGTTTTGTATGGCAGCAGCTACAGCAGCGATTGTTTCCTCCGTTCGAACTGAAGGGTTTCGATGGTAAGGTCTTCTGTTGACTGTCCCATGCTCGGCAAAATTGTTTACAAGTCTTATTATGGTCCATCTGCTCGGAGGATTGCCGCCAAACGTGCGCCTATACTCTCTTTGAACCGAAACTACGGACTCCAGTGCGTGATAGCGGCGGACAATCCAAATTCTTGTTTCAGTGTCCCAGTTATCCATTTTTGTTAAATGTAAAAGTCAATCTGCAAAATAAAAAAAAAATTTACCAGATTCATTAAATAGAAAAAAAGTTATTTAATTTTTTTTTGGTAGCGGCTTTCATCAGCCACCCTGTATATCCCAAAAACTGCTTGAATATATAGTCACAAAAATTCCGCTTTCAGATATCATTTGTATGCCCATACTACAAACCCGTCTTATTTCGGGGCCTAAAACATTATACCGAACTTAAAATTTCTTCGTGCACTTAACATATTTTGCTTCTATATTTTATAATTTAACGCACTTAGCAAATATTTCAATTGACATTTGAGTCGCCATTTTTGATAACTCGATTACAAAAAGTGCAGAGCTAAAGCTTCAGAAAATATAGTTAACTCATTTTCCAAAAAATATGTACTTCGTATAAGTTCGCACTTACCCATCGCAATTTACCTATTTGTTTACTAGCAATTCTATCCAATCCCTTTACCTATGAATAAATATTTGATTTTTAAAAAGACTTTTCTCTTCTCGGTCTTCCGAAAATTGTACACCTTTTTTATTCCAGTAGAACTGTGAAACGATCATTCTGCAAAACGCGACTCAACGTCTCGCCTGTTCTAGCCTTGCTTATTCCGAATCGAATTATTGAAACTTCTGCGAAACCACGTAAATTGCATGTGTGTCAAAAATGTTTAGAGGCTTCTGCCATTAAGTTACATTTATTTCTTCTTAGGAGAACTAGGTATTGGTTTGGAAAAGTATTAAAAGAAATTAAACAATTTGTCACCTATGCGGTTTTGCACTTTTACCGACGTTTGCCACAACCCTTCTATATAATCTTAAATATTTTTGAAAATCTCAAACGTTTTGTCTCGTAAATCGCAAACACATAGAAGTATTTAGGCATTGTACTCGTACTGACAGAAAGTGTAGACAGAAATTATGTTTGTACGTGTATGTATATTTATCGCGCATTGCTGATGCGGCCTTGACAAAACGTGACAAAAGATAAATTATCCAATGCTACACCCAGTCTTTGGCTAAGCACTATAATGCTTTGGATTCGCATGGTGTTCGTAATCCCGACAAGTCACATTTGGTATATCTTTTATGTTTGAATGAATTTCTGTTAGGGCGAATAAATATTTTTATTATGCTACATAATTGTTCGAAAAAAATATCTTAACGTTTTTGAGGTTGTCATGTGAATTTGTTTGTTGTAGATACTCATCCGCAAAAGTCTATTAGTGGAAACACTTATCTAAGAGAAGTTAGATTTTGGAAGATAAATTATGAATGTACTAAGGCGTTTTTCGAGAGAATAGCGGATATGCAAAAAATAAATATAATGGAATGAGGTGGCAATCCTAAATCGTATCCCTACCTGAAAAAATGTTTGTTAAACTACGCCGCAAGTCTTCTTGATCATTTTGGTAGGGGAGCTAGAAATATAATGAATAAACCTAATGGGATTAGGTGACAACCCCAGGTAGTAACCTTACCTAGAACTATTTTGTTTAAATACGAGTTAAAATGCCTTTCGTTTGCTATACACATTGGTTTATCTCATCGCATTACGTACAAATCAGATGGGTGGCAACCACATGAAAGCATCCTGAGTGGAGAATATAGTGAACTATCTACATACCAAATGTCATCTAAATCGGTTAAGACGTTTCCGAGATAGCACAGATAAAGAAATATACAAGAATAGCTCGCTAAAGTTATAAGATTAAAGGCTTGAAACCCCGCATTTTGTAATATTTTATCAGAAAATTAGTGCACTTTTACATTAAATAAAATTTAAGAACTTCCGTTTGCAAAGTTGGGCTTTCCATGGTGAATAGATGAAAAAATTCTATAAATAAATGCAAGAGTACTATGCAAAATGATCTCTTTAAGATTTTGTTTTTGATAGCCTACAGAAAACGACAATATTCTTTCATTCATCATTTCCTGGCTACCTTCCAAGGCGTATTTTCTCTACAAAATGCCCTTCCTAGTCGGCTCAAAAGTGTAGGTCCGCTAAAAGTGTAGGAAGAATGAAGATTAACCGAACTAAAAATGTTTAATAACCAAAAATAATTTTTAAATTCAATATGACATTCATTTTTAAAAACAGGTCAATGGACCTACCCTTATATGTGAGTATTTATGTACATTTGAAATTCTTTTTTTGTGGTTATGTACTCTATCCAGCCGAAGTGTCAGTAATCAAAGCAGGAAACTTTTAAAGTTCTTAAGCCTTTGTAATGTGAACTGAACCCGTAGAAAAGTTGTCAAACGTTTCTCTTAAGAAGGCATTACAAAACAGCTTCTTAGCAAGAGCAAGGCACGGTCCACAGATAACGTTTCTCGTGAAGCGATGTGGTAAGGTAGGTGTCAATCATAAAAGCCTGCAAATGCAACGAGACATATATGGAGTGCTCGAAGCGAACTCCTTTTATAAACCATTCCTTCGGAAGTGAATAGGCACGCACGGCTTTGCAATCTCGCCTATTTCGTATGACGAATAATTAACGAATTCATTGAGATGGTAAGGCCCTCTAGACTCCGTGAAGAGCTTTCATAAGTGATTTTTACTCCTTCCTTTTTCAACTGGGAAGCTATATAGTTTTCGTTGTGATTGTCGTTGTTGCAGCCCACATTATTAATAAGTTTATGATGCTCTGCACAACACCCTTTAACTTTAAATTATTTTAAATTGTTTGTACATATGCCCCTGTCACTGTTAGAACTTTTGCGCGATCATTCCAGACTTAATACCTTTTTCAAAATAATTCAACAAACAACTACAATAACAACTATAGTGTTTTAATACTTTCATATTAGGTGACTTTCTTGGGTGTTCGCCTATTTTTAATGCAAAATTGGGTAATACTGAAATATATTTACAACTAAGACTTGAAATATATCCAAGCAACAAATACTTAAGGACAAATATATTTAAAAACTTTCAGAAAAAAAAACCCAAAACCAAATTTTACTCTGCCAAAGTGAATTTACTTACAGGTGATATCACAAAAACACATGCCTAGAGGCTTCTTCGGTCAAAATAAAAAATGTATGTGCAATCTTGACATGAGAAGCCGTCAAAGTGAAACAAAACACATGAATTGTTCATGGTTTCTGCTTTTATGGGTAGAACATATGTATTTTTTGGACTAGATTTTTAGATAATAGACTTTTTTATACAGCTAGTTTTCAAATTTAAACGGAAAGAAACTAAAAATTCTAGTAAGAAATCCAAAGGTTCGAAATTCATTACAAAAAAGTTTAAAAAATTAATAAAACCAATGAATGAATAAAATTAAGTTTTATTAAATTAAATAATATTTATTTATTTTAACCGTTTGACATTGACAATGCGTGGCAATACATATTCAAAGCCCCAAATAATTTTTTTTATATCATGTGGGTTCTCTGTTCATCTTAATTTTAGCGAAAGTAATAAAAATTATTTCTGAAGTAAACAACAAAATTGTTAAGGATGAGAAATTATGAAGAAGACGTGAATTTATAACTAAATTTATTATTGGCCAAAAATCATGCCCCGGCTAAAGGCGGAGTGGGCTGTTAACAGCAAGTCCGAATAGAGGCCGGGTGGGACAGAAAATAATTTGATTTGTAACTTTAACCAATCCATCAATGAAACATGCTTTGTTAAGCTTTTTTATTTATATACACAGGTAAGAAAAAAAGTGAGATTTGTCAACGCCTGAAGTGCCGAAGAGACCTCCAAAAATATGCATACCTGAAATCATTTCAGCTGCATTACGCTAGTTCATACAGGGTGGGCCAAAAGAAACCAAGGGGTGTAAAAGTTTAATAACTTTTTCGTTTATTATTTTTTTTTTATTTTTTCTTTCAGATTATATAGACAACACTTGGAGAATTTATAATGGAGAGGTTCACAACTGAACAGAGAACCAGAACAATAGAATTTTATTATTTAAACCAGAGATCAATTATTTTAACGCAAAGAGCATATCGTCGACATTTTATGTGGCTTTGAATGGCTTTGTTAATAAGCAGAACTGTAGGTTCTGGGGTTCTCAAAATCCAAGAGACATTCATCAACGCCAATTACACCCCATCAGGTGTACAGTATGGTGTGGGATCACATCTGAAAATGTCATTGGGCCTTACTTCTTCGAGAATGAAGATGGAAGTGCTGTAACCGTAAATGGAGAGCGGTATCGGTTTATGATAGAAAATTTTTTACATCCTGCTCTTGAAAACAGACCTGGTATGTGGTTTCAGCAGGACGGAGCTACTGCCCATACTGCCCGAGACACAATGGCACTTTTAAGTCAAATTTTTGGAGGGCGAATAATTTCCAGAAATTCGGAAATTATTTGGCCAGCGCGATCGCCAGATTTGACAGCACCCGACTATTTTCTTTGGGGTTATTTGAAGGAGCGAGTGTATGTGAACAAGCCAGAGACAATCCTTGAACTCAAGGCAAACATTGGTGCAGAAATTCGAACGCTACAGCCACAAGTTTTGAAAGATGTTATGGAAAATGCTCTAAAAAGAGCCCATCAGTGCGAAGCTGAAAACGGCGGTCATTTAAGAGACATCATTTTTCATACTTAGTGTAAAAAAATTTCCCTTTTGTATATTATATAATCTGAAAGAAAAAATTAATAAACGAAAAAGTTATTAAACTTTTACACCCCTTGGTTTCTTTTGGCCCACCCTGTATTTCAAATATATTTACTTCATAAAATTCGAGAAGTAACGAAATTTTCTGGTTTTGGGTTTTAAGTTGGAAAATATATATACCTGATATAGGTAAATTTGAGCATGATTATAGAAAACATCTTTTATTTCCCTTAACTTGAAATAAGACAGAAACTCATTAAGTCTCGTCTATGGGAATATGGAATAATGAGAAACTGAAACTAGAATGTTTACTGGGTATATGCATATGCACAGCTGTGGCCACAGTAACCTTACCATCTCTATTTTCAAATATTTTTGTTAGTTGCGTCAAATTGGTAAAGCATTTTTTATATACATACAGGGTGGCGCAAAAGTAATCCTCCTATCAGAAAATGCTATAAATTTTGCGATTGGCCCCTAAAGTCAGTTCTGTTTTGACATTTGTGTAGTAAACACATGCGAAATACACGTTAATAAACAATGTTACGCTACACTGCTCCAGAACGCGGAATATTGGTGACTATTTATTTGACCAATAATCGGTCGGTGAAAAACGGTTACTGCGCAAAAGTAATCCTCCTATCAGAAAATGCTATAGATTTTGCGATTGGCCCCTAAAGTCAGTTCTGTTTTGACATTTGTGTAGTAAACACATGCGAAATACACGTTAATAAACAATGTTACGCAACACTGCTCCAGCACGCGGAATATTGCTGACTATTTATTTGACCAAACGGTTACTGTGAATGGTGAGCGCTACAGAGCAATGATCAACGAGTTCTTTTTGCCGCAACTTGATGAATTGGGATTGGAAAACATGTGGTTCCAACAAGACGGTGCAACAGCACACACAGCACGTGCCACAACCGATATGCTGAACATCGGAAGCTTACTTTTGCGCCACCTTGTATATTAGTTTTGGTGTGAATCAGAGCAGCCCACCGTTAATTTACCGAAGCACCTTTTTTATGCAATTATAAATTTGTATTACATTATTGAGACAAATATAATAACCAAGTACAACGGGTGGAAAGCCCGATAGCAGTTTCTATGATGCAGCTGGATGAGGGTGTCTTTATTCATTATGGTAAATTATAAACAGTATATCTACAGTAAAGAAGAATTTTTGCACAAGTGGCAACCTTTTTATATAAATTATATGTTATTATTCATCTACTGACCAAGATCATTCTAAAAAGACTATACAAAAAACGAAATTTCCGTGCGTATCACATATTTTATTATTTATTAACTTATTCCCGACCAAAACAAATCCAAAACCAACATATCATAAACACTGATTTAGCCGTTCTTGACGTGCATTACCTATACACTTCTATACAGAGGTGTCGGTTAGGTAAGAACATCGCAAGCTCAAAGGTTTTTACGATTTCAAAAAAATACCCAAAGCGCCTAAAGGAGCTATCACTTTATTAACGAAAATAATAATTAGTTTTGCAAAATTTTTTTATGTATATTATAAATATGATTCGCTCATAATGATCCTTTGCTGAAAAAAAAAGTTCTCTACTGAGTAAATTAGCAGCAAAACCAATAAAAATTTCGAAAACTTACAATTAGCTTTGAATCGCCCTCAGTTTTTATGTACGTACATATGTTTGTTCATTGTAAAGCCTTACCATTATGTTGTACTTGCTGTAACGACAAAAATTCTTACATCAACGGTGTTGGTAGTTGGCACTCATGCAGCCTCTTCGGCATCATTGGAACCGCACTGTGTCTCTATAAGTCAATGTGGCCAGCCAGCAGTAATTGAAAACTGTTCGAGCTGAATGTATTAGTAGTGGGACTATTTGCGAATAATATTCGTTTAGAAAAATTCGAATAGTATTTATTCGAATAATTTATCCGTTTATTCGAATAGTATTATTCGAATAGTTTTATTCGAATAGTTGTATTGAATTGCGAGATATGTCGGAAGCGAAATTCACTGTCTTTTCTCGCTTGTACGAGTACCTATGAGCAGTGTGACCAGGTTAGCCTTTTCGAGGCTAGATTTAGCCTTTTTTTTTATCCTTTAGCCTCATAATTTTGGTTTTAGCTTCGTGGCTTTTTTCTAGCCTTTTTTTACTCCAAACCTTTTCTGGCCCCAACACCATATTTTTCATACAAATTCGAGGAATATATACAGAAAATTATTCGTAAAAATTGTCAACTACTTTGAATGGTGTTGATAACGCAATTGCGACATAGCCTATCTGATAATATGAACTCTTTACAAAAGATACATTTTTTTCAGTTGATAATTCTTTGAAAGTTACAACGCCGGATGTATTTTCTCACTTTCAAAAAGAAAAGTCTAGGTATTCTCCAAGTCAAGTAGCATTGATTGGGCTGATGTGGCGAAAGCTAATAACCGTACGGCGGAGAAGTGTGACCTCTACCACTGAATTTTGGGCGGAAGTCCGGGAACATAAAAATGTATTAAACGAACCCCCTTTTTTAGACCTGGTCGAATTCGTATTTAACTTTTTGGTATTACCTTTTAGTAATGCGGACGCTGAAAGAATTTTTAGTGGCATGAACATTTTAAAAACTAAGTTAAAGAACAGGTTAAAAATTAAAATGCTTAACTCGCTGCTTAATATTAGATGTTGCACTAATTTTTAAGTTACCGTGATCTCATCTCTATGATAAATACCGAAATTTGTACGCTCTTCTGATTCTTTGAAGAAATTCCTAGTCAAGGAAAAACTTTAAACTAAAATAAAAATTTTAAATGGATTTCGCAAAACAATGTCTGCATTTTTTTAAGCTTCTTTTTTTCTTAATTTTAGCCTTTTCTAACCTTTTTTTTTGCCGATTTAGCCTTTTTTTCTAACACCTGGTCACACTCCCTATGAGCATGCATTCACGTTTTGTGTGTATGTATGTATGTATGTTTGCGTGTACAAATGTGTGCATAAGCTCGTAGTAATATTTGTTTAACTATTCGAATAGTATTATTAAATATAGTAGTATAGTAAATATTATTCGAATTTTTTATAGCCTTCGAATAAATGGATTTTTTATTCGAATAGTCCCATGCCTAAAATGTATGTATGTGGTGTGCGCAATATGAGTACAATTGATGATGACACCCAGACATGTCGACTTCATTTTTGCAATTCAATCTGATGTTGGTTTTGTTAATATTACTGGCAATGTCATCAATCATTTTTGTTTCCATTGTCTAACATTCCACCTTCATATGTTTGCTGCTATTACTGAAGTGTTTTAAAGTTTGCATATCGTCGTCACAGCGGTAAAAGCTGCTAACTCCTTTTTTTAGGAGAAAAAACTCTATTGAAACTGTACTCAACTTTAGAATTTCAAAATGTTTATGGAGTCTCCAGTGGTGTAGCAAGGATTTGGAAACCTCAGATTTGAGTTACACAATAAATTTTGGTTCAAAAATGTAAGCGAAATTCGTTAAAATCCAAAGCAATTTTATCAAAGTCTTGCATTTTATTCAGAATATTTGGAATTTTTTGGAGTATGCAGTTTTGTAGGTCATTAAATTTGACTGACTGATTGGGCCTTATAAGTATGGCTTCAGACCTGGTGAATCTACCATCGACCAGATTTTCACAATACGCCAAATCTTGAAAAAAAAAAACCGTGAGAAAAGAATCGACAGACATCATCTCTTTGTTGATTTTAAAGCCGCTTTCGATAGCACGAAAAGGAGCTGCTTATATGCCGCTATGTCTGAATTTGGTTTCCCCGCAAAACTTATACGGCTATGCAAAATGATCTTGAGCAACACCGCCAGCTCGGTCAGAATTGGGAAGTACCTCTCCGAGCCGTTCGAAACCTAACGAGGTTTTCAGGTTTCTTTAATTTAATGCTGGAGAAAATAATACAAGCTACAGAACTTAACCGTGCTGGAACAACATTTTATAAAAGCATGCAACTGTTGGCGTATGCTGACGATATTGATATCATTGGCCTTAACAACCGCGCCGTAACTTCTGCTTACTCCAAGTTAGAAAAAGAAGAGGAAATAATGGGTTTGGTGGTGAACGAGGGCAAAACGAAGTACCTTCTGTCATCATGCAAAGAGTCAGCGCATTCGCGCCTTGGCAACCAAGCCACTGTTGGCAGCAATAATTTCGAAATAGTAAAGGACTTAGTTTACCTGGGAACCAGCATTAATACCAACAATAATGTTAGCCTAGAAATCCGACGAAGAATCACTCTTGCAAACAAATGCTACTTCGGACTGAGTAGGCAATTGAAAAGTAAAGTCCTCTCTCGACGAACGAAAATAACACTCTACAAGTCACTCATCGCACCCGTCCTGCTATATGGTGCAGAAGCGTGGACACTAACAACATCTGATGAGGCGGCTCTGGGACTATTCGAGAGAAAGGTTCTTCGAAAGATTTGTGGACCTCTACGCGTTGGCGACGGCGAGTACCGAAGAAGATTCTATGATGAGCTGCATGAGCTTTACGCAGACGCCGAAATAGTTCAGCGAATTAAAATACAGCGGTTTCGCTGGCTAGGCCACGAAGTGCGAGTGAGCGAAGATGCTCCAGCCCAGAAGGTATTCTTATCGGTACCCGCCGGCGGAAGCACTCCACTCCGATTTAAGAACCAATTGGATACCGATTTGTGATCCCTCGGTGTTTCCAATTGGCGCCAATTGGAAGCAAAACGTAACGAGTGGCGAGCTATGATTAAAGTGCAAAATCGCTTAGACGGTTAAGCGGCATTTAAAGAAGAAGGAGGGTTGAGAAGGTGAGTTCTACTGTAGAAGTGGAAAAGGGAGAGTTGCAAAAATTTGCAGCAATTTGTATAGGTTATGAAAAGAACATTTTGTCCCAGCTCTGAAGTCCGTGAAATGCTTTTTGTCTTACGATTATGTCACTTTAAAAGCCGTCTTCATAAATTGGTTTCGGCCACTATATCTTGGCTTTGAACAAGTGGTTCATAAAATTCAACAACATTAAATAAATTTTTGTCATTTTCTTCTCTGTGGTTTGTTGGAAACCCGAATCAAAATCTCTAAAGATAGTTTATTGTTCAGTGAATCGATTATCTACTTCCATTATTATATGATCAATACATGAATGGATAAAAGCAGAAGCCTTGAAATAAACCTCTAAGTTACATGCTTTAGACTTTGACAAGATTTGAATCGGTTCTATGTGATTTTAATATCTACATATGTCACAAGTTCTGAACAATTTTTCAAAGTCATGTTCGTCGTTTTTAAAGTTGACCTGAAAATGTTTTTATACTAAGCAACAGAGAAAATGTTGAAATTTTTAAATATTAAGCCTTTCGCATAACAAAACTGACACCATAAATTTATCAATAACTGCCCATATTGGCTTTATTTTGAGCCCACACCCTGCACTTTGTTATAAATACTAAAATTTGATAGGTCATAAAACTGCATATCCAAATTTTTTATAAAAATTAGGATTAACAGGTATGGAGTTTTGATGAAACTTTACTATACTTTTATAAAAAACGTGTAAAAAAGACTCGTAGCTATCTATTTTCAGACCGCCTGAATTCGGACTTTTAAAGACGTGAGAGATAAGGGAGTACAGTTTTAGCTCAGCAATATCAGACCTCGAAAATTAAGGTAGTATTTCGATCTGTTATTTTATTACTACCACAACCAATGTGTACGAATACCTCGAAAACGGTTTTATCGTCTTGAAAGCCTGGTGAGTTTTGTAGAAGGTCTGAAAATACTAGCTTAATATTCCACTAACCGATAATTTCATATATTTATAAAAATGCACTTTGTCATTAGCCTAAAATAAGAAAATTATAAATCAGAGGCTTTGAGTAGATCGCTTTGAAAGTTGAAATTGTAGTCTAAATGTATCGAATTGAGATATCGTTTTTTGCCCATAAAATTCTTGAGCTACAACCGTGAAAATTTTATGTAGATAAAGATTAAAAGAACACAATGCTCATTTTGGACCAATCTTGAGTTTCTCTTTATCCGCTCATTTCCACAAATATATTGTAAGTAACGTGTCTTCGCAATGTGTTATAAATCAATTCGAGACAGTCTAGCCTACAAACCAGATGCCGTTTAGCAATGTAGCTAATTTCAATTTAATTCAGGAAGATTTTAACCACATGTATTTTTAAAATTTCCAGCCTTCAAAAATTTCCTTTTAAAAACTGGCTAATATTTTCGCTATGGTCAAAGAACGTACCTTGTTCGAAGCCGTGATAGGTTGGGATTTTTTCAACAATTTCTGCATTGTCTTAAAGATAGAAAGTGTACAATGGATTGAAGCAGCATATCATTCCAAACTATATGAGCTCTGGATATGAATACAATAGTGAACCGAAAAAACCTGCTTATTTGTTCTCATACTCCATAGTATTTTTTACATTTACATTTTACATTTATTTACTTAATTTCATTGTACAACTGAGAATAGCCAGTCTTTTATATGTACATCAACAACGGGATACATTCTTATTAATATTTAAAAAACATTATTTGAGAGATATAACAAAATATATGATGCAAGCTTAACACTAGCATAATGGAACTTAACAGCTAAAATCAGTAAGTGATATAGATAGTAAATCAGATTTAGAAAATAGCGAAAGTTGGAAAATAGAAATTAGGATATTAGCAGATTATTTATAGCTATGAAGCTAGAGTCATATTGAGGTCACTAAAATACTCGTATATTAGCTTTCTGAAGTTGTTTCTATTTAGTTGTGATTTTTAATTTCCGGGATTCCTGTTCCACAATTTAACTGCACTAATGAAAAACAGTCGGCTAGATGTTAGTGTACTATATTTCGGGGTTATTAAGTTATTCAGTCTCTGAGATCTGGTTAATTGAATCTTGTCATACAAATATTTAGGGGTTTTCCATTCCAGCAACTTAAACATGAAAATACAGTTCCTGGCAGCCAAATATTGCATAATACTACAACCTAAAATTTTATCGTGCCATGGTGATATGTGGGCATAACGACTTATGCCATAAACGTACCGTGTTACATTGTTGAAGGCTACATTTACCTTGTTTGCTGATTGCGAGTCAAGTTTACTGTATACTAATTCCGCGTATGTGAAATGGGGCACAATTAATTGTATCGCGAGTTTTTGACGTGTTTCTTGTGGCGTGAACGCTGCAGACATTCTCAACCTACGCAGAATAAAATAAACATTGCTTACTAATCTGTTAACATGATCACAGCAACTAAGGCTATTATTTATTATAAACCCAAGGTTCTTTATTTTGTGAGTGATCTCAAGGGTGGAGGTACCAACTATTAAAGGCGGTATGCCAACAGGGTCTATTTCAGTTTTACATATAGGTACGACATATGATTTACTTGCATTTAAACAAAGAACATTTTTTTGCGCCCAGCACAATATAGCAGACAGATCACTTTTTACTTTATAACATAAATCTTCGACAAGACCGATACGATTCGAAAGATATAACTGAATATCAACGTCATTAATAAACATACTAAACAAGAGCGGACCCAGGATTGAGCCTTGCGGGACGCCTGCTTTGATATCTCTAAACTGAGATGATGCATTATCGCACTTAACACGTTGAACTCTTCCCGTTAGATAGCTTAACAAGAGTTTTGACGAGCTTTCAGAGAACCCGAAAAACTGCTGTAGTTTCCAACACAACAGAGAATGGTTAACTGAGTCAAATGCTTTAGAGAAATCTAAGAGGCAGAGTATAGTTATTGTTGCTTGTTTTTGACTTACTCACGAACGGACTGTATTATACAAAATGAAACGCACTGGTTGATTGTCAGTTGAAGACTAAAGAATTCAATTTATTGCTTCGTATTCTTACTTATATTCTAATGACAGTTTTGACTGTTGAATTTGATTGATGCATGGTTGCATTCGTGAATATTATACCAAGTGTAACTTAAGAAGATAATCCAAATATATTGTTGATTAAAAATTACCTTGTTTGTACTTAAGTCTAACCAATAAACAATGAGGAGCGCAAACATACCGGCCCCCTTGAAAGTATCCACTTTCAAACTTCCAAAAACAATGGACACAACTTTACTATAGGACGGGTAAATATACCTTTAGCAGTCTTTACTGAGACCACTCTTACAAGCCCATCTTTACCTGCATGGGTTTCTACAACCTTACCGATAGCCCACTTACTTGGAGGAAGTGTATCATCTTTTATAAGAACCATATCATCACTATGAATATTTTTAAGCTTTTGAGCCCATTTCGGCCTGTGTTGCAGTTGGCTGATGTATTCCAGAGACCATTTTCTCCAAAATTGTTGTACTAATCTTTGTATATATTGCCAGCGGTTTAACATACTTATTTTAGCTGAAGTAAAATCAGTGTCTGGAACTGCAGACAAAGCTCGATTAATTAAAAAATGTCCTGGCGTAAGGGGGTCTGAATCTCCTTCAAACTTAAGGCAAATTGGACGTGAATTTAAACAACATTCTATCTGACATAGCACAGTATACATTTCCTCAAATGTAACTGCTGAATCTGCAAGAACTCGTTTTAAATGATATTTAGTACTCTTCACTCCTGCTTCCCACATTCCACCGAAATGAGGACCACTAGGAGGGATAAAATGCCACTGTATTTGTTGTTCCGACATTGACTTGACAATTTGGTCCTTAGTTGACGTTTCATGCAACAAATTCCAAATCTCTTTTAATTGCTGATTGCATCCAACAAAATTCGTCCCATTATCTGAATATATGTGTAGAGGTTTACCTCTCCTAGATATAAACCTACGAAGAGTTGCAAGAAATGATGCTGTTGACAACTCTGAAACTAACTCTAAATGTATTGCTTTCGTCACGAGACACACAAAAACAGCTATCCAACATTTATAACGCTTACTACCTCGACCTTTCCAGGACTTCACCTGAACCGGCCCTGCGAAATCTACTCCTGTATTAACAAATGCTGATGTAGCCTCAACCCGATGGTTTGGCAAACTGCTCATCTGCTGCTGATACGGTTTTGCTCTAAAACGCATGCATCGTACACACTTATAAATACATTGCTTTATTACCTTGCTTATACCTAGAATCCAATATTTCATACCAAGTAAATATTGCATTTGACGACTGCCTGCATGCAGGTGCTTATAATGATAATGTCTAACTAAAAGTTTCGTAAACGTACTTTCCTTACTAAGAATAAATGGATGTTTCTGATCATATGCAATGTTTGCATTTTCAATTCTGCCGCCTACACGTAGAAACTGATCCTGATCAACGAGTGGTGTCAGAGCAGTTAGCTTATGTTTTACTGAAAGCGATTTACCCTTTGTTAAAATTGAAATTTCTGCAGAAAATGACTCCTTCTGAGCCTTACGAATCAAACAATTGTGAGCGTTTGCTAGCTCACCTACACTTAAAGGTCCCCGCGTCCTGTTGGCCGAAGATACCTTACAATTTCTTATGAATCTTAATATATATGCTGTTACTGATAATAATTTACTGAAACTTGAAAATCGTTCGAATAACTCATCATTCCTTGCTTCTGAAACATGACAAATTTCAATGTTTCTTTCTTCCAAATCTGCAGTATTAACTGCATCTAATTCAACATGCTCGAGCTCTGCTCTTTCTATCAAAATACTAGGTCCATGCCACCAAAAATTATTGTGAATCAATTGGCACGCCGGTATACCTCTTGTTGCTAAATCAGCTGGATTCTGCTGAGATGGAATATGATTCCAAAATTGACGAGGTATATTGTTAATTATATACGAAGTACGATTAGCGATGAATGTTTTCCAACGCCTTGGAAAATCACTCAACCAAGCTAACACAATTGTTGAGTCTGTATAACCATACAACGGAATGTTCTCAATATCAAGTATATGTTTAATTTTCATAATAAGTTTTGTCATCAGTTGTGCTGCACACAATTCAAGTCTAGGTAATGTTATTTGCTTGATAGGGGCTACGCGTGACTTGGAAGCTACAAGGTTCGTTGATATAGAGCCATTTGAATGATAAACCTTAATATACACAGCTGCAGAATACGCTACCTCCGAGGCATCAGCGAATCCATGCAACTCCATCAATTCCCCTGTGTTATATTCCATCCACCTTGGAATACGAATATTGCGAATGTTGTGAATGCTACTTCTTAGCTCAATCCAATATGTGGTCATATCATTAGGCAGTTCATCATCCCAGCCAACACCTTTCAACCACAATCTCTGCATAAAGATTTTCATTGAAACTATTACTGGGGATAACCAACCCAATGGATCAAACACCTTTGAGATGTCTGCTAACACTGTACGTTTTGTAATTTGTGATTGCACTTCACGCAGATCAATGCTATACCTAAAAGAATCACATTTTGTGTCCCACAATAATCCTAAGGTCTTTACCGTTTGTGTATCATCGATAATTGTCTCTTCAGACAACTCTCTATCGATCGGATTGATGGTTGACATAAATTCCTCTGAATTTGAGCACCATTTCCGTAAATTAAACCCTGAATGATTTAATAACTCGCGAATCTGATCCTTCATCCTGATAGCTGACTCTAAGTCTCCTGCACCAAACATTAAGTCATCCACATAAAAACAATTCATGATTGCCTTGCTTGCTTCCTGAAATTCATCCGTATTTTCTAATGCTATTTGTAGCAGAGTTCTAGTTGCTAGAAACGGTGCACAAGCTGTACCATATGTGACAGTTTTCAATTCATATGCCTCTACTTCGCTATCAATATTATCCCTCCAAAGGATTCTTTGATAACACCTATCATCTTCATGAACCAGTATCTGTCGATACATTTTCTCTATGTCACTAGTGAAACCTACGTTGTATTTGCGAAATTGTATTAATAAATGAAATAAGTCCTTTTGTACTTGGTACCCTGTTAATAACTCATCATTAAGTGATTTTCCATTTGTTGATTTACATGAAGCATCGAAAACTACTCTAATTTTTGTTGTTGTACTACTAGGTTTGAATACAGCGTGGTGCGGAAGATAGTATTCGACTGATGCATCTTTGTTTACTATCTTTTCCATATGATTCATCATGACGTATTCATGCATGAACTGTTTATAATCCTCTTCTAATTTGTCATTTCTATGGAACCTTGTTTCCATTAAACTTAATCTCTTTAATGCTGCTTCCTTTGAGTTGCCAAACTCAACATTCGAATCTTTAAAAGGTAATCGTACTATATACCTGCCACTAGATTCCCGTGTAACATTCTTTTGATAATGTTCTTCTGCTTGTTGCTCTTCACTTGTAAGAATTTGATTTGATGCTGGAATTTCTTCTACTTCCCAGAACTTTTGCAATTGCACATTTACATCGAGCACCGCATGCGCAATAGAAATTCTGTATGGCCGAATGGAATCGACTCTTCCTAACAAAACCCAACCGAATATTGTTTCAATTGCCGTGGGTGACCCGCTTGGATGTACTACTTTACCACCCAGCACACAATCTGCGAATACATCTGCTCCTAAAATGATATCAATACCACTTGGAGTATTATATCCCTCATCTGCTAACTTGAAGTTTTTGAAATAGTTCATACGTTTACTATGAACTGCTATTCCTGGTAAATTTTGCGTTAAATTGGACAGACCATACGCTGTCGTCGTGATCACTCTGTTATCTCTTGAAGATGCTATTTTGAATTGTACCTCACCTCTGCACTGACTACTAAGGCCCTTGCCTATCCCATGAATCAGCGTGTTGTTGTATTTCCTTCTCAAACCTAATCTTTGAATACATGCCTCTCTCATTAAAGACACTTGTGCTCCTGAGTCTAATAACACACGACATTTTTGATACTGATTGTTAACATCAAGTACGTTAACAACTGCAGTTGGCAACAATGTAATAAATTCACTCTCATGATTTCTAATTGAATTAACTGACGCTGTAGTTACTGATTTGTTTTGCGAACTTGTATCAATACCTCCGCTATTCTCATGTGACAAATGTAGCAACGAGTTATGTTTTAAATTGCAAATTCTGCATGTGGATGATTTGCAATTGACGGCTTGATGATCTCCCTTGAGACAATTAAAACACAGGCCATTCCTGCGAACTAAATTTCTTCTTTCAGCCACCGGCTTTTGCTTAAATTTGTCACACTGGAATAGCTCATGACCTTGTTTACACATAGGACATTGTTTGGTTTGCGATGAGTATACCCTTGACTGTGATTGTTGACGGTTAACAGGCTTTGTCTGTAACCTGCCAACAATTGAATTATTTGCACTTTCCAATTCAAATATACGCTTCTCTAAAAACTGCATTAATTGCTTAAATGTTCCACCCTTTTCGGAACTGCTAGCTCTACACCAAAGAGTTAGAGTTTCGCTATCGAGTTTCTTTTCAAACAAATACAATAGCATTGTATCCCACTGATCCACTGCCTCACCTAATGCCTTCAATGCATTGATACCTTCATTTGTGTTGTTGTATAATCGTTTGATATCAACCAAACTTGCTACTTTTACTGCCTGTTGATCAAGCAATAATCCCAAATATGCCTTTTTCACCTTATCACTTTCATTATATTTTTTCTGTAAAATATCCCATGCGATTTTATAATTCTCATTAGTCGGTTTCAAATGTTTTACTAATGACAATGCATCACCCTTTAATTTCGATAACAAATACTCAAATTTCTCGATGTTTGCTAAATTACTTTTTGAATGAACCATTACCTCAAACAAATCACGAAAATGTAACCAATTTATGTATGTTCCATCAAATTCCGGAATTTGAATGCGTGGAAGCCTAACTTCTTGTCCTGACTCTACTCGATGAACTACTGCTGTATTACTTGCGTCACCCAGTGGTTCTGCCAATTTCTCCACCAAAACACCCAATTTGTTTTGATGTTCTATTAATGCCTGCATGGCTGTGGATACAGTTGAAGTTTGATCGAACTGGCTGTTGCCATCGATTACTGTAGTCTCCCCTTGTTCATCACGCACCCTTGCTGATAATGTTGCTTTGATCGAGAAATACTTCTCTTCAATTTCACTACGATAGACTTCCTCCGTGGGCAAGCTATCGGTGCCTGTACTCGTGTCTATAGAGTCTTGTATGTGTTCATACTCTCTATATAACGACTCTAATTTCTCTACTCTGACTGTGATGTCATCAATTGTAACATTGTCCCCATGGCAATGATTGTAAATACGCGTTATAGCACCCTTTATGGTTTGGCGCTTTTGCTTTAACTCCTCCATTGTCTATAGTTTAGCTGATCAATGTACAGTCAACTCTAAATTATGTTTTACAGTAATTGTATTTGTTATCGACATACCATTGTATGTATATGTTGTCGTTGTTGTAATAAACATCAGTATTACACGCTTATATCAATGCTTTGATTACATGAAATGAATATGCTAAAGAATAATGTGAACGCTTTTAAGAACTTCTTTCTTAACTCTAATCAGATATTTACAAGCAAAATATTTACATGTTAATTTGCCAATTATGTCTAGTTGGTATGAGTTTAACCTATTTATGTTTCATTGCTTATAAGAATCTATGTTAAAAGTTTGAAAATGAATGTATTAAATTTTTACAAATATCGCACGCAAATTCTAATTGGAAACTGATCTTTTACATTCCAATATTAATCTTTTACATTGTGTATTAATTTCAAATTGTTACAGCATGTTAACTGCAACATTTGTAATGCCACTGCATTCAACAGTATTACATATAGACAGTTTGACATGTATTGAATTTAACATATGAAAACTTTTAAACTGTTTGTACAACATTTAAAAAGTTATAGCATACTTTACTCTGCATTACCTTCGTTCTGCTACATTTGATGTTGATTGATTGCAATTCGAATTCAACTGAAACTTCATACTGCATTACCTGCTATTTTGGGTGCTCCATTTTAGATTGATGGATGTGTGTATATTCACCGGTAACTTCTCTGAATTCCAACTTTTCTGATCTGATGCTGATGATTTTTGTTGCCATGTTATTGGGCAATATTTATTTGTATATATATGTATGTATGTATTTCGCAACGTCTGCGTTCACAGTTTTTACTTTTTTACACACTTTTGCATTCTTCGTAAAAGCGCAACACTTGTCTATGCGCGTTTGTCTCTTGTATATGTATGTATACCAATTGTGCTTAGAAACCGCATGTATGTATGTGGGGATGTTACACTTTTTGAAAATGGCGCATAAGCGTTTATTTCATCATATTTTCACTGCGCGGACACGCATTGACTTGTCTTTCGTGCCCGTTGCACATATATGTATTACTGTACGCATTTTGTTATAAACCCATCACTTTTTATACACAAACTTGCAGTTTAGTCTTGCACTTTTTTATATTTTTTAATTATATGTCCACAACTCACAATCCGGCTCGAATGACCAAAAAAAATGTTGCTTGTTTTTGACTTACTCACGAACGGACTGTATTATACAAAATGAAACGCACTGGTTGATTGTCAGTTGAAGACTAAAGAATTCAATTTATTGCTTCGTATTCTTACTTATATTCTAATGACAGTTTTGACTGTTGAATTTGATTGATGCATGGTTGCATTCGTGAATATTATACCAAGTGTAACTTAAGAAGATAATCCAAATATATTGTTGATTAAAAATTACTTTGTTTGTACTTAAGTCTAACCAATAAACAATGAGGAGCGCAAACAGTTATATGCCCTTTATCAAATGGCATTCTTATGTCATCTACGATTTTGACCAAATCAGTAGCACAACTATGCCTAGGCGTAAACCCAGACTGCAATGGAGAAAGCAAATTATTCCTTTGAATATGCGCTGGAATTTGGTCAGCCATCAAATTTTCACACACTTTGGGAAATGATGGTAGGATACTAATTGGTCTGTAGTCACTCGTGTTGGACGCAAGAGGTTTTTTTGGAATTGGAAAAATAATTACCTTTTTCCAAGCATCCGGAAAACAGCCACTTGTGAAGATATGGTTAATAACGTGAGTGAGAGCACCTACCATAAACGGAAGTAAAATTTTCAAAAACTTTCTGGTATTTTCAAATGCAATTTAAATTCTCAGGTAGGCTATTTATCTCGCATCGACCCCCATAACAGATATGTAGATCGGAGAAATGGAAAGCTGTTTGCTATATAGAGCTGTCGCATAACTATTCGGGGTTACCTGACCAATCGTCACAGATAGTCGATGGCCAAGCTAAGGTCTAAGGTTTGTCTCACTGACACTTTATTCGAAAGCAGTTAGTCACTCTGATTTCACTTTCTGGTAGTGAGAAAAAACTCACCGATGCATACCATGACCATAAAATTGTCCTTTCAATAACTTTCTTAAAAAAAAACTAGGAGATCTTCCATGTTTTACAGACCTTAAGTATTAGTGTTCCACGGCACAGCCGTGGTATCACATACCCCAACGCACTACTGAAGGAAACTTTCGTGGTTATTTGTTCAAATGCATTTTTTTGTTTTCAATAATAACTGTCGGAAAATATCTCAATATTTACGAAAGCTTTAAAGAACAACTAACAGTACTATTACTGACTTACAAACTAGTTACAGGTTAAAAGTGCCCCCAACAACTATATGTTACTGCTTTTTAAAAGCTAAAGCTTTCTCAATCCTTTATTTCTGAGGTGATTAATGAAACATCAATTGTCTTTATCTATTTTCTAACTCAACTCTTCGTTATCAGTAACTTTTTGATGTTAAACATACGTCCACCAATTGTGCAAGGAATGCTTCCGTATACGGGCTCCGCGATAGCTCCACGAGATCTGATATTCAAATTTGCTTAATTTTTCTGTTTCAAAGTCTGTTTTTTGTAACTTACCTAACTCTATTTTGTAATTATTTTGAAGTGTAAGTAGCACCTTGTAAGAAAAGTTGTAATTTTTTTTTGACTTTACGGAAAAAAATAAATAAAACAAGCAAAGAAGGCGCTGTCTTCGGCTGTGCCGAAGGCTTTATACCTTTCAGAATACTGATAACGGTTTGAAATGTGGGAAAATACTATGGTGGTCCGATTTGGTACTTAAAAGATTTCTACAGAAATCAGTATATGTATTTTTATGATTCGATTCTTACAAAAATTGATTGCTTCAGCCCCAATAGGTTTTCCATTATTTCTGTCCTATTTTCGCCGAGACGAAGTTCAAGTGGCTATATATGCATATATATATATATCAGTGATGGAGCGAATATTCGCATTCGCTTCTGCGAATGTTTTGCGAATATGAATTTAAGAAAAAACTAATTTGAAGATAATACCAGGTTAATAAGACTAAAATCCATTTATTTCAAATGTTTTTTAATGCATGAAAAAGTAGCTCAACTTATAATATATGATCAAACTAAAATTATATAATTAAATGATAAACTATAAATATATGTAATATGTGTCGAAAAAAGTCAAAAAAATTAAATTTCGCAGGCTCGAAATTTATTTTTTTGGGTATGCGTAGTGGAACTTTTTTTTCCTGAGCCCAAAACCTATCGAAAATCGATGGCGCGATATCGGTTAATAAATCGACCCAGTCTAATATGTAATCTAAACAAACAAACAAAAAATTGTTGACGCTTAAACAAAAATACTTCTCTCTTAGAAAATAACAATGAATTTTTTACTGTTAGTTATTTTTGGTAGTTTTTTGGAAAGGTGGGTAATTATTTTGCTATTGCTATTGTTTTAATTTGATTGCAAATTTTCTAAATTTTGCAATATTCGAACACTGCAAATAAAGTTGTATAGCAATAAAAATATAAATAAAAAGATAGCAATAGTCATTAGCTATGTTCGGTGACAAAACTTCCAAAGAAGTATTAGCAAAGTGAGAATGGCGTAAAACTCTCTCGAAACGCCGAACAGGAGTCAGGAAAAACTTGCAGCAAAACATCTGTTGCCAGTTTGATTGGTTAATAGCTAAATTTTTTTAATTATTGCTGTTGCTTTCCCACGATGAGCTGTTATCATTTTCAAATTTTACTGGGTGAAATTCCCCCAGCAGAAACTTGCAACCCTCTCTCTCAATGAAATGTCAAAATGCGCTCTCTCGTTGCAAATGTTCTGAGTCACCGAACACTTTCCAGTAAACATTTTATAAAGTTTTTAAAAATATATCCTCACCTAACACATCTACTGCTCTTATTCTATGTCTATCACCGTGCAGTCATAGTCTCGGATCAAAATAGCTGCGACTAAGAAATCATAGCCACAAGACACACTGTTCATAAAAAAACTAACTCTGATTTCAACAGGGCGCTGTAAAGATACAAATTTTTATACCACTTTACTTTACTTTACTACGCACCAAGAACTTTCTTGGTTATTTATTGGCATCTCCTCTTTGCATCGTATTCGCAAACACTCGCGCGATCTCTCTTCCTCTTGCTTGGTACATGCTTTCATGCATAAGCGTAGCCAACGTTATCTCTTTTGTGTTTAACTAGTGGTGGGAGTGTTATTGAGTTAGCGATGGTACATGCTTGAGAATAATCGCCACACTTCCCTCCACCTAAGTCTGATCATCCCGATCATACACATTTCCCAAACCAAACGCTGCCAGACGCTCAATGGTTGGCACCGCTTTACTAAACTTCATTTCTTCCAGGGATTGAAACTCCGGCATCAATCCTCTCCTGCAGAGATTCCCACAATGCACTACACTGTCACACATTCCAACCATTTTATCTGGCCCCGCATAGATTTGTGCCTTCACTTTCGTGACCAGTGGTACTTGGCAAATATTCCTGCAACTCACTTCTTCAGGATTCCTTTCCTTTCTCGCATGCCCAGAGCACTGTTTCACTCTATCCACTAAGTTGCGTTGCTTCCGCGGGACATGACCACCAGATGTTCGTCTTTTATCCTCAGCACACTTTGCACACTTATTAATCCATTCCCTTACAAATTGTCCGTAATTAATCCAATTAAACAGCCGCTTTACCTCTTGCAATGTTTTCTTTATTCTAATGTGCCTTCCATCTGGGCAACTATGTGACGCTTTGATAACATCTGGAATTCTTGCGTTGGGAACAACAATAAGTGCTCGATGATTCCGGCCATCTTCACTTTCCCATATCTGATGCAAAGAACCCGATATTAGCTTCAAACTATTCCATTGTGCCCAGTATGGTTTTGCAATGCGACTTTCTGCGACCATCTCTTCTCTCAAATCTGGATCTTCCTCTTGGCCTTGCCGAAGGAGGTACCTGTCCATGAAAGCCAATGGTCGAGGAGCTACCTCTGCCTTACGAGGCTCCTGCTGCTCCATCTCGAAGATCACTCCCCTGGTGCTAAAGCCACTATGGTGCTCAAAGATCAGAGGAACCTCTTGGCCATTTTAAGTCATAACCCTTTTGCTTACATTGATGTGAATGTCTCCCTCAGCCAAAAAGTCGATGCCAATGATGACTTCGTCGACAATATTCGCTACCAAGACACAGAGATTATGGGGCATTCATCTTGCTCTACTTCTCCAGCTTTGCGTTTAAGTCCACTTCATATGCCAGAATTACTGGAGCCAGTGCCGCAATAACGTGCTTGTGACCTGGTTTTCCGCACTTAAAGCATTTAATGGCACCATTACTTTTTTCTGTACTCCGTTCAACGCTTCAAAATTTTGTCTACCCAAGCTGGAGTTTCCACTTCTACGCGATGAGCCTTGTATCTAGGTTTACTCAAAAGCGAGGCTGTTTCCTGCGTGAGAACATGCGATGCCGTTTCAGAGAATGTCCGTTTGGGGTTTGCATATGTGGCCCGCTTCGTCTCTACATCGCGTATTCCATTTATAAAACTTTGGATTTTTACCCTCTCAGTGTACTCCACGGGTGCGTCCGCATTTGCTAGATGGGCGAACCTCTCGATGTCCGATGCAAATTCCTACAATGTCTCATTAGCCTTGTGAAAGCGATTCTGTAGCTCTATTTGATATATCTGCTTCCGATGTTCGCTACCATAGCGTCTCTCAACTGCACCCATCAATGCTTCACAATTGTTCCGTTCTCCGTCAGGAATAGTCTGTAAAATTTTAGCTGCAGGTCCCTTCAATGCCACGAATAATGCAGCAACTTTGTCTTCAGTGCCCCAATTGTTCACCGCTGCCGTCTTCTCAAACTGTAGCTTAAATACCTGAAATGGAACCGAACCATCAAAGGAAGGTGATTTTACCTTTGGAGTATTTGCTGAGGCAGCTGGGCGGTTCAGTTGCAGCTCCTGGATACGGCCTTTAAAAGCTTCCACCTCAGCCTCTATTTTATCTTGAAACTGTGCAATTTTTGCATTTGCACTTCTAGTTTCGATGACACCCTCGCCTCCTGTGCTTCCAACTGCGAAGAGATATATGCCTTCTGTTCATCCAATTGCGCGGAGATCTGTGATGATACCTTTTCTAGCTGAGATGCCATACACATTTTCTGTTCTTCCAACTGAGATGCCATGCAAGTTTTCTGTTCTTCCATTTTAGTCGACATCTGAGCTAATACAGCCAATATCATGTTTGTGCCCACGGTTGCTACTGCATTCGGATACTCCTTTTTTTCTTCCGTTTTTGTCGGTGCCTTCTCCACAAGATGAAAAACATGATCATCAACTTTGATTTCTTCTGCTTCCATAGCCCGCGCAATCGTGACTATAACTCTGATTTATTGCCTGTAGTGTTTAGTCCGCGTTGTTCCAACTCATTTTTGAGTTTTCTGAATCTTTAATTCATTCAGCTTGTTATCCTTAAATCCACTGATATTTATTCAACAATACCAATTTTGGCTAATTCGAGGATTCCTTGATTATCAATCCTGGTTTCGATCACTATAAAGTCAAATAAACACACGCACAGATATTGTATCTAATAGCTAGTTTTATTTACTAGTAATAAACGCAAAACAATTTTAAGAGTATGGTAACTTTACAGTAGTTCACTGAACAACGCTTGAAAATAAACTGATCAACCTGCCTTGCTTGGTCACCGCCTTATATAGTCCGACAGGGTGCTTGCCTACGCAACGAGAACTTTCTTGGTTATTCGCTCTTCTGTTCTCGAAGGATCGCTGTTATTTGTTGGCATCTCCTCTTTGCATCGTGTTCGCAAGCACTCGCGCGATCTCTCTTCCTCTTACTTGGTAAATGCTTGCATGCATAAGGGTAGCCATCGTTATCTCTCTTGTGTTTAACTAGTGGTGGGAGTGTTATTGAGTTAGGGATGGTACATGCTTGAGAATAATCGCCACAAAATATAAAAACTCATCGTAGACAACTTCGTAGACGGCGCCATGAAAAATATCGAGAGGGGTACCCAGGATATGGAGTACCTTCATCCACTGCTTTCCACTCCGATTCGCAAAAGAAGATGTCAAACTAGTAGGAGTAAACCATGGCCAGGAGTCTTGGCAACATGTCGATTCGCAAACAAGATGCAAACGAAACTCACGTCTATCAAACGAGACTGCATAGCCATACACAATTATCGACAAATTTGAACGAAAACTGAATATTCGCATTTGCGAATATCATTAGTGGATATTCGAATTCGCATTCGATAATGTTCAAAAAGTGGCTTTCGTTACATCACTGATATGTATACATATATAAATATTTTCCATTTTGCTGTGTCAAATACAGGGTGTTTTTTTTACAGGTTTGTTTTTCGAATAGAGATAAAACTGGCATTTTGTGGTCAAATCTGGCAACTCTAATGTCATTTATGTTCAGTTTGGTTTGCCATTTCATCATGAACAGGTTGACAAAAGAACAATGCTTGCAAATCGTGCAAATTTATTTCGAAAATAATGGTTCAGTTCGCGAAGTTTACCGTGAGCTCCGTCCATTTTATGGTCGACATAATCGTCCATCAGAGCAATTAATTCGGTTAACCATGGATCGTTTTCGCACTACGTTTACTCTATGTGATAATACGCATCCGCAGAGACGTCGAACAGTGCGCACCGAAGAAATAATTGCCCCTGTAGAGCAAAGTGTTGAAGAGGACCCGAATGAATCGATTCGCCACCGTGCACAGCACTTGGAGCTTTGTCCATCAACTTTATGGAAGATTTTGCGCAAAGATCTTGGCTTGCGACCTTACAAGATCCAGCTTGTGCAAGAATTAAAGCCGCGAGACCATGCAATGCGTCGTGATTTTGGTGTATGGACCGAAAATGAGATTGATTTCGATGCTGATTTTCATCGCAAAATTTTGTTCAGTGATGAGGCTCATTTTTGGTTGAATGGCTACGTCAACAAGCAAAATTGCCGCATTTGGAGTGAAGAGAATCCACATGAGACCCTTGAAACGCCATTACATCCACAAAAACTGACTGTTTGGTGTGCTCTATGGGCTGGTGGAGTCATTGGGCCATACTTCTTCCGCAATAATGCTGGAGAGGCAGCTACCGTTAATGGAGACCGGTATAGAGCCATGCGACTATTTTGTTCCCGAATTGGATGGCATGAATGTGGATGAGTTGTGGTTTCAACAAGACGGCGCTACATGCCACACAGCGCACGTCACAATCGATTTATTGAAGGAAACATTCGATGAGCGCATAATTTCGCGGAATGGACCTGTCAATTGGCCACCAAGGTCGTGTGATTTGACACCATTGGATTATTTTCTTTGGGGATATGTGAAGTCGCTCGTCTACACCAACAAACCAGAAACGTTAGGGGAATTGGAAGCCAACATTCGTGGCGTTATTGCCGACATACGGCCCCATATGCTCGAAAAAGTGGTTGAAAATTGGACCTGTAGAATTGGCTTTATTCGAACCAGCCGCGGCGGCCACATGCCCGAAATCATATTTAAACATTAATGGCATAAAATTATCCTTCCAATAAAGCCAAATTGATGGACCTTAAACCGGTTTTCTTGTGTTTTATTTCAATTCGAAGTTCTATACCCCTAAAAAAAACACCCTATACAATGAAAAATTTTTACGGGTGATGCGATTTAACGCTTTTTCTCTGCCATTATGTTTCATATTTTCGTAATGCTTTGAAATATAAATTCATTTGAAATAATATTCCAACAATCATTTCTGTGAATGTTTTTAAAAGTAATTTAAAGTAAACTTGCTACAATAAGCGATATGTAAGCGTTTTCAGTTTTAATTTATTTGAAAGTTTATAGTAAACTTTTTATAAACTATAACAAACAACTGTTGTAAATCATTTCACGTTGAAAGTGGAGTGAAAACCCAACAAGCAAAATAAACTTAAAATAAATCTTTAAAAAGCTTTCCCAAATAAATATTAAGCTTACAAAATTCACATTTTTCGTTTATGAAACGTTTGAATATAAAGGTTGTGTAATTGAAACGACACGTTGATAAAAAGCTTATTAATTTAAACCTACAAAAAATATTTTAAAGAAAGCTTTCTAAAAGTTCTTTTATTTTGTATATTATTTAGCTATTGCAATAAAATAAATAACTAAGTTCTAATCATACATTGAATGCTGCAACTTAAACCAACTATTACCTGATTGCGGAAGTGGTTAAGATGCAGCCACGATTTTTGCTTTTTCGCCGTCATTCTCATATAAAATCTTGTTTGAAAAGAATTGGAAATATTTTAAGTTGAAAAGAAAAAAAAAATGACAAATAGTTTTTTCTGACTTTTTATAAACATTTGCATTTTAGTTTTAAATTGAAATAATTTGTAACAGTTCTTTCTTGAAGTTTAAAAACAGTTGAATAAAGTTTACAAAAAACACTTATAAAAAGCTTTATTTGAAATTTTTTTATAGGCTTACATTAATAAGCTTTTTATCAACGTGTCGTTTCAATTATAAAACGTTTATTTTCAAACGTTTTGTAAACGAAAAATCAGAATTTTGTAAGCTTAATATTTATTTCGGAAAGCTTTTTAAACATTTATTTTAAGTTTATTTTAAATTATGTATTAGTTCACATTCGTTGGAAAAATTTTCCCTAATCCCATGAGCCAGGTAAAATTTTGACGTTCATATTCCCAAATGACAGAATTTTCTTTCGTTCTGTAAAAATTTATAGTTTTCATTTATTTGGCACAGGGCCTTTGAGTTTTTATACTTATATTAAATACTTTTGCAATTTAAATAAGAAAATTTTAAGAATACATCTTAGTCATCTTCGTGATAGAAAATTACAACTTTTGAACAAAACCCAAACAAATGAAAAAAATTACAACTTTTGAATGAAACCTAAACAAATTTGTTAACGGTATCTACTTTCTGCACCATAAAGAGTAAACTAAGATACAGTGGAAGATTATTACTACTTGTGAATGGTAAAAATATAGCATTTTTAACATCTCTAATGAAAACGACTAACTGAATATGTGAATACATATAACAATATCTGGCACCCTAAAGCTACTGAGACTAATATTTTCCTGTTAGTTCAGCGTGAGTCAGCATTGCCGTAAAAATAAATAAATTTTCGATTCATTTCGTTGTGGTCCGCTGTTTTTCTCAGCGGAATTGGTTGGTCGCATTCATTCACTATTTTGTCCATATAATAGATTTTCTAATTTTCCTATTCTTGTTTTTTTCTGGCAAATTCTTTGCAATCACTTGGAAATCACGACTGACAGCTTTCATTAGAAAATATCAATAAAAGTTATTTAAAATTGCATTTCCCTCGATAAATATTTGGAATTTTAACTGAGAGAAATTTAATTAAACTGGAAATTTGTTTTTGTGTTGTATATTTAGCCAAAAAATAAAAATAAAACAGGCACACATAAAATCGGACTGAATTGAAAATTTTAATCACTTTTCATATTAAGGGCCCACTTAGTTTCCTAACAAAACCAAATAATAATGATTCAAACACATTTAGCCAACTTCAGAAAATTTTCGCACTGTTTCACCCTACGTTTTACTTTAATCTAAAAAATATGATGTTAAACGTATGGCAAAGTACGTTAGTAAACTCGACTTCTACCGCAATTGGCTTCTAGTAACATAGAGGTTTATTGTTCTTGGTGGTGTTCATTTGTAATGGTGCTTACGTTTTTCCTTCTGCTTTAGTTACATTCTCTGTTACCGTTTTTTGCCAAATTCTTGAAAAGTTATACGTTCCACTTATGTAGCTCAGAGCGAAAGAAATAGAGAGAGAGTTTCGCTATAAAAATTAATTTCTTAACTGGTTCTTTTTTTCTTTAAATGGTCATCTAACCGCCTGGGCGATTTTGACCGTCCAACATAGCTCGCCAGTCGTTCCTTTGTTGCGCCAACTGGCGCCAATTGGAAACACCGCGGGCTCGCAAAGCGGTCTCCACTTGGTCCTTCCATCGGAGTGGTGGTCTCCCTCTTCCTCTGCTTCCACCGGCGGGTGCCGATAAGAATACCTTCTGGGCTGGAGCATCTTCGCTCATTCGCACTTCGTGGCCTAGCCAGCGAAGCCGCTGTGTTTTAATTCGCTGAACTATGTCGGCGTCTGCGTAAAGTTCATACAGCTCATCATTAAATCTTCTTCGGTACTTGCCGTCGCCAACGCGTAGAGGTCCACAAATCTTTCGAAGAACCTTTCTCTCGAATACTTCCAGAGCCGCCTCATCAGATGTTGTTAGTGTCCCCGCTTCTGCACCATATAGCAGGACGGGTGCGATGAGTGACTTGTAGAGTGTTATTTTCGTTCGTCGAGAGAGGACTTTACTTTTCAATTTCCTACTCAGTCCGAAGTAGCATTTGTTTGCAAGAGCGATTCTTCGTCGGATTTCTAGGCTAACATTATTGTTGGTATTAATGCTGGTTCCCAGGTAAACGAAGTCCTTTACTATTTCGAAATTATTGCTGCCAACAGTGGCTGGCTGCCAAGGCGCGAATGCGCTGACTCTTTGCATGATGACAGAAGGTACTTCGTTTTGCCCTCGTTCACCACCAATCCCATTTTCTCCGCTTCTTTTTCTAATTTGGAGTAAGCAGAAGTTACGGCGCGGTTGTTAAGGCCAATGATATCAATATCGTCAGCATATGCCAACAGTTGCACGCTTTTATAAAATATTGTTCCAGCGCGGTTAAGTTCTGCAGCTTGTATTATTTTCTCCAGCATTAAATTAAAGAAATCACACGATAGGGGGTCACCCTGTCTGAAACCTCGTTTAGTTTCGAACGGCTCGGAGAGGTACTTCCCAATTCTGACCGACCTGGCGGTGTTGCTCAAGGTCAGTTTGCATAGCCGTATAAGTTTTGCGGGGAAACCAAATTCAGACATAGCGGCATATAGGCAGCTCCTTTTCGTGCTATCGAAAGCGGCTTTAAAATCAACAAAGAGATGATGTGTGTCGATTCGTTTCCCACGGATTTTTTCCAAGATTTGGCGTATTGCAAAAATCTGGTCGATGGTAGATTTACCAGGTCTGAGGCCACACTGTTAAGGTCCTATCAGTCTGTTCACATCAGGCTTTAGTCTCTCGCACAATACGCTTGATAGGAACTTATATGCGATATTCAAAAGGCTGATTCCGGGATAGTTGGCGCAGTTTGCAGGATCGCCCTTCTTGTGGATTTCTCAGAGACCACTTAGATTCCAATCTTCAGGCATGCATTCATCCAACCATATTCTGCATAGAAGCTGATGCATGCGCCTTACCAGCTCCTCGCCTCCGTTTTTGAATAGCTCAGCAGGCAAACCATCAGCGCCAGCTACTTTATTGTTTTTCAGCCGGGATATTGCTAGTCGCACCTCATTATAGTCGGGTTGTGGAAAGTCAATTCCATCATCTTCGATTGTGGGCTCGGGTTCGGCATCTTCTCTGGTTTCTTGCTCAGTTTCTCCATTTAAAAGGGCAGAGAAGTGATCCCTCCATATTCTGAGTGTTCTCTGAACATCGGTCACCAGGTCGCCGTTCTCATTCTTACAGGAGTTTGCCCCGGGTTTGAAACCTTCTGTCATTCGCCGAATTTTTTGATAGAATTTTCGGGCATTATTCCCGTTGGCCAGCATCTCAAGCTCCTTTATTTCACGCTTTTCTGCCTCTCTTTTTTTCGCCCGGAAAAGCCGCCTCGCTTCCCTCTTCAACTCGCGGTAGTGTTCACACACACTCCTCGTTGCATTCGATCTCAGCGTTGCCTTGTAGGCTTCGTCCTTTCTTTTCGTTGCAGCGCGGCACTCTTCATCATTATACCAGTTGTTTCTTCGCGTTCGCCGGAATCCAATTACTTCTTCGGCTGCGGTACGTAGTGCTCCTGAGATATGATCCCACTGCTCATGCATTCCACTAGGTTGAATTGTGCTCTCGGAGAGCAGGTGTGAGAGGCGATCTGCGAAATAATTGGCGGTCTGTTGCGATTGCAGCTTTTCGACGACCAGCTTTCCCTGCGTTTTTTGTTGCACCTGTTTTGTCGTACAGAGGCGGGTACGAATCCTGGCTGCTACTAGGTAGTGATCAGAGTCGATGTTAGGTCGTCGTATTGTGCGAACATCTAAAACGCTGGAAGCATGCCCTCCGTCTATCACAACGTGGTCGATCTGGTTGCGTGTTTTTCGGTCGGGGGACAGCCATGTAGCCTGATGGATCTTCTTGTGCATAAACCTAGTGCTGGATATGACCATGTTTCGGGCACCGGCGAAGTCGATCAGCCTGAATCCATTTGGCGAAGTCTGATCGTGGAGACTGAACTTCCCGACAGGGGGGCCAAATACACCCTCCTTACCCACCCTGGCGTTAAATTCGCCAAGCACGACTTTGATATCATGACGGGGGCAGCACTCGTATGCTTCTTCCAGGCGCTCGTAGAATGCATCCTTTTCCACGTCGTCCTTCTCTTCCGTCGGTGCATGAGCGCAGATAAACGATATGGTGAAAAATCGTACTTTTATGCGGATTGCAGCGAGACGCTCGTTCACGGGTGTGAACGACAGTACTCGGTGACGGAGTCTCTCTCCCACCACAAATCCCACGCCGAATCTGCGTTTGTCTTCATGCCCACTCCAGCAGATGTTGCAAGGTGTTTTGATCGTATTTCCTCGCCCCGTCCATCGCATCTCTTGTATGGCGGTGATGTCAGCTTTTGCTTTCCTCAGGACCTCAACCAGCGGCACCTTCCCCATTAAGGGACCGGACATTCCAGGTACATGCCCTTATCTCATAATCCTTATTTCGTTTGCGGGTGTTGTCATCTAAAAAAGGGGTTCTCATATCCGAGGCTTTGTTGTTGAATTTCTGGCTCTGGGGAAAGTATATTAAGAAATAAAATAAATGTTTGGTGCGATGTAGCTCCAAGGAGATATGACAAGCCACTGCAGAACCCCGTTTTGAAGTAACGTTTTCAAGACACTTTTAATGCTACCTGTCCCAAGACTAAAACCTTGTACCTTCCAACGGCCAACGTTTTGTTACCACGCCGTGGGCTTTCATAACTGGCCCATTTGTGTGAAGCTTCGTTGAGCTGAACTAATAGAATCAGGATTGGATGAATTCTTGTGAAGTAAGTAATCCGGAAGTACTTTAATAAGTTCACATATTATCAGTCCTTAGCCGTGCCGTTATATTTCTTCGACAAAAAAGATATTTTTCGATTCAGTGAAAAATGCCTCTGAAGCTTCCACTGCCTCGGATTGATTAGCCGATCTCGTACAGAGCGCTTTCATTGCCTAATCTGGAGCCTAATGAGGAGCCTCCAATGGCACTTTTCGAGAGGGTTTATAATAACTTGTATAACTATTATTAAGGAAATAAAAAATGCTATTGCAAAAATATCAAATTTTACTAAATATTTATAGTTTTCTTAATTTTTATTTCGATACTTCCCAAAATAAGTTCTAAATTTATCAATTTTAAGTTCTTTCTAAAATAATTTTTCTTCTATTCAAGTACTAGCAGCATTGGTTAGGTGATTCAAGGAATGATTTTGCTTTGACAACTGAATTATGTTGGTGCTGTGGTGCGGAATGTGCCACACAAAAAGAAAGAAAGTATCTCAAAAACCAAAGAAATTGAGTGCAATTCTGTTGCCAAATTAAAATGAAAATCCATTTGTATACTTCGGTGAGCCAGTAAAGGAAACATCTTTGTCAGACATTGCATCTCTGTGTACAAGGTTGAAATGAAAGGACATGCACTGAATTGCTTGACCAACCAATAGCCCGACGGAATGTTAAAGTGTCAACCAAATGTTACATTATGTGGGATTTTTGTATTGGAACTGGACAGAAAAATTATATGCAGAAACACTTGCTTTGATATTGCTGAAATACTAAGTAGCGAGGAGCAATGGAATTATGAATTTCTTCTACTCAGACGTACATAGCAAATTGTGTAGAAAACTTAACTGTCAGATGTTCCAACATTGCGAAAGTCGCGTCTTCGCTTTGTTCGTTTAACTATATAGTTGTATGCATATGACTCATAAGCACATCTCTTCGAAGAACCTATCTCTCCTTTCCAGATTCTACATCATCCATTTTATATTGCAGGAAAAGCCAAAATAAAATTTCATTTCCAATGTAAAAATGCTTGCTTTTGAAATAATAACGAATTTTAAAATAAGCTGGTCAAAAAAAACTGGTTTAATAGAATTATACTGAAATAGTATAACATAAGTTCAAAGCAAAATTTGGAAAAAAAAAGCTAAATTGCTTATTTTGTGCTATATCTCTTAAAAATATTAATTTTATTTTGGAAATCATGATATAAAATAATATAAAATAATCATAATAATATAAAATACTACTGATTTACTCACATTTAGTGTAATCGTTTTAAGTTGGTCTCAAATCCCTGATTTCAGGGAACAATTTGAACTTTCAAAAGCTCTCCTAATAACATTCGAAAAATTACTTTGGCTTTTTGTGCTTATTGGCACGTTTTGTTTTTTGTTACCTAAGTTCCTTACCAGCGAATTGATAACATTCATTGCTTTTTGATTGTACGGTGGAACGAAGTGAGCGACCTAGTTCACTTTTGAAACAGAAACTAGTTTGCAGCTTATTTTCGTGCTGTCGAAAGATGCTTTAATAGGGTTGTTTGCCAATACGATTGAGGGCGAGCAGAACACTAAAACGGACATCAGAGAAAAGAAAACTGAAATGTGCCTTGGTCAAAAGAAAGAGAGAGAAAGATTTATATTGGAACGAATTTTCGTCATCCCTTGTCAATTTTGGTTTTGTAACAAACCGGTTTCGGCGAACCGCCATCTTCAGAAAAATGCTTATTTAGATTGGCATTAATCTAACCAGTTTCTTTGCAGGGGAGGCATTCCATACCAAAGGCAGGGTCAACGCCTGGGGTTTTCTTTAAAATCGGAACAATCATAGTATTAGGTGTATAGAACAGTATGATAATATTTTTTTATATTGAAATAACTAGCAATATATTAGGATAAGCAAAGAATATCATTCAACAAAAAATCTTCAAAAATTATTGAATTTTGTAATAAAATAAAAATATATGACTTCTACCGTTGTTGAGCTCAAGGCATGATTTTTAATAAAACAACAGGGCTCAAAAACAAAACAAAAACACATACATAATTTTTTTTGTATTGTTTTTGCAGTTCTGATGATGACTTCAGACTGAAGTCGCAATATCGAATTAAATATCAATAACAAAAACAGTTGTTTCAGCTCAACAATTATATAAGTTATATATATTTATTAACGGCCAAAAACCATCATCATGATAAAATAAAATAATGATAAATGATAAAATAAAAATTTATAAGAAATTATCAAAAATCGTATTATTTATTTATTACGTAAATTTTTGGTTTAGTTAAAGATTATGAAGCAGACCATAGAGTGCGCTTAAACTACTCTCTAAATTTAAGAGGTAAGTTATTTTCAGTTTTCGAGACATACACTTTTGAGAATTTTGAACATTGCACTCAATTTTATTCATAGTAAGTTTGTCATACAACAACTAAGCTGTATGACATAATGGAATTGCATATTTATTAAGAAACGATGTTCTTAATTTATTTTATAAATATTTGAATACATAATTTACCATTTTATTGCATACATTAATAGTACATATTACATATTAAATTGCAGAGGAGATACAGATTACTATTTTTATTTAATTTGTTAAAATTGTTATATTATTTTAAATGTTTTGCAATGGATATTATCACAGGTGGACCCTAGTTTACATTTTATTTCGTGTTCGTAAATAGGTTTAAAACAATGGAATGACCGTATGACCTTGATATGAATCGCGCTATCGAGACCGATTCTTTAAAAATTCTATTTCTCCCCGATAATCTTCATTGGAACAAAAATCCAACTTTATTGTTTTAAACTCGCATTTGACAGTATTATAAAATTTAATTGCGTAGTAAGAGGTGTGGAATCAGGCCGACGTAAACTTTCTCGTCGTACAAATCTTTTAACCGCTCCACCGATTCCATCACAAGATCTTTTATGTAGCAAATCATCAATTTTTTGTTTTTTGCAACTGCCTAAAATATGACAACTTTGTGCTAATATCAGAGAATAATATACATGATACGACTGCTTAAAAAATTATTGCACTATTCTGTCCACTTAATATGTGACTGTTCCGATTTGGAGAAAATCCCAGACTTCGACCTTGCCTTTAGTGTGGAATACTTCAGGAACGATATATACAACTCATCGTAAGTCACAAAACTTTGTACTATTGTAATTTTATGTCTTTGTCATTAAAAGAAACATTGCATCTGAGTACTAAAATTAAACTGTGTTCGATATTTGACTTAAAAAGTGCACGAATTGATATTTTTGTGCCGAAAAAAGTGATGCGCTGAACGGTCATTTCAGGAATAATTTATCAGATCGCCAATAAAACACACCATGCTTCCTTACTTATCATCTTGCTGTTGATCCTTTTGTAGTTATGACAGGCACGCTCCCGGTGTGTTACCAAACATACAGTCCTTTGGCTCAGTTAACAGCACTTATGATTTTATATGACCAGGGATATTTTTGCAGGTCCTTCCTTCTCTCTTAAGTTTAGAAATACCAAGTCCCAAGCTATAGGAATGTGCTAGCAATCTAATTAAACATTTTCAATAAGTTCCTATTTAAAACGTGAAAAACATTCGAAAAACTCGCTCTTCACCATGCACTCTTTTTTATAAAAGTTTTCTAAAAAAGGTGGAAGAGAGACTATAGATGCCAAATCTCATTTACTAATGCAGGTAGAATGGTCAAATTTGGCACTTGCATCAAATTTGTCATTTTACATACATACGTTTTTTGTAAAATTTTGAAAAATTTATTTGGCGCCACTTAGTATGAGTCAAGAAATTTTTAAATTCTATTGAGGTATACTGTTCTAGACCATGTTCACTTTTGTATTCAAGTTTTCTTAAGGGGGGCTAGGAGGAGAGAAGATGCCATATCTCGTTAACTAATGCAGATAGAATGCTGAAAATTGGTAGTTTCACTGACCTGATCATTTAATTGATGATTTTTGCATAGGAAAATTGCAAATGCGATTGCTAATATCTCCGGAACCCTATACGATTCATAAAAGTTTACTGAAAATGAGGTAGGAAGACAGAACATGGCAAATCTTTGGTGATATCAATTATGTTGTTAAGGTATATTGTTTCCAAAAGTATAATTACATATAATAGTAGCAGACCCGGCAGACATCCAGACGTCCTGCCTAAAATTTTACTTGCCTACATTTAACAAATTGTACTCCTTTCCCTCCCACTCGGCACTTCCTCTTCATTTATTCCAATATCCTCCTTTTTTCGCTACTTTTGTTTTTCCTCCATCCCATATACCGTTAATCTTCTGTACCCTCTTCATTTTCCTCTAACACTTCCTGTACATCTTAAATTTCTGTTCCTTTTCCCCTTTTTCTTCTATTTCCTCTGCGGTTATTGATATGTACATATCATTTGATCCTGGTACCGCTTACTTTATCCAAGGTTTTTTGATATGTAAAACTTATATATAAAATATCATTAACTTGAACCAAATAAATTGCAGGCTATGCCGAATTGCAACCTTATGTAACCTGGGGACTTTTCCAAAACTATATATGGCCGGTGTCGTTTCACCAAGATCGACAATGAGTTTTGGATATGAATAAAGGACAAAAAACACTCAAAACTTTGTGGCGGTGGCACCGCCCACTTTTCCAAAATTATGTAAACTAGAGTTCGCCCAGTGGTTGAAATTCAACCAATAAACTTTATTTTATTTTATTTTTTTGCTGTAGGTATGTTTTATCCGCCTTTTTTTTCTTCCTTTCTATGTCGTTCCTTTCCTCTAACATATTTTTATTTTCCTTGATTTCTTTTTTTACTCTCTTATTTTATTTTTTCCTTTCCTCAAACTTCTTTTCCTTTCCCTTCCCTTGCTTTTATTTCCTTTCTTTCCCCTTCGTTTTCTTACCTTTCCTTTAATTCCCTTTCCCTTCCCTTCCTTTCATTTCCTTACCGTTCCTTTGTTTCCTTTAATTTTCCTTCCTTTCCTATCCTTTCCATTCCCTTTCCTTTCCTTTTCCTTTTCTTTCCTTCCTTTCCTGTAATTTTCCTTCCTTTCAATTCTTTTCCTTTCCTCTATTTTCCTTTAATTTTCTTCGGTGTTTAATACTCTTTATGAGTAATCATTTATTTTATTTTTGTAAACCCTGTTTGTAGGTATCAGCAATGAATTTTACATATTTGCTCATATTTAATGTATCCAACATATTTAATGTATCCAACAAAGCAACTTTTCGTGCTCTCAGGAGAGCAGCTGACACTGGGCATCGTAGCCAGTAATCAATACAATAACACCTAAAGCAAAAATGCATGACACAACAGAGTATCTATAGTGCGAATACTTATTTTTCATTGGTCCACTACCAACTCTTCGCACTCACAGTGAGAGCCGACCACACAAATAACACAAAAACATGCATGGCAAGTCTACTCACACGTCTACGGCTCTTAATTTTTTTCCTACAAAGCAACTCCTCGGCCATGCTCACGATTCAGCATAGTACACAAAAAGCAAGTACACACACACACAGCGTGTCTATAGTGTGAATAAGTGAATGTGTAGTAGTGTGACTTTTATGTTAAATTTTTTATATTAAAATGATTTTTTTAATTTTTTTATTTACGGATAAAAGTACACCTCAAAATTTCCTATCTATACATATATAATTTGTATACCTTAGAATTATAGTTTAGCAGAAAACGGTTCTACATTGCATTCATCTTGTCTATTTATATATAAGATCCTCACTCAAGGACACATATATCCAAATATCATTAATTTAGACCAAATAACTCAAAAGTTATCACGAATCGTAATTTTATATAGCCTGGGGGCGTGGATATTAATGAGGCACAAATATAACTCAAAATATGTCAACGTGGCACCGCCCCCTTTTCTAAAATTATGTAAACCATGACTAAGTGACACATACATATATCCAAATATCATTAATTTAGATGAAATATATTTAGAGATATGATGACTTAAAATTTTACATAGCCCGTGGGGTGGCACATCCCACTTTTCCAAGTCTATATACAGCCTATGCTGTAACCAGTAAACCCAAAAATATACTGTGAAAATTTCATGAATATCGGTAGAGTACATTCGACGCCTATAAAGGACCCACAGACACAGATAAATTTTTAGTTATAAAATTGATTTGTGAAATCGAACTGTGCCAGCAAATTTGTATACTAATTACATTATATAAACACGTTATAACGTACCTTCTTGTTGTGGTTTTTCTAGTTTTCAGCAACAAAAACACTCACCGAACTAGTTATGGAAGTCCTTTGCCGGATATGAGCCCGGTACACTCCGTTACTCCCTTGCGGTACATAGGTCATCTAACCCCCTCCTTTAGTAAGGAAGACGAAGGTTGGTAATAAGAGGTGAGAGGCATCATATCCGTAGATCTGGATTTTAGTAGCCACTTGCAACAGGCATACCTACAAAATTTGTAGGTTGTTGGCGATTTTTGTGAGGGGGCCGAATCTTTAATTGATAAGAGAAATTATTTCGTAAAAGACTGTTCGTTTTCGGTTACATTTAGCAGAGGTCCTTCACAATTCTTACGAAACTGTATAAGTTGGTAAACGTTTAACTTAACCGTATAATGTTAGGAAATTAATAAAATAATAAGGAAGATAATTATGGACTGGGCAAGATTTGTAGCACAAGATTCGTTACTGAAGAAAATAATTACATTGTTTAACAACTTTCATCAGATGTCTGTTTGGGTATATCTCAGAATTAAATTTAGATATTTGCGAATTTTTTCGATGTTTAAGCGCTCCTAAATAAATTAGATTTCTACCATAATAATTGACTGGGTACTTAAATGTATAAGAACAAACACTTTTTACCTTTGAATTTGTTAGTAAAAATCGTCCACTTATTCGCTAATGTGTCAACAGCAGGCTCTAAACCTCCATGCACATAATGATTCTATTGCCTTGGCCGGATTTAACGCACCCGGACGCTGCGACAGCTGGCCACGCTGATATTTGTGTGGACAGTGGCTATGTAATTGTAACATTGCCACTGAAGTAAAATTTCGCCATTCATTGCACAACCAAAATGCTCACGACAAACAAATTAGTTTAAAAACAAAGAAAAAAAACCTGGAAATTAAATTGGCATTTTCAAGAGCTGAGGAGCTGAAATGCAAATTAAACAAAAGTCGTGCCGTAAATGACTAACTGAGGATGAAATGCGAGAGACAAGATTTTAGTTAAAAGGACAGCTACCGAAACGTATCTAGTTTCATTTACACTGTTGTATTAGCTTTTTTGGGTCAACAATTATCCCAGCAACCGAGGTAAGAAAGAAAAACAAAACTTAAAATGCGACGAAAAGTAAAAGCTGCTCCGTTTCAAGTACTTTGTTGTTATTGTTGTGCAGTCACACATTTTTATACCCAGCGTGTACTAGTACGCAGTGTATTATAGTTTCGGTCATGTAACGTTGGTTTGTAACGGTACAAAATAATGTTCTTAGAAGGAACAGAGGAATCCACTAAGATATGTCCGTCCGTCCGTTGGTGGACACGATAACTTGAGTAAAAATTGAGATATTTTAATTAAATTTCGCACATAGGACCTTTTCTGGCCCCTTTTTTTGATATCGAAAATTTCAAAAAAAATGTAAAACGAGATAATTCAATAATAAAAGCAGCTACAATAATGGTAAATTTATTGAGTTGGTAGTCTTATTGACAATTTTACCAAATTTTTTGGAAAAGGGGAGTGGCACCGCCCACATACTAAAGCCCACATAGGAAAGCGGAACATGCCATATCTCCATCACTGATGCAGATAGAATGCTAGAATTGGGTATTTACAATAACCTGATAATTCTATTAATGACTTATTTTTTTCAAATTTTGGAAAAAAGACCTAGCACCGCCCACATATAAATAAACAAAATATCAAATTTCAGCTATTCAGTACCGTTTTAGATAGAATTAAGAAACTTGATACGAAGTATACTATCTACGTGTAGAGTACTCCCACGGGAAATAAGCAAAATCGGCGAACGACCACTCCCACTTTTATACTAAAGTTTTCTAAGACGAAGGTAATAAAATGGAGCATGCCATATCTCCTTCACTGACGCAGATAGCGTGCTATAATTTGGTAGTTACAATGACCTAATGGTATTATTAATAATTTTTTTTTAATTTTGTGAAATGAGCGTGGCACCGCCCACATAAAACTCAACGTTTAGTACAAATCTCTTTTTCCAAAGTGTTTTTTTTGATATATAGGACACGTTTATATAAAAAATGATTATCTGGAATCGAATGAATTTCAATTTTATATAGTGTCGCACCCAGAGGCCTCCTGAACCCACTTATATCCAAATATCACTAATTAGACCAAATACGTTCAGACCTGTGACGAATAGTAGTCTAAATTTATATAGCCCCTTCAGTAACCAGTGAACCCGAGAATCTGCTGTGAAAAGATCGTTTGAGTCCTTTAGACGCCACACACACATTCATTTTTATACCTAGTAGTGCTACGCACACAAGGTATATTTACTTTAGTCGCGTAACGGTGATATGCAACGGCATAAACGGATCGAGATAGATATTGACTTGTATATATAGAAATGTTTAGGAGGAAAAAAGAAATTGATTAAGGCATGGCCTTCCTTCCGTCCGTCCGTCTGTGAACACGATAGCTTGAGTAAATTTTGAGATATCTTAATCAAGTTTGGTATACAGGTTCCTTGGCACTCATCTCCTAGCGCTATTCAAAATGGGCGCAATCGGAAAATAGCCACGCCCACTTTTCATATATAGAATATTTTACAGAATACAAAAATAGTGATTATTCAGTACATAATACTCTTATCAGGATCAAATTTGGTGTGTACATTAGTGTTAAGGCAGAAAATAAATTTTTCAAGAAATTTTTGAAAATGGGAGTGGCACCGCCCACTTTTGATTAAGTCAAATTTAGAAATAATATTAATCATAAAACAAAAACTGTTCAAGATATCTAAACAAAGTTTAGAACACATATTGATATTAATAGAAGAAATGTTTTGGAAAAAATGGATGAAATCGGTTAAGGTCCACGCCCACTTTTATAAGAAAAATTTTGAAAATGATCATAGATATATAAATTAAATAGGCAATAACTTTTCGTACAAAAGCTTTGTATAATTTCTATTTCACTTCTAACATGTCCATGAACAAAGAAAGTCGAAAAATATAAATTTTTGAAAATGGGCGTGGCCCCGCTACTTTCTGTAGGTTGTACATGTAAAGGTTAATGTTTGTTGTAAAAATGGGCGAAATCGGTCAACGGCCACGCCCAGTTTTTTAACATAGTTCTTAAAAATTTGTTTGTAAAATGTAAAACGCGATATTTTTATAACCATACAAGCTATATCAATAATATCTTGCACACATAAGCTTTTTAAGCAAAACTGGACCGCAAAAAAAATTTGTGAATTTTGTGGAAGTAGGCGTGGCACCGCCTACTTTTCAGCATAAAAATTCTGTTCTTTTCAAAGGCGATTTCTTTTATTTTGAACTAGATATTTCAATCAAAACTGGCCAGCTGCTTCGCAATAGTATGAGGTAGAGTCCTGCCAAAAATTAAGCAAATCGGATAACACAAGTAAAATATTGTGGCCAGTTGTTAATACCCCACTGCAATAGGCAAGGTATATATGTACCTTTTTTGATTTTCATACCTTTAATGAAGATGAAATGTTTGTAAGTATGAGAGGAAGAAGAGATGGGACCATCAATAAGTAAATTAAAATAATAAGGACGATGAGCTGAGTCGTCCGTCTGCCCGTCTGTCTATTTGAACGAACATTTTTCAAACATAAAATGTGCATGTATTGGTATTTTAAAAAAATGTGGTTAGCAGTTGTTGGTAGGGAAGCTATTTATATGCAAATAAATTAATGGCGGTAGTGTTGCCGGCCTACCACACCGAAGGTCCAAGGTTCGAGTCGGGGGACAGGTAACATCAAAAGTGGTTTGAAAAAGTTTTTTAAAACGGGGTCGCCCCTCGGCAGTGATTTGGCAAACTCTAGGAGTGTCTTTCTGCTATGAAAGGCTTTCCAGCAAAAATTCATCTCCTTTGTAGATGCCGTTCGAAATCAGCAAAAATCTGATTTGTAGGAAAAACCCAAAACTGCACACCACAAATTGGAAGGAAAGCTCTATTTTATATTTATATTTTTTTTTAAATTCATTTACCCCTCAAAACTCATAACAGAAGTATTTTTATTAAAAACAATCAGCTGCCTGAACTGAATGGTATTAAAATAGACTTGCGTAATTTGGTATGCCATAATAGATCACTACTAAATAATGTTCGGTTCCACCCGAACTTAGACTTCCTTACTTGTTTTATTCTTAAATGGTTTTATATTTTACTCAATGCCCTGCAGTCGGTATTTAGCACCTCTTCTCCCCTAGCGGCTATGAGGCAAATTTCCGCTTTATAATTAGAATGCAAAGTTTTAACGAAATTTAAGAATTCCATTGGTCATTCTCATTGTGTGCCATAGCTCATTCAAGAGACATACACACATACCTACAATGCGGAAAAAAAGAGGCCAAAACGTATGCCTGCTTGTAGCTACCTCCTAAATTTAACGGTTGCATGACCATTTTTTGTGGTTGCATAAAAAAACGATTAGAAACACTTTTGCGAAGTAAACTGAGAAACTTTCACCGAAAATTAATTAAATCGCACAAATCCAAGCAATATTTTTGAGGTTATTTGGAAAAAGGAATTTTTGCCGGCAAGGGAGCACAAGAATGTGCAATGAATACAAAAGACGGAAGTAAGACATGCTTTTGTATTAACGCTAAGTTTGTTTAAAATTGGTGGTTTAGTGTTTGGCTTGTGCAACTTGTCTAATTAATTGTTAGTTTGTTCTGTCAGTTGTTCATGTATGTATATATGTATATATATATATGTATGCAAATTCTTATTCAAATTAAGTAACATCCCGGTTTCATTGTAATTATGAGTTGAAAACTGGGCTAATTGTTGAAAAAAAGTGTTTTGGACTAGGTCTTTGAAAATTTTGTTTTCCAATTCGAGATAGGCATTCCTCAGTGCCATGGTAATACCGCCTATAGCTGCCTGGCGACACGCAAGCATATGCTGCTGGTAGCCATAGCAACGGGTGGTTGTGTGCGTAATCGGTTGATTGTCGCTTGCCCGGCCACCATACAAGCATAAAGCATCAAGCGCCATTTGTATTGAAAATTCGTAGCGTGCGGACGTAAATACAGGGTGGCTGATGAATTTTGCTACATTAAGAAACTCAAATTATTTTTTTTTCAGTGTATGGAATTAATTTTTCTTTTATTCATGTTAAAGCTCATTAAATTTTATTAAATATAGCTTAATTAGTTTTAAAACTAATGGAATTTAAATGCCCCCCTGCTCGTCGATGCATGTGCGGCATCTTACCAAAAAGTTGTTCATTACTGCTTGGAGAGTTGAGACAGGAATAGCCGCAATTGTTTCTCGAATGGATTGCCTCAGTTTATTCAAATTTGTTGGTTTTGCTTTGAAGACTTCCTGTTTGCAATAACCCCAAAAGAAAAAGTCCGGTGCAGTAAGGTCAGGCGACCTGGGTGGCCAACGGAATGTGGAGTTTCTGGATATCAGCTTATTGGGAAATTTTCGTCGCAATTCTGTCATAACAGGTTGGGCTATATGAGGAGCTGCACCATCTTGCTGAAACCACACAGAGTTGAAAGAAATTCTCATTCGGCGTAATTCTGGATAGAAAAACTCTCTCAACATGCTTAAGTAACGGCCTCCAGTAACCGTAACGGTGTGACCGTTTTCTTCGAAGAAGTAGGGCCCGACAATGCAGCGTGATGAAACTGCACACCACACTGTGACGCGAAGTGGATGCAATTCCGTCTCATGGAGTATCTGTGGGTTGGAAGCACTCCATATTCGACAATTTTGTTTGTTTATGTTGCCGTTTAAATCGAAATGGGCCTCGTCAGACATGAAAAGACAGTTCAACATGTTTCCATCCTCTTCCACCATTTGAAGCATCTTCTGGCAAAATTCCAAGCGAATCGGCAAGTCTGCAGCGTTCAGTTTGTTGGCCATTTGAATTTTATATGGGAATAAGTCCAAATCTTTGTGCATAATTGACTGTAATGACTGTCTGCTTACACCCATTTGAGCAGATAAGCTTCTTGTCGAAACACGTGGATTGTTTTGTATGGCAGCAGCTACAGCAGCGATTGTTTCCTCCGTTCGAACTGAAGGGTTTCGATGGTAAGGTCTTCTGTTGACTGTCCCACGCTCGGCAAAATTGTTTACAAGTCTTATTATGGTCCATCTGCTCGGAGGATTGCCGCCAAACGTGCGCCTATACTCTCTTTGAACCGAAACTACGGACTCCAGTGCGTGATAGCGGCAGACAATCCAAATTCTTGTTTCAGTGTCCCAGTTATCCATTTTTGTTAAACGTAAAAGTCAATCTGCAAAATAAAAAAAAAATTAACCAGATTCATTAAATAGAAAAAAAGTTATTTAATTTTTTTTTGGTAGCGGCTTTCATTAGCCACCCTGTATGTCATCGGATGACGATTTTTTATTGCTTGTTACTGCAGTTGTTTTGGCGGAAAAAAAGAAAAAAAATTAAAAAAAAAAAAAAATTGTGGATGAAAAGTTTGTATGCAAAACGCAAACAGTTTACGCATGAGAACCTTTTAAAAGAGTTAAAAGCATCATGCACTCGTAGGTTTCAATAAACCGTAACGTAAAATCTTTTTCTTCCGCTAGCTGGCTCATTTCACGTTCTCACAAAACTAACACACTAATGCTTGTCAAACACGTTGGCAACGATCAAATAGACCAGCTATCAAGCGAAAAAATCTAAAATTTTTGATTTTCATCAACGAAAGCCGACAACAAGTACGTGTGAGCACGACTACCCGTCGATCGCGCCGATTGCTATGGTAACCACCCGTTGCTATGGCTACCAGCAGCATATGCTTGCGTGTCGCCATACAGCTTATCTGATACAAACAAAATAAAATACCATGCGAGGTAATCATTCATGACTATATCGAACGTCACTGCAATTTCTTACTAACTTCCCATTAACACCTTTTCTTTGATACCAGTAACACGCATAAATTTTAAAATTGCGGTGGTCGAAATATTGCCCGATACCACGGACCCTGTCTAAGTATATACAAAGACATCATACAATAACGTTCATATGTTAAAACCCTTCTCATTCAATTTTCAGATTGATATTTTTGTGTTCCTTTCTTATTTTATTTCCTTTCTTATATTATACATTTATGGTATCTGTTGAAAGGTAGCTTGGCTACTAGATATCTAAATTAACGTTTAGGGCCCTTTTGACAGCAGGAAAATATTTTGCTACCTCAGAATACAATGGTGGTCATAAAAGTGTGGTAACATCTTATTTATACATAGAGCTAAATTGTTTCAAACCGTTCTCTGCCATACAAGATATTACGTAAAAGTTAATTCGGGGTCCGTTATTAGATCAACAGCCTCGCACAACCACGGGCATCTAGTTCTTCATATAATAAGAAGTAGAAAAAAAGTTAGACTTGAAGTGTAATTGTAATAGGATTCACCAAGCGTAGATGCGGTTGACAACGGGATGAGAGTTTTTTAATTATCGGGGGGCTAAACCTATATATCTACCGTTTCCCTGACCTTAGGAATGAGGTCGGAAGAGTCCATTTGGCATAGTCGCCAGCTGGAACGCTGTACATGTATACCAAAACACATCCTTTATACGCCAGTGACACTTCAGACGATCGACCAGACTTGTAATATTTATAATTGTGTGCACGAATTTTTTCTGAGAATCTTTCTCATGGTAGAAATACACTCGCTTGCCGGCCACTGCCAAGGGACGAATCCGTTATGAAAAAACTGTTTCCAAACATTTTGATGCTACCTGTTCCGGCTGTTCCGTGTGGTAGGCCAACATACTGCCACTTCTTCTTCCTTTTTAAAAGGTCATCCAACCGCCTGGGCGATTTTAACCATCCAACATAGCTCTCCAGTCGTTTCTTCGCTGCGCCAATTGGTGACACAGCGGAATCGCAGATCTGTCTCCACTTGGTCCTTCTATCGTTGTGGTGGTCTCCCTCTTCCTCTGTTTCCACCGGCGGGTTCCGAAACGAATACCTTCTGGGCTGGAGCACCTTCGTTCATTCGCAACACTTGGCCTAGCCAACACAACCCCACCACGTAGCAGGGCGGGTGCAATGAGTGACTTATACAGTGTTACTTTCGCTCGTCGAAATAGGATTTTACTTTTAAATTGCCTACTCAGTCCGAAGCAGCATTTGTAATTCTTCGTTAGATTTCTAGGCTGACATTATTGTTGGTGTTAGTGCTGGTTCCCAGGTAAACGAAGTCCTTTAATGCTTCGAAATTATCGCTGCCAACAGTGGCGTGGTTGCCAAGGCGCAAATGCGCCGACTCTTTGCTTGATGACAATATGTACTCCGTTTTTCCCTAGCTCGTTATTTCCGCTTCTTTTTCTAGTTTGGAGTAAGCAGAAGTTACGGCGCGGTTATTAAGGCCACTGATATCAATATCGTCAGCATACGCCAACAGTTCCACGCTTTTATAAAATATTGTTCCAGCGCGTTTAAATTCTGCAGCTTGTATTATTTTCTCCAGCATCAAATTAAAGAAATCGCACGATAGGGGGTCACGCTGATTCCGCTATAGTTGGCGAGGTTGCAGGACCGCCCTTCTTGTGAATTGGACAGAGAGAATTGAATAGCTCAGCAGGAAAACGATCAGCGTCAGCTGCTTTATTGTTTTCCAATCGTCCAATCATTATAATCGGGTTGTTGAACGTAAATTCCATCATCTTCGATTGTGGGTTCGAGTTCGGCATCTTCTCTGGTTTCTTACTCAATTTCTCTGTTTAAAAGCGCATGTGATCCCTCTATAATCTTGGTACTCTCTGAACATCGGCCACCAGGACGCCGTTCTCATTTTTACAGGAGTTTAAATCCTTCCGTCATTCGCCAAATTTTTATATAGAGTTTTCGGGCGTTAATACCATTGGCTAGCATCTCAAGGTCTTTGATTTCACGCTTTTCCGCCTCTCTTTTTTTTGCCCGCAAGAGCCGCCACGCTTCCCTCTTCAACTAGCAGTAGTGTTCACACACACTCTTTATTGCATTCGCTCTCAGTGTTGCCTTTTCAGTCAAGCATTTATTTATTTACTTTATTCACGTTCGGAGGAATCCAATTATTTCTTCGGCTGCGGTACGGAGTGCTCCGGAGATATGATCCCACTGCTCATACATTCCACTTGGTTGAATTGTGCTCTCGGAGAGCAGGTGGTGTGAGATACGATCTGCGAAATCATTGGCGGTCTGTTGCGATTGCAGCTTTTCTACGTCCAGCTTTCCATGCGTTTTTTGTTGCACCTGTTATGTCGTACAGAGGCCGGTACGAATCTTGGCTGCTCCTAGGTAGTGATCAGAGTCGATGTTAGGTCGTCGTATTGTGCGAACATCTAAAACGCTGGAAGCATGCCGTCCGTCTATCACAACGTGGTTGATCTCATTGCGTGTTTTTCGATCGGGGGACAGCCATGTAGCCTGATGGATCTTCTTGTGCATAAACCTAGTGCTGGATATGACCATGTTTCGGTCACCGGCGAAGTTGGTCAGCCTGTATCCATTTGGAAAAGTCTGATTGTGAAGACTGAACTTCCCGACAGTAAACTGAACTTCTTCCGTCGGTGCAGGAGCGCAGGTAAACGATATGCTTAAAAATCGTACTTTAGTGCGAACTGCGGCTAGACGCTCATTCACGGGTACGACAGCACCCGGTGACCTAGTATCTCTCCCACCACAAATTCCACGCCAAATCTGCGCTTGTCTACATGCTCACCCTAGTAGATGATACAAGGTGTTTTTCCTCACCCCGTTCATCGCATCTCTTGCATGGCGGTGATGTCAGCTTTTGGTAATTGTTGTTGGAGCAGTGATCGAATTTTTATGTTTGTTTGTTAATTGATATTAGAGGAAAAATTAGAACGATATGCACAGCCATGGTATGGGATGACATGTTTCGAAGTGCTCAACTCTAACAGCTAAGCTATGATGCCCTGTAGCGTCACGAAGCATTTTTCCTCTAATGTGCCATTTGCTGTATTCCTTTTATACATTCTTTGGTACATATATTTTATATGTCGACTCAAGGAAAGTGGAAAATTTTTAGGCGTGTTCATAGATACAGAAGGGCGTTTTTGCATATCAACACTGCCGTGTTATTTATTACAATGGTCAACAACATTTTTGTACATGGGTCGTGCGTATATTTTTTTATTGCTTTTGCACCCAGAAATAAGAATGTGAACATAAAAAAGTTTTTGATTTGGTTTTGTTCGAATAAAATGAGAAAAACGAAAAACATGAAAACTCATCAAAATTTGACATAGATTTGATTTATTCTAGTATAGTAAAAATCAATTTAAGATTTATTCTTATAAATTTATTTTTAGAATACAGTTTAAAAATGCTTTTTCCTGCTTTACCTGCCATATTCGGTAACATTTTCTCTTATTAACGTCAAAATATAGTCCCCCATCATGCTTTCCGTATACTGGGCTTGGTAGCGTTTCTCAAACTCCATTATATCTTGATGGATTCACTCCCCGTGTTCTTCTGAATAAGCTCTCATATTATCTTTGAATTTATCTAGATGTGAATGGAATATGTGCATCTTTACCGACATTCTACATCCGATGGCGGAAAAATTCTCTCTTCATAATTTTCATTCCTATGATTTCCCAGAAAGCCATGAACTACTGCCTTAAAACTGTTCCACGCTAGTTTCTCCTCATTGCTAAGTAGGTCCGGGAAAATATCGCAGTTCATAATTTTTTTTATTTGAGGGCCAACAAAGACTCCAGCTTTAATTTTCGCCTCTGACAGCTTTGGAAAAAAAGTCTGCAAATATTTGAGAGCTTTAGACGCAATATTAAGAGCCTTCACAAATTGTTTAATAAGGCCCAATTTAATATGCAATGGTGCCATCAATATGTATTTAGGATCGACAGCGGCTTCATGTTTAATATTAAATCTTCCCACTCCATACTCAGTACGTTCAGGCTAATGTTTTTGGCGATAGTGGGCGGCATCATTTCTGCTATCCCATAGGCAAAGATAACAGGAGTGTTTAGTATATCCACCTTGCATTCCAGTAAAAAAACAAACCATCTTGAAGTCTCCAATAACTTCCCACTTGTATTCCGTATATTTGATTGCAGTTAATAGCATTTTAATACTGTCATAATTTTCTTTGAGATGTATGGAATGTGCCAGTGGAATAGATGGAAATTTGTTCCCATTGTGTAGTAGAACTGCGTTTAGACTTTTTGTTGAGCTGTCGATAACAAGGCGCCATTCATTTGTATTACAAGGAATACCAATTGCTTCAAATAAACCTTTCACGTCATAGCAAAAACAGAGTCCATCGTCCTTACTGTAAAAACAAGAAAATTTTTCATGACGCTTTCTTTGCCGAGATATTCGAACATCAGAAGTAAGTAAATTTCGTTGTTTAAGCCGCGATGCTGCCGCCGTGGTGTGAAGGTAGTGTTGCCGGCCTACCACACCGAAGGTCCATGGTTCGAGCCCTGGTACAGGTAACATCAAAAGTGATTTGAAAAAAGTTTTTCAAAACGGGGTCGCCCCTCGGCAGTGGTTTGGCAAACTCTCCGAGTGTATTTCTGCAATGACAGGCTTCTCAGCAAAAATTCGTCTCCTTTGTAGATGCCGTTCGGAGTCGGCAAAAAACTGTAGGTCCCACCAATTTGTAGGGAAAATTCAAATCGGCACACCACAAATTGGAAGAGAAGCTTGGCGCAAAAATCTCTTAGGAGGTTTATGATGATATACTTGTTGTATATCGCGCCATAGAGAGAGAGAAGCCGCGATGCTAATAACTCTGCTTTCTTTTTCTTTTGATAGATTTAAGTCTCTTATTAAGTCATTGAGATCTTCTGGTTCAAATTGAGGAACAAATTCGGAATGTACGGATGCAGATGAACTCGGTGTTTGAAAGCTGCCTTGAGGGAATAGTTGCTTTTTCAACACAGGTGGATCAGGTACAGGACTTTGTTCCGAATGTGGTACTGGAGCGGATGTCGATGGTAGTTCCGGATACATTGCTTTCCCTAAACGTTTCCCTTTCAGTGGTTTCACTACACAAAAATAGCAATCAGTGTCATGATTACTCGGTTCCCTCCAAATCCTCGGCACTGCGAACTTCATGGCTCTTTTCTCACCCTGGTACCAAACTATAATAAAACGTAAAGCATTTCCTAACAATTTCAGTTATTATGCAATTATATATATATATATGTATATATATATGAAACAGTTAGTACAATAAAAAAGAGAAAATAAACTTACGCTCCAGAATGGTTCTGCAAGAGTTACATGAAACATGTGGAGCCTATTTTTTGTCCTGGTTTTTAACAGGTAGATCGAAGTAGGCTAGGTAGGTCTCGCAAATCCTTGTGTTTTAAGTTAAATCAAACTTTTTTTGTCTTCTTTTAATACATTCGCCACGAGTGATCCAAGAAACTACAGCTTCTTAAAAAAAATTTTACTTACAAAAACGCTATCAGGTAGCTGGCATGCTCTATTGCTAGGCCTGCCAATCCGTCAGTAAAAGTTTCGATGAGTTTCTTAATATGTACTTACCGAATTGCCAAATCTACCTAAAATCATGTGTATCTGCGATCTTTTATCTCCTTTTTACTGTTTCTCAGGCACATTTTTTTGGTTTTTTTTTTAAGATGAGTATGTTGTGCTTTAAGTAGATCTTTTTTCGATGCATCGCTGCATTAGGTAGCTACCCGGCGCCCTCTATCGACCGAAATAGCGCGAAAGGACCTACATTAGCCTGGTGCAAAAATGCAAAATTACTATAACTTCTACAAAACTAAATATTTTTGATTCGTAATTGCATTTTTTTTTATAGAATTGAACATAGAATCCGAATATATAGGGCAAGACCCATGTACAAACAAAATTTTTTTTGTTGACCTGTGTTATGCATCTTCACTGTACCTGTATCAATTATAGTTATGGTAGTTGTCAGCTTTTGTTTTCCTCAGGTCCTGCATGCCCTTATCTCGTAATCCTTATTTCCTTTGCGGGTGTTGTCATCTAGAAAATGGGGTTCTCATATCCGAAGCTTCGTTGTTGTATTTGATTAGAACGTTGTTTTATGTAGTAGGTTGTATTTCAATTACACGTTTATATATCGGGGATCAGACGCTGCTGCTTGAATCCCCCAACAATCTCTTAAACTGATGATGTCGGAGTGGCCTTGCCCGTACCTGCCTAGAAATCATGGACCGCAAATAATGATTATTCTTATTTTTTTCTCATGCAGGAGCATTTTTTCATGAACATGAAATGGTATTATAACTTTGGTCCGATGTTTGTAAGTATGAGAAGAAGAAGAGATAGACCCACCAATAAGTATGTTGAACGCAAACTAGTCCCTCAGTTTTAGAGATATCTTGATGAAATTTAGTATGGAGCCGCCGTTTTGTAATATATTAATCATTTGTCGGAACCAGCAAAATCGGACTAATACAATGCATAGCTCTCATACAATCGATTGCTCCGATAAATGGGGTTTGCGCCATGTATCTTTAAATTAACAGTTTTGCAGAGTTTGTACTAATTGTGAGTAAGGAGCGGGCAATTATATCTGTGATGCGTATTCATGAAAGGTATAAAGTCTTCGGCACAGTCGAAGACAGCCCTTTCCTTACTTATTTTTTTTTTCGTAGTGAAACTAATAAATAAACTATGCGGAATTTCGGCATACAAATTTTAACTTACAAACTTCTTAATCTATAGATAAATTATTGAAAATTCGACTTGAAATGGAGGAAAAGGTTATTTAATGGATGTTTTTGAGATTAAAATGACGGCACGCATATTTTCGTACCCATTTTGTCCATTTATAGTAGGATTTTCAAAAAATTATCTTTGGGATCAACCATTTCAGCCCAAGAGGGATGTTCGTTTAAATTTGAATGGTGAAGCTCCTAATAGTTCAGAATATATGACGCTATGAGTTTCATTATAAAAACTCAAATAATATTCATTCTTGGGTAAAAAATTAAATCAATATTTGCGGTCCCTTGTTAGTATTAATACTGCAGAGGAATAGCGCTTTTGACACCGCACGTTTACTGCTGTCAACACATTGCGATGGACGAGCACATGTCATTTAAAATTAAAACAGCTGCCGCCAGTAACCACCAAATGTCAACATAACAACTAACTGCTAAAAAGCCTACATTGGCTTTGTTGCCACACATTTGGGGCTGAATTAATCCTGTTAAATCTGGAAGCCATGGCGTTGTGAAATCGTGCAAAGCGTTAGGGCCGTTTACTCAATGTCTGGTTATGAAATACTTTATCACATGATTACCTAATCATGGGTTGCCTCGGAATGACAATTTCCCTTACACAAAAGTCTGATTAAGTTATCAAGTTTTTGGGAAAAAATTCACAAAAGTTGCATTGTGAACGCTTAAAAAGTGACATCGGCTCTTGTTTACAATTTCAAACGAACCATTTTGGCAAATTTCGATTGTGATATTTCTTTATATGGATATTGTTACATTTTTAAACTTTATTACTCGCAGAATTTGTTGGCAAAAGAATTATCACAAAATCGGACTTTTACTTTCAGCTGTCACTTTTGGTTTTGCTAAGCACATAATCAGAGGTCCATCATTTGATAACTTTTATCAGAACATAATCAGTGAATCGTCGACATTCAGACATTGAGTAAACGGTTTTTGGGCAAACCTCTGATAAAGGCTTGATTAAGCAGTTTATCAGACATTGAGTAAACGGCCCTTAGTCAGATAATCTGCAGGAGCCCCATGAATACTTTAATTTGAAAATTAACCCATATTGCCTGACGATGTAGGAAAGTAATCCCGGTTCCTTGGGAAATTCTTGAAGCCTGTTTTCTAAAATTGCCAAAAGTGTTTTGTGGTCGCAATAAAAGCAACTAAGTAAAAACAAGTAAGGAAGTTTAAGTTCGGGTGGAACCGAACATTATATACCTAGTAGTCATCTATTATGGCATCCCAAACTACGCAGGTCTATTTTAACACCAAGCCAGCTTATTGTTTTCAATAAAAACACTTCTGTTATGAGTTTTGAGGGGTAAATTTATTTTTTTGTGTATAAATAGCTTCCCTATCAACAACTGCTAACCACATTTTTTCAAAATACCAATACATGCACATTTTATGTTTGAAAAATTTAGCGTTCAAATAGACAAACGGGCAGACAGATAGACGGACATGGATAATTCGCCTCAGCTCATAGTTCTGATTACTTCAATTTACTTACTCATGGGCCCATCTCTTCTTCTTCTCATTATTATAAACATTCCGTGTTCATGAACGGTATGAAAATCAAAAAAGATGTTTAACTTTCCTATTGCAGTGAGGTATTAACAACTTGCCCAGATAGTTTGCTTGTGTGTTATCCGATTTGCCTAATTTTTGGCAGAAGTATACTACATACTACTGAGAAGCAGCTGATCAATTTTCATTGAAATATTTAGCAATCGCCTTTGAAATAGCAGAATTTTTTGATGAAAAGTGGGCAGCGCCACGCCTACATCCCCAAAATCCACAAAATTTTTTGCAGTCAAGTTTTCATTGAAGAGCAAAATCTTTCGTATAGAAAGGGGCGTGGACCTTGACCGATTTCACCCATTTATTTCCGTAAAATTCCCAAATTTCGTCCCTATAGGTGTATTTTGTACTGAAATATCTTTTTTTTGTACTTTCGAAAAAATTCTATGTATAAAAAGTGGGCGTGGCTATCATCCGATTTCGCCTATTATAAATAGTGTTTGGAGATGAGTGCCAAGGAGCCTGCACACCAAATTTCATTAAGATATCTGAAACTTTACTCAAGTTATCGTGTCCACAGACGGACGGACGGACGGACGGACGAACGGACGGACAGACGGACGGACATGGCTTAATCAGTTTCTCTTTTCCCCCTGAACATTTTGATATATAAAAGTCGATATATATCTCGATCCGTTTATGCCGTTACATACTACCGTTAGGCGAATGAAGTTAACATACCTTGTGTGCGTAGTACTACTAGGTATAACAAGCATTATGCCCATTTTGTATGATATATGTAAATTATACTGCTCCTAGGATGAAAGGAGAAGGATTTTAGTACGAAATGGTATATGCATACCCTCTACATTATTTCTCTTTCGCCTATAAATACAAACTCTCACTATTATAGGGTGATTATAGGCGGGAACAATTTTTAATCTGAAGTGACAATTAGTTGGGAGTTATTTACTTTTTTAAAGTCTGGGGTTTCTGCATGTAGCCCTGTTATAGAGAAAGTAATATAAGAAGAATAAAGGATTGAATGATGACAACTTAATCTCTGCATATAATAAAATTGCAACAGGTCGATTTCTGCATATTGCAGATATTTAAGAAAACTAGATAGCAGGGATCATTATTAAGCTAATAGAAGCCAAATCGACTGTTTATAGAATTTTTGTCTGTCTGTCTGTCTGTATGTTTGGACGCGCATCACTCAAAAACTGACTTCGAAAAATAGTGGCCCACTTCAAAAATTTCTACACATTTGTGCTGTTCTTTCAAAATTCTCCAACTTTTTCAGAAGTCACAATATGGATATTGCATCGATGTTTCTTTCTATCAAGGACAAATAAACCTATGCTGCCATTTTTCTATACGAGAAAACTGGTTCTATTCCGAAAATAGACAAATATAAATTTTTCCATCCTGGAACTTGTCCGATTATACAAACATGTCTAGCCAGGGTCTATATGCTGTATAGATTTTTGGACGACTTTGGATTTTTGGGACCCTCTAATGTATGTACATAGTACGCATATAAATATTGGTAGCTTTATAAACCTTCAAAAGAATAATGCGTAAATGCGTACTGAAGGCCATAATAAAGTTTTTAGTTAACGCAATTATTCACATATGTATGCAGATAGATACTCGTATAATGATAGTAGGGCAATGCCAAAATCCTTACACTATACAATAATGTTATGCGATATTTAATTACTGAAAAAGTTTATACTACGGATTTACTCCACCAAGTGGTTAGATTCTGTGCAGAGTTGGAGTATAGGAGCACAATTTTATATTAATAGGAGTAATCTTTAACTCTATAGAAGTACTCCGCCAAAGCACGATTTTGTTTTTAGTAATTTTTGTCGCTAAATACATTTATGCGTGTGACTTGTGTTTGCAACCAAGTGTATTTTATGGACAAACCGAAGCTATTTATAAAATACACTCACTGCAAATATGGTTTATTATTATGATGATGCTCGAGTACAAGAATAACTAGATATATGTACATACATATACATGCATGCGGAGCCATACGAAACACACATATACAAAAGACTGGACAAGCGTGTGCTACCATTATAATGCACTAATGCTGTGCATTGTAAAAAAACATTTATTATTCTTCCCCAACGCTGTTGTTTTTGCAATGAAGTGTTTCTCCAGCTGATATATGTTTCCAAATTTAATTAAAACACTAATGGAGGGGAAATTTATGAAGCAAATTTGGAGGGTATTACGATATATATATTATACAGTTACTGTAGCACTACTCTCAGAATTTAACTTTTTAAAGATGTACACAAAGTTAAGCACTCTTAAATGAGAAAAATATGAGAAAGCCATTTACATTCAAATGATACTATGGGCCATAGTCGTAGTCAAATTAAAACAAAGTTTTGTCGAATAAAACTCTGTTATAGTTAACTTAAAACATTTTTTTAACCCTTCTGTTATGTTCGGGACAATTTGACCCAATTTTAAGTAAAACCTAACGAAATTCCTAGATTTATCTCATAGAATCGCACTTTTTCTTTTGGGTTTTGTTTACTGCATCACATAGAACAGTTTAACATACAAATGAAAACAATAACTGGTTTTACTAATACTTGGAAGATCTTAAAATATCTTTGTTTTACTTATTGTGTTAGTGGGTCAATTTGAACCACCTTGTGATTTAGCACACTTGTGTAATACGTTATTGCCTACCTTTATGAAGATTAAAAACATTATTTATCGGAAATCATATATATTTTTCTCAAAAGTATTTCTACCGTTTATCGATATATTTAATAATATTACCAAAGAATTGTCGATAGCTTCAATAGTATGATAAAAATGGGCATTCGCCGTTTTGTCTCGCTATGAACCTACTTCGTTGGAATAGTGTGGACGGAGTTGATCAGCTTGTAGCTAATTATACGTGCAAACGTCAGACCAAAAGTTGGCCAGTTGCGTTATTATTAAATATTAAAGATATATCCCCAGTAAACCCATCTTGGAACGCCAAAAGTCTATATAAACGCAGATTTGGCCTTGATGAACTTGCAATAATAATTATCTACCTATACATTTGTTTTCTTTAATAAATAATAAATGAATGGTAATGAAACTATATGAAGTTTAATAAAAGAAATTATAAGTATCGGCAAGCTTTCAGTGTAATTTTTTTCTAACGTAGCAGAAGGGTTAACTCAAAAATGTATTTCCAATTTAAAATGCCGTGATCGTGATTTTAACTCGACTGTGTGCTGAGAAAAGATACAAAAATTTGACAAATTGCGTATAAACGTGAAAAACTGAAACAAGAGGGGAAAATATGCTTCCCTGACTAGCCAAATAATGCCAGAAAATTACGTTTGTATATTATAACTTTGGTCCGATGTTTGTAAGCATGAAAAGAAGAAGAGATATACCCACCAATAAGAATATCGAAATAATCAGGGCGATGAGCTGAGTTGATTTAGCCATGTCCGTCTGTCCGTCTGTATGTTTGAGCGCAAACTAGTTTCTTTCTAGTTGGTATGGGGCCGCCATTTTTTAAAATATTAATCATTTGTCGGCACCAACAAGATCGCATTACTCCCATACAATCGATTGTTCCGATAAACGGGATTTGGCCTATAAATCTTGCAATAAAAGACCTAGGAACTTAAAATTTTGCAGGTTTGAAACATTATATACGTAATGTGACTAATGAAACCAGCCAGCCAACATAACATATAGCCCCATATAATCGGTAGTTCCGGTAAATGGGGTTTGGGCTAAAACTCTTGCATTAAATAGCTAGGAACACAAAATTTGACAGTGCTTATTACATATTTAATGCGGGTAGTGAATATCATTAAGATTGAAATAATATATCGTATAGGCCCTATACGACACATTTTTCCGATAAACTGAGTTTTGGCTATGTATCTTTAAATTAATACCATGCAATTTTGCATATTTTTGTACTTAATGTAATTAAGGATCAAACACTTAAAACCGTGATTCGTATTCATGAAAGGTACTATAACGCGCTCGTCGCAGACGAAGATATCGCTTTCCGTACTTGTTTTCATGTTCAATTGCAATGTGTGGCAACACGCCACACAAATTGTGTGTTCGTTTCATATAGAGGTGAATTTCAAAAATTGCTAAATGCACATTTTCTACCCTGTGAAACTTTAGCAGAGGTGATCATTGACCAACTTCTAACTTCTCAGCTGATTCAATTCAAGGATTGGTTCAAATAGATAGGAAACTGTAGTGGAAACTTGGTTAAGAGAAAACAGGTTAGTTTCCAATATGCAAATGCTAATTGTAGTTTTCTTTTGTTGACAACTGTTATTGAGGTTTATGCACAAGAAAATACATCAGGCCACGTGGCTGTGCCCTGTTCGAAAAACATACAACCAGATCGACCAAGTTGTGATGAACGGACAGCAGGCTTCCAGCGTTTTAGATGTATGCACGATTCGATGTCCTAAGCTCGACTCCGACCTCTATCTTGTCGCAGCCAAGATTCGTGCTCGCCTCTGCATGGTTAAAACATGCTTGTAAAGGAACAAGGAAGGCTGGACGTCGAAAAACTGAAATCGCAACGGACGGCCAAAGATTTCGCTAAGGAGATCCTACAACCTGCGCCAATTATCGCGGGTTCAGCCTGCTTGATGTCGCATATAAAGTCCTATCAAGCGTTTTGTGCGAAAGACTGAAGCCCACCGTTGACAAACGGATTTGACCTTATCAGTGCGGCTTCAGACCTCGTAAATCTACCATCGACCAGATTTTCAATATGCGCCAAAACTTGGAAAAAACCCTCGGGAAAAGAATCGACAGGCATCATCTCTTTGTTGATTTTAAAGCTGTGCATTTATACGGCTGTGCAAAATGACGTTGAGCAACACCACCAGCTCAGTCAGAATCGGGAAGGATCTCTCCGAGCCGTTCGAAAGTAGACGAGGTTTCATACAGGGTGACCCCCTATCGTGCGATTTCTTTAATTTAATGCTGGAGAAAATAATAATACAGAACTTAACCGCGCTGGAACAATATTTTATAAAAGCGTGCAACTGTTGGCGTATGCTGACGACATTACCGACAAGCGGTTGACGAGGTCAAAACGAAGTACATGTTGTCATCAAGGAAAGAATCAGCGAATTTGCGCCTTGGCAACCACGCCACTGTTGGCAGCCATAATTTCGAAATAGTAAAGGACTTCATTTACCTGGAAACCAGCATTAACACCAACAATAAGGTCAGCTTAGAAATCCAGCGAAGAATTACCCTTTCCAATACATTTTACTTTGGACTAAGTAGTCAATTGAGAAGCGAAGTCCTCTCGACGAACAAAATTGGTTGTTCGCTCTTCGTGTTCTGGAAGGGTCGGTGTTATTTATTGGCATCTTTTCTTTACATCGTATTCGCAAACACTCGCGCGATCTCTCTTTTTCTTCCTAGTTACACGTTATCTCTGTTGTGTTTAACTAGTGGTGGGAGTGTTATTGAGTTAGGGATGGTACATGCATGAGAATAATCGCCACAATGTGTATATATGTTACTAAGATACCTTATTTACTATATTTTTTGTGCTCTTAGCAGTTGGATAACCAAGTACGGGATGAATTTCTAGTAACTTCTGACTGATTCTGCCTACTTCTGACTCGTACGAGATCACAATTAAGGTTTTAATGAAAAACTTTCGTACAAAAACTCTAAATCTAAGTTCTGAAATTGCTTTGCTTAAAAATTTGCATAATTTGATTTGTTCATATTTTATTATTGAGCAGTCATAGAAGTCCTCTATATGCTCATATTTCTGAGCCTCGCATCTGCCAAATATTTCAGACTATTGAATCGGAGAATGTTCGGGGGGTATTTTTTGTGTTTCGTTTTACTTTATCTTATTCGATCAAAATATTAAACTTAAATATTAGCTTTGCAATATATATTTCTACATTTAATACAAAACTGAAAAAGGTGTGCTAACTTTTCCTATCCATCAATTATTTACCAAATATAGATGCGCTTCAAAAGAACTTCAAACGCTCTGAATAAAAATGTGGACTAATTTTCGCAAATGGGGAGCCAAGTTATCGACGCTTGTTTTAAAACTCAAAAAATTTCACCATAGCCACAAGAATATTTTTTTTATTTGATTATCTACTCTTAATGTTAATTTTAGCTCAAACCTTATTGTCCATGATTAACTTGAATTTTATGAGCTTTTTCAAATTAAGTAAAGGATTTAATAAAAACACGTTTAAGGCAACGACTATTATTACGGGTCTATATCTTTAAACAAGCAATTATTTTACTTATATATTTGCAAATCCACACTGTTTCCGAACCGGCTTAGCCAATTTGGATAAAATTTTGATATGTGGATTAGACTGGGTCGATTTATTAACCGATATCGCGCCATCGATTTTTCGATAGGTTTTGGGCTCAGGAAAAAAAGTTCCACTACGCATACCCAAAAAAACTATTTTCGAGTCTGCGAAATTAAATTTTTGTGACTTTTTTCGACTTTGATTTTTAAGGTTTTTTTCATGACCTACTAAAAAATTTTCATTTGGTTTTTTGAAAAAGTGGGGTTTCCGGGCCCCCTAGGAACAGTTACTTTTTGATATTTTTTTATTCTATATAACTCTGAGTAGAGTTATAGAAATTTGCATGAAATATGGGAAAGGTCACAGGTTTCATTTGAACCTTGCCATATTTTGATATATTTATCGATAAATGAGTTATCTTCCAATATGTGGTTGCCCTAGAACCTTAAAGTTTGGGTGCAATATGGGTGTCAAATAAAAGCAGAAAGACACAGGTTCCATTTGGACTTTGCCATATTTCGATATATTTGTCGATAAATGAGGTTCTGGTCTAAGTCGGGTACCCAGAAAACCTGGAAACTTTGCGTACAATATGTATGTCAAACGAAAGGGAAGGGACAACGTAATAGGTTCTTTAAATCGGATATTGGTAAAATTTTCACAACTAAGTATTGAAAAATGCTTTTGAAAAACTTTATTTTGCTTTTTATACCTATTAGTGCTACGCACACAATTTATATTAACTTTATTAGCCTAACGGTAGTATGTAACGGCATAAACGAATGGAGATAGATATTGACTTATATATATCAAAATGTTCAGGACGAAAAAAGAAATTGATTAAGCGATGTCCGTCCCTCCGTCCGTCCGAACACGATAACTTGAGTAAATTTTGAGATATCCTAATTAAATTTGGTATGCAGCTTCTTTGGCACTCATATCCGAGCGCTATTTAAAATGGGCGAAATCGGCTGATAACTATGTCCACTTTATTTATGTAGAATATTTGTGATAAAAAGTGGTTATTCAGTACATAATAATCTTATAAGGATAACATTTGGTGTGTACATTAACATTAACATGAGGCGAAATTTCTATCATGTGCCAAACTGGTAAGAAGAGATGTTTTGCTGTCTACTCTGACTCGAGTGAGTTTCAAGTTGGGTGTTCCTGAGTCGTCGTATGAGAAGTTGTTATGCTCAGATCTTTGGCCGGTGAACGTCGTGGTAAATCCTTTTCAATTTTTTCGAAGGGCTCATCGGAAGCGGCTACGGAGGTAGTAAGGCGTGACTTCCCCCCTATTAAAAATATCAATGGGCGGAGAATTTATTACCAAAATATCTCTGGCATGAGGACCAAAGCTGACCTGGTGTACAAGTTTAGTGCGCAGTTAGATTATGACATCTTCGTATTCGTATGGCTTAACGGAAAATTTTTTGATTCTGAGTTTTTTGACTCCAACCTTTTTAATGTATTTCGCAAGGATCGTGACGCAGAAAAAACTAGCCTCAATCGAGGCGGTGGTGTTTTAATTGCCGTCAAACGTGAACTTCGTGCTTTTTTAGTGCAACTAAAAAATGATGATTCCCTGCTGGACCAGATCTGTGTTTGCTTAACTGGCACCACCTCGCAAGGTTCTCTGTATGTTATGGCATCATATGTACCACCTTTGAGTACACTTGAGTTATACAAGGCTCATGCAGATAATATTGTTTCTTTAGCTTTAACTGATTTAAGCGACAACCATCTTTGTGTGCTAGGTGATTTTAACCTATGTCATGTCAATTGGTCACCCAGTTTATCTAATAATGGACTTACGCCTTCTAATCTTTCTGAAAATCATGAATTGTACCTTATTGATAATTTATTGAGCCTAAATTTATCTCAAATTAACAATAATGTTAATTCTCTAAACAGACTATTAGATCTTGTATTTATAAGTGATAATATTAACTGTGAAGTAAGGGAGTGCATGAACCCTATTACGCCTAGTGACAGGCATCATTTGCCCCTGATTACTACAGTTAATTTTTATTGTTTTGGCGCGGAGAACTTTGAAAGCATTGTTTCTTTCAATTTTAACTCATTTGATTTCTCAGGTTTTAATGATTGTTTATCTCAAATAAACTGGGAGGAGCTACTTGAGGGACTTGATACCGCCAATAGTTTCCGCACTTTCAAAACTATCTTGTACAACCACTGCTTGGATTGGATTCCGGTTAAAAGAAAAATACCCTATAAATTGCCTTGGTATTCAAGGGACTTAAAGAAATTAAAGAATCTTAGGAACAAATACAGGGTGGCGCAAAAGTAATCCTCCTATCAGAAAATTCTATAAATTTTGCGATTGGCCCCTAAAGTCAGTTCTGTTTTGACATTTGTGTAGTAAACACATGCGAAATACACGTTAATAAACAATGTTACGCTACACTGCTCCAGAACGCGGAATATTGCTGACTATTTATTTGACCAATAATCGGTCGGGGCCAAACGGTTACTGTGAATGGTGGGCGCTACAGAGCAATGATCAACGAGTTCTTTTTGCCGCAACTTGCTGAATTGGGATTGGAAAACATGTGGTTCCAACAAGACGGTGCAACAGCACACACTGCACGTGCCACAACCGATATGCTGAACATCGGAAGCTTACTTTTGCGGCACCTTGTACTATAAAAAATTCAAAAACACGATGAATCATTTGTTGTTTACTAAATACAAGTTTTATCTTAGGAGTTTCAACAATTTGGATAAGTGTCTTTACACCAATTACATTCGTAACATTGAGTCTAACATTAAATCTAACCCGAAATCCTTCTGGAACTATATAAAGTCAAAAAAATGTTGCGCCAGTGTCCCAACAGGCGTTTTTCTTGGCGACAATTCTGCGAATTCTCCAACTGACACAGCAAATTTATTAGCGGAGTTCTTCAAGTCGAATTTTGACCCAGAAGATAATAGTAATCAAATTTTTGAATTTCCGACGAGTCAGGACTGTGCTGTTAACTTTGGATCGCTATGTCTCACTTCTGAGGATATTAGTAAAGTCATTCTTAAGTTAAAATCCTCCTATCGGTCTGATGTTGATGGATTGTGCCCTGTAGTGCTAAAGTGCTGTCCAGCTCTAATATATCCGTTAAGACTGATCTTCAATGAATCCTTGTCTTCTGGGACGTGCATAAATGATTGGAAAATAACTTCCATTACCCATGTCTTTAAAAGTGGTAACAAGAACGATGCCCGTAACTACAGGCCCATATCCAAGCTGTCTACTATTTCAAAGATTTTTGAGCATGCCGTCAATGCGAAGCTAAGTTTTGCTGTTAAATCTCTCATTTCTCCCTATCAACATGGATTTGTCGCTGGCAGGTCAACTGTTTCTAATCTCGCTGTGTTTAGTGAATATTGTATAGAGTCATTTTCTGCTGGGTTCCAAGTGGATTGCATCTATACAGATTTCTCTAAAGCTTTTGATAGAGTTTCTCATAGAGTTTTAATTGGGAAATTAGCTTTTCTTGGCTTTCATTCCTCGTTTCTGCGATGGATTGCCTCTTATTTATTTAACAGGCAATGTGTTGTTAATATTGATGGTGTATCCTCCAGGCCATTTGTTGCCACTTCCGGTGTGCCCCAGGGTAGTATATTAGGACCGTTATTTTTTATTCTCTTTATCAACGACATTAGTAGTTGCTTCTCGTTCGCCAAGTGTTTGCTTTACGCTGATGACCTAAAGTTATTCTCAGCAATTAAGGGGCCAGATGATGCCTCAAGATTACAAAATGACATTAACAAACTCTATCGCTGGTGCGAGGAATCTCATCTTTCCTTGAACCCCACCAAATGTTTCCACATAACTTATGCGAAAGTAACTAATACACTACATACGACTTATTGAATTTCAAACTGTGAGCTTCAGTGTGTTAATGAGATTAAAGATGTTGGTGTTATCTTTGATAGTAAGTTCTCGTTTAACAATCACGTAAACTATATAACTGCTAAATCTTATTCCATGCTTGGTTTCGTTAGGCGTAATACTATAAAATTCTCAGACCCGTATACGATCAAGTTATTATTCACGGCCTTTGTTAGGTCGCGTTTGGAATATGCAGTTTTTATTTGGAGGCCAAGCCAACAGACAGCTGTAAATAGAATAGAGCGTATACAGAAGATATTTCTTAAATATGCTCTTCGACCTGTAAACTTCTCTGAACCTATGCCTCCTTATTCTTCTCGTCTCTTGCTACTTAACCTTAAGTCCTTGTGGGATCGTAGATCTATTATCTGCTTAAGTTTCGCTTATAACATTATTAATGGCTTTATTGACTGCCCATACTTGCTGGAGCGGTTTCGATTTAATGTTTCTCAACGTTCTCTCAGAAATTTCTATCCCTTTTATGGAGATAATCTTAGAACTAATTATGCCTGTAATGCTCCTATTGCCCGTGCTATGCGTGAGCTTAACTCACTGAGCATTACGGTTTCCTTGGATTTTTCACTACCAAGGTTTAAATTTTTAATTATTTTAAACTCTGCATTTTAAGTTCTCCGGTCCATATATGTATATGAGTTTTATACTATGAGTTTCATACTTTAAGTTCTACACTTAATTTAAGTACTATCTAATATATTTTAGTCTGTAAGGATTTATTCCATTGACTGCAAATAAATGAAATATGAAATATTAAGGCAGAAACTAAGTTTTTAAAAAACGATTGAAATCGGTCAATGGCCCCGCCCATTTTTCTAACATAGTTCTGAAAAATTTGTTTGTAAAATGTAAAATGAGATATTTCTATAGCTATGCAAGCTATATCAATGAAATCGTGCACACGTAATAAGCATCTTAAGCAAAACTCGACCGCAAAAAAAAATTAGATGGCGCCGCCCACTTTTCAGCATAAAAATTCTGCTATTTTCAAAGGCGATTGCTTTTAGTTCCAACTAGATATTTCAATGCAAATTGGTCAATTGCTACTCACTAGTACGTAGTATACTCCTGCCAAAATTTAAGCAAATCGGTTAACAAATAAGTAAAATACCCAGGCAAGTTTTTAATACCCAACTGCAATAGGGGAGTTATATGCCTTTTTTTGATTTTCATACCTTTCATAGACATGAAATGTTTGTAAGTATGAGAAGAAGAAGAGATGGGCCTATCAATAAGTATACTTAAATGATTAGGACAATGAGTCGAGTTAGCAATGTCCGTCTCTCCGTCTTTCGTCTGTCTAGTTGAACGCAAATTTTTCAAGCATACATAGTGCATGTGTTGGAATTTTGAAACCATGTGGTTAGCAGCGATTGGTAGGGAAGCTATTTATATACATTAATTTACCACCCAAAACTCATAACAAAAGTGTTTTTATTGAAAATAATCAGCTGGCTTTATAATACGAACTGAAAAGTGTTAAAATAGGCCTGCCTAATTGGGATGCCATAAAAGATCACTACTAGGTATATAATGTTCGGTTCCACCCTAACTTATACTTCCTCACTTGTGTTTTGTTGTTTTATAGTTATGATAAAAATAAAAACTTCTTTTTCTAAAAAATCAGACCAGTTATCGATTCCAGGTTTCTGAATTCATAAATATGAAAAAAAATATATTGAACAACAGACATGCATCCTACTTTCAATTGATTTTCAGGATCTAAAACTTCAGAAAAATCAAATAATAAAACAAACCTTTTAATGTTTAAGGCAACCCGAAATAAAAACCCAACGGAATAGTTTTAGGACCCGTTTTTGAATGATTTCTTTGGAAGTCTTATCAATATCCGAACACTGTTATATAGCTTAATAATTCACCTTTCCAAGGCTTTTTTATTTTTTCTTTCTTACTATAACCGCTGACGAAAAACTCTTAAAATAACTCATAAGTATACGAAGAAAACCCAAAATGATATTTTTGAAAACGGGTTTTCAATACTCTGTTTTGAAACTTTTAGCAATATTCGCATTTTGTTACATTGACAAATAACTGGTGTTCTAACAGTTTTTTATTTAAAAAATACCTTATAGTTGGCCGTTTAGGTAATTTTTATTGGGACTCATTTCATTTACTTTTTGATTTGGGGTATTATTATGAAATAACTCCCAAATATTGGGACTTATTTCAATTCCTTGTTTTGGAGTTATTTAATTTCTACAAGTTGGGTGCTGTTTTATTTGGACTTATTTCATTGGGTGTTATGTCATTTGATTTCAAAAGTTCAATTATTTGAACAAACGAACACCAAAAATAAACCAAAAGAAAAAAAAACCGATTTCAATAATGTCAGTCTAGATACTCAGCGTATAATTGCTCCTTACAAGTAAGCAAATGGAAATTAAATTCCCCTTTCTGCGAACGAAAACCAAGCTCTATAAGCCGCTTATCTTGTCCGTCCTATTATATGGTGCAGAATCCTGGAAGCCGAAGGACAGTTGGAGAGGCCATGTTATGCGAATGGATGCATACGCTCCCGCGCAGATGGTACTCTTATCGGAACCCGCATATGAGAGCAGAGAAAGGGGAAGGCCCCTTTCCGTGAGGAGAACGATTTGGGACCCCTTGGTAGTAACAGTAGCTCGACTTAAGCGCAGAAAACGCTTTCTTCTCATTGTTTACTATCTAAAATGTAGTTTTAATGAAAATAGTGGCTTTCGACCTATAATTGCTTTTGCCCATCCAGTTTGGAGTATTTAACTTTCCGAAATCCTATATATGTAATAGGGTAGGACAAAATAACGATTTTTTTTACTGGTATGCGGAAAACCGAATTCCTAATAAAAAATGGAGTATCTTACTAAAACGACTGTTTTATTTGAAAATAGAAGTATAATTCTTGTTTCTTCTTTAAATGGCCATCTAACCGCCCGGGCGATTTTGACCGTCCAACATAGCTCGCCAGTCGTTTCTTCGTTGCGCCAATTGGAAACACCGCGGGATCGCAAATCGGTCTCCACTCCCTTCCACCGGCGGGTGCCGATAAGAATACCTTCTGGGCTGGAGCATCTTCGCTCATTCGCACTACGTGGCCTAGCCAGCGAAGCCGCTGTGTTTTAATTCGCTGAACTATATCGGCGTCTGCGTAAAGTGCATACAGCTCATCATTAAATCTTCTTCGGTACTCGGCGTCGCAAACGCGTAGAGGTCCACAAACCTTTCGAAGAACCTTTCTCTCGAATACTCCCAGAGCCGCCTCATCAGATGTTGTTAGTGTCCACGCTTCTGCACCATATAGCAGGACAGGTGCGATGAGTGACTTGTAGAGTGTTATTTTCGTTCGTCGAGAGAGGACTTTACTTTTCAATTGCCTACTCAGCCCGAAGTAGCATTTGTTTGCAAGAGTAATTCTTCGTCGGATTTCTAGGCTAACATTATTGTTGGTGTTAATGCTGGTTCCCAGGTAAACGAAGTCCTTTACTATTTCGAAATTATTGCTGCCAACAGTGGCTTGGTTGCCAAGGCGCGAATTCGCTGACTCTTTGCATGATGACAGAAGGTATTTCGTTTTGCCCTCGTTCACCACCAATCCCATTTTCTCCGCTTCTTTAGTTTCGAACGGCTTCTGACCGAGCTGGCGGTGTTGCTCAAGGTCATTTTGCATAGCCGTATAAGTTTTGCGGGAAAACCAAATTCAGACATAGCGGCATATAGGCAGCTCCTTTTTGTGCTATCGAAAGCGGCTGTAAAATCAACAAAGAGATGATGTGTGTCGATTCGTTTCCCACAGATTTTTTCCAAGATTTGGCGTATTGCAAAAATCTGGTCGATGGTAGATTTACCAGGTCTGAAGCCACACTGCTAAGGTCCTATCAGTCTGTTCACATCAGGCTTTAGTCTCTCGCACAATACGGTTGATAGGAACTTATATCCGATATTCAAAAGGCTGATTCCGGGATAGTTGACGCAGTTTGCAGGATCGCCCTTCTTGTGGATTTCTCAGAGACCACTTAGATTCCAATCTTCAGGCATGCATTCATCCAACCATATTCTGCATAGAAGCTGATGCATGCGCCTTACCAGCTCCTCGCCTCCGTGTTTGAATAGCTCAGCAGGCAAACCATCAGCGCCAGCTGCTTTATTGTTTTTCAATCGGGATATTGCTATTCGCACCTCATTATATTCGGGTTGTGGAACGTCAATTCCATCATCTTCGATTGTGGGCTCGGGTTCGGCATCTTCTCTGGTTTCTTGCTCAGTTTCTCCATTTAAAAGGCCAGAGAAGTGATCCCTCCATATTCTGAGTGCTTTCTGAACATCGGCCACCAGGTCGCCGTTCTCATTCTTACAGGAGTTTGCCCCGGGTTTAAAACCTTCTGTCATTCGCCGAATTTTTTGATATAATTTTCGGGCATTATTCCCGTTGGCTAGCATCTCAAGCTCCTTTATTTCACGCTTTTTTGCCTCTCTTTTTTTCGCCCGGAAAAGCCGCCCGCTTCCCTCTTCAACTCGCGGTAGTTTTTACACACACTCCACATTGCTAGCTCGTGGTTGTCATGATCTTTGGAATTATGATTTTTTGCAGGTATATATTTAAATGACTGGACGTCTTATGCAGTCTGGATGACGTAGAACGCGCGCTTTATTACCATGTAATTTAATAGAATTTGATTCCGCCAATGTACACACACCATATTGTTCTCACCATTTGTTTGTTTTAAGTATAGCCTGAAAGGACAAATGTATGTATGCTGTTCAGTTGCACGTTTTCAATATGTGATTTTTTTATAAATACCGCACTTACTTGAAAAGCCTGTAGTTTTAGAAGCTCGAAGATGGCGTTTTAATGAAAAATCGATGTGATATTACTGGAGATCAGAATCTACTATAGGCTGCATGCGATCCTTGAGGTCTTTGAAATCATTAACATTGACTTGGCTGGCTTCGTCCTGCGACATATTTGTAGCTTTGGCAGCAACTGAGTTAAACTAAAATGTAGTGTGATTTAATAAATAATTCTAGAAAGAAAAATATATTAAAACTTGCAGTGATAGTCTTAAAATAATTTCAAAATTCTTAACTTAGCGTTTCTTCGTTATTTACTGGCATCCTCATTTGATTCTGCATCACCACGCTGTTGAGTATCATGATAGAATTCCATTTACCAGCCATATTTATAATCACTGCAATCGTGCAAAAATTAGTAATTTTTTACCGCCGTCACCGAGTGGGAAAACCCATCGAAAAATATCGGGAGAGGTGTCAAGAGACGTGTATCGGTCGCAGGAATCATATTCCGGATCCGGAGATCAATTATTTTTAGTAGTTTCCTAGATATTTGCAATCATAGGTATTCTGCACATAAAACCTATAGATATAGATCCCGATTAGGATGGGAATGAGGTAATTTTTCGGTTTTTTGGTAATTCTTTACATCCAATTTCCTAGATATTTGCAATCATAAGTATTCTGCACATAAAACCTATAGATATAGATCCCGATTAGGATGGGAATGAGGTAATTTTTCGGTTTTTTGGTAATTCTTTACATCCAATGTCAACTGTAAAAACTGCACTAAAAATGTCGATATTGGTACCCAGAGACGCGTTTCTGTCCCAGGTCCGGTGGGGGAAACCCAATATTTTTAGTAATTTAAAAGTTATTGGCAAAAAACCAAAAACCGATCCCAAATAGGGGGTTTCTGGGTACAGTTGACTTTGGATGTAAAGTATTACCGGTTTTTTGCACATATTTTCCAAAATAATAAAAATATTGGTTTGATTCTCATTGCCGCGACTGAAACGCGTCGTTTAATACCAATATCAAAATTTTTAGATGAATATTAGCACTCGGTGGCGATCGTAAACAATTACCTAAAAATTTACAACTATCAGCAACACCACAAATCCCACTTTAATTCTAATCATTGGAAACAGCAGGTTGGTAGTCCCACCGTTGTTGTAATCACAAATTTTGGATGTTCCGAACAGTGCAGAAGTGTTTTCTGACCAGAAATCCTGAGGATCGCATAACCGGTATTACACTGCCATATGCACACACTTTTTTGGTTCGCGTCAGAAGGCCACCAATGCACAACGATATTCTGCACATAAATCATTCGACCACAGTAAATTTTTAGAATTTTATAATCACGCAATTTTTTTCAAAATTGTCATTGTTTTGGTCAGAAAGCATTTTTACATTTATAGCATATACTCTCGTTTCTTATATCAGTTTGTGTTGTTTTGACATTCCCCTTCGTTAATATGATACTTTGTCTGACATTCCCAGTGCGAGAAAACAAAAACAAAATATGTGAAGTTTGTGTGTATGCCGAATTGAATTCGCCCGCTACCACCATGTATAATTTCGCCATGTTCTAAACATTGGAAAAGTGTTCTCATCTCGCTTAATCGCTTTAAATATTTCTATACTATTACTATACCTATTACTATAACTATAGCCTGTATATGTTTGTTGCTTTCAATTTTTCCTCTAATCAAAAATAATAATAATTAACTAAGAATTATTATCAACTGGTCTTGAGCTCGTTATACTTACAAAAATATGTAAAATGAACAGACCGTAAAACCAACAACAAAATTAAATATTTCCTTTAAAAACTCTTGTGATTTTATTCATACATACGCGCATAAGTACATTTTGTAATAACCACAATATCGCTGTTCTGTTTTAAGTTCGCTGCGCAACCTGCTGTTGGCGCAGACATAGAGTTTTGCCTCTCTATCTACCCTTCTCTCTATCTCTATGGCGCGATATACAACAGGTATATCATCATAAACCTCCTAAGAGATTTTTGCGCCAAGCTTCTCTTCCAATTTGTGGTGTGCCGATTTGAATTTTCCCTACAAATTGGTGGGACCTACAGTTTTTTGCCGACTCCGAACGGCATCTACAAAGGAGACGAATTTTTGCTGAGAAGCCTGTCATGGCAGAAATACACTCGGAGAGTTTGCCAAACCACTGCCGAGGGGCGACCCCGTTTTGAAAAACTTTTTTCAAATCACTTTTGATGTTACCTGTACCAGGGCTCGAACCATGGACCTTCGGTGTGGTAGGCCGGCAACACTACCTTCACACCACGGCGGCCGCCTATCTACCCTTACTTTGCTTAAAATCACTTCAATATATATATACGTTTGTCTGAAAATTTCCTACATATCGACATATGTACAAGGTGGCGCAAAAGTAAGCTTCGGATGTTCAGCATATCGGTTGTGGCACGTGCAGTGTGTGCTGTTGCACCGTCTTGTTGGAACCACATGTTTTCCAATCCCAATTCATCACGTTGCGGCAAAAAGAACTCGTTGATCATTGCTCTGTAGCGCTCACCATTCACAGTAACCGTTTAGCCCCGACCGATTATTGGTCAAATAAATAGTCAGCAATATTCCGCGTTCTGGAGCAGTGTAGCGTAACATTGTTTATTAACGTGTATTTCGCATGTGTTTACTACACAAATGTCAAAACAGAACTGACTTTAGGGGCCAATCGCAAAATTTATAGCATTTTCTGATAGGAGGATTACATTTGCGCAGTAACCGTTTTTCACCGACCGAAATAAATAATCAGCAATATTCCGCGTGTGTTTACTACACAAATGTCAAAACAGAACTGACTTTAGGGGCCAATCGCAAAATTTATAGCATTTTCTGATAGGAGGATTACATTTGCGCAGTAACCGTTTTTCACCGACCGAAATAAATAATCAGCAATATTCCGCGTTCTGGAGCAGTGTAGCGTAACATTGTTTATTAACGTGTATTTCGCATGTGTTTACTACACAAATGTCAAAACAGAATTGACTTTAGGGGCCAATCGCAAAATTTATAGCATTTTCTGATTGGAGGATTACTTTTGCGCAGTAACCGTTTTTCACCGACCGATTATTGGTCAAATAAATAGTCAGCAATATTCCCCGTTCTGGAGCAGTGTAGCGTAACATTGTTTATTAACGTGTATTTCGCATGTGTTTACTACACAAATGTCAAAACAGAACTGACTTTAGGGGCCAATCGCAAAATTTATAGCATTTTCTGATAGGAGGATTACATTTGCGCAGTAACCGTTTTTCACCGACCGAAATAAATAATCAGCAATATTCCGCGTGTGTTTACTACACAAATGTCAAAACAGAACTGACTTTAGGGGCCAATCGCAAAATTTATAGCATTTTCTGATAGGAGGATTACATTTGCGCAGTAACCGTTTTTCACCGACCGAAATAAATAATCAGCAATATTCCGCGTTCTGGAGCAGTGTAGCGTAACATTGTTTATTAACGTGTATTTCGCATGTGTTTACTACACAAATGTCAAAACAGAATTGACTTTAGGGGCCAATCGCAAAATTTATAGCATTTTCTGATTGCAGGATTACTTTTGCGCAGTAACCGTTTTTCACCGACCGATTATTGGTCAAATAAATAGTCAGCAATATTCCGCGTTCTGGAGCAGTGTAGCGTAACATTGTTTATTAACGTGTATTTCGCATGTGTTTACTACACAAATGTCAAAACAGAACTGACTGTAGGGTCCAATCGCAAAATTTATAGCATTTTCTGATTGGAGGATTACTTTTGCGCAGTAACCGTTTTTCACCGACCGATTATTGGTCAAATAAATAGTCAGCAATATTCCGCGTTCTGGAGCAGTGTAGCGTAACATTGTTTATCAACGTGTATTTCGCATGTGTTTACTACACAAATGTCAAAATAGAACTGACTTTAGGGGCCAATCGCAAAATTTATAGAATTTTCTGATAGGAGGATTACTTTTGCGCCACCCTGTATATATAAAAAGGAATTCTGCCTGCTCTTTTCGCTTCGCTGCTCGCGTCAGCGTAGATTTGTATTTTGTTTTGGTTCTGTCGACGACAAACATAACAAAAATCCCAATAAGAATTTGCAATTGAAAAACCCATTCCCAGTGGTGAACAAACATAAATATTAAAAAAAAAAAAAAAGTCTTTACATTTGAGTGCAGATATCGGTATTGGTATATATGTATGTACATACGTTAAGTAGTTTGTCCCCAGTAGCGTAACCCAGTAGCAACATAAAACCAGTCCAAATCATTTGATGAATCATTTAATATATACGGTGATTTTTTCCCGTTTTCATTTAATGTTATTATCCCCAATAGCATAAATTAATCGTTAGGAAAAATTTACTAAAACATCCGTTCAAGGAGCAAGTCTGAGTCTTCCCAACCCAAGCAAAGCACAGTGGTCATTAAAATTCCTAAATATAATCCTTAAAATCAAGATTGAGTGAAGGATCTCATTGTGAAGCTTAGTTTAAATTTTATACATTTTTAATTTTTCGTTGCTATACCCAGTAGCGCACGCCATTACGGACCTCTCCTAATCGTTTTTATCAATTCCCATCTCAATCTTAATCACATCCGGGCAATACTGTCAAAATATTAAATCTTGGCTACTGGTTCAGCCGCAATTGCAGAATTCATATTCTGTTCAAATGATTTAATGAATTTTTGTTCTCGTTTTGAAAAAGAAGATCCTGAAGAAAATACTGACACCTTTTTGGATGTTAAACTTCAGGATCTAAACAAACGTTGGGAGAATTTACAAATCTCTTATAAGAGCGTCTGCCTCGAAGACGGATAACAAGTTTCCGTCGATTTTAAAGACGAAGCAACAAACAAGTTCCAAGTGTGTACTGACAGCTTCTATATACGAGGTGTGTTCAAAAAGTATCGCGAATTTGGAATTTTCGCTGGTTACGTATATTCGAATTTCGAATTTTTTGTGGCGTTATGTTGGTACTCATGTCTCTCACTTATGCCGACAAGCTCGGCCATTTTGAATGTTCAGTTAATTGCTGACAGCTGCTTTGCTTGCACGTGTTTTGGATCGTCTTCGATTTTTACGCGAAATTCGTACCAAAATTGCTCAATTGTGACCAAAAACAGCATCGCATGAACATTGCTAATGAGATGTTAAACTCTGTCCGCGACGACCCAAATTTGCTCCAGAGGGTCATAACTGGTGACGAATCGTGGGTTTTTGGTTATGACGGTGAAACCAAAGCTCAATCATCTCAATGGAAGCTGCCGCACGAACCAAGACCGAAAAAAGCGCGCCAAGTTCCGTCGAATGTGAAAGTTTTGCTGACAGTTTTCTTCGATTGCAGGGGCGTGGTGCATCATGAGTTCTTGCCACAGGGAAGAACGGTCAATAAGGAATATTACCTGCAAGTTATGCGCAATTTGCGCGAAGCAATCCGCCAGAAACGCCCGGATTTGTGGAAGAACAAAAATTTGCTTTTGCACCACGATAACGCCCCTGCTCACGCATCGTTGCTTGTGCGCGACTTTTTGGCCAAAAACAACACACTAATGATGCCGGAGCCACCGTATTCCCCAGATCTGGCCCCCTGTGTCTTTTTCTTGTTCCCTAAACTGAAGAGGCCCATGAAAAGACGACGTTACGCTTCTCTTGACGAGAGAAAGAAGGCGTCGAAGGAGGAGCTGAACAAGATACAAAAAAATGATTTTTTGAAGTGCTTCGAAGATTGGAAAAACCGTTGGCACAAGTGTATAATATCTCATGGGGATTACTTTGAAGGGGACAAAATAGATATTCATGAATAAATAAATAATTTTTGAAAAAACACAAAATTCGCGATACTTTTTGAACACACCTCGTATGTAAATCCCAAATTATCGATCAGCTTAAGTCCTTTCATGGCACCACTCCCGATAAAAATGTAACTGCTAGACATTCCTTGTCTTTTGTCGATAACTCGATTCCATGCATCAAAGTGCCCCCATGCGATACACAGATTTTTTATGGTAGTTACGAGGAGTGGCCGAGCTTCCGTGACATGTTCACGGCGGTGTATCTCAATCACCCAAAACTAACCCCAGCTCAAAAACTATTTCATCTGCGAAATAAAACTCGGGGAAAGGCAGGCCTTATAGTAAAACATTACAAACTCTGTGATGAAAACTTTTCACTGGCCTGGGAAGCACTTAGAGCCCGTTTCGAAAATAAGCGGATTTTGATTAATAACCAATTGAAGACCCTCTTCAACATTCAACCTGTTACATCCGAAAATAGTGATGGAATTCAGAGAATACAGAATACAATAAATGAAATTTCTTGCCTTACTTCTCAAGGGGTTTCCGTGGTCGAATCGGATCCGATATTAATTTATCTATGCTCCACAAAACTCTCAGAAGAAACGCTCTCTCTTAGGGAGCAATCCTTAAAATCAAGGAAAGAGTTGCCCGACTGGTCCTAAATGGACTCCTTCCTAACTAGGCGGTATGAAGTAGTTGAACGATTGCACAACTACAAAACTTCCAAACCTCGCAACTCTTCCAACCCAAAGACTCCAACTAAAGTGCAATCTTACCTCTCTCAAGAACAAGTGACGTTCACTTGTAAACTTTGCAAAAATAAGCATGCTCTCAAATCCTGTCCGAAATTCCGTAACTTGGCCGTTTCCGATCGAACTAAATTCGCCGAGAAAAATGGTTATTGTACCAACTGCCTGGCATATAACCACACACTTACCAACTGTCAAAGCGTTTTTAGATGTCTTCATTGCAGACAATCGCATCACACGATGCTTCATCCTAAACCACCTACAAAATCCGCACCTCAGTCAGCAAATGCGACTTCATCCGCACAGCCAACCACAAAAGCAACCCCCCTGTTGCACACCCACTCTACCGAACTGCCGAATACCCCAAGGCATCCAATATTCAACATAACCCAAGGCAATTGCGATGAATCTCCATCCACCTCTGCTGACAGTACGTCCAGAATCCAAGCTAACTTCTCAGCGAACCATGAGAAGACTCTGCTTCCTACCGCCCGAGTGCACATTGAGCACGTGGCACACTTTTCACCCTAAGAGCCTTAATCGGCCAAGGCTCGCAGAAAACCTTCATTTCCGAGAAGGTACAGAAACGCTTAAATCTTCCTACTTACCAGGAAGATTATGCAGTAACCGGGATGGGCGGAATCGTTGTAGAAAACGCGAACAAAGTCTCTCAACTAACTCTAATCTCCAAACGTTATGACACAAAAGTCGTTACCCAAGCGATTGTGCTTCAAAAGCTCACAAGCTTTTTACCAACATTCTCTATCCCTAAACCAAATCCAACAGACATTAAGGATCTAGACCTCGCTGATCCTTATTTCTTCACTCCTGGTCCAATAGATATGGTGATCGGAAGCGATCTCATACCGAAGATCCTTCTTCAAGGAATTCAACACCACATCCTAGGCAGTCTCCTCGCTCAAAACACAATTTTCGGGTGGTATTTGAGCGGACCCATGCAACCCACCTCTTCTTCTACCTTTCATACGTACGGTGTAGAAGATACTAATGAAAACCTCAATATTCAATTGAAGAGGTTCTGGGAACTCGAGGAACTGCCCGAATCTCGCCTATGCTCTGATGAAGATTCATACTGCGAACAGTTCTATCAAGACACCACTGTTAGGCGAAGTGATGGCCGATATATAGTTCGGCTACCTTTCAAATCGAAGTTTCCATCCAACCTGGCCCTGGGACCATCCCGTTCCCAAGCTATGCGACAAGCTATCCGAATGGAGCATATGCTCAATAAAAACCTCACCCTCAAAGAAGAATACAACCGCGTTTTAGAAGAGTACCTCACCCTCGATCATATGAGGCAAATCGCTCCCGATGAGGTGCACGAAAATGGACATTATCGTTCATACTATTTTCCACATCATTCAGTTGTTAAACCAGACATAAAGTCTAAGAAAGTACGTGTGGTATTCAATGCCTCCAAACCCACGGCATCTGGTATTTCACTAAACGATATACTTCATATCGGTCCAACCTTGCAAACAGATCTTCTATTTGTCATTTTAAATTGGCGATTGTATAAGTATGTCTTTAACGGTGACATACAAAAAATGTACCGACAGATTCTTCTCCACGAAGATGATCAACCGTATCAACGAATTCTCTTTCCAAGAAACAACGAGGATAAACTATCTGATTTTGCCCGTAAGACAGTGATATTCGGAGTCAACTGCGCGCCTTATCTTGCAATTCGCACTTTGCATCAACTAGCAACGGATACAAAAGATTCCCATCCACTAGCTAAACAAATTTTAGCCCAAGAAACCTATGTGGATGATGTCTTATCTGGAGGTCACGATATTCCATCGTGTTTAAAAGCTCAAACTGAACTTATCCAATGTTTGCTTTCAGCTGGGTTTCCTCTCCGGAAAATTACAGCAAACCATCCTCAACTTTTAAATCAAATTCCTGCAGATCACCTTCTCGACTCTGACTTCCTGAAATTTGATTATTCCAGTTCTACCAAAACGCTTGGTATACGATGGAACGCGTTAAACGATTCTTTTTCATATTCAGTTGAATACTTGACACCACCCTCCAGTGCCACAAAACGCCAAATTTTATCCTCTCGAAACTTTTTGACGCCGCAGGATGCAAAAATACTCTTGCAACAAATTTGGTTAGAAGGTACGGAATGGGACGAGTGTGTCAAACCCCTTTCACTTCAAAAGTGGCACCAATTCAAAACCGATTTGCCCACAATCGAACAAATGCAGATTCCTAGATGGACAGAATTCTCGCCTAGTAGATCAATTCAAATCCATGGATTCTGTGATGCTTCAGAGAAAGCATACTGTGCATCCGTTTACATTCGGTCTCAATCAGCCAATACGGTATCCTCTCACCTTCTGTTCTCAAAAACTAAGGTAGCACCACTACAGACAGTGAGTCTCCCACGCCTAGAATTGTGTGGAGCAGTCTTATTGTCTAAATGCATAAAAAAGGTTATTACTCAATTATCTCTTGATTGTGCAAACGTCTTTCTTTGGTCCGATTCGTCTATTGTACTTGCATGGCTCGAAAAACCACCATGTACGTGGAAGGTATACGTAGCCAATCGTACGTCAGAAATCATCAACAATGTTGGAAATGAAAAGTGGCGGCATGTTACCACTAATCACAACCCGGCCGACCTTGGAACAAGAGGTTGTAGACCACAGGACCTACTACTTACATCACTCTGGTGGCACGGACCAGATTGGTTACTTAAACCCCCCGACCATTGGCCAATATCATTTCGACAAAATGTCGTACCTCAAGAACAACGCAAAGTAGAAGCTCTTCACGTTTTGGACGACGACCCCGATATATTAGACCGCTTCTCTTCATGGTCTAAAGCCTTACGCGTAATAGCGTACATGTTTCATTCATTCACCGATTCAAACCAATACAGTCCACTTCTCCCACTTGCTATAACTCTGTGGTTATTACAAAACTCGTCTTATCAAACTTTCGCAAGAAAGACACGACCCAAAGGAATATTATCAATTGTCCAATCGAGAATCAATTTCCAAAAAGAGCTCGCTTTTAACGTTAACCCCCTTTCTTGACCAACATGGACTTCTCCGTGTGAATGGTCGCTTGGCCAACGCTGGCCTTACGTACAATGAAAGACATCCAACCATTATGCCAGAATCTTCGAGATTATGTTATCTTTTTCTACACTTTCTGCATGATGTTATAATGCACGCTGAACAGCAACTCATGGTTCGAATGGCAAGGCAGGAATACTACATTCCCAGGATAAAATCGAAGGTAAAAAGCTGTATACGCAATTGCAAAATCTGTACAGTTTTCAAACAAAACAGTCGTTCGCAAATTATGGCAGCTCTACCCCCGGAGCGGGCAACTTTCTCGTTGCCATTCACCTAAACCGGTTTAGACTTTGCCGGTCCTTTCGACATAAAGTCATCAACCCTCCGGAGATCCCCACTACTGAAGGGATACGTTTGCGTCTTCATTTGCTTTGCCACAAAGGCAATCCACCTTGAACCATGTTCGGATTTGTCAACCAAAGCATTTCAGGCAGCATTTGCCCGCTTTGTAGGTAGACGCGGACTCCCGCAACGAGTCTTTTCGGACAACGGCAAGAACTTTGTTGGTGCTAACCGCGCCTTCCAACAGGATTTCAAAAAATTCCTCAAAGAAACTTCTGATGACCTACGCTCCAAGTATACCTTACATGGATTTGAATGGCATTTCCTCCCACCGAATGCTCCTCATATGGGCGGCCTTTGGGAAGCAGCTGTAAAGAGTTTCAAGCATCACTTCAAACGCACAGTTTGAAACCACATCTTCACTTTTGAAGAAATCACAACTTTACTCGCTCGTATCGAAGCAGTACTGAACTCTCGACCCCTTTCCCCGATGTCTGATAATGCCAATGACTTGCTTGCATTAACTCCAGGACATTTTCTCCGAGGCGGGCCACTACTGGGTTTTCCAGAACCTCAAATTGACAATCTCTCCCTACAAAATCCATGGGAAAAGCTCAAAGTTTTGTATCAACAGTTCAGCCAACGCTGGAAGGATGAGTATCTCAAAGAACTCCATTATAGATACAAATGGAAGCTCCCACAAAAAAACCTTTCCATTGGTGATTTCGTGGTCATCAAAAATGACCAAACTCCCCCAACGAATGGAGACTAGGACGCATCGAAAAAGTGTATCATGGTTCGGACAATTGTGTGCGAGTGGCGGATATCAAGACTCAGACTGGAACTTTTACTCGACCAATTGTCAAGCTCTGTCCGCTTCCTTCTCAACCTGAGGTTCCGAATCTAAACTCTACCCATTAAGCATCAACTTGTTTGCCATAGTTTTAAGATTTCCTCGACCTTCTGATACCTTTAATATTTTACAGATCAAAACCATCCAACAACACTAACCTGGACCCACGGATCTATCAATGTAAGGTCTGCCTGAAGTGTCATCCACTCCGGTTTTGTAGGGAATTCATGGCAATGAACATCGAAGAACGTAGCGAAGTAGTGCGACAATTCAGATATTGCCCGAATTGCCTTGCTCGTACCCACGACAGCATTCGGCATTGTTCGTGTCCCGACACGTGCAAACTCTGTCAAGAGTTACATCACACATTGTTGCATACTACCGAGCCGAAAGGCTCGTAAGCCGGTAAAGCGGCTCCAAGTGTCCGCACGTAGAGGTGTCCGTAAGCCGCCAAAACGACTTCAGGTACCCAAACTCCAAGAATCACGTCCACCAAGGAGCCAAATCTCCATTCAAAGGGAGAAAATAGACGTAGCTATGCAGGCATTGGCTCAATTGAAGGCATCCCTTGCACCAGTGCAACGAGGGCGCCATGTTTAGGTGACTTTCGTCACTTAAATGGAACGCACCCCTGCGATCCCCAAGCCCGTAATGCATCCCGGCATACCTTAGCAGCGAACACAACACTGTGTTCGCGAAACCCGTCATGCATCCCTGCATGACCCTGTCAAAGGAAGCATCCTTACTTTCCTTCGAACTTCCAGTGTTGGGAACACTATAAAAGCGCTAAGCGCAGACGAATTCTCTCTTCTTTTACCATTATCATCTGTACATGGATCGCCGCATCTTCAATCAACAAGGTAAATTGTGTCCACGCGGGACGTTCAACTCCACAATCAACCATCCAGGCAGTGCGCGATTCATAAATTTCTAGCTTACATTTTTCTTTCTATTAATTTGTTTGATTAATTCATATAAACTTAAATATCTTGAATTTCCAAAATATCAATGTGGTTTTAACCACTTGCCATTTCATTAACTTAATTCTTAATCTCATAAGAACATCCTATTGTACATTGAAGTACGGAATAATTGAATTAAAGTATCATTGTTGTTAGTCATAAGTTGCCAATAGAAATTCGCGTTTCATTTGTTAGTGCAATCTCCCACTTGTATTTACCCCCAAATACAAGCCGAGTGAAAACTCCCTTCACTCCTACCTATTCCTTATCATCAATTTGAACACATACCTATCATGAACATGAAATGTTTGTACGTATGAGAAGAAAAAGAGATAGTCCCATCAAAAAGTATACTGAAATGATCAGGAGGATGAGCTGAGTCGATGTAGTCATGTCCGTCTCTCGATACGTCTATCTGTCTGTCCGTCTGTCTATTTGAGCGGAAATATGAACTGAAAGTATTAAAATAGACCTGCGTAAGTTGGGATGCCATAATAGATCACTGCTAGGTATATAATGTTCGGTTCCACCCGAACTTAGACTTCCTTACTTGTTATTATTGAATTATCTCATTTTTTCGAAATTATGTTTCGATTTCGAGCGGACATGGCTTAATGGATTTTTCTGTTCATTCTAAGAACTTTGATATATGGAACTCTATATCTATCTCCATTATTTCGTACCGTTACAAACCACCGTTATATGACCAAAACAATAATACCATGTACACGGCAGGTATAAAAATTAATGTGTCTGTGGGTCTTTTATAGGCGTCGAAAGCACTCATCCGATCTTTATGAAATTTTCACAGTATATTCTTCGGTTGACTGGTTACAGCATAGGCTATATATAACTTTGGAAAAGTGGGCGGTGCTAAGCCCCCTGGTTATATAAAATTTCAATTCGTCATATCTCTAAACGTATTGGGCCCCCCCTGTTGGAGATATTTCAGCATACATTTATATTCCTAATGGCCAAATTCCATTCCAACTGATACTCCTTACAGCCTTAGATAAGGTTCAAATTTTTAATCAAATTGTGATTTACGTTCGTGCATTCACTTGCATGTGTAAAGCGGCTTGAATTTGCCTTATTACTTAGAACTGTACCGCATTGCGGCATTTTCTCTCCCTTTGGCACACACAAAAAACGAATTAAAAGCGTGTAATTACTACATAATAGCTAAGCTTATTTAATACATATGCAAATAGTCCTTTCTCTTTGTTGTTCCCGCAAACCGGTTCGTTGTTGCGCGTATTCTATCGTGTTATTACAATGTTTCACAATTCTTTGCCGCACACTTCATTATCATTCGTTGACCAGAGAAAACTGGTGAGGCACACACTACGGTAAGCTGAATATTATTAAATTATTTATATTATTATTAAATAATTTGCATTATTATTAAATAGTTTGCATAAGTCCTATCCTAATATTTTTTAACATGGATATTCGTCGTTTTCTGTGTAAAAAAAAGGCGAATCGAGAACTAAGATGTAAGTTTAACATAATATTAAATACAGCATGAATTCAGATTTGTACTAACTGCATAATATTATTTGGTTCATGCTAGGACGTTGGCGAATGTAGTCGTACTGAGCTTCAAACTCAGACAAATATTGCTGAAAATGATGTATGTAAGCTACAAACGGGACTAGCATTGACTACTACAGAAAAGGAATTTAATTTGGAGATATCGAAAGGCTCGTCTTTGCCAGTTTGCTCTTTGAAAAATGATCTCAGTTCCTATGATATTCGATTGTTTGTTCAAAAATCAGCAGCTGATGGAATAAACTCAATTCCTGAATTGCAAAAGATTTGGAGTCTCCCTGACGGCTACAGTTTTCCTGCATCGGGCACCAGAAGTTTGAAGTATCAACGCTCTTGGCTCCAAAAAGATCAATGGCTAGCTTATTCGGTAATAGAAGACGGTGCATATTGCAAATACTGTGTCTTATTTTGTGCCACATTGAGAGGAGTCGGTAATCAAACTCTGGGCCAGTTAGTTACCACCCCATTAAAAAACTGGAAAAAACCACTGGAAACTTTCGAAAAGCAATGTTCATTAGAATACCACAAAAAATGTCTGTTGCAATGGTCTTTGAGAATGGGAATCGAAGAAGAAAATGCTTTACCTATTCATTTGCAACTGTCGAAACAAAAATTAGATTTTCTAAATGAAAGCAAACTACCCATGATTCCAATTATTGAAACAGTTATCCTGTGTGGCCGACAAGGACTTGCTCTCAGAGGTTCCAATGATACGGGAAGAATTTCTGAAGACGAACCGTTTACGAATGATGGAAACTTTAGAGCTCTCTTAAGATATCGAGCTATAACTGATGAGCAGTTAAAAAAACAACTGAGTGATTCGCCAAAGAATGCTATGTACATAAGCAACCGTGTGCAGAATGAAATAATCAACATTTGTCACCACCTCATCATGAATTACAATATCGATCGAGTGAACAAATCGAAGGGCTTTTCTTTCTCGGAGATGACACGCCAGACATTGCAGGAGTAGAACAAAGTTCAATTTGCATTCGCTTGCTTGATAAATGCGGCGAAAAATTCGTCATTCAGGAAGATTTTTTGTGTTTTATTCCTATCACCGATTTCACTGGTTTCCTAAAATCTTCCGGACTGGATTGCACGTATTTCTTCGGCAAGGATTTGACGGTGCGAGAGCGGTTAGCGGAGAGTTCCAAGGGGCTCAAGCTGTTGTCAGAAAAACTTATTGGAGGTAAGCTCTGCGTGCAATATAACGGGAATCAAAAATTATCTGGGAGTTCTAGAGAATATCCATTCCTTCTTCATTTACCCGAAAATCAAAATGCTCTTCAGGATGCGATAAATGAAAATGAACATCTATCGGAAATTCGAGTGAAGAAATAATAAAAAATTGTGTAAAACCAGATGGGTAGATCAGCATGAGTCCGTCGCAACATATCTCCATTTGCAGCCAGCAGTCATTCGCACTCTTGAAGTGATTTCCACCAACTGGAAAGACCCAAGTAATTCGTCTGGAGCTTTCAAACTGCTTCCGGCTACAAAAACCTCCAATTTCCAGATATCCATGCATATTCTGAGCTCCTTGCATTCTCTCACATTGTCTCTGAGTCGACTACTTCAAGGAGAAAATCAAGATCTGGGAGAGACTATCAAATTGGCTGATACTGCGAAACAAATTTTGATGGAAAGAAGAGAAAACGCTAAGGGCTAGTTAAGACAAATTTTCAAAACCTTGAGCGAAATTAGCGATCAATACGAAATTGAATTGCGAAAGCCAAGGATTGCGTCGAAATAGACCCAGCGTTCCAACGTACACACTGATTCAATTGAAGATTATTTCCGTATAACAATCTACATACCGTACATTGATTCGTTTCTGACACAATTGCAAGATCGATTCTTAAATCACCGCAATATTTTATCAAATTTCGCTTTCCTTTTTCCTAACAAAATGAAAATTTTCGAAGAAGAGTCCTGCGCTCAACTTTTCCAATCATACTGCTTATTTTTGCACGACGATTCCCGTGACATCTGGGAACGAAGTATAACTTTGGCGGAAGCTCATTGCCGGAAAGGAAATAAAAAACTCCCTTGAAGCACTCGATATTTGTAATGAAGGTGCGTTTCCAAATTTCACGATTGAACGATCCTTCTCTACTTTGCGACGACTAAAAACGTATTTGAGATCAACAATGTCTGAAGATCGTCTGAACGGCTTAGCCTCACTCAATGTACATCGTGATGTCAACATCGATCAGCAAATAATTTTGAAAGTTTTTTTCAGTACCTCGAAGAGTTGATTTATTAAATAATTGTAACTAAATATGACTCTGGACAATAAAATTTCCGTACTCCGAAAATAAATTTCTTATCTGTTGGCATTGATTACGTAACTTGAGTTTCAACCCCCCTGGGATAATTTCTGCGCACGGGCCTGGTCACGCCCACATATTTTGGTGCAGATTTTGTCAAAACTCCAAAAAAAATAAAAATATAATGACATGAATTTCAGATTGTTAACTAGGAAATTTGACGCTGTACAAAAACGTATCATGCACTTTAATAATTAAAGTTTAATTATCAATCAAGCCATTAAAAAGATATTGACGGTCAAAGTTAGAATATTTCAAAATGGCATTGAAAACGCAGAGTTTTGGTGTGAAAATTTTGTAATTGCCTGCATTGCTTTTCATATCTGGTTTACAATAATAACAAGAGACCTAAAAAAACATGTTTTGTAAGTTTAATTATCGAAATAAGGGATATTTTAAACTTTAAGTTTGACGTCTAGTAATGCAATGGTGAGGCAGAGACTGAGGAAGGTAACGCTACGGATATCCGGAATGAGATAATACATGAAAAATATAGGCACACAATGAACGATATTTACGGTAGATTTATGCGATACCTGATCTGGTTTAGATATATCGGCCAAAATATGGTCTACCAAAACAATAATAATAATTTGGTGTGATATACCTCCGGATAGATTAAGGTCGAGTTTCTCTTTCAATTTTTGGTGTCTAGTTATAGTCTTTCCTGCAAATTGGTCCCATATATTTTGCCGACTCCGACCAGACCTGCCAGAGCAGATGCTTTTTTGCTGAGAAGCATTTTTATGGCAGAAATATACTCGGAGAGTTGCCGACCACTGCCAAGGGACCACAACGTTTTGAAAAACCGTTTTCAAAGAACTGCATGAGGCAGGCCAGCACACTACGACCACACCACGGTGGCCACCATGGTCCACGAAAAACCTCATTTTTTTAGCAATATGGGTATCAAACGATAGGTATTCAAAAGGGCTATATGCTGTAAGCATTGGTTTTTCTAGAACTCAACTAGTCCCTGAGTTATTGACCAATGATCCAACGAAAACTCTACACATAAACATAGATACGTATTTTTCTCTTTAAATGTGAATAGAACTAGGATTTTAGCTGACACGTTAGCGTGCCAAAATTTTCTGATGAAGAAGTCTAGCAGCTTCCGAAATGGATCTATAAGAAAAGCTATGGCGGTTGTCTCTAGAATTTTCCTATTCCATTCCTATAAACACTTTTAACAATTAATTAAAAATAACTATTAAAAAATATTTTTTAAAATTATAATTTTGATAAATGAAAGGAAAAAAGTATTATTCTTGGCCTTGACCTTATTTATAGTCATGGTACTCTTTAAATAAACTTGATGAAATGTGATCGAACTTACAAAAATTCTCCTGCTAGTAAATAACTAAATATTTTGTGTGATATGGCAAACCGAGGTTAAAGTACCGCAAACTTCACTTAAACGAAGTTTGTTCACGTCTTCCATATACCAATGGGCACCGAACATAAGAAGCGAATTTCTGAACATAAGAAGGACCCAGCACAAATTCACGCAGAGAGTATAACGAAGACTTAAAGGCATACACACAGGAAAGTATTATAATGGGTTAACTTAAATGGCGCCAAATCTTTCTGATTTATTTTTATTTCGCAAAATATTCAAACTTAAATGGTTGGGAATGATTGTCGATTGTAATTAACTGCTAATTACTCGAACTTTATGTACACAGGCTTAATTACTATGACTGATAAACACTCGCCATCAACCATTACACTTAATTGTAAAGTTATTTGGCCCAAGAGAATTGTGTATTATGCGTTCATTAAGTCAAAAGAGCTGATGGGCGGCCGCCTCTGGTAAGTAAGGGAAGTTTCGGTTGGTTGGTCAGTAAATGGATTCAACGATTTTCGCTAATAGTATCTGCACCTAAAGGGCAATCGCTGCGATGACTCGCTGAACTTATGTGTCACACAGATGTAAATAGGGTTGTTACGACTGTCTTATTTTTGATATTCGTTAATTGGTATATATTATGAATGCGAATATCCTTAAAAAACCACGCCACCTCAAGTCATCGGCTAAATTACTTACAAATTGTTACGGAAGACTTGTGCATTAATACGATATGTATTGTGGTCCGTTATATTTTGTTCGCCTCTTTACTAATTGGTTTATAAACCTGCAAAAAATTATGTGACTAATCTCTTAAGAGAGATCCGTGAGTAATCTCTTCAGCCTACATTTGGCTATTATTCTATATAAGTCAATTTTAATTTGCGAAGCATAGTCACAGGCGTGAAAATACATATTTAATTTATGTAGAATTCTCGCACCGTACCGTACCCGGTTGTGTAAAAGGAGAATGAGTCCTATCGTACCCGTTAGGGTATAAATGGGTACAATTGGTCTCTTTAACTCTAAACTAAGTTTTAACTTAATATTTTTTTATGCTCCACCAACTTGTATCTTTTATTGAGAATTATCGGAGTCACGGAGTTGCGCCTTAGCTTTTCATTCTTCAGATTTCGATTAATGGTAAATTAAACAAGTAAGGAAGTCTAAGTTCGGGTGGAACCTCGTAGTGATCTAATATGTCATCTCAATTTACGCAGGTCTATTTTAATACTTTCAGTTTGTATTTGCGTTCTAATAGACAGACGGACAGACAGATAGACGAATCGAGGGACGAACATGGCTACATCGACTCAGCTCATCCTCCTGATGATTTCAGTATACTTTTTGATGGGACTATCTCTTTTTCTTCTCATACGTACATAAATTTCATGTTCATGAAAGGTATGAAAAGCAAAAAGGTATACAACTTCGCTTTTGCAGTGGGATATTAACTACTTGCCGGGATATTTTACTTTTCATCCTGAACGTTTTCATATACATTAATAAATATATATCTCGATTCGTTTATGCCGAATAAAGTAATATACCTTGTGTGCGTAACAAAAATAGATATAAAAAAGGGTGTCTTTTATAGGCACCAAAGAACTCAACCGATCTTTATGAAATTTTCACAATATATACTTGGGTTCACTGCGTACAGTATAGACAATATATAGTTTTGGAAAAGTAGGCAGAGCCACGCCCCCAGGCTATATAAAGTTTAAATTCGTCATAACTCTGAACTTTTTTGGTCTAAATTAATTAAATTTGGATATATGTGCCACTTAGTCAATATCTACATAATTTTTCAAAAGTGGGCGGTGCCACGCCCACATATTTTGTGTTTTGTTTTGCTCTTGAACTTTCACGATGGGTTCAGGAGCTCCCTGGGCTCGACACAGTCTGTATATAGCTTCTGGAAAAGCCTTTAGGTTATATAAAGCTACAGTTCGGTATAGCTGGGAATATATTTGGTACAAGTTAATGACATTTTGTATATAGATGTATTCTATGTATCAAAACGTCAAAACAACGTTTACCGGGTTTGCTAGTATATTATAAAAAAGGCGAAAGCAAACCACGAATTTCAGCATTCTTTTGTAAAACTGAGAGACTAGTTTGCGTTCAAATAGACAGACGGACAGACGGACAGACCGACAGACGGACGGAGAGACGGGCATGGCTAAATCGACTCCGCTCATCGTGCTGATCATTTTAGTGAACTTTTCTCTTCTTGTTCTCATACTTGCATATGAAAGGTATGAAAATCAAAAAAGATATATAACTTCGCTATTGCAGTGGGCTATTAACTACGTTGCTTGTGTGTTTCCCGATTTGGCTAATTCTTGGCAGGAGTATAAAACATACCACTGAGCAGCAGCTGACCAATTTTCATTGAAATACCAAGATTGAATTATAAGCGATTGCTTTTGAAAATAGCAGAAATTTTATGCTGAAAAGTGTGCGGCGCCACACCTACTTCTTCAAAATTGACAAAATTTTTTTGCAGCCCAGTTTTTCTTAAAAAGCTTATTATGTGTAGTTGTAGAAATATCGCTTTTTAAATTTTACAAAAAAATTTTTCAGAACTATGTTAAAAAACTGGGCGTGGACATTAACCGATTTCGCCCATTTTTACAGCAAACAGTTACCTTTATATATAGAATATTATCACCGAATTTCGTTTCGACAAATCAATTTTTGGTGGAGGTATGGCATAAAAAGTTTTGTACAATAGCCCACTATAAAAGTGGCGGGGCCACGTCCATTTTCGAAAATTTTAAGTTTTTGGATTTCTTTGTTTACGGAAACTTTAAAAGTGAAATATAAATAATGTAAAGATTTTTTCCGCAAAGTTATTGCCTATTTAATATATCTACGATCCTCTTCAAAATCTTTCATACAAAAGTGGGCGTAGACCTTAACCGATCCCGCCCATTTTTTCCTGGGACATTCCTTGCATACCTGGAAACATGCGTGCTGAATTTCGAGATGAGTACCAAGAAACCTGCATACCAAATTTCATTAAGATATCTCAAAATTTACTCAAGTTATCGGTTTCACAGAGGGACGGACGCACGGACATGGCTTAGTCAATTTGTTTTTTCATCCTGAATATTTTGATATACATAAGTCAATATCTATCTCGATCCGTTTATGCCGTTAAATACCACCGTTAGGCGACTAAAGGTAAGATACCTTGTGTGTGTAGCACTACTAGGTGGCGCGATATGCAACAGATTTTTGCGAGGAGCTTCCCTTCCCATTTGTGGTGTGCCGTTTTGAATTTTATCCTACAAATTGGCGGGACCTACAGATTTTTGCCTACTTCGAACGGCATCTACAAAGGAGATGAATTTTTGCTGAGAAGCCTTCCATGGTAGAAAGACACTCGGAGAGTTTGCCAAACCACTGCCCAGCGGCGACCCCGTTTTGAAAAACTTTTAAAACCCACTTTTGATGTTACCTGTCCCAGGACTCGAACCTTTTAGTTTCGGTGTGGTAGGCCGGCAAAACTACCGCCACACCACGGTGGCCGCTATTAATTTATTTGTGTACAAATAGCTTCGCTACCAACAACTGTTAACCACATTTTTTCAAAATACGAACACATGCACATTTTAGGTTTGAAAAATTTGCGTTCAAATAGACAGACAAACAGCAGACAGACGGACGGAGAGACAGACATGGCTAAATCGACTCAGCTCATCGTTTTTATTATTTCAGTTTACTTATTGATGGGCCCATCTCTTTTTCTTCTCATATACGAGGTGTGTTCCAAACGTATCGCGAATTTTGAATTTTCTCTGGTTACGTATATTCGAATTTCGAATTTTTTGTGGCGTTATGTTGGTACTCATGTCTCTTATGCCGACAAGCTCGGCCATTTTGAATGTTCAGTTAATTGTTGACAGCTGCTTTGCTTGCACGTGTTTTGGATCGTCTTCGATTTTTACCTATTCAAAAAAATGGATCAAAGAACCTGTATCAAATTTTGTGTGAAAAACGAAATTAAGTGCGCGGATGCATTCCGAATGTTGACTGTGGCATACAGAGAAGCTACCTTGGACCGAAGCAACGGTTATCGGTGGTACAAAATGTTCTCAGAAGGCCGAGAAGATGTGCAAAGAAGAACAAAAATTGGCTTTTGCACCACGATAACGCCCCTGCTCACGCATCGTTGCTTGTGCGCGACTTTTTGGCCAAAAACAACACACTAATGATGCCGCAGCCACCGTATTCCCCAGATCTGGCCCCCTGTGACTTTTTCTTGTTCCCTAAACTGAAGAGGCCCATGAAAGGACGACGTTACGCTTCTCTTGACGAGATAAAGACGGCATCGAAGGAGGAGCTGAACAAGATACAAAAAAATGATTTTTTGAAGTGCTTCGAAGATTGGAAAAACCGTTGGCACAAGTGTATAATATCTCATGGGGATTACTTTGAAGGGGACAAAATAGATATTCATGAATAAATAAATAATTTTTGAAAAAACACAAAATTCGCCATACTTTTTGAACACACCTCGTACTACCAAACATTTCATGTTCATTAAAGGTATGAAAATCAAAAAAGATTTATAACTTCCCTATTGCAGTGGCGTATTAACAGCTTGCCCGGATATTTTACTTGTGTGTTATCCGATTTGCTAAATTCGGCAGGAGTATACTTCATACTATTGAGAAGCAGCTGACCAGTTTTGATTGAAATATATAGTTGAAACTACAAGAAATCGATTTTGAAAATAGCAAAATTTTTATGCTGAAAAGTGGGCGGTGCCACACCTACTTCCCCAAAACCCACAAAATTTCTTCACGGTCGAGTTTTCCTAAAATATCTTATTGTGTGTACAAGACCTTAATTATACAGCTTGCATGGTTATAAAAATATCGCGATTTACATTTAACAAACAAATTTTTCAGAACTATGTTAAAAAGCTGGGCGCGGCCGTTGACCGATTTCGCTCATTTTTACAACAAACATTCACATTTATATGTTCAACATTTTCGCCAAATATCGTTTCGATAAATCAATTTGCTAAATTGTGTTTCGATATCTTGAACGGTTTTTGATTTACGATCAATATTGTTTCTAAGCTTTACTTAATCTGAAATGGGCGGTGCCACACCCATTTTCAAAACTTTCTTAAAAAATTTGTTTTTTGCCTTAACATTAATGTACACACCAAATTTGAGCCTTATAAGTGTATTTTATACTGAATAATCACTTTTTATGTATTTTCGAAAATATTATCTCAAAATTTATCAAGTTATCGGTTTCACAGAGGGACGGACGGACGGACATGGCTTAGTCAATTTGTTTTTTCATCCTGAACATTTTGATATACATAAGTCAATATCTATCTCGATCCGTTTATGCCGTTACATACCACCGTTAGGCGACTAAAGTTAAGATACCTTGTGTGCGTAGCACTACTAAGTATAAAAACGAGACACTTTAACTTAGGTTCGGTCCTGTTGCAAGGATATATGATAAGTTCCACGGAGTTCTGTCTACCTCTGTCAAAAGCTGAACAGCTAAGCATGAAGTGACTCAATTATTCGACCTCTTCATAATCCATGCAAATGCAGTAGAAGTGTTTTCCAATGTGCTAATACGCACTGCTTGAAATCCAATTATGCTTTAGGGAACGCAAAGAGTTCTTCAGATCCACCATACAGACCAGCATTTTCTCAGCTCCCTCGTGCCCCAAGAATACAATACAAGTGTCCAGCAGAACCTCGAATTTTCTATAGCCCGTCATTTCCATTTTAATAGTACGAACTTCCCTCCCAACTTTGATATAAGTGTTTATATTCAAAGGAGCAGTTAACGATACCCAGTAGCCTGGATGTCCTGGGATAAAACAAATGCTCGCAGGTTGCTGGAATGCAAAGGGAATAAGTGAGCTTTAGTGTACCAAAAGCTTTTTTAAGATCCACCGTGGGATATATTGATCTCGTACAAAATCGGTCATAACTGTTTAGGGCAGAGCTGTAACAGTCGCTAGTAACTGAATACCTCAAGCGTCGAACGCCCTAGGGTATTTTTCCATATTTCATCTGTCCGTGAACCAATTCAGCGGTCCACTGTTCCAAATGGGGCGCCGTTTTCTATGCCCTGTTCTTACTATAGAATGCTTTAATGGTGATAGTGACCCTAAGAAATCCTATCCCCTGTGTACAGATCAAAAACGATGACAGAGTTATTGGTCTGAAGTCCTTTGAAAATACAAGTTAAGGACTGAAGGTCCTGATTCACTTAAAAAAATAATTTTGTTGGGCCGACACGTCCAGAGTCTGAAATCAGAATTAGAACACACACAGTTAAAGAGTTTACAACATTTTATGCACTACTTACACTTAACACAAACAGATCTTAATTAAAGAGTTTCCACTCTCGAACTCTACTGACGTTGCTCCGCGGCTGATGCTGCCATATAAAACCAAATATCCGTCAGCGGCGCATTACTTGAGTAATTGTTGACAGCCCGTTTCCTGTGAATAAGTTTGACCGTTGATTCCCACAGGTGCCATTTCACTATCGTGTGAAATAGAATTATGCTGACGATGCGTCTGGAGTAATGCTGCTACTCACCATAGCCTTTAATCAAAGTGTTAGGTTAGATTGCGCGGTTGTTCGATGTGAGAAATGTTATTATTGTTACTCAGCGGCACATGTGTTGGCCAGAGGCGCGAGCGTCGCATCTAGCGGGAATGATGCGTGTTAACTCTTAACCGTTCAAGATTTGGACAGGTCTCGTTAATTCCTCTGAGGTATTGACAGCCACAACTCAGGAAGTGATTACCCTGTTTTCAGCTTCCTTTATATTATCCAAATAAGTAGTAGTAACAAAACCAGCCCTAGCGTTTCAGAAGCTGTGAACCAATTCGTATAGTTTCGTTGTCCAGTTGAACAATGTAGGAACCATTGATATAATTGGGGGTACCGCCCGACCATTCTGTCCCATTAAAATTGTCCGCGAGGAAGGTGTCCTCCTTGATAACTTCAACCGTGGTGTAGCGGCAGTGCGTTTTGCCATCGTGGGGTGAATGCAGCTATCTTTGATGCCATAAGTTTCCCTATTGTTGATAAGGGCTGTATTTTATTTTAATTCTAACTGATAACTATCTTATATTATTGATCTAGTAATAAGATGGTTGAATCTCCTTTGATCCACCTTTGGCGAGGAGAGAACAGGACATAAAGTGGCAAGGTACCATTCGTTCGGTTCGCTGTATTCGATGGTATCAATGATGTTACCATACGGATGTATTAAATTTGGCGGGTTCGATCTTCAGACGGCTGCGAGATCTTCATAGAGGGCTAGGTTGCTTGAATTAACTGGAAGTTTCCGTTTATTATTCAGCCATACCCATCTCGCACGGTTACCACGGGTCGAGTAGGATTTATGCTTCTACGGATGCATAGAGGCAGATTCTAGGAGTTAAAGTGTAAGTGATCCTTATAAATAACATATATAGTTCGTAAAAAATTTTAATTTCATCGACTTAAGATATTTTATTGTTTGGCGTATTTTGTTTCAAAAATAAATATCTAACTTCTTAGTATTGGAAACTTTACATTTCAATCTTAATGCTATTCTACGCTTTTCGAATTTTATCGGAAAAATTAAAATTCAAGTGTCTAAAATTAAAATATATTTCAAATAGTTAAACAGCTATTCCAAATTGTAAAATCTAATCTAATGCTTGTGGCTTATATGATAAGGCTACAGCTAACAATTGGAGTCCGGGTCGGTAAAGGGTTTACAAGAAAAGCTAGCAGTGGTGTTAAAAGTGGAATTTATTGACAGTTAATTCAGTGAGTTTTGTACATAGTAGCGCTACGCACACAATATATATTAACTTCATTCGCCTTCCGGTAGTATGTAACGGCTTAAGCAAATCGAGATAGATATTGACTTACATATAACAAAATGTTTGCGAGAAAAAGAGGAATTGATTAAGCCATGTCCGTCCGTCCGTCCCTCTGTGAACGCGATAACTTGAGTAAATTTTGAGATATCTTAATGAAATTTGGCATACAGGTTCCTTGGCACTTATATCCGAGCGCTATTAAAAATGGGCGAAATCGTATTATAGCCACGCCCACTTTTTATATAAAGAATATTTTCGAAAATGCCAAAAAAGTGATTATTCAGTACATAATACACCTATAAGGATCAAATTTGGTGTGTACATTAACATTCAGACAGAATAAACACTCATAATTTTTTCACTATAGTTTCACGTAAATTATTTAACGCTCTGCCTGATAAAATATACGCCTCATTAGGAATTTGAACCTGTTTCTAATAAATGTGAAATACTTTTTACTAAATTTATCACATAATGATATCAAAATGTTGCCGGTGCCTAGCACTTGAAAAACACTACTAATTCCAACCCACACCACATACTACTTTAAGAATTTATTTTTAAGATGGCATTCTTCACTACTATGTTATATATTACTGAATGTCTTACTTTGTTCTTACAATTAACTTAAGTGTTGTTAATTTAAGATTTTTTATATCACTAGAAGAAAAAATGAATTAATAAATCAAATAATAAATCAAAAATAAATGTTTAAGAAAGTTTTGAAAGTGGGCGTGGCACCGGTCACTTTTAATTAAGTCAAATTTAGAAATATTATTAATCATGAGTCAAAAACCGTTCAATATATCGAAACGAAATTGGGGACACAGATTTCCATACAAGAAATGTTCCGGGCAGAATCGGTTAAGGTCCACGCCCACTTTTATATGAAAGATTTTGAAAAGGATCAAAGATATATTTATTAGGCAATAACTTTGCGTAAAATAGTTTTCTATCATTTCTATTTCACTTTCAAAATGTCCGTCAATAAAATTGCGGCGGCTATAGAGTTTAATTATTCCTTGCGTTTCTAATCTCCTTTCCGTGTAGAATAAGAGCCTTGATGTCCTCATTTGTACGTTCTCTGAAGTACATATGTCCTGTTCAGTAAAACATCAGCGGGCTTCCGTGTTATCGTTACGCGATCCTTAGGTGTTCATCTCGGAAACTCAACGCAAAGGCAGCGATATTTTTCAATAAGGTAGAGTGTAATCTCTCCACCCGGCCGTTGGCCTCGCTTACAGCGTCGGCGTTTTATATATTTCTATTCGTAAGGATCTGATGTAGTTTAGCACAAGCAACTCGCCTCCCGCCTAACGATTATTTAATTCCTAAACATATTCGTGGTGTCGTATGAGGATGAGCTATCTTGTTCGGCATAGTGCATGGTATCCTCTGCCGCAGTATCTATTTCAGATGCAGCATCCACTGCATAACCCCATGTTTTAGCAATTATGAAGTCAGTAAGAGCGTTCACTCCCGTCTTGAGACGGGAGAGCGCATGAAAAACCCCGTTCGTTTTAACTGGACTAATTAGCACTTATTTTCTTCTGTTCCTGCTTTCCACGGTTTGAGCTTTGCATTGTAATTGCGATTACTCATGGAAAATTTCAGAGGTTGGTGATCAGTGTAAATCTTAATTTTCTTTGCGCCATACAGGTAGGAGCTTAGATTATCAAGCGCCCTTACGACAGCGAGAAGCTCCTTCTCGTATATGAGCTATAGGCTTGTGATAGTACCGCGCCTATAGCATAGTACAAAGCGTCTGTCGTCTGGTTAAACGGTTTGTTGAAATATGGAAACGTCAGGACTAAAAGTTGTTTACTCTAGAAGAGTATTCTCAGCAATTTCTCCACGCGTTAGATTAGTTAGTTGTTTAACGACTTTGGCATAGTCCCTATTGAATTTAATGCATTACGAGGTCATACCAAGGAAACTCTCAAAATCTTTTAAATTTTCGGAAGTGAAATAATTTTAATGGCTTCTACCTTTTCCGGGTCAGGGAGGACTCTATCAGGGGTAATCACGTAGCCAAGGAATACTTCCTTCTCAAAGAAACATGTTTTATCCAGATTTAACTTCAGATTCGCCTCCCAAAACTTTGCGAATACTTTCTCGATGTTATCGAGATGTTCATTTGCATCTTTGCCATAAACGATTATGTTCTCAATGTAGACATAAAATATCTTTCCGTTAAACTTATGCAAGTCGTCGTCTATCATTAAAACAATTGTTGTATAAAAGTTGGCTTCGCCTAGGCTACATATGGCAATCAGTCTTTTATAGTCGATCACCATGCGATATTGTTTACCCCCATTCGCTAGATTCGTATTCACAAGTTCGTGACCATTCAAAAGTTCAAAAAGTCCTGGGTACTAAGATCTTAATTTTTTCACATATTTCTGGGGTCATATCCTTCCCCAATGTAAAATTTACATTGCAGAACTGCCGTACCTTGAGCGGAATTTTATTACCATTAATGTGCAGAAGATTGTTTTTGCTATCTACGACTGCACCTAGTTGTATTAAGGTGTCGTCCCCAATAACTCTGCAAAATTCGCCGAGAGTGGACAAAACAAAGAACTCAAATTGTGTGGCGTTACCCACGGTTTCGAATAATTTTAATTTTATTTTATCCTTTATTAGGACGCTACGTTGAACGGGTGTTTGACTGGAGATATTTGGGTCACGATACCTTGTTTAATGAAGTTCTTGTTCGCCCCAGTATCAATTAATAAGTCAAGGGTTTGACCATTCGGTAGCCTATATTCTATTCGCTAGATGCCCGGAGCAAAGAAAATCCTCGGAGGTTTCCTCGTTAGAGTAGTAGTTCATTTCCATCATGCCTCTGGCAGCATTTTACTACGCTGAGGAGCAGCATCCTAGATGGATCTTGACTCAGCCCACATATAAATATATCGAGGGCGGGATGTCTATAGTTCTCCACAAGGACCTTAACCGTCTCGTCCGTGTAGGACTCTGCTTTTTATTTTATTAATAATTAGGGAAATTTGATGATTCACCTTCGCATATAACTCTTCAGTTCTCATTCCCTTCTGCTGCAATTGGTACAGCTGATGTTCGAGTGTACGAATATCTCTTTTGTCCGCGTAATGCAGAGAAATACACTCGTTCATTTTTAACCAATTTATGTCAAAGATGTTGTATGTTTTCAGTGCGGAGTCTACTGCACCCCTCACTTTTTACATAATATGCCGGGGGGTTCCCCTTCATTACCATGAAATCGGACAAAATCTTTTACACCGAATGTACCCATGAAACGTATTGGACGGGGTTGCCGTGGTGGGGGCCTGAACCTCTACTTATCTCCAAAAGTGTTCGTGGAAGGAATCTGAAAACTGGTATGTAAATATACGATATCAATACCGTACTCTCGGAAAAATAGAGTTATGGGAACAGGAGCACGGAACCTCCCATACAAACTTAAATTTTCATGCTAAATATATCAAAAAAAAAAGGTTCAAGGTTGGGATCTGAAAACTCATCCCCTTTTAAAACAGGCAGCGTACTCGTTGGATGACGTGTTGTTAGAAGGAGTTGATATTTTTGTTGGTGAAGGGGGGTTATCCTTCAAATTACTTGCGTTGACTTGAATATTGATCTTTGTTTTCCTGTTTGAAATAGCCCTCTTGGTTACCATAGTTATTAGGAGAATTACCGATGATATTATAACTGTGGATCCGGTGGAGAGGCTTAACTCATATTTTGTATTCAAGGCATTGATTTTCGGAATATTCGCGACACTAGGCTCCTTCAAATATTGAAGAGAAAGATCTTCTTCAAAGTTTGTTGTAGCGTTTAAGGATTTGATTTGTATTGAAAAAATGTTTGTCTTGGATTGACAAGGTTGAGTTAAGATATTTTATCAAAAATGTACCATTTAAATTTATCGTTTTGCCATCTATTTTTATGGGTCCATCATAACTGTTTAGAAGTGTTAAGCCTGGCATTATCTCTTCAATCGTGGGTATGTGGTGGCTGTTGGTCGTGGTGATATTGGATGATTATCCCTTAAGTAGGTTCGGTATACATCCTGTTAACGTGACTTCTCTTACGCTACTCTGCTTTCATAAAATTAGATTGTTTATATCCTTACAACTATCCTTAATCAAGTTTTATGGATTTTCGTCCTTGTTTCACAGGTTTTGCTTTTATTGATTTACAAGCTTCTTTGCTTGTTAGGGGAAATCTTACAATATAAATAATTGAAGTCCAGTTTGATGCAATTTTAACATCACTCAATTCAATTGCTTCGATTAAGTTTAAATATGGCATATTTTGCTTTTCTAAAGTATCTTTTACAACAACTAATTCTTTGTTCGATAATATAAATGAATTTATAATTCCGGCTTTGCCCATTGTATTGAGTAATCGATATTTGTTAATTCTTCTTTAATAAGTTTTAATTTTCTTTCAATTTCGCTTAATATTACGTTGAAATGTGTGTTATGTTACTTATCCTTTCTAATATGGATTTACTAATTACTACGAGTAATTGCTGGTTATTATCATTTATAATGTTATTTATTTTATCGCTTACTATTTGGAAGTCTTCATGGTCGAGAGATCCAGCCAGCCATTTCCAGGCTGTGCCGAGTGAATCTTTTGATCTTTGGGGTTTCCTGGGTTTCAGTTGGGATAATATGGATCTAGTAAATTTCTCTTCTTGGGAAAGAAATGGGTAACTTAGGCTTTTCCTACTTATGTCATGTTCGATCGTAGCGTGTATATTGTCAAGTATGGAGTCATACTGCTCGAGGTCGATAGAGTGTATTAGCGGTTCCTACCATTATAGTCACTATGGGGCTGTTAGTTTAATCCAAAATTCGTGTTTCTGCATTGCAGAGGGAAATTAAGGTCTTGAAAAAGGAAAGTGTAGTTTATTTTTTTATGTGACTTTTTGTATTATTTCTTTTTTGTACCGGGGTGTTAATTGGTTTCATACTTTTTTCTTCTTTAAATAGTCATCTTACCGCCTGGGCGATTTTGACCGTCCGCAATAGCTCGCCAGTCGTTTCTTCGTTGCGCCAACTGGCGCCAATTGAAAACACCACGGGTACACAAATCGGTCTCCACATGGTCCTTCCATCGGAGTAGTGGTATCCCTCTTCCTCTACTTCCACCGACGGGTACCGATAAGAATACCTTCTGGGCTGGAGCATCTTCACTCATTCGCACTACGTGGCCTAGCCAGCGAAGCCGCTGTTTTTTAATTCGCTGAACTATGTCGGGGTCTGCGTAAAGTTCATACAGCTCATCATTAAATCTTCTTCGGTCCTCGCTGTCGCCAACGCGTAGAGGTCCACAAATCTTTCGAAGAACCTTTTTTCTCGAATACTCTCCCAGAGCCGCCTCATCAGATGTTGTTAGTGTCCACGCTTCTGCACCATATAGCAGGCCGGGTGCGATGAGTGACTTGTAGAGTGTTATTTTCGTTCGTCGAGAGAGGACTTTACTTTCCAATTGCCTACTCAGGCCGAAGTAGCATTTGTTTGCAAGAGTAATTCTTCGTCGGATTTCTAAGCTAACATTATTGTTGGTGTTAATGCTGGTTCCCAGGTAAACGAAGTCCTTTACTATTTCAAAATTATTTCTGGCACCAGTGGCGTGGTTGCCAAGGCGCGAATGCGCTGACTCTTTGCATGATAACAGAAGGTACTTCGTTTTGCCCTCGTTCACCACCAAACTCATTTTTTCCGCTTCTTTTACTAATTTGGAGTAAGCAGAAGTTACGGCGTGGCTGTTAAGGCCAATCTGTTTACGCGACATCAGTAGCCACACGTCCCAATCTCAAAAACATAAAACTCCTTGTGCACATATTTCGTGAATTGTAAATAATTTCATTATAACATGTATTATATCATATATATTATTTCTGTAAGGTCTTTTTGTGTTAGTTCCTAATTTTCTGCTCTCATTTGGAACCAATATTAATAAATAAGGTATCGTTTTAAAGGTGGGGGTTAGCTCTACATGTGAAACCATGTTTTAATTAGCGGAGTGCTTTTGTTTAAGCGTATTTTATAAAAATGAATTCTTTAAAATAAACGATTGTAAATGCACAAAAAAATCAATTTGTACTGCAAGGCTATTGTGACTGTGACATTCACATGCCTCGAGACATCTACATTTGAATACTAAGACTGAACAGTGCTAGAATAATTAAAGGCATTGCGAATATCACAGCGCTCAACCCACTGCGAGCGCGCCATGTACACTTGAACATTGGTAAAATAAGTGAATAAGACTGCGTTCACATTGGGTCATAAACTCGAGTTAAAGGGACATTTTTTGAGTTAATTCATATTGATGTTGTCAATCAACTCAAGTTTATGGCTCAATGTGAATGTAATATAAGTGGTGGAATTTCAAATAGCTGTTTGCGCATATTTGTATAATTTTTTGTGGTCTCACAACAAGTGTACCTGAAAATCTTTTTTTATAATTTGAGAAAAATGTTTGAAAAATCCTGGACCTGGACTAATAAAAGGTTTCAAACCATTTTTTTTTTTTTTTTTTTGCGCAAGGAGCGCACGGGTACAGCTAGTCACATTATATTATTATTACATTATATTTACTCACCTCAACGTATTAACTCACGCTAAGGTTTATTTATTAAATTGGAACGATTTGGGACGTGAGGCAACCACGCGTAAATCAGCCCACACCAAATAACTCGTTTGTTGTGATTTTTCGATAACATTAAGCGCGGAAAGGTTAATTACTTTAGTTTCTGAGGCACTAAAGGATATACATTTTGAAGTATACATTTCAATTTCGCTAGCGATAACCAGAAGCTGGTCGTGTGACATAGTCCCCCTACTACAGAGTGTATATATTGTAGTTATATATAGTTGTTGAAAAATACGCATTAAAATAAAGTAACAGATAAAGTTAAATACTGGATCACCGGCAAAGTGGCCTTTTCATACTTGGTTGAAACAGGCAGAAAACTTGTTGCTCTAATTAGTAAAATTTAGGCACACAACACCGAGAAATATTACCCCCAAGCCAAGGAGTAAGGATTCCCAACAACAATATAAGAAATACACTTCTACGCTTTTATAAAATATTATTCCAGCGCGGTTAAGTTCTGCAGCTTGTTTTATTTTCTCCAGCATTAAATTAAAGAGGTCGCATGATAGGGGGTCTGAAACCTCGTTCAGTTTCGACCGGCTCGGAGAGGTCTTTCCCAATTCTGATCGAGGTGGTGGTGTTGCTCAAGGTCATTTTGCATAGCCGTATAAGTTTTGCGGGGAAACCAAATTCAGACATAGCGGCATATAGGCAGCTCCTTTTCGTGCTATCGAAAGCGGCTTTAAAATCAACAAAGAGATGATGTGTGTGGATTCTTTTCTCACGGGCTTTTCCAAGATTTGGCGTATTGTAAAAACCCGGCCGATGGTAGTTTTACCAGAATCCAATTACTACCTGAGATATGCTCCCACTCCTCACCCATTCCACTGGGTTGACTTGCGCTATCGGAGAGCAGGTGTGAAGGGTCATCTGCGAAATTATTGGCGGTCTGTTGAGATTGCAGCTTTTCGTCGTCCAGCTTTCCCTGCGTTATTTGTTGCACCTGTTTTGTCGCAACACTGGAAGCATACCGCCCACCTATCACAACGTGGTCGATCTGGTTGTGTGTTTTTCGATAGTGGGACAGCCATGTAGCCTGATCGATCTTCTTGTTCATGAACCTTGTACTGGATAGGACCAAGTTTCGGGCACAGGCGAAGTCGATCAGCCTGTATCCATTTGGCGAAGTCTGATCGTCGAGACTGAACTTCCTGACAGTGGGGCCGAATACACCTTCTTTACCCACCCTGGCTTTAAAGCAGGCAAGCACGACTGTGATATCATGAGGGGGCAGAGCTCGTATGCTTCTTCCAGGCGCTCGTAGAATGCATCCTTTTCCATGTCGTCCTTCTCTTCCATCGGTGCATGAGCGCAGATAAACGATATGGTGAAAAATCGTACTTTTATGCGGATTGCGCCGAGTCGATAGTTCACAGGTGTGAACGATAGTACTCGCTGACGGAGTCTATCTCCCACCACAAATCCCACTCCGAATCGGCGCTTGTCTACATGCCCACTCCAGTAGACGTGGCAAGGTGTTTTGATCGTGTTTCCTCGCCCCGTCCATCGCATCTCTTGTATGGCGGTGATGTCAGGTTTTGCTTTCCCCATCAAGGGACCGGACATTCCAGGTGCATGCCCTTATCTCATAATCCTTATTTCGTTTGCGAGTGTTGTCATCCATAAAAGAGGTTCTCAAATCAAAGGCTTTGTTAGATTTCGTTGGAACGTTGTTTTATGTGGTGGTCCCAAACCTAACGCACAACCTGTTTCGCGGGATGCTGAATTCAATTACACGTTTGAGTAGCGATCCGCTTGATCCAAGACAGACGCCCGCTTGCAGCCGCACCACATGGTGATCAGACGCTGCTGTTTGAATCCCCCAGCAAGCCCTTAAACCCATTATGTCTGAGTGGCCTTACCAGGTTGTCGCCTCCTCACGTTTAGCTCGCCACCAAACGGGTGTTCGGTGGTTACATAGAGGAAGTAGTGAGCTGCTTGAACCGCTTGCAAAAGAATCGCTCTGGCCATTCCCATGATAAACTTTCCCCACTTGCATATACTTCTACACACGTCCCCACCCTCCAATTTGGACGAACAACCCTAATGCGAAACTCTAAAAACAAATTGGAAACCTACCGCTTCTTTAGGTACTTACCTTTATGTACATACGCACGTATGCTCACTGCTCAGCTTAGCGGGCGGTCATCGGGGCCGCTAAGTTAGTTGTCGTTGAGCGCGCGGTTGGTTATCTACCCTTTTTATTTTCAAAAAAAATATAAATAATAATTGTGCAACTAAAATTACTAGTTAGTTCGGTGCGGAAGAAAACTTAAAGCTATTGTTATAACTAAAATTAAGTTTTAAACAGTAAATAAAGAAAACTAAAGTTGAAAACTAAAGAAGCTAAAAGCTCTGAAATTTAAGTGGACAAAAATATAAGTGCTTCGGTGAGTGCAAGTGCGGTAGTAGACGAATTTTTTACACTAACCTTTTGTTAATTCTTACGTAAGTAATGTCTTTGGGGTTGTATGTCCTGAAGTCGGTCCTGTTCTTGTTATGAAGCTCTGCTTTTGTGCATCGCAGAGCTTCGCAAATCGTCCGTTTTTAGAACTTTTATATGGCGGAGTTTTGAAAATTTGTTACGTACCGCTTCCAGGTGTCGCGCAGAGACAACCACGGCGTGACATCCTCGTCCTGCATGTCCCCGGGAACCACGATGGGTACGGTTGCATTAAGCTCGATCTAGCGTGTCGGACTGTGGGGTGGTTCTAGTGGCCCTGGTCCATGCCATCCGTACCATACAAAAACATCGTACCCTAAAATATCACCCCAGGAATGTCTAGCACTTACCCGATCACATCACCGTCTGGCCAGAGGTGTTACCTGGCCGGCCTCTCATTACCCATCCCAAGGCATGGTGGACCGTGGCCCCGATTTTGGTCGACCCCGATATGCAACCGCGATTCTACCTACGGCCGCATCCTATATCCGCATGTCGTCGCAATGTCCGTCCGTTCACACCACACCAGAAATGAATAGTCACTAACTTACGTAAAATTAACAATCCATATTATTTATTATGACACGGTGTAAGTATTGATTATCGATGGCATACGTGATGCCCTAGCCTTGACCTAAAATTAACTCCGGCCTCTTCCGGCGGCCTGTATCTTCTAAACTAATCTAGTATTAGACCAAGTAGCGAGATCTCACCTCTTCTCGCCGAAATCGACGTGCGTATTGCAAAAAAAATATCTATGTAAAAATAATTAATATGTACCCTGCATGAAATTTCCCCGACGTGAATCCGCACCAGTGGCTATCGCTTTGCTTTTGTGCTTCAAGTTTATTAGGCGCTTTTCACGCTAAGCCAACTTTACTTTTGAGCGTACATTTGTACAATACATAAGTGCACTGTTTACTAACGCCGATGCGCCGTCACCTCGTTTAAATTACTCAAACAATTAAATCATAGGGGCAGGGGTCGTAAGGGACGTGGTCATTACTAATCCACCAACTTAGCGTATATGCCTACCACCCTAACAAGACGTCTTGCACAGGCTTGGGTCACGCCAAGCGCAGCTACCCGTTCACCCTACTACTCCCTTCCAATGTTATGCAAAAACAACCAAAATGATTAACTATTACGCTCAAGAATTTGCCGTGAGATCGCGCAGTCACAAGTCCGACTAAATAAACTAATCTAAGTACATATTAAAAAATTTCTCCGACCGAACAATGTTACGAGCCGCACAGCGCTAGCATGTATATATATATATGTCACATCTCACACACGCATTCTCTGTGATGATTCTTTAACGCTAAATAGAAAGTATTAAATTGTCTCCTCTTACTCCGACACTAAACTGCTTCTATGTACGTATGTACATAGACTATTATTTACCTTCTAAAACCTAGACGTTAAATACATATGTACTACAATAATTATTCAACTTCTATTTTTAAGGGACTCCGACAATAAACTGTCGCGAGCCAGGAAATGCTAGTAAGTTATGTATTTGCCATTTCTCCTATCGCTCTCCCTCTTTATTTTAGAATAACTAATAAGTTAATAATGTACATATTTCCAATTTCCAGTTTCTCATTTGTTCTCTATTCTAAAATAAGTAGTAAGCAAACGGTAGTAACTAAAATTATGTTAAGTTCCTGAATTGTAATCTCTGCTTTAAAAAAAGGCAGTCTTTGTTCAACCATCAAGGAATAAAGAAGTATATAAAAACGGTTGTGTTTTATTCATTCCACCAAAAAGTTAACTGGCGACGAGGATGGGATATGTTGTGCAAAAACATATCCAGTGATAACGGCAATTGAAAATATACATTTTTCAAAAACCCATTCGAACCCAAATTGTTATTTAAAACAAAGTTTAACAAAATCTTATATGTAAGAAAAAAAAAAAAACAAACAAAAAGAAACAAAGTTCAATAAACTATTTAAAACTGAATATCATATTTATGAAACGTGAAAGTGTATAGTAAATATACTAAGAAAATCTTAAGAAATTTCTACTTTAATATATGTACATTTGAAATACAAAAACAAAATCGTCAAAACTATGCTATAAAATGACATTCATTTGACCGTGAGTGACTTCTATTTAACCGTGAAAAAGAAATCGAAGGTAAAGAGTTACATCAAACCAAATAAAGAAATCAGAGGCATTTGCTTAATCTGCAAGAGAAACAAAAAAAAACAACAAACAAAAAAAACAAGAGTTGCAACACAAAAACAAAAAAAAAAGAGAAAAAAAAAAACAAAAACAGTATAGTGAACCAACAATAGAAAATTGCATTTAAACCAGAACCAAAGAGTGTATGAACTCAATTACACTCTTTATCAGAACTATTAAGAACTACTTAAAATTTAAATCAACATTCACGAAACAACAACACGAAAATAACAACAGTAGCAGCAACAATGGCATTGACACTAGCTGAGAGTCTTCGAGAAGTTAGGAGCTTACCTCCATTCACCGGAAGTAGTGAGTATACGCTGAGCAATTACCTGAGAGATGTTGGAACTGTATTGCAGTTGACGCCAGCAGAGCACCAAGGCACAATACAATCTGTTTTAAGCAATAGGTTGCAAGGCAAAGCTTTGAGAGCGGTAGAGACTCTAGTTAACCCTTCATGGGATAGTTTAATAAATAAACTTAAAGAAGAGTTCGGAGTTAAACGTAACTTTTTCAATTTAAGAAATGATGCACTAAAAGTGGAAGCGAAAAATATTGAAGAGTTACATTTTAAATTAAAGAAAATTGTAAGTCTGATAAATACTAAGTATACTTTACAACCTGATGTCTTATATACACCAGAAAATAATGAACATTTAATTTTTGATATTTACGTTAATTATTTACCAATAAGCATAAAAACGCTTTTGATTCAAAACAATATTAGAACTATAAACAATTCTTATACATTTTTATTAGAAAATAATTTGTTAAAAGATATTAAATTACAAAATCAAGAAAGTGCGTACAATTTTCCCAGTAATAATATCCAAAATAGAAATAATAATTTCAATAATAACAATAATTTCCAACGATTTTCAAATTCTAATTTCAATAGAAGTTTCTTCAATGGTGAATTTCCTAATCAAAACAGATCAAACAATAATTTAAATAGTAGAAATCCAAGAAACTATGGAAATCAATTTTTAGCCAACAACAATAGACAAGAAAACTCTAACTACAATTCTGGAGTTTTAAGAACAAATCAACAACATTTTAATAGAAATGCTAACGCTAACCAAGAACCAATGGAAATTGATGCTATTAATATTACAGAAAATTTTCATATACAGCCTCAGAGTCATCACTACCCATAGTAACATTAACAATAAATAATATAAAGACAAAATGTTTAATTGATAGTGGTGCGGGTACAACCCTCGGAGATTATAATTTTTTTTATAAAAAAATTAATAAAACCAATTTTATTAAGTACTTTAATAGGTAATAATATTATAAGAGAAGAGGTTATAGTAAATGTGCCAAATGAATTTAAAGAAAATAATAGTACTATGTCTGTTAAACTTACAAATTTCATTGATAAAAAATTTGATTGCATAATAGGAACTAACATTTTACGCCCTATTGGAGCTGTAATAGATTTCCAAACAAATTTTCTAATATTAAATAATAATAAAATTAAACTTACTGACTCTTATTTTGATATTTCTTATGATGAAATACATTATTTAGAAAAATTCGGATTCGATAAAATTGAAGATTTAATACCTGCTACATTAAATAAAGAAGAAAATAAATTATTAAAAAAAATTGTACATAGAAATAAAAACTCATTTTATATTGAAGGCCTAAATTTAACTACAACTAATTGTGTAAAACATAAAATAATAACTACTTCCGATAAACCTATTTATTGTAAAAACTATAGACATCCACAAATTTTGGAAAATGAAATAGAAAATCAAGTAAATGAAATGTTAAAACAGGAAATAATACGTCCCAGTAAATCCCCCTTTAATTCACCCTTATGGATTGTTAAGAAGAAATCTGAAAATCCGAATAATCAGAAATGGAGATTAGTAATAGATTTCAGAAAGCTAAATGAAGTGACGGTAGATGATAAATTTCCTCTTCCGAATATAGAATCCTTATTTGACAAGTTAGGTAAGGCGCAATATTTTTCGTCGTTGGACCTTGCTAAAGGCTTTCATCAAGTTTTAATGGATGAAAGCGATATTGAGAAAACAGCCTTTTCAACGCCAAGGGGTCATTTCGAGTTCATTCGAATGCCATTCGGCCTCAAAAATGCGCCTGCAACCTTTCAGCGAATGTTAAATTATGTTTTATCGGATTATATCAATAAAATCTGTATAATTTATATGGACGACATACTGGTGTTTTCCACTTCTTTAACCGAACATATCGAGAGTTTGCAAAAAATATTTAATACACTAAATGAATTTAACTTAAAAGTACAAATTGACAAGTGTAAATTCTTGTCTAAAGAAACAAGTTTTCTTGGACATATTATTACCAATAAGGGAATAAAACCAAATCCGGAAAAAATTAGTATAATTCAAAATTTGCAGCTTCCAAAAACAGTAAAAGATATTAAATCTTTTTTGGGGTTAACCGGGTATTACCGGAAATTTATTAAGAATTATTCTTTGGTAGCTAGTCCAATAATAAAGTATTTAAAAAAGAATAGCAAAATCAATGTTAGCGATAAATCGTATATTGAGGCGTTCGAAAAACTAAAGAGCATTTTAGTAAACCCGTCATTATTATGCTACCCAGATTTCAATAAAAAGTTCGTGTTGACCACAGATGCAAGTAATTTAGCCATTGGCGCGGTATTAAGCCAAGATAGCAAACCGATAAGCTACGCCAGTAGGACTCTGAATGGGCATGAAAAAAATTATTCAACATTAGAAAAAGAACTATTAGCGATTGTGTGGTCAATAAAATATTATCGTCCATATCTTTATGGTCGAAAATTTTTAGTGCAAACAGATCACCAGCCTTTAAAATGGCTTTATTCACTTAAAGAACCCAATTCGAGAATCATTAGGTGGAAAATTTTGCTGGATGAATTTTATTTCGATATTGAGTACCTTAAGGGAAAAGAAAATAAAGTGGCAGACTTCCTGAGTAGAGTGCAGTTGAATCAAACATCCTTAGCTGCAGTTAATAACGAAGAAGAAGCTTTAAGCAATAATTTTTTTTTAGTAAACAAAATTGTTAATAAATACAGAATACAAATTAGGTTAATTAGAAATAAAAGCAAAGATAAAGAAATACTGTTTAATAAATATAAAATAATCTACGAAACTGAAAAAGATTTAGATAATACCCATTATTTAAATGATTTATTAAGGCGCGAACTAAAAAAAGGAAAAGTGGGTATATATTCAGAGTTTGATAATACTAAATACAGTATACTACAAAATAAACTAATCGAACTATTTTCAAATGAAAATCAGATAGCTTTTATAAAATGTTCTAAAATTGCGACTGATGTTGAATCTGAGGAATAGAGGAATTCAAGAGAATTACGAAGAACTAAGAGATACAGTTTTTAATCCTAAATTAATCAAAATAATAAATAAATATTGCAATAACTGCCGTATATGTAATGAAAATAAATATGACAGAAAGCTGATAAATAAAAAATTTCAATCTACTATAACACCAGAAAAACCAAATGAAATAGTACATATAGACATTTTTCAAATACAGAAAACTTGTTTTTTAACCACAATTGATAGATTTACGAAGTTGGGTACGGCACATAAGCTTAATGATAAAAATATGATTACTATTAAGACAAAAATCGAAGAAAGAATCGCATTTTTAGGAAAACCATTTAAACTTATTATGGATAATGAATTCAATAATGCGCTAATAAAATTATTTTGTCAAGAAAATAATATAAAACCACATTTCACTACACCTAATTCCCACACCGGAAATTCAGATGTAGAGAGAATGCATTCGACTCTCTTAGAGCATATACGTATATTAAAGAATGCTGAAAGGATTAATGACTCTGCGGAACTGGTATTAAAAGCAGTTAATTTCTATAATAATACAATTCATAGTACCACAAAGTTAAAACATATAGATTTTGTAAATAGGTTAGACATAGATTTTAAAGATATAAAACAGAGGTCTGAGACAAATAAACAGAAAGCAATTGATAGAGAAAACGTTAAAAGAGAAAGCATTGCACTTAACTTACAAAAAAATAATTTATATATTAAAAACCCTAATGCAATTAGGCAAAAAACTGCTAAAAAATTTAACAGATATCACTATAGTAATCCAAATAAAGTGGACATTGCACAATTTCGACGACCATTAAAGTCTATCAAATAAATAAAAAAAAAAAAAAAAACTAAAAAATAAGTAAATAAATTTTAATTAAAATATACATGTATATACATAGTACGTACTCAAATTAAACATTTCTTTATGGATATGCACTATATTACTTATAATTAAATTTATTTTAAATTTGTAAAAGATTCGATGGGACTCGAATCCTATAAGGAGGAGCGAGTTATGTATTTGCCATTTCTCCTATCGCTCTCCCTCTTTATTTTAGAATAACTAATAAGTTAATAATGTACATATTTCCAATTTCCAATTTCTCATTTGTTCTCTATTCTAAAATAAGTAGTAAGCAAACGGTAGTAACTAAAATTATGTTAAGTTCCTGAATTGTAATCTCTGCTTTAAAAAAAGGCAGTCTTTGTTCAACCATCAAGGAATAAAGAAGTATATAAAAACGGTTGTGTTTTATTCATTCCACCAAAAAGTTAACTAGTATGCACACTTGTATGTAAATATATACCCAACGCCTCACGCTCGCATTAACTGCGACGCCTCCCTAGCAAGTTGCTCCGGCGACAACCAAGTGCCTCAACTTATCTGCACGAGTACGCTCGCATGTGGCTACTGAGCCGTATCAGCTTATAGCTCGCTCTGCACGAGCGAGTGGAAACCAAAGAAAATCACACGAGGCGGAATCCAATGAAGGGTGGATTTGCTGCGCTCTTCGCTGCGCTATTTGCTTAATCTAAAAAACCTGTTTTATATGGCTGTGTCCTGCTATAATTCTCACGACGCTGGACGTTTGCTAGTTGCTGTAAAGTTGTGACCGTTAGTGATAGTTGAAGAGTACACTGCTTACAAGTTGGTGTAACGTTGTGTCAGCTGGTGGATTAGAAGAGTGCGCTGCTTACGATCTGTAGACAAGTTTCGCGATAAGAAAGAGTAGTTGTAAGAGTACTTTTTGTATTTTTGTGTGACGTTGCACCAGCTGGTGATTTAGCAGAGTGCGCTGCTTAACTATTCAGCCGGCTCCGGCCACGAAATTACACTTCCACCGTGGGGTTGGCTGGTTGCTTCACTATAAAAGTATGGAATTTAATTAGCTACTCTTTCTGGCGGCTTTCCAATAGTATCAGCTTACTTACCTAGGCATTTAATTGATCGCGTAGAGGTGTTCGCTCGCCAAAACACTCTAGAAAGGCGGGAAACCTCGCAACTTCAGCTACAAGTAGCTTATAACACGCTATTACCCGGAAAAAATGTAGGTTGAGCTGTAAATATCTTATATTAGCCAAGATGTAAACTCACGCCTGAAAAATCCAAAGTAAAATCCAATTTTGTCGCGAGCTGAAATTTTTCGTCCACGTTCTTCGGTGTCTTGTCTAAAAAGGAAGCGGAAATGCCGAATTTGCCATTTCGACTGTGCTAATGTCAAATGATGTTGAATGTTAAATCGAGTGCATTCAGTGCGTGTAAGCGCAGGGTCACATTCGATCGTTAGAACTTTTCTTAGGCATTATGGTGACCCCAACAGGTCGCCCCGCGGCGTCTCCGATCTCGTACAGCGAATTTCCTTTCGCTGTCAATACGACTGACCTCAGGTATTTTGGTGCCAATTTCGCATTAAATCCTTCCACAGCTTTACTGAGCTTGAAGTTTCTTCGGTAGACTATTTGCCCTTCCCTGTACACTATAGGTCGCGCTCTAGTAGGTATTATACGCGCGCTGTCCTTTGCGGTATGCCTCCTCTATATTGCTAATTAGCTTCTCTCTCATCAGCCATAGGTTATCGGCTCTAGGTATCACGGCCATGTCGCCTTCCCTCAGAACTCCCACACGCCGTAGTGTTTCGTAGGTATCCCCGTGCTGGACCATGTTCTGTCCGAACACGGCGCTTCATGTACCGCGCTACGTAGCGCGAATGCTGCGTGTGACAGCTGCTGATCCCACGTTTTCTGGTCCTCCCCCGATATATAGGTACGAAGCATAGCGAGCAATGAACGGTTTACCCTCTCTGAAGCGTTCGATTGTGGCGCATAATACGCTGTCTTGATATGTTTCACGCCGTAACTCTGCATGAACCTTGCGAACGTGTCTGAGAGGAATTGCCTGCCGTTGTCGGAGTGTATGACCTCCGGCACTCTAAAAACGTGAAATATGTCGTCCTCTAGATATTTTACTACCTCCGTTGTAGTAGCTTGCCGCATTGACTTGAAAAATACGAACTTCGTCACGTGATCTAACACCACGAAAACATGCGAATTTCCAGAACGCGATCGAGGATATGGGCCACAGAAGTCTACATATAGTCGCTGGAATGACCTTTCCGACTTAAAGCGGTCCACCATTGGCGGTCTTGTGGTAGCGTTCGGCGGCTTGGAACACTTACAAAGCTCACATTCCGCGACATAATCCTTGACGTCTTTGACCATGCCGGGCCAGTAAAATCGACTCCTCAGTCTATACAATGTCTTCGCTGTTCCTCCGTGACCGCTAGATCTATCACAGTGCGCCTTCCTCAGCAGTTGGGATCTCAAGCCTTCCGGTATCCACACTCTCCATGCTGACTCCTCGGTCTCACCGATACTTCTGGGATGCACTCTCTTAAACAGCACTCTGTTTGCTACGCGCAGATCTGGAAAACGCTCGGGATTCTGCTCCACGTAGCGTACTAGCGAGGTGTAGGCTTCGCTAGAAAACTCGGGCGACTCGAAGTCAATCTCACCGGTGCTCTCCAACTCACTCACGACTTTCATGTGCATTCGGCTCAACGCATCGGGAACAATGTTTTGGGATCCCTTCCTGTGCTCTATCTCGAAATTAAATGCTTGAAGCTTTAGGCTCCATCTGGCTAAAAGTCCGGAAAGGTCCTTCTGTCCCATGAGCCACTCGAGGCTCATATGATCCGTGATTATGGTAAATGGGAGCCCTTCCACGTATCCTCGAAACTTTTTCACGCTAATGACCTCGGCCAAACACACTAACTCAGTTATTGTGTAGTTTCGTTGAGCTGAGTTAAGTTTCTGAGACATGAATGCAATTGGCCTCTCAATGCCCTCGTTGTCCTTCTGAAACAACACGCTTCCTATTCCCTGGGTTGGCGCGTCGCACTGTATAAAAAAGTGCTTGCTGAAATCCGGATTAACCAATACCTCTGTTGAGGTAAGTGCCGCTTTCAGCGCTTCAAAGGCCCTCACGGCCTCCTCCGTCATGTTAAATGATTTTGCCTTGCGCAAGCACTCTGTCATCGGTGCCGCGATGGTAGCAAAATTCGGGATAAACCGTCTGTACCATCCGCACATGCCGAGGAAGCGACGAAGTTGCCTTATGGTGACTGGAACCGGAAACTCAACAACAGCCTGTACCTTCGCCGGATCCGTTTTCAACCTTCCCTGCCCCACAATGAAACCGAGATATCTCAGCTCCTTTTGGCAAAATTTCGATTGGTCCAAGTTGATGGTAAGACCTGCGTGGGCCAGGCATTGAGCAACCTGTGCCAGGTGCTCCAAGTGCGACTGGAAGTCTGGAGAACAGATGAGGAGATCGTCTATGTAGACGAAGACGTTCTCTCTTAGGCGAGATGGGATCACCTTGTCCATCAGCCTGCAGAGCCTTTGACTAGCATTGCACAGTCCAAAGGGCATGACCTTGAACTGATACAACGGTCGTCCCGGGACGGTGAATGCTGTTCTTTCCCTGGAGGACGCCTCTAGCGGAATCTGCCAGAAGGCGTCTTTCAGATCTATTCCAGAAATGTAGTAGGTCTCCCTCAGGCGCGCTAAAATCCCTTCCCCGTGCTGAGTGGGATAGGCGTCCTTCTTCGTTCGCTCATTAAGTTTCCTCATATCCACGCAGAGTCGTTTCTTCCCGGGCTTCTCGACGAGCACTATTGGTGAACTCCAAGAGCTGTTGCTCTCTTCAATGACATCTAACTTCAGCATGCGATCGATCTCTTCATAGGCGTATTTCTGTTTGACGGGCGACATCGGGTAATGCCTCTGTTTAATCGGTACCGTGTTGTCCGATACCTCGATCACATGCTCCATTAGATGCGTTCTTCCTAGGCCAAGCTCTGCGGAGGATGGAAAAAGCTTTTTCACCCGTTCTAGCTCACGGCACTGGCAAGCTGATAGGTGAAGTTGACCTTGGGTTTCGAGTTCCGCTACCACTACCGGTGCTACTCCGAACGCGTCCCAGAAATCAATTCCCAAGTACAACTCCTGCTGCAGGCTGGGAACCAAATACAGAGTCATGGGCATGGTTCTGCCTCGCCAGGTTATCTCTACCTCCGCCTTGCCTACCACCGCCTGAGGTTTCCCATCCGCCGTTTTCAGCCTGTCAATTATTTTGTGCAGCCTGTCCCCCAGTTTTTTCCCCCGCACATGAGCTACCGACCCGAAGCAACTTATTGATGCCCCACTATCAAGTAAGCCCTGCATATTTGATCCGTTTACCTCTACGTGCACATAAGGTCGCTGGTCGACCGCATCCCGAATTACCGTTTCCTCTATTGCTTTCGCTTCTCGTTTCCGTTCGCGCCTTCGCGCACGTATTTTCAAGATTTTCGCCATTTCCTATTCGCCCTAGTCCCTTCTTTTCCCTCACTCGTAATCGCGCCAACTCCAAAGATCCTTTTTCTTGCATCATTGTATTTCGCTTGTCTCTCCTGCAAGGAAAGGAATTTTAAGGTCTCACTTGGTGGCTTCTCTTTTTGGTCGTTGGTTAAAATTGATTTGTTGTTGTCTAGTTTTATTGCTGTTCCGGGGTCGATCGCTGTAGGCAAGGTATCCCGGTTTTCCCGCCAACTTCCCTGTTTTACTTTTGACATCCTTCGCACAGCTGTATGTTAGGGTTAGGCCGATTGCACTTGTAGCAAATCATGCTGTGAAGTTTCCCATCGCAAGCTGAGCTTGATGTCCCCATCGGTGGTTGGTCCCCCATTTTCGAACTCGAGTGGTTAGCTCCTTCCTTACGCGAGGATCTGTCTTTTGCCGGCTTATAGAAAGCTTCCAATGTGTCCGACGCTTTCTCATTCGGCTCACCTTCCAGTTCGTCCACCGCCCTCTTACGAAACGGTTTCGCCTCGAACTCCGATAGGTGCTTCTCCGCTCTGCGGCATTCTCTTCTCAAATCTTCTAAGGACTCGATGTTGCAGCCGAAGATCAGGTTCTTAATCCTGGGTCTCAGATTTCTTCTCATTAAGTTGACTAGGCCCCGCTCCGGCAGCTTTGTCCTCATCGTCAACTCCATTCCGCGGACGGCCGCATAAAACTCATCGAACTTTTCTATATATACTATACTCTTGTTTCCGCTCATTCATCGTCTGACGAATTTCTTCGTCACACTCGGCTTTGCGAAAATGTTCCACGATTGCTGATCGGAACGACTGAAAATCGACTGCGCTGTCATCGGGATGCTCCTCTGCATAAAGCCAATACCACTCTTGCGCATGGCCATCGAGGAGAAGGTGGAAGTTCGCAAACAAATCCTGCGAGGATATATTATGCTTTTTCCTTAGAGTTTCGACTCTGAAAAGGAATCGCTCGACTGGAATGGCTTTCGGCCCCCCGTCGAATTTGAGATGCCAGTCTCGTACAACCTTCATTGCCCCTCTTTCAGATCTAACACCCCCCTCGAATCTCCGATCCACTGCTGCCAGTGCTAATCTTCGACTCGTACTTGGCCTCGGCTCACTCGTAGCCTGTACCGGATTACCTCCTGTGGCGATAACCTGTGCAATCGTTGCGGTCTTGCCCTGGATGATCCTTACCTTGAGCGCCTTCCAAGCTCGTCAACCTTCCTGAAAGAATGTTCATATCCTTCCGTAAACTCTGGACGACTTCTTTGACCGCCTCTGTCGTTGACCGACTCACCTCCAGCTGGTGCTCGAAAAACATGTGCCTAAATTTCTGCAGCAGTTCTTCTCCCATTGCCTCAGTTGCTGCTGCTTTGGGGCTGGGTGCCGCAGCCAGTTGCTCCTCCTGCTGATTAGATGCCATCTCGGCATCGCATT